>OY829520.1:2139426-2778936 GCA_963691665.1 Clepsis dumicolana | reverse complement strand
TGTCAAAATATACAAAACATATGTTCGATCATTGCTGGAGTACGCTTTTCAAATCTGGAATCCATACTTTAAGATGGACATCAACCTGTTGGAGAAGGTTCAGAGAAGAGCAACAAAGATGGTGGTTTCACTTAAAAATAGACCTTATGAAGAGCGACTTTCAGAACTAAACCTGTCAACTTTGGAGGAGCGAAGGAAACGTGGCGATCTTATTGAGACACATAAAATATTGCATGGTCACTATAATGTCCCAAATATCAAGAACCTATTTAGGATCAGTACAAATACGCGTTTGAGAGGGCATTCTATGAAACTGATCAAACAACTGAGTGCGAGCAACCCTAGAAAACACTTCTTACCTAACCGTGTTGTGAACTCTTGGAATGAACTACCCGAACTTGTGATAAGTGCGCCTTCAGTGAACAGTTTTAAAAATAGACTGGACAATCATTTAAAAAATATTAAAACACAAGTGCAGTGATATACACGTATCAGTTCTATGAGCTGCTAGTGTATTATTTGAAATAATAATAATAATAAATAAATAAAAGAAATCGAAGAAAATTACTCCATTGACATCATGAAAATATTGTACTTTATTAATGTTCCACAATTATTTTAAAAGTAGGGGTTAGTTAAAACAACACCAGGTTTCGAATATTGGCAAGGGTCATTTTATTTCCAACATAAATTAAGTAGTATTTTTAGTTTAGTTCGGAAATTAAGTAGTATTTTTAGTTTAGTTTAGTTGGGACGCATCTTTTTTACAGTTTTTTCACACATCACAATTATTCCAAAGTAGTTGTATTGAAAGATCTCACGCCCGTATCGATTAATCGAAGTTCTTAAAACAAACTGCCCTCCCGACTACAAAGTGCAAAATTCGAACTTCGTATCGTGCCGATCCTCTCAAGCTAATACTATTTAACACGAGAGTGAGCGGGACGATACGATACGAACTTCGATTTTCGAATTTCGTAGTATGGGGGCTGGTTCAATCCGCTGCGGGCTTCGTTTCATTGGCTTAGATAACTTTTTTTCAATATTTTGTATTAGAACTATATTCGTAGGAGGCCTTTGATCTCGAAATTGTTTACATAATTTTATTAAAAGGCTCTTGGATCTTCAATGGCCGCGGGGTCGAGGTAAACATGAAGGAATTCTGCAGACCCCAGTGGCTATTACACCCTGGTGTAATTGAAGCTTTAAGTAGGTTAAATATACGAAGGAATAAAATTTTATTTCATAAGCTTATTCACTATACGTAATGAAAATAGACGCTGTGTCGTAAGGGCGTGCCATTTTGTCGCTTGTCGCTCAGTGCGTCCTTCACTGATTCCGTCACTATGAAAGGGACGCACTGCGCGACAAGCGACAAAATGGCGCGCCGTGCTACATGTGCAGCACATGTAGCACGGTGCGCCATTTATTAGTGACGGAATCAGTGAAGGACGCACTGAGCGACAAGCGACAAAATGGCACGCGTGCTAGCCCCCCTGGATGTGAAAGAACTCGCATTGGAAAGAACGGAGGAGGAGGATAACTGCATCGACAAGGAGTGACACTCTTAAATAAGATGATGAGGGCTTTTAACATGAAACTACCGTGAGATTCAATCATAGTGAAATAAACGAATCACTTACGTATGTCAGTCAAGTATAGCCCGACATGTTTTTGGACTAATCCGTAGTCCTTCCTCTGGGGGCACACCCTACACCGGTGGCGAGACGTTTATTTCACAAATCTTCAGCCGGTGTAATAACGGGCACAAGAGGCATTTCATCGTAGCTCTCTAGGTTGGCAACGTAGCTGCAAACCCTCCGGGGTTGCGGGTGTCTATGGGCAGTGGTGATCACTTACCATCGGTGACGCACTTGCTCGTTTGCCTTCCTCGTTGTATAAAAAAAAGTCTGATGATCTTTTAACCACTCAATTGCTTTTGGCAACTAGAGTTGCCTGTCAACGCTCATATTTTGTTATAAATAGAGTTCAACTCAAAATTCAAAGCAAGTGAGTGGCTATAAAAAAGTCTGTTGGAATAGACGATGCCCAAATAATCTGTAAAAGAAGTAAGATAATACCTACCTGCAGGGCATTTGCGTAACTATTTCGACTTGCTTTTGACAAACTAAAAACAATTTCTTTGTTCACCCGCGACCACGAGTGAGCAAAGTAATTATTTTTAGTTCATAAATATGGACTGATTCAATAAATTGAAATACACGTTTATTTACATAACAAAAGCAATTTACAATAATAAGCTAAAACTAAATAAATTAAAACTTAAAACTAAATTAAATCTAAATAAATTGATTTTAACACTCGTCGTCGGATTGAAATGTGAGTTTTGTACGACTGTGACAGCTAGCTGTTTCCGATACCAAATGTCAGCCCATACAAAATGAACACGATGGCGATTCCGAGTGAGTCAGATAATAATAATAATAATAATAAAGGAAATAGGCCTCATTACACAACATTTACATGGAAATCTTACACAAAGGAAACAAACAAAAATAAACCTCCACAATAAAACCAGGGACGAAATTGTAGATCAATTAGACAGTAGCAAACAAAAATTACAAGCCTACTCAAAACGACTGCGCCGATACAAAATTAGCAATCAGAGGAAAACTGACAACAACTTATTTAACACCAATCAGAAACTGTTTTATCGAAACCTTAATTCAGAACACATAGCAATTAAACACCCTCCCGACCTCACCACTGTTCAACACTACTGGGAAAACATATGGTCCATACCAATAGAACACAACCCACACGCAGCCTGGGCAGCAATAGAAGAAGAAGAAGTAAGCAATATCAACGCAATGACTGAAATCACCATTACTAAAAACGATGTTACTCAAGCTGCCAAAAAAACACACAATTGGAAAGCCCCAGGCCCCGATAAAATTCAGAACTACTGGTTGAAATACTTCACCTCAGCACACGAATACATTGCTATCACACTGAATCACATCATATACAACCCGCAAGACATACCCTCATTCCTAACACAAGGCATTACCTACTTAAAACCTAAAGACAATGACACGACAAACCCTACAAAATACAGACCGACATCCATCATCTCACACAAGCTCACCACACACATCACAGAAAACAAAATAATACTAGAGGAACAGAAAGGCTGTAGTAAAGGATCGAGAGGATGCAAAGAACAGTTAGTAATAGACACCGAGATACACAACCAAGCGAAACACAATCATAGAAACCTATACTACTCATATATAGATTACCAGAAAGCATTTGATAGCGTACCACACTCGTGGTTAATACACATTCTGAAAATATACAAAATCGATCCTACACTAATTGAGTTCTTAAAATGCGCAATGGCCAATTGGACCACCAAATTAAACATGCAAACTGGCAAAACAACACTTACTACAACACTTATAAAAATAATCCGTGGAATCTTCCAAGGAGATTCACTTAGTCCTTTATGGTTTTGCCTAGCGCTAAACCCCCTTTCCAGAATTCTAAACAAGA
The DNA here is from genome assembly GCA_963691665.1 of Clepsis dumicolana. Lineage (NCBI taxonomy): Eukaryota > Metazoa > Arthropoda > Insecta > Lepidoptera > Tortricidae > Clepsis > Clepsis dumicolana. The sequence continues at coordinate 2,775,420 of OY829520.1, read as the reverse complement.
CAGACTACGGATACACAATTGACAGATTGACCCATTTACTATACATGGACGATATAAAACTCTACGCACCACACAGACAAAACTTTTGGAACTGACAAATGTAAAATAAACAGCATTATTAAAGGACAACATAAAGATACAGAACCGTACAATTTGGAATTGCAGGGAGAAACCATAGACAGAATGCAAGCAACAGACACATACAAATACTTAGGATACCTACAAAGCACATTCATAAACCATACAAACATCAAAAATACACTAAAAACTATATAAAAGCAGAGACTTAACAAAATACTTAAGACCCAACTATCAGCCAGAAACAAAACCAAAGCCGTCAACACTTACGCCATCCCTATATTAACATATTCATTTGGAAATGTTAAATGGTCTTATACTGAATTAGAAGCCCTGAACACTACAACACGAACAGCATGCAACAGACACAACCTTCACCACATTCACTCAGCAGTACAACGATTTACATTAAGTAGAGAACAGGGAGGCCGCGGATTCATAGACATTAAAAACTTACACTATACACAAATAGACAACTTACGAAGATACTTCCTCACCAAAGCCAAAAATAGTCCACTACACAACGCAATAGCCAACCTTCCCAAACCTGGAACATCCCTACAACTTAACAACATACAATTTGACCCAAAACATAAAATCCGCACAGACGAACAAAAGCTGGAGAACTGGAAAAGTAAAGCATTACATGGCAAGTACCCACATCAAATCGCACAAAACCATGTAGACCAGAAAGCTTCCTGCACATGGCTCACGAAAGGAAACATTTTTGGCGAGACCGAAGGCTTCCTCATAGCTATACAGGATCAAATTATTAATACCCGGCATTATGCTAAGTACATCCTAAAAGAAGCAATTGAAACCGATAAGTGTAGATTATGCAACCAAACCACAGAAACAATAGACCATATGACAGGAGGATGCAACTTTCTCGCCAATAAGGAATATACTCACCAACCCAACAATGTCGCTAAGCATATACACCAACAGCTTGCACTGAAACACAAACTTCTAGAAACCTATACGTCCTACTACCAATACAAACCAAAGAATGTTCTAGAAAATAGCACAACAAAACTCTACTGGGTCCGAGACATTAGAACAGACCGCACCATCCTCAGCAACAGACCAGACATTACACTTATACAAAAATCCACTAAAACCACGTATTTTATTGACATCGCCGTACCCAACACGCACAATCTGAAACAGAAACACACTGAATAAATACAAAAATACATACCTCTGGCTGACGAAATCAAACAAATGTGGCACCAAGAAGTAGTCAAAATCATCCCCGTCATTATTTCATCAACCGGCGTCATTCCAAAATAACTGAAAACTGCACTGAAAATACTAGACCTCCACGACAACACATACATACCCCTACAAAAATCGGTAGTTCTTGACACATGCTCAATAGTACGCCGCTTCCTAAGCCCAACTTAATTACCCGTACACAGCAACCAAGACGACGGTCACACAAACACACAACAAACCTCATAAACATACAAACACAAAAACTTCAACATACGTTCCAACACACAAATGGTAACATGATACTTGGTGTAAGCCCGTATCATGAACCAAAAAAAAACCGACTTCGGGTCGAGAACAAAACTCTTTGAGTACAAATAATAATAATAATAATAATAAAAAACTTATTTATTCAGGCATCAATCCCATTCAATTAAATTAGATTTATAATTACAATGACAACAACAATTATGAATACAATACATAACATTACAATTTGGTGCAACAATAATAATAATAATAAATGTCAAACCCTGTCATGTCAACTCATCAATTAATTCATTAATTTAAAATTATTCGTATCGTTAAATTTAAAAATTCAATAGTTAATTCAATAGTTAAATATCCAAAATCAATCCAAAATTATGTCAAACTACACTATATTAAATATTCAGAGATGTCATGGTAAGGTGACGCGTATCGCAAACATTCCTGACTAGTTCATTACTGGAACCATTCACTATTTTCATGAAAGACCAGTGACGTTTTCTTAACAGAGCAAAAAAGTCGTCTACTCGGTTCGAGGCAAATATGCCCGACGCACTACACCGCCAGGGTAGTTTGAGCATGGCACGAAACGCGTTGTTATATTGTACTCTTAATGTGTTAAACGATCGCTTGATGTAATTGTACCATAACTGGCTCGTGTAAAACGATTGACAGTACGCCCCGAACAGAGTGACTTTAACTTCATCTGAACATTTAGCAAAACGTCGCGCTAGCGTATTGCTCTTCACAGAGATGGCACGACGCTGTCTTTCCAGATCCAGATAATAAGGCAGCTGGATTAACTTAGCGTATTTGTATCGTCCAACGTAATGCTAACTTTGGGTTAGTGGCTAACCCAGGGCGGCACAAGTCGGTCTTAACCTATAAGGCAATCGCGGTCAATATCCCGTTTTCATTATGTCTAAAGATAAATCCACCAAAATAATTAATAACGTTTTGTTGCGGACAGATTGAAAGTACTGTTCTCCTTACCTTGAACTAGCTTTTGCCCGCGGCTTCGCTCGCGTGTACCATGAGTATTTCAAAGAACCAAGATATCAAGCAAGCAAGCATGCAAGCAAGCTAACTATACCGTGTGACATATCATAATAAAAGAGCTCGTTGTAGACCGTCACAAATCCCGTTTTTTCCCGTTCCCGTGAGAATTTCGGAAAATTATCTCTTATGGCTTCTCTACACCCTCCAACCAATCTACACGCCGAATTTCAGCTTTCTACGGCCAGTAAAACGAAAACTCTCGGTTTTTTCCCGTTTCCGTTGGAATTTCCGAAAATCCTTAAAAGTGTTTTTTACTATTATAATCACCTACTTTTATGCCAAATTTGAAGAGTCTAGCTATTATAGTTACTGAGATAGGGTCACTCGGAATCGAATATATAAATCCCGTTTTCTCCCGTTCCCGTAGGAATTTCCAAAAATCCTTCCTTAGTGGGTGCCTACATTGTATAAGGTATCTATGTGCAAAATGTCAAGTCTCTAGGTCCGGTGGTTTCGGCTGTGCGTTGATTATATCAACAGTGAGTCAGTCAGTTTAGAATTTTATATATACAGATAATAAAATGTTACATGGTATGTAGGGTTATTCGGAATGATTTTTCTCTATCCAAAACAGTTTCATTGCATGTTAAAATCTATACTTTATCAATGTCAATATTACGATGGATAGTATTCGTTTCATGAAAAGCAAATACTGACTATATAGTGGTTCGTTATTCAGTATTTAAATAAATACTGGTCCAATAAAGAGTTCGATGTTCGAATTCGATGTCGTAATGACTTTTCGATATCGAATTCAATTTTTCGAATTTGACGACCAAACGTAATTTACAATCATAGTGAAATAAAACGGATCACTCACGTATATAAGTCGAGTTCAGTCCGACATGTATAATTAATAATGCGATATTGTTTTTTATTTACAAAAAAAACACAGTTTACGAAACGTCAGCTCGGTATGTTTGTCTATGATTAAAAAAAAACCAGTCAAATTCGTAACAGGTATGGGTATGATATATGCCTTCGGCTTCTGAAACCATCTTAGATTAGAGTACTTATAATATGTGTGTAGATAAAGTAATGTATGCAAATCCACATAATTAGGCCTTAAAACACTCGTGTTTTAAGGACCCTCATTACGTAGCAGCTGCATAAACTACTATTACTATAAATAACGATTAACATAATATTGAACCGGGGCCTATGTCATGTAAGCATAAACTTTACGATCCAGTGGGCACAGGCAAACAAAATATACACAAAAATCCGCGGTAAACATTCAGCCTCGATTTTACAGTGTTTAGGGTTCCGTAATCAACAAGGAACCCTCATAGTTTCGCCGTGTCCGTCTATCTGTCAATCCGTTTGTCCGCGGCATAGCTCAGAAACTTTTCGTACTAGAAAGCTGAATTTGACAAACATAATAAACCACGGCGACGAAGTTGTAGAATAACAATTACCTTAAAAAAAAAACCATGTTTTATCTACACACATGATAAAAGTCCTCTATTATGCGTTCAAAAGCCATAGGTAATGACCATCATTACGACAGTCAGTTTTCATCTTCAAAAACCAATAAAATTTAAAAAAAAATAGGCGTCAATTGAAAATAGTAGTTTATGTAACTGCTACATAATGAGTGTTTTAAGGCCTAATTATGTGGAGTTGCATACGTTACTTTATCTACACACATATTATAAGTACTCTAAGATGGGTTCAGAGGCCGAAGGCATATATCATACCCACACCTGTCACGAATTTGACTGTTGTTTTTTAATCATAGACAAACATACCGAGCGGACGTTTCGTAAACTATTTCATATATCACATTATTATTTATACATGTCGGACTGAACTCGACTTATATACGTGAGTGATCCGTTTTATTTAACTATGATTGTAAACTACGTTGGTTGTCAAATTCGATATCGAAAAGTCATTACGACATCGAATTCGATGTCGTAATGACTTTTCGATATAGAATTAGATTTTTCGAATTTGACAACCAACGTAATTTACAATCATAGTGAAATAAAACGGATCACTCACGTATATAAGCCGAGTTCAGTCCGACATGTATAATTAATAATGACATATATTTTTTTTTACAAAAAAAAATAGTTTACGAAACTTCAGCTCGGCATGTTTGTCTATGGTTTAAAAAAACAATCAAATTCGTGACAGGTATGGGTATGATATATGCCTACGGCTTCTGAACCCATCTTAGAGTACTAATAATATGTGTGCAGATAAAGTAATGTATGCAAATCCACATAATTAGGCCTTAAAACACTCATTATGTAGCAGTTGCATAAACTACTATTATGTTACGATTGAATCTCACGGTAGTTTCATCCTTTTTTTTTTTCAAACATTACAAAAACCAGATTTCTCCCTAAATTCATTTTCCCAGTAAAGCTGTAAATGTTCTACGTGAGTTCTGGATTTTTATATTCTGAATACGCGACTTTCATAAATGGCTTTATTACAAGATAATTTGGTCTTTATTTCTATGCAGATAGAGTCTTTGCCAGTGGTCACTGTATCGTGTCGCATGGTTAACTCTCGCAATATCCATCACGCGCTATGAAACAGATCATTATTAATATTTTTAGGGTTCTGTTTGTACCTACCTTAAAAAAAGATAAACGATTATAGGATCACTTTGTTTTCCGTCTGACACTCTATCCGTCTGTTAAGACCCTTTTTCTATGGAACGCGTGAAGGTAGCATGCTGAAACTGATATCAATTATGTAAGCTTGCTTGAAGCTTTGAAAAAATCAAATTTCTAAGCCAAGGCAATCAAAAGATACAGTCACTAAGAAGGATGTACGGTGTACAAGAGACATTTTATCTTAGCTCTCTGGGTTGGCAACGAATCTGCAAGTGCAAGCCCCCTGGGTTGCGGGTGTCTATGGGCAGTGGTGATCACTTACCATCAGGTGACCCACTTGTTCGTTTGCCTTCTTTGTCGTATAATAATAATAATAACAATGTTTCCATACAAATTGCTGTGGTATCAAAACCTATAGGCCATAGGGTACATCCAGTTGTCCAAGAACCTTGAAATTTGGTATGAAGGAAGCTAATCGTATATTTCAACCGGGAGGATGGTTTCAAGCTTTCATCTTCATGAAATCCGGTAATCAGTATTTGTAAGCGTCATCAAATAATATCGTCTCACAAGTCGCCGGATGTTGTGAGTGTTGTGTGTCGGACTAGTGGCAACCCTAGTGAAAAAACTAATAATAAAGACCAAGTGCGGGTAGTTCGAGGAACCCGTGCAGCTAGGAGATGTTGATAGCCGCGCCTTTTCAGTCCCTTCGAGACCATGAAACGTCGAGGTATTTAAATTCACATTTAAATAAATGTGTTTCTTACGCGATTAAGTCCCGAGTATCATGATAATGTGTGAAAATCGCGAAAGTTTAAATCAATATATATGAAAGTAGCTCTTTAATTTTTATGTCTGTCTGTATAATTTCACAGACCAATACAAAATGACCCCACTCTGCGTACAGTTTGCACTAACACTGGAAATTTTAAAACATTTGGGGAAAAGTAGGAAAAAATCTTCGGGACTCGATTATTCCCGTGATAGACGAACTATTTACATACCTACAAATGTATGGAACCCTCGGTACGCGAGTACGGCTCGCACTTGGCCGGTTTTTTTTTGTTTGCCCACCCCTGTGATGTAAATTAAATTTGTTCTGTTATACTTCGGAGATGTACGGAGCGGAATTCTGGTGTAATAAATAAAGTGTGACGAGCTGAACGATATACTGACAGTGAAAATATTACTGCACGTCAGAATGTTCTTTGTGTCAGGTGTCAGATATTAGATTACTAGCGTTTTCTGTCATCTGTCAATCTGTCAGTAGTTTTCTATTTTAAATTGGTAGTAACATGTTCTGAATTTTACTTGTAACGGCATTATGCTCAGTATAAATTGACATTTTATTTTGTAATAGAAGGAAAGCGAACGAGCAAATGGGCTACCACAATGTTAAGTGATCATCCACAGCCTACAGACATCTGTAACACCAAGTGATACCAAATGCGTTGTTAACCTAGAGAGCTAAGATGAAATGCCTCTTGTACTCTCTACACCGACCACACCGGATCACAACATTGCAAGCACTGGCAGGTAAAAAATCTACGCCTGTTTTTTTAAACCTTTAACTGTAGGCTCAATCCCACTTTGTTAATGAAGCCTCCGGGGCACATCTAATTGACAATGATTACGTAATGGAATGGGATGTTTTCTTTGATAGATGCTCGTTCGTTTCGACGGTACGTTTTATCTTCTATTTCTTAAAAAAAATACATGTATAAATTGCATGACCTATTGGTGCTATTTTATTGCCCACGAACTGAACGTAGAATCAAGGGCTCATGGCAGGATCATTAAGGTCCGAGGCTACTATTTTGGTTATGTTGGTAACTTTTTTCGTCTGTGGTTCTCTCTTTTTCAGACTTATTTAGACCTTATTATGCAAATCAATGGGGGCTATCGCAGGTCAAACATCCGCTAAGGTCACTAGTGTCACAAGCTAGGTTTTGCCCTGTGATTGGTGGAAATTGACAGATAGACCCCATAGCACCTTTCCAGCAAACATTAATTTAATATTGTAGTGATTCAGGCGTAACTTTGCGGAGGTCCATGTTACAAGTAACGGATTAAATTAATTTTCTCCTCCGCGAAGTAGTGCAGTATAGACATGCAAAATAGCCTCGTCTGCGCTGAGTATTTATTTTCATGCACTAATTTTCCCGCCCTCCCTCCGCAAATTGAAAATAAAATAATCAACGCAAACGGCTGTGTGTGTGTGTGGTTGTGGACCTAGTAGCCTTTGCGTTGATTATTTTATTTTAAATTTTCGCGGAGGAGCAAATTAATTTAATCCGTTACTTGAAACATTAATTTATTTACCATCGATCACTTTGAATTGTAAGCTTACCCTGAAAAATATACGTAGTCTAACATTTCATTCAACTATTCTGAGCTAAGTCGGTGCTTGAAAATTCTTGCCTCAAGATAATATCAGGCACGAAGAGCCTCTCAACTCTTAAGTGTGTCTGAGCTTTGATTAATAACCGATTTTATGATACACTTTGCTTAAGTTATTATTAGAATTTATTAACTGGCCAAGATGTCTAATATTTTGTGATATTGGTGGTTTAGATTTTATATTATTAATGAGCTAGGTATTTCATTTTGTTTATTAAGGAATACAAATCAGATTTTCATATCACGTAGTTGACAAACTTTTGCTCATCGCTTGACAAAAACGATACTGATGAAGCATGCTGAGTAATTTTGTGTTATAAGTTACCCGACAAACCTGTAACAAGTATTTTTGTCTTTTGTGGCACACCATACAGCACAGGTTGGCTATGGTTTATTTTCTATTTGGCCTCTGTTTATTTCCAGCGTGCAAACTTGTTGTTAAAATATTCTAACGACCATAACGGATTAACTTATGTCAGTCGTCGCGTCACTGTCAAAATGGTTTCTGACTGTGATGTGATGACGATAACCCAAAAACAGTACAAAACATACAAACCTGTCCAAATTTTCAGCTAAATTCCAAAGTATAAGAATATGTTAAAGATTTAATAAGACAGAAAATGATAGTGTACTCCGACGTTAGGTCGGTGGAAGGATCTGTGGGTTCCAGGGATGACGTGAGATTGAAAAAGAGGGCACTGAGAGATACAACTATATGCATAGGATGGCTTAAACTGGTAGGATATAGAAGAATACATTCGTGTAGGCTACAGCTTCTCTCTTGGGCCAGTAGACTAGTCTAAATACCTTACCTATCCACGTCAAATCCATACTATGCAGTTCCGGCGTAGATGGTGAGGCAGTCGGGGAAATTACTGGCAAAAGAGGTATTCAATCTGATATTGCGGGTGAATGAATAGATAGCAGTGATAACTAAAAGTGGCTTCACACTTGCGAGTGAGAGTTCATACCTTTCCTACTTGCAGCAGATACCTGAAATCGCATTCACACTTAGTAAAATTGTAAATAACCTCTTACGTAGGTAATACCGGATCTTCGTTGGCTTATTTGTATTCCGTGTTTTATAAAAAGATAGGATTTGCAGCATCGATGCGACCGTAGGAGTCCATAATTTGCCATTATAGTACCTACCGTTACCGCTTGATATGCAAGAAGAGTACTCTAAAATTGTGCGGGTGGTGTACTAATACTTGCTGAGAAAGTGTGGCTATGAATACAATTTTGCTAACGCTTCTGAATAATTGTTTTAATTCCAAGTAAAAATATTGCTCTAATCTGTATAATGAAATGAAATTCAATTCACTCGCGGAATAAGCAGATAAAATAAACACAACCTTAGTTTCTCACTTGTTTACCAATTTTATTAAGTAAGAGATGAGAGTCATGGCTTCGTGAGACTACGAGTAGTTCCATCTAGAACGAGATTGAATTGAAGGCATACTGTTTAAAGTGTCATGCTATGGAACTTGTTAACTATGTAAAGAAACCGCCATAGTAATTCATCATTCAGAGAGAATTTCAATATGACAGTCTGTTTACATAGTTAGCAAGTTCCATAGAATGACACTATGTAGCGCGCACTTTATTTTGCTTATTTCCGTGTATCGAAGTCGATGTTAGATCGCTATTGAAAATTTGTGATAAAGGTTGTTCTTTTGATAATCATTTATTTAATTTTATTACACCGAACTTTTGTTTTTATAGCGGTTCTTCTCTACTCTATGTTATCCAGCTTTATATGTACCTATAATTAGCAATAAATTATTTTGAATTTGAATTTGAATTTGTTGTTTCCAGCTATCAATCTCGTTTTTCTTCGGGTTGTACTTTCTGGTCGTGTTAAACACCAAGGGTCCTTTCTCTACAGTCTTGCAAATTATGGTGTTATTTACCATAGTACCTATGGTCATTCAAGGACTGCTCATGTTCTTGGGAGCCATTGAGGTAAGCGTAGACCTTAGTGCGACATAAATTACCTACTCATTATAAAATCCAGAGCGTTTAGTACACTAAACGCTCTCAACATTCAAACCAACAGTCAAAAAAACTCTCGATCATGTTTGCGTTTACGTCTGAATTACTATGGGCAAATTGGCAGCGCCACTAGTACCACGTAGGTATCAACAACAAGCAATTTATTCTTATAGAATTTGACACTTTAACACAAACGCGATCGCTTGATTACACTAGACGCTCTGCACATGTAGCACGGCGCACCATTTTGTCGCTTGTCGCGCAGTGCGTCCCTTTCATAGTGACGGAATCAGTGATTAAGGACGCACTGAACGACAAGCGACAAAATGGTACGCGTGGTAGCCCCCCCAGCGCCACGTTTTATTAAAGCTACAAGTTACAATTTACAAGCGGAAGTCTCTTTCTATCACCTTTTTTTAGAAAGAGACTTCCGCTTGTAAATTGTAACTTGTAACTTTATAAAACACGGCCCTGGTAGTGATAGTTGGGTCTGTGTGACATTGTGTTGATTCGTGTAGCAGTGGAGACGGTGTTGCATGGAAACATATTTTTCGCATGTACGTAGCTATTTTACAAGGTATCTCAAAAGGAAAAAAGCGGAACCCTTATAGGATCACTTTGTTGTCCGTCTGTCTGTCTGTCTGTCTGTCAAGGGCCCTTTTCTCTGGAACGCGTGGAAGTAGCTGGCTGAAATTAATATAATATAATAATAATAAATACCAAATATTCAAACATGCAGTCCCTTGAAGCTGTGAAAAAAACCAACTTCTAAGTTAAAAAGGTTGTTTCCATACAAATCGCCGTACTGTGAAAACCTATAGGGTACTTCCAGTTGTCCTAAAAACTTGAAATTTGGTATGAAGGTCTCTCTTATAGCACAACCACTCAAAAATTCTCAAAATCTTAAATTTTTATGTCTGTCTGTATCATATCTCAGAGACTAAAGACACTGCGTACATTTTGATTTGGAGCAGCACTCTGCTAACACAGAACAACTTAAAACACTGTGGAAAAGCAGAGAATTCTTTCTACGGAACCCTCGTGCGCGAGTCCGACTCGCGCTTGTCCGGTTTTTTTTATTCATAAATTAAGACGTTTCCCAGGAAAACGTACGCGCGCTGAACGCTGCGCTCTGGTTGTGCGTGATGACAGCTATTTACAACAATGTGCTTGGGATCATGGGCGCCGTGTACTTCGTCCGCACCGGTCACTACACACTGCATTTTGTGCTGGCTGTGGGGTTCTCACTGCTGGCTGTTTCTTTATTTCGTTAGTAACATTTTCCATTTTTTAAGTTTTTTATTCATTTAAAAAGGGAGGCAAACGAGCAAGCGGGTCACCTGATGGTAAGCGATCATCTTCACCCATGAGAACCAGCAGCCCCAAGAGAGTCACAAGTCCGTTGCCGGACTTTAAAGAGGAGGAAGGATAGAGGAAAGGGGAGGGGGGGGGATCGGGCCTCCGGCACTCTCACTGACCGAACGAGACGCAACGGGGGTGCTGTTGCTTCACGCCTGCAATCCCATGAAGCTGTGAAAAAAGTTGAACTGCAAATCAAAAGATACGAATGGTACAGAGAATGAAACTGAAACTACTTTTTGTGTTCTTGTTTTTACGGTCATCTCGTCGAAACTATTTTTCAAATTTCGAACTGAAACGTAAACTTTATATAAAAGACCAGATAAATAAATTCTCGAACTGGGATTCGAACCCAGACCTCCACCATACCACGGTGACGCGCCACCCAACCTAGCCTTACCTAGCCTTGCGTCTAACTTGTATCTTAATTATTAAGGTTTCTTAGATCAATTGTGAAAATCATCAGCTGTTACTAATTTACAACGCTTCTTAAGTGATGCCATTGATTACCTATTTAAATTTTTTACAGCAATCATTTGCCACGATGCGCTAATAATCTACAGTTTCAAAAAAATTGTACAAGAACAGAATTCAGGAAGATAAGTGAAATTGGTAACTTTGTGATTAGTTGGTGGAGTTGAAATGTTTTTGTAAACACCTTGGCTGTGTCCGTGACAATTCGTATGAATTCATTCGTGATGTCTATTAATATACCTCTTCAAAAACGTGATACTTTTTATTTAGAAAAAACCGAGTTTGCGCAGACAGGATTCCAGTTTCAACTTAACACGTTCCATGTCCTGTGTATCCATTTGGATCATCATCATCATGTCAGCCGATTGACGTCCACTGCTGGACATAGGTCTCCCCCAAGGCTCTCCACTCAGACCGGTGTCGGTAGGCCTCCAACAAGATGGAGCGACGACCTAGTAAAGATCGCGGGACCGCGGTGGATGCGGATCCATTTGGATACAAAAACATTATTACCCTGGAGCATGTATAAAATAATAACCTAACCAACTTAACTTTAAAAACAGAAAACCCGACTGCAATTCTGAGAAACAATATACCCTATGTCACTGCCACAACTGAGACGAATCCAATGACACCTCGTACGTTAAAATAAACGGTTTATTCTGTAGAGCTTGCCAAAGAATTAGACATACATACATAACGACTATATTATATATTTGACGACCGGATGGCCCAGTGGTTAGATACCCTGACTATGAAGCTTGAGGTCCCGGGTTCAAATCCCGGTCGGGGCAGATGTTTGTATGATGAATATAAATGTTTGTTCTCGGGTCTTGGATGTTTAATCTATACCTATAAAACAGTATCGTGACTGACTGACTGACTGACTGACTGATTGACAGCCTAAACCACTGGACCTAGAGAATTGAAATTTGGCAAACATTTGGTGTGTGTGAGCTGTCACATGATAAGTCATATAAATTATGCTCCGAGAGTATTATTGATAATTCGCTAAGAAATCAGCACGAACCTTGACAAAAACGAGTGAGAAATCAAGACCGAAGCACCACAAATGTAAAAACTGTCATCACAGCACTTTGGTGAGATATAGAAAGTAATTATCGTCTTCTATGTAAAATTACGATCATCACAATTATTTTGATTACATGCTGTCACAATACGCAAGCTATTGGACATTAAAAAAGTTCCGCCATAATCCGCTAGATGGCGCTTTTCCGCACTTAGGCGAATAATGTTAATTTAAGTAGAATTAAAATTGCATCGGTTGTAAATTAATTAATTAACAACCGCTACTTGCACTTAGCCAACATAAAACACATAAAAAACTACATTACACACTACACAGAAACAATACGTTGGTATTCAAAATGAGAAGCACGGACACGCCCATGGGCGTCGCCCAATTCAAAATCTTTTGGTTGTCCGTATCCGGTCCCACTCAACCATAAAACCGCTTGTACGGCTGGGAGACCCCACATTTCTCTACAACTCCTGAGTGGAACCAGCCAGCCCAGAACTTGGTAAGAATACTGATCGTTTCTGTACTTTATCATTGTGTTACACTACTTGTGTCTTTTATTGTAATTTATTTAATTCTATAGGGTTTCCACTCTGTTACTCTGTCCGAAGCATTACTGTACCTTAATAGCGCTCCGGACAGTTAATTATAATTTAATCTTTCCCTATTTCACTGCTCTACGGTTATAGACGTAGCGCTTATTTTAAAACCTAACGTCTTCCTAGAACGGTTGGAATTTAAAGTTCCAACGGTCACTTTGTTTAAATCTGTTTTCCACTCTCACTAAAAACCTGTAAAAGCTTACTCTCTGACTCTAGCTAAATTGTAAATCCGTATGACCCTCCGTATTGCCATGCACTGCCAATCTGGTTCCCACTCCCTCGGGAATGGTCGGACTGGAAGGCGGAATATGGCAGTGCGAGCATACCATGGACGTTTGGCTCACACCAGCTTATTTACAGGGCAACTACGCTACCCGTGGAAATCTCTCCACCCACTACTGGTTCCTAACGGACCCCTGCCGACCTCTCGCAGCCTACTCAGAGGCTAGCCGTTGGCACGCTACGGTCCCCTTCACACCATCTCAACACCACGTCATCACACGAGCCCCCTGGTCACTCCTGGTTGCTCTACGACGCCTGCGCCCTATCTTCGCCGTCGCCGGAGGATCCAGACACCCGAGGGAAGTGTAGGCCACATTAGCGTGTAATCGAACCCAGTATCTTCAAAAGTGTCTTCGAACTCAATCCCCTGAGATTCTCTATTTTAATTGTCAATTTAGCCTACCGATTTTGTAGAAATAAATGTATTAAACTTGTAATTTGTTTCCTTCACAAAACCCTAGGTAGGCTACCTTAAAACAGACTGTTTCCCCTCATGAAAACGGCCTGTGACAATGCACACAAGCAAACAGTTTAAAATAACAGACTATTTACATTAACTAATTAAACAAAATAAGCGGTAATCTGATCAGCTGATTACTGACAACCGTCATCTGTCAGTCTGTCACTGTCAATTGTTGACAACTACCAACATAACAGCAGACTTACGTTCGGAAACTTATAGAGAGAATCGTTCCGGTCACCAATTGATAAAATTATCATTAATGCAGCCGGTCGCCAATAGATGGCAGCAGTAGTTGGATATTGGTTGTATTTGGAGGAAAATAATTATACAATAGGTTGTTTTGGATACTGAATGACTAGACTAATGAATCACTAGATCGTATTATTTATTGACATGAAATTATTTATTATTATTATAAACTACTTATTGACATGAAAAATAAACCATACAGAACATTGAATTATAAATACACCTATACCTAGTTAAGAAAAACTGCTTCTACTTTAAAGAAAACCAAACTGAATTGAAATTTATTGAGATTTATTTAACGGAATTACCAAAATCAAATATGTCGGAAGAGGAAATCAACAATGTTACAATTCGAAAATATAGAGGAATAAGCAGATCAAAATCGACTAATCAACTGTTTGCTAATCTAAGCTTAAACTCAAGCAGTTCTGGAAGTGTGGCCAGAAGCTTGGATCTATCAACGTATGCCAGTTTAAGCTCCAATTACGAAGACATGAAAGAAGAACTCAATAATATCAAGTTGCAACTCGAAAGTGCCAAATCCGAGATTGACAATCTTATCACCGAGAACGGAGAACTTAAAAACGTAATCCAACACCAACAACAACAAATAAATCTACTTAAGGAAGTATGCGCAAGTAACTCTGCAACTCCAAGAAAGCAACTTAGCTCATTGCGTAAAAAGAAACGAAGGATGTTGACTGATAGTTTCCGGGGAATCCCAGCTTTTGGTCAGGGATCGGATGAACATGAACATGAATCAATTTTGGATCCAAAACCAGAAATACAGGCTCCTTACCGTATAATGGATGAAAACTCGGAAATTCTAACTATTATAGATCAAGGCTGCTCAAACAGCGGACCCAAAACTGATGAGAATAAACCCAAGATAGAACAAAAGGAAGAGGCGGAAGCGGACCTACAAAAGTCTGCTAAGAAGGATCCGAAGATCCCACCACCCACTCCACAACCTGTATTACTTGCGAATCAACCTGACCATCTATCGGGAAACCTGAACACAACTACCAAAAAGATTTGGATCTTTGGCACTCAGCAGTGTTCTGGATTGGCTATGGCATTAAAAAAGTCTAGATCCTTCACGAATTATGAAAAGTACATAACAGACTCATTTATAAAACCTGATGCATCATCTGAACAAGTTTTAAGTAATTATGCCAGCTGTAAATTTCAAAAGAATGATAGGATTGTGCTTTGTGTCGGTGAAAATGACTCTAATCCGATGAAAGTTATTAGCGAATTAAGTTACTGTATTAAAATTGCTAAAGACCTCCCAGTGATTGTCTTGGGATTAGTAAAAAATAAGCACCTTAATGAAAACCTGTTGAACAAAAAAATTGCACTATTATGTAAAAACTTTAAAAACTGTCATCTTGTAAAAATATCCTCACGATACAATATCTTGCCTGAAATTTGTCATAGGATTAATTCGCAGATAGATTACATCGATTATAAACTTAACTACTTGTGTCCAAAAAAAATTAGAGCTCGATTGTCGTACTGTAAGCCGAATTCTCACGATTCTACTACTAATGCACCCTGCATTGTCAGTGGGCCACATAAATTAAATATTGCACTAACAGCCGTATCGCCTAAACAACAACGGAATAGACAAAGGTCTATATTAGAATACTTCTCAAAGGTGACACACGTTGACTGCGTGTCTATGGGTGGCTCAGAGACTGATGCCGGTGACTGTAACTCTAACAATACTTTTTTTCGAGCCTAATATGGAAGGTGTAAAGATTATGCATCAAAATATCTCAGGGTTTCTCAGTAAAAAGGATTTGATTGAGGTAACCTTAGGTGAAATTGCAAAACAAAACAATTACATAGATATTCTGTGCCTCAGCGAGACATTCATAAGAAGAGGAGATGAAGCCAATCTCCATCTAAATCAATTTAGATTGGCACAATCATTCTCCAGAACCGGCATGAAACGTGGTGGTGTTTGTATATTCTGCAGAGATCTAGAGTATAAGGAAATATCTGTATTGAATGAATTGACAAAGGAACTTACGTTTGAATGTTGCGCCATTGATATGCCTTATTATAGCTGCATTGTTGTATGTATTTATCGGACGCCGAATTCAAGCTGTTCTGTCTTTTTACAAAAATTGGAATACTTATTAACTAAACTACGTAAAAAACGACAAAGAAAAATAATTTTGCTTGGTGATTTTAACATTAATACATTGAAGGAATCACCGGCAACTGTGGAACTTAACAGAATAATTTTAAACTATGGCTACAATTCCCATATTAAAGTACCAACTAGACAAGGCGCTTGTTTGGACCTTGCAATCAGTAATATCCCAAACGCCCAGGGGGAGATCCTGCCGCTAGGCCTATCTGACCACGAAACAGCCCAAGTTATTTTTGTTCCGATAAACGAAAAAATCGTACTACCAAAATATTGTTACGTGAATAAACGTGACTTCAGTCCAGAATACCTCGGCAAATTTCTTGAATGTTTGAGTGGTCTAACTTGGTCAGAAACATATAATGAACAAACTGCTAATGCTGCATTTAACAGCTTTCACGAGATGTACTCACTGTTATTTAATTTATGCTTCCCTGTAATAAAAGTGAAAGTTCTAAGTAGCAAAAAACCAAATAAATGGGTTACTAAAGGAATAAAAGCATCTACTGTTACTAAAAGAAAGTTAAGATTTAAATACTACTCCTTACGAAATGACATACACAGGTCTAAATACTTAAGATACAATAAATTATTAATAAAATGTATAACTTGGGCCCAAAAAATAACTAATTCTAAATACATGACGAATAGCAAAAATAAGTGCAAAGCGTCATGGAATTTAATAAAAAATAACACTGGCCGTTCCATAAAACACATTCTAACCAGTAGTCTAAACAAAATAAAATATGGGAATGACACAATTACTGACCCGAACATTATAGCCAATAAGTTTAACGATTATTTTATTGAACTAACTAATAGGGAAAATGCTTCCAGTCGCCCTTATTCGTACCCTATTAAAGGTACAGACTCTTGCATTTTCTTGCATCCAGTGAGTGAAGATGAAGTCTTAAAGATTATAATGTCACTGCGGAACACGAATTCAGTGGGCTTCGACCAAATCCCAACTAAAATTCTTAAACACTCTGCGTCATTTATTACACCTATCTTGACATATCTTATAAATGAATCACTCATTCAAGGAATATTTCCTGACCTAATGAAAGTGTCGATCATCAAACCAATTTTTAAAAAAGGTGATAAACTAAATATGGATTGCCACAGACCGGTGGCGTTACTCTCTGTGGTATCCAAAGTTTTCGAAAAGGTCATGCATTTAAGAATCGTATCTTTCTTAGATCGATACAGAGTTTTGAAAAAGGAACAAAATGGCTTTCAAAAAGGTAAATCCACGACACTAGCCATTTTCAATCTGGTCAAAAATATAATGCTAAATATTGATAACAAAATTCCATGCACTGCAATATTTTTTGACATGAGCAAGGCATTCGATTATGTTTCACACGAACTTCTTCTGTCTAAATGCGAAAAACATGGTATTCGAGGAAAAGCCAATGATTGGTTAAAAAGCTACCTCTCAGATAGATCTCAGCAAGTAGAAGTCTCAACTCTGTCTGAAGGTTGGGTACAAAAACATATAAAATCTGATAGTAGGTATAACAGAGTAGGCGTTCCGCAAGGCAGTATCTTGGGGCCATTGCTCTTTTTAATTTACATCAACGATCTGCCTGATGTTACTAGCCATACTTACACTCTGTTTGCTGATGATATATCGGTTATAATACCAAGGCGAGATAATTTCAATGATTTTGAATATAATAATGACATTAATAATACAATCTTTAAGATAATTAAATGGCTAAAGGATAATAATTTGAAAGTAAATATAAGTAAAACGACATATATACAATTCCATACTAATCGAGGTAAAAAACAACAATTAAAATTAACATATGACAACAATTTAATAGCTGAAGCTAATCAGACAACTTTTCTAGGAATAATCATTGATGACATTTGCTCATGGAAATCACACATTGAAAAGATATGTAGTAGATTGAACAGCTTTGCGTACGCTTTGTGGCGCTTGTGCAAACTCACTAGTAGACAAACGGCAATCCAAGCTTACCATGGCTATGTATCCTCGGTTCTCAGATACGGAATTCTAATATGGGGGAATTCGGCGCACATAAATAGAGTTTTTATTGCACAAAAGCAATGTATTCGTGGCATATGTGATGTTCCTCGGTTTACTACGTGTAGGCCACTTTTCAAAGATCTGAGACTGCTGACGGTACCATCTTTGTACATATTCGAGCTGTGTATTTTTGTCAAATCACACCCGGAACTGTTCAGAACAACAAGTGATACATGGGCTTATACTACTCGGTACCCAAATAAACTCTCACTGCCAAGGATTAAAACGAAACTATTCAAAAATAATTGTTTTCCTATGGCGATCCGCATATTTAACAAATTACCGAAACTATTTCAAGACTTATCAGTCAACGAGTTCAAATGCAAGCTGCACAGATGGCTTAAAGAAAAGTGCTTCTATTCAGTTAAGGAATTCATGGAATGTAATAATAATAATTGATAAATAATTCGATAATTTTATATTGGTCTGTCTAAATGGCTTAGTATTGGTGGAAACGGCCACAGTTTCGTAGCGTAGGTACATCTTCGCAGCATAGCTGCATAGCACATCTCTGGTGGAAAGGCACCCTTAGTTTAAAAAATTTGGTTTGCTCCCACTTCCATGTCTTTACATAAGGGATGCATGACTATTTGTAAAAAATAAGCCCAGCTATTTCACTTTTCGCAATTTAACTGTGCGTCATACAAGGGCTCAATACAGGAACCTGTTAAGCCAGCGTCCTAGCCACACCTATATTTATAAGAAAAACTGTTTTAATATGAGTATACGCCTGTACAATAACTTGCTCGATGAAATTAAAGTAGAAAATAAGACATCTTTTAAAATTAGGTTAACTAAATGGCTTCATCAAAATTGTTTCTATAGTACTAATGAGTATTTGGCACAATGATAATTGAGTGTTTAGTTATCAATTGTATTGTGTATTATTATTATGATTTGCACACCTGCTTGCAGGTTGAGTACGCATGCCCTAACACTATTATCTTTAAGACCTGTAAGTAACCGTATTCTTGCAAATAAATTATTTCTATTTCTATTTCTATTTCAAACATATACCTTGAGTATCCTAGAGGTGCACTAAGAAGGGATTTTTCGAAATTCCCACGGGAAAGGGAATAAATGGGATTTATATTTTCGGATCATAGTGGCTCTATCTCAGTAACTATAATTACTAGACATTTCAAATTTGGCATGCAAGTAGGTAACAATAACAGCTAAAAACGGTTTTCAGGATTTCCGAAATTCCCACGGGATAAAGACCAAATAGCATTTATTTTCATAATAACTGACTAACGGATATAGAGGACACTCGCAGCCTAAGCTACTGGTGCTAGAGACCTGAAATTTGTAATACATGTACCTAGATTATCATAGAGGTGCTCTGAAGAAGGATTTTTTGAAATTCCCGTGGGATAGAGAAATACTTTAACTTTGTTTCTTTGTTTGTAGGAGGTAATATCTGAAACTTTCACCAACAGATACACTATCCCTGATTGACATAGGCTACTTTTTCTCCGGGAAAATGCAAAATTCCCGCGGGATAGAAACAAGTGAATTCAATTACGGTATAAAATTAGCCTATGTCAATCAGAAACAGAGTAGCTTTCTATTAAGAGAAAATATTTTTTTAATTGGTCTAAATGCAAAATTCACTTATTTCCATCCAACGGGAATTTTGCATTTTCCCGAGGATAAAGTAGTCAGTCAAGAACTGTATGTAGCTTAAAATGCAAAAGTCCCGCGGAATAGAAATAAGTGAATTCAACTTCAGGAACGCCATAAAATATAAACACTTACTACTACGCCGCCGGAAGGAAAGAGGGGGGCTCGGGGGGCGCAGCCCCCCGCCATAAAAAGCACATAAACACTACTCCTTTCCTCCAAGTTATTTATAAGTAGCAAACCACTACGCCGCCGGAAGGAAAGAGGGGGGGTTCGGGAGGCGCAGCCCTCCGCCATAAAAACAACACAAACACTACTTCTTCCTCCAAGCCATTTAAAGTAGCAAGCCACTACGCCACCGGAAGGAAAAAGGGGGGCTCGGGAGATACAGCCCCTCACCATAAAAAGGACACAGAAGTACTCTTCTTTCCAAGCCATTGATAAGTAGCGAACTACTACGCCGACGGAAAGAAAGATGGGGGGGCTCGGGGGGCGGAGTCCCTCGCCATAAAAAGGAGACAAATAGCACTCTTTCCTCCAAGCTATTTATAAGTAGCAAACCACTACGCCGCTGGAAGGAAGGGCGGGCTCGGGGGGCGCAGCCCTCCGCCATAAAAAGAACACAAACACTACTTCTTCCTCCAAGTCATTTATAAGTGGCAAACCACTATGCCACCTGAAGGAAAAAGGGGGGCTCGGGGGACATGGTTCTCCGCCATAAAAAGGATACAAAAAGTACTCTTTCTTCCAAGCTATTTATAAGCGAACCACTACGCCACCGGAAGAGCAAAGGGGGGGGGGGCTCGGGGGACACAACCCCCCGCCATAAAAAGGATACAAATAGTACTTTTTCCTCCAAGCTATTTATTAGTAGCAAACCACTACGCCGCCGGAAGAAAGGAGGGGGGGGGGGGGTTCGGGGGGCACAGCCCCCCGCCATAAAACACACACACAAACACCACTGTTTCCTCTAAGCCATTGATAAGTAGCGAAACACTATTTTGCAGCAAACAAAGAGGGGGCCCCTGCAACAACATGACATTGATAAGTATCAAACCAAGCAAAGTGGAAGGGAGGGGCGAAACTTTGGGTTCGTAACCCGTACCCGTTCATAACTACTTACTACTTTACTATTTTTCACTGGGGGTCGCGGGTGAGCAAAGTAATTGTTTTAAGCTGCAAAAATAACATCTAGGCTCTAAGCCATCATTCTTGAGAATGGCTTCCCAAATTAAACAGACCAAAACGCATGGAATGATTGGACTATTGAATTGTTATACAGAACTTAATATATCCGCGGTTTAGCAATAAACAAATTCTACGCGAACGAAGTCGCGGGCAACAGCTAGTATGTATATAAGTATGTTTATCCGTTGTCTAGTACCCATAGTACAGCCTTTGCCTAGTTTGGGACTAGGTCAATTGGTGTCAATCGTCCCATGATATTAATTTATTATTTATTATATACAAACATACGCTCGAAAAACAACACCCTCCTTGGACAGTCGGGTAAAGAAAAATACTCGTGATCCAATAAACAAAATACAATAAATATTGAAGTGGACTTGAGGAGCTAAGCTTATATGGGGAACAGGGAATGTGTTAAGTCGTATTTCTATTGTAACCTGTCAACATACAAGTAGGCTTTTCTCTATATTACTATTTTGATGGTTATGCGAGGTTCGTCGTTCTTAAAATCGTTATAACATTGATAAAAAATACTAGGGGTAATATGCAATCACATTAAACTTTCAACACTCAACCTTCCTCATTCATAGGCTTCCTTCTTCTTTAAGTGCCTCTCCATTACTGAAGGTCGGCAGTCAGCTTTCTGGACTTTTATTTTTCCAGGGTTAGCCTTTTTTTTACTATAAACTGATCAGTGATTTACCCCTATCTCACTTGAGGGAAGGATTGAACAGCTGTTCCACGGTTTTGATGCCGGTCCACTTCCTTATGCTGCGAAGCCAAGACATTTTCCTTCTTCCAACAGTCGAGTATAGCGCGACTTGTTTCGGACTAATCCGTAGTCCTCTAGGAGCACACGCTACGCCGGTGGCGAAACGTAAACTGCGTGCCGCGGCTCACAACTACCCTCGTTTTCATCGTTTTTTTTCATACATTTTTTTAACTAGGTAATTAATTAGTATCACAAAAGTGGCAACAAAAACGAAGTACGGAAGTTCCCGTCCTTACGTTAAATGTTTATACTGTAAGTATAAAAGTCTGTGACCATCCTTTTGCTTAAAATCTACGATCGGCTCATACCGCTTATTTGAACATGTACGCCACCGTTTTCTTAGCGAGCTCCATATTTCTTGAACTAAGTTACGCTCGAATCGAGTCACCAAGTCTTTTTGCTTATTTCACACCGGCTACATTTTCTTTTTGCACAGTGATTTACTAGCTTTATTGGGAGTGTTGAGACTTAGCCGAACACTAAAGCCAACTAAAGTTTCAGTTTGCTGGATTTAATTAACTAAACGTTTCAGCAACACTGCAACTCTAAGTGGAGGATGCTAAACTTAAATGTAAAGAATTCCGCTGGCCCGTTAGCGTTTTGATTTTAGAACTTGCACTACTACCGTAATACAAATGGACCGCTTTGTTGAAAGTTTTTTTCGTACCGACTTGATATTAGAGATTATTTCGTATACCAAATAGGTAAGTATCCACTTTTATTAAAATGTCGCGTAGACCATTTTAAGACCTACACAAACACAGAGACACAACTGATAGTTATTTTGTTTTAAGGTTCTCAAGATGCGGTTGAGTCCAGAACGTTTCAAAGTAAAGTTTGGAAAAAGTCCACGTACATTGAATTGGTATAGTTTGGGTGTTTTGTGAGCATATGACGTATCTTTACTTAGAATGTTATTGCAAGGAAAGGAGAAGCGAACCGTTGTTCTAGTACTAGTAGACTGTACTACAGTAGAATGTACTAGCAGACTGTCCCTTTCGAACGCACAGCGACACGGCAGCGATGCAATACTGGATAAAGACAAACGAACTGTAAAAGCTGAAATCACACTGTTGCTCTAACCGTTTACACTATGTTTAGCGGGGCATGAAAATAATTACGTAATTCTGTAGTACTGTTACCTGCTAGCTCTTTTCCGTACTTGGCTCGTATGGCACCAACGTTACTCAGTTTATAATTAAGAATTATGTAAGCGTAACTAAGCCCAAAAAATGGCTCCACCACATAGGGACCATGACAGGCGTGGAAAAATATATGAACTTAGCCGTGAGTCAGGAAGGCGTATCTGTTAAGTCCGCTCTTCTTTATTTCTTCTCCAAAATATTGCAATCACAAGCTTTGCTCAGTAGATTCGCTGATCGATATCGGTATCATTAGTAAATATTATTTTGTTTATATTCGTGATTCTGCTAAATTTCCATTAAATTTGAAAATTTTGAAGAAATTTCATGAAATTGGCTGCCACGATCATTGGCTTTATGAGGTAATAAGGCGAGAGACAAATTTATAAAATAAATTATCTTTCACCCCTTAAATTAGATTTGTAAGTGGCTGCTGCAACGAAAATGCTTTTGCATGAAATTTCATTTTGTGATTGCCTCAAATCTATTTGAGTTTTGAATAAATTTCCACCCGGAGTTGACGACTCTACGATTCCAATTTTAACAAAACTTAAATAAGATGATTTTGTCGATACAGATTTCGAAAGAAAAATTCAGAACAATGGCTAATAGAAACATAATTATAATATACGCGTAAAATACTTAAAAATAAGTCACATATCAATTCTGGCACTGTTGATAATTAAAATAAAGTAGTACCATAATGCGGTATACCCAAATGTTGCTACTAGACACGATATACCAAACCCAACCCCATCGGTGTTACAACATCCCCGATTCACAAACACGCAGTAGAAAGAAGCCACTATGTTAAAAAGTAAATTCAAACATATATGTATCAAAATCACCCACATAGAAACTATAACCGTAGTCTGCCATTCTTTCCAAGTGCTAATGATAAGGATCGTACCTGAGATAAGCGATAATGAGATGATTGCACACATGATAATCAGGTAAATGAGGAAATCGAATTTCTTGGCGTAGACCTCTTTCCATATATTGAAATTGAGGCAAAATGATATCACGTATAACGCGCCGAAGGCACCGCTTACAAAAGTACACACGGCTATAATCTTAGAGCCTGTGTTAACAGGTATGCAATACAGAAAGTCCTCTATGTAAACATCAACTTCGTCCCATAAGAAATATTTCACCATTTCTGTTTACATTTGTCAGATGTATCTCAGAATTTTCAATGGACTTCGCGTCTCATCAACTTTGCCAATTACAATCTTGTTAACAAGTCTGTGCATTCCTTCTGAACGTTAAATATTAACAACTTTATTTCCCGTGTTTTATTTGATTTGATACTTGTAGTCGACAGATGACAGTTTGACGGTTTAAGTGTTACCACTTACCACTGCTTAAGACTGTCTTATTATTTTTGAGAACAAAAAGTTACAATTTCAAAATACTTTGTCATTGTCATGTTTTGTGCTTAGGCAAAAATATGTTGGGTGTCATAACATTTTCTTTTTAATTAAGTTAATGTGAATTTCATGTGTTTCTCCAAATATTTCGCCCGCGTAACGTAATGGCTTCCCTAATGGTTTGGTGTCACGGTAAAGGATTTTAAGGGTCTCGGCTAATATAGTAACATCAGAAGGGTGTTAATATCGAGGTACACCCAGCTGAGAGCGGCTAATTAACCTTGCAATGTAATATGTTTCTATCTTATTAAATAGTAATTATAATTATTAATAATGAAGCCTATTCAAAGCCGCTACACAAATGATGTTCCACACTTACATTCAAGTGTTACGCGTAAGAAGGTCTTGATATAAATCTAACGTTAACGCTTTCAGGAGTCTTATTTTTGGATAACTTTTCCGATTGGATGGCCTAATGGTAAAGGTATGAGGACTTGACTTGATCCTGGATTCGATACTTACCCGTTTGGGGCAGGTATTTATTTATGATTAATAAGAGCGTTTTATTCTCGAGTCTGTCGAGGCGAGGTGTTCATTATTCATAATTATAACTACACAAATACATTTATTTTAATGTCTAAAAGTTTCAGTATGTACCCCTTAGTCCTATCATCAGATCTTCCGATATGTCGTGAGTGTTGGAACTCAAAACACGTCCAAATAATAGTATAAATCCCACCAGAGCAATTAATACGACGTCTGTCCGTTCATCTGTTTATTCGCTAAATGCATTTCCTAATTACCGGTTAGAGAACGAAACCATGTGACGTTCAAAATCCTTTACCGTTATACCCAGCCACGAAACGCTTTTGACAGAAGATGGTAACACGAGCTTTCCACTCTGCTGAAAGAAATAAAAGGCCATGCCCAAATTTTGGTCATCGGTAATTTAGTCATGTGCGTGTTTCACATGTTTGCAACAATTTTGTATACGTAATTCGTTTTTTTTTTTCATCGTTAGAAAGAAGGTGAACAGTCTTGACTTGACGTAAGCAATATTTTTTTTATTGAAAAACGCTTTTTAAAAATAAGTGACCATTACGTAAGAAGAAAGAAGATAGACGTTGTGTCGTATCAAGATATAGAACTCGCACTAGAAATAACGGAATGGAGGGAACTGCGTTGACAACAGTGATACTCTTAAGTAAGAAGATAATAACGTAAATACAATTAACCATATACCGCAACAATATAAATAATAATTGTTAATTGCGGTTACTTATTTTGTAAAAGTATATTCAATAAAAAGACAGGTTATGCTTGTTTACCTAGACGTGCACAAAAAAAAACGAAGTAGGTATAATAACTTATCAAATATTCACATAAAAAGGCGCATCTATGGCGTATGCTGTACGGTGTATAAACTCACCCTGAAGGAAAACTGGCAACAAGAATACAGAGGCAACTCCTGTATAAGTACTTTGTGCACCCAGTGGCACATTAGCGTTCCTAATAAACATAGCAGAGTATAAATATCCGTCAAAGAGCGTTAACACGTCGAATGGGAACGGGAATGGTACGGAATTGAACGAACGGAATTGAACGAACGGAATGAATGGAACTCTGCAATTAGTTAGCGAATGATTTGGCGCATAATTTGGGCTCAAATTTTTGATTGAGTTTGAATGCATGAATTAGGCTCGGTTTAGACTAGCAATTGTATAGCGTACGCTGGTTGAATTATTGTGAGCGCTGATTTTCTAGGATTCTTATAGAGTTCGTTTTAATGGTTCGCAGCAAACAAGGTTCGTATTGCGCCTGCATTGGCTTAGTTATGAACGGTTTGAGTGAGTTTAATGGATTTGATTTTGAAATTTGAAGTTAGTAAATCTGCAAAAGACGACCGGATGGCCTTATAGTTAGAGACCCTGACTATAAAGCTTGGGGTCCTAGGTTCGATCCCCTGTCGAGCCAGATGTTTGTATGATGAATACGAATGTTTGTTCTCGGGTCTTGGATGTTTGATATGCATTATCGAGTATATTTATCTAAATAAGTATAGTTTATCCGTTGTCTAGTACCCGTTACGTAGCACACGCTTTGCATAATTTGGGACTAGATCAATTGGTGTCACATTGTCATATGACATTTATTTATTTATTATTAGGTATCAAATCATACCTAATTCTTGCTTTTCTTTCAAATAATTATTTCACACACACTTGTTTTTTTTAAGTTTGTTTATTATTTTCTCTCTTAATTTTTTTGGATACTTATGCATTTGTGTAATTTGCTTTGTTTGATTATGAAGAAAAACAAATTTTAGTCTGTGCTGATCATTCTGTCGTACTAATTATAGGTTATGGGCTCAGCACGCTTTTACTGCGCCCGACGTGGCTTATGAAAATTGAACGAATGCCTTTAATAAATACAGTTCTTTCAACCAGCCTACTTACACTTGTTGCCTTTGCCTTTTTCACAAACATCAAAATTCTCAGTCGAAATAAGTATTCTGTACCGCAAAATCAAATAGTCTCCCCCTCTTTTGGAGGTCATTATTGTCCCAAAAATGGCGTCGCCTCCCAGACACACGTGCGGGGGCTCATTTATCAAAATCGGTGTAGACGCGTCGAGACGTTGCGACAAGTATTTACTGTTTCGGAATTGCTACGCGTAACAATACTAACATGTGTTTATGTTTTTCGCGAAGTTGTGTTCGTGCTAGAATTTGATTTGTTTCTTTGGAGACATGTGTAAGAGTATTTATTAGGGCCGTTGCAGGGTTAAATTTAATGGTTAAATGCGTTTCAATTGCGTTCAGCTTTTAATCTCTGTAGCTCGAGCACGAGTTTTCATCAAGAATCGAGTAAAACGTTATCGTATCGCCATCGATTTTTCTACGACGTTTAACTTTGGAACAGCGCTCCCCGTGAGCGTATATGGTAATAACATTTCATAGCAATTTCAATTGTACGACATTAAATTTGCAAATGAAATAAAGACAAACCATATAGCAGTGGTAAATTTATGGTAATCGTAGGTACTGTAATGATGATGTAACCAGAGACACTACAAAACGTTCCGCTTTAATTCAAACCTCTGTATTTTTAACAAGTATGCAACGTTATAGCACAAACCTTCTGAATATCAACGAAACCAATATTTGAAAGATTTTATATTCCTTTGAATCATGTATGCAACCTGAAATCGAGAAATTGT
The DNA here is from genome assembly GCA_963691665.1 of Clepsis dumicolana. Lineage (NCBI taxonomy): Eukaryota > Metazoa > Arthropoda > Insecta > Lepidoptera > Tortricidae > Clepsis > Clepsis dumicolana. The sequence goes on along the minus strand of OY829520.1, from coordinate 2,747,831 downwards.
CGGTTGTTTTGATTCTAAAGGATTCACAGAGAATCCTGAACTCAAACGGATGCAAGTGTTCTAGACATGACCCAGATGTAACAAGCTCTTTACTTTTATTCTAACAATGCATTGTTGTAACGAGAGAAAAGTTTTGACGTAGAACGCCTTCAGGCATTGGGTCCGCCTTCTGTGAATTTAGCTTTGACTTATTTCTTTCAAACTCAATTATGGCTTTTGAAATTTTGGTCCTGTTTGAGTTAGTGTTTTCTGTTTCGCTTGTTATGTTGCCAATATAGTAGTTTATGCAACTGTTGGATAATGAGGGTCCTTAAAACACGAGTGCGTTTTTATGAAACGAGGCGAAGCTGAGTTTAATAATAGGATCACACGAGTATTTTTAGGCCTAATTATGTAGAGTTGTATTATATACATCAATTTATCTACACACAATTATAAGTACTCTAAGATGAGGTCAGAAGCCGAAGGCATAATAAACCTGTCACGAGTTTGGCCCTTTTAAAAAAATATAGACAGGCATATCGAGCCGACGTATCGTATCGACTATTTTTTTAAATTGAGGCCTATTTTTAAATTGTATTGGTTTTTGAAGGTTAAAATTTATCGTCGTAATGATGGTCATTACCTGCGGTTTCTGAACGCATAATATGTGTGCACTTATGATATGTGTGTAGATTCTAAAAATATCCAAGGAAGTGGTTTTTGGCAGTTCACTTCGAACAACTCCAAGAAAGTGACGAGACGAATGACTAAGGTAACCGCGACTATTCAAACGCAATTTACTAGGAACGTGACATAATCTATACACTGTAATGTCATTGGGTTTCATCTTTATAAGATAAGACAGTTGAAATAAAGCTACCTTTATTACTTTATTACCTACCTTTAGTACCTACCTACGTAGGTACTGAAGTAACTATAATTATTCGTATATTATTAGGGAAATACGTTCAGGGTTGTGTTTTAATAATAATAATAATAATAAATATCATGGGACAAATTGACACCAATTGACCTAGTCCCAAACTAGGCAAAGCCTGTACTATGGGTACTAGACAACGGATAAACATACTTATATAGATAAATACATACTTATATACATATGAAACATCCAAGACCCGAGAACAAATATTCGTATTCATCATACAAACATCTGCCCCGACCGGGATTCGAACCCAAAGCTACAAGTTGTAATTTACAAGCGGAAGTTATAAAGCTACAAGTTGTAATTTACAAGCGGAAGTCTCTTTCCAACAAAAGGTGATAGAATGAGACTTCCGCTTGTAAATTGTAGCTTGTAGCTTTATAAAACACGGTACAGGTGAAGCGATTAGTGTAACTGTATGTATACTTATAAAATAAAACGTTAGGTAAACTACGCTGTGCTTTCTCTTTAATGACGATGAAAACATAAAAAATCTCTATAAGAACGGCCATTGCCACTACTAGCATACAAAGAGCATGAAATCTCAGCTTAGAACAAATTTGTTGAAACAAAAACTTATGTAATTTTCCTCGGCGTTTCCGACTGACCGAGCCCCTGTTTACACGTTCATAACTCGCTGAAGTGGTCTCCTATTTATTTATAATCCGAGTAAATAGCCATACATGCCGTTTAACTAATTTCTTGCGTGAGTGAGCAAGGCGATCCCTCTGGACCCGTCCAACGGGCTGGCCACGGCTGTGTGACAGGCGGCGCGACAAGAGATTTCTTTGTCCATTGCTCGGTCGAGACCCTCGCCATACAGCGGTTGAGTGATAGCTCAAGCACAAGATATATGTGAGTGGAGAGCCTTGGGGGAGGCCTATGTCCAGCAGTGGACGTCTTTCGGCTGATATGATGACGATGATGACACGCAATGTTACTGCGATTTCCGGAACTCAACCAAGCATAATAATTAATGACAAACCGACACGGATTTTGCTGGCTAGCCAAATAGTTGAGGACTCGATAAGAAGTGGGTTAAAATAAATTAGGGTTTACATTTTTCATCGCATTCGATTTTATGAGCCAACGGTGACTATTATGGACTCTATGAGGACTTTACGATTGCTGAATCAAAAGCAAGCCTCATTAAGGTTTGTAGTTCGTAATAATAATAATAAATAATAATAATAATATTTATATGCTTAAAAACACAAGTACTTATACATTAAAATGAGATGTCTGGCCGACCCCAAACTAGGCTGAGCCTGTATCTTGAGGTCCTGGAGTGCATCTGTGAAACTAAACAAAGAAAATATTCAACTAAAACTACTTAAATGAAAAAAACTAACCAAACACTATTACAGAATAGAATAAGCAGAACTGTGTGTGTGTGTGTGTGTGTGTGTGTGTGTGAGAGAGAGAGAGAGAGAGAGAGTGTGTGTGTGTGTATGTGTGTGAGTGTGGGTGTGTGAGGCGTGTGATTACCTAGCTGTCAAGAAGGGCTTCTGTAGCACGATATGATAAGGGCACTAGCCACTTTTTCATCATCGACTTCACTTTCCCTATTGTGTAACGATGAATACCAAGTACTTTGCAAATATTATTATAAATTCGTAGGTGCATATAGTCTGGTGAACGCTTGGCGAGACGTGTTTTGCAAATTGGTAGGGGGACTCTAAACGTTCGTTTGGCCAGAAGTTGGGTGTAATTTGGTAACTTTGTTTAATGACAAAGGTACAAAGGTAATCCGTGTGAGCTCGGGATGCTGCTTTGAGAACGTATAGACGCCTCACGCTCAAAAGGTTTGACTCCCGATAGAGAGCGTCCGTCGGATAAAGAAAAAGTTTACGCAGCATCACCTTGATTACTGCACGCTGCGCACGCTCCAACAGCAGCAGAGTGCTTTTTGAGGCGCTGCCCCACACCGTCACTCCATATTGCAGTAACGATTGGCACATGGAGTGATACACAATGCGAAGCACCAGTTCGGTGGTACAACAACGAAGTTTCTTCATCACATATATGCACTTTCTCACTCTGCTGGATAGTGCAGAGATATGTTGATTAAAAGAGAGTTTGTCGTCAATTGTCAGCCCCAAGTATTTGACTTTGTCTGATCTGGCTATCGTGCTACATGGGTATGCGGCTGATATACCAACATGGTTGTGACATGTACACGAGCGTATTTTCAAATTCCAATCTGGAGGAGCAGAAGGTAGACTTACTCACATTGAGGGTAAGCAAGTTGTTATTCAGCCACACCCCAATGTCCGACAACCCGCATTCCGCAAGCTTGTAGACGTCCTCCCATGACTTTCCGTGAAACAGCGCCACAGTGTCATCCGCGTAGCATATTACATCAGCTCCATCCAGCTTAAGTCTAAGGATATCATCGACGTAAATGAAAATAAAGGTTGGGTCCGAGGATGCTACCCTGTGGAACTCCAAAAGAGATAGGCAACTGATCGCTACTGCACTCAACAATCTGACGCCTATCGGTAAGGTAACTGCGGAACCACTTGAGAGCTACCTCTCTAACTCCCGATGCTTCAAGTTTTCTAAGTAAGATGTCAACAGACACAGTATCGAAAGCCTTACAGAGATCCAAAAATACCCCAATGCATTTACTACCCGCATCAAGAAAACTGAATATTCTATTTGATAGATAAATGGCTGCGTCCTCAGTAGACTTGCCTTTTCTGAAGCCAAACTGATTATTTGAAAGGACTTTATTTTTATCGAGGAAAACCGTAAGACGAGAACTGACCAATCTCTCCAGAATTTTGGAGAAGACGCTGAGAAGTGATATTGGACGGTAATTGTTAGGGTCATATTTAGACCCACTTTTATAAATGGGAGACACCTGCGCCAACTTCCAAAGATCCGGGAAACAACCCGACTCCAAACTTAAGTTACAAATGTATGTAAGCGGCTCCAGAACTATATCTTTGATCTCCTTAACAAACAGTGGCTTGGCAGAATCCGGACCAGGCGCACTCTCCGTCCTAAGTTTGGAAATAATTTTATCAACTTCGTAAATATCAGTTGGATGGAGAAAAAAGGTATTAGCGGTTGACTGAAGAGGTTTCAATTTAGATGCCAAGGAAGATACACTTTGACGTATGATAAACATTATATCCTGGTAAACGGTTGATTATCGAGTGTTCGTTTAACCAGCATTCGGTAAGTACGATTGCTTCAAACTGTATATCCATGTGTTTTAAGGCCACTTCAAATGCATTAAAATTCATAAAAAAATGATACATATATTACGCTGTACACTTTATACTAAAACCATGATAAAACCACAATAATTCATTAATTTAATTCATGATTCATTTAATCCGATTTTCATTTCATTCCATTCGTTTCATTCCATTCATTTCTTTCCATTCGTTTCATTCTATTCCATTGCATTCATTTCATTCCATTAATTTCACGGTCTTGTAATAGCCTCTATCAATGTATCGAAGGTTTTATTGTACCTACAATGTCGAACACGCATTGTACTTAACCCATTAAAAAATCGCTTGCCGCGGCGCTTCCCAGCGTAATCGTAACTAAGCCTTTGAATGCTTAATGCAGAGTTAAAAATGCGCCGAGAACTTTATTTTTTGGAATATGTGGAAGTAATATTGTTCTTTAGCTTTATAGGTATCTGATTTGGTCATGTGGAGACGATGAATGAAAGTCGGTATATCGGTGATATTCTCTGTAAAGTTCAGGTGCGAAGTACTCGGAACCGGCGAGCGTGTGTGAAGAGTTGTATGAATGTGGAGGAGGCTAAAGAGGTGTGTAAGGATCGTAGTGGCAAGCCATATAGTTTCCGCTTACCCCCGTGGGAAAGAGGCGTGATATATGTGTGTATGTATGTAGGTATCTGGTATTTTGCAGGTTCAGCCGAGCCCGGGCTAGGCTGTGACAAGTACCTACTCGTATTGCAAATGCACACATACATAAATGTTTAAGGGGCTCCCCTGAGCCAGACGCTGAAATAGCTGCTTTTTAGAGCCAAACTGTACATTATTGATACGATAAAAACAAAATATATAAATACATTAACATCTCAACTTGTTCGAAGTTAGGCCGATATTTAATAGATGTCGCCACTAAAACGAAGTTGTTTAGTAGAAGTGAGGTGGGGTGAGGAAGTCGCGAAACGTTAAATGTTATCCTCTAAGGGAAGCCTCTTGACATGGCGCCACACGAGATACTTGACACCTCTTTTTGGTTCAAATGACCCAGGCAAGAATTTAGTGCCCGATACAAGATGCCTGCGATCGTAAACGCTATTCGACTGAAGGAAAATTTCTAGCTCTCTTACCCCGAATTTACATTAGAGAGACAAATTGTGTAAGTTGCAACACATTGCGGCTGTCGGTCGACTACTACTAACTTGTTTGCTTCACGGCCTAGCAATGTTATGCAACTTACACTATTTCTCAGTTATGATACGATGGTGGCTTACGTGTAAGTTTGGTGTACCTAGAACTTTGCTCATCCAATCGACGACCAAAAAATACGTCTCGAACGCGTTTGCGTTAAAGTGTCAAATAGTATGAGAATTGTTTGTTGTCGATAGATGCCACTAGTGGCGCTGCCAGTTTGTCTAGAGTAATTCAGACGTAAACGCGAACGCGATTGAGACGTTTTTTTGGTAGTATACTTAGACGCTCAACTTTATAATATTCGTAGGTGTTTTATTAAGATCACAAGTTAATGTGTCTCTAGTGTTCAATCTTTCTATATTCGTCGGACGTTACTATAGTATAGGCTGTCTGAAAAAACAACGCCAAAACTGAAGGCCAACAAATTGAATACCTTGATGAATACATAATTTTAGAGACATTGTCGCTTTTAAACAAATACGAATTACTTACAAAAGTGTCAATATCTCGAAAACTATACAAATTTCACTGATGTCAAAATGTATGATCTCAATGGAATACCTTTGGGTATTTTTGGGTTTTCTCGTTGAAGTTTAATTAAACTTTAAATAGGTACCTGCTCACTGAAACAAGAAAACACAGAAATTTAGCAGATAAATAAGTAAGTAAACGTAAGTAAGCTCTAAGCTCAAGAATCTAACCCAGATAATGAACATTTTCATGACATTACACAAATAAATGACAGATGTCATTTGAATGCATTGAAAATTTTCGACGTGCGTATTACTAACTTTAGTGTAAGGGTATGGCATGTGACACGAGATGCCAAGAATTCTGGTTCAATTAATGTCAAAATTGCTCAATCTGCTGCTTTTGATCCGCTCGGCCCTCTTAGTTTCGGCGTTGAGCTTCGGGACAGCCTGTATACACATCAGCACACACAAATATCAAGACAGGACAAACAAATCACATTTCGTTCATCACACCAGTGTTTGTGCAGGGATCAATACTGCGACCGGCAGCGGGTCCCGATCACTAACGGCCTCATCGATCGGCCAAATAAAATAAAAGGATTGTTTGCACACATGCCTATCTGTGTGCAAGGACTTCCTGTCCTGTTCCTTATGTTTTATTTGTCTATTTCCTGTAAATACATTTAAGTACACGGCGTTACATAATAAATCAACACAAAGAAACTAACAGTATTATTATGTTGTAGTTTTCCTGCGCTTTATATAAGTAAGGAATCGTCAACATAAACAGTCTAGTTCATACTCGTAGCTATAGTGAAAATAGTCTAATTATTATGCATACTGGCTTTGCCTGGTTTGAGCCTAGGTCAATTGGTGTCAAATGTCGCATGACATTTATTATTTTACTAGCTTTGTGATTTACTTTTAGTAGGTAAATATTAATGTTTTGGCATTATGTTAATCAAATTCTTTTAGTGCTTCTTATAATTTCAATTCCGATTTTGATGTACCTACTTCTTCTTGCTACTTCGTCCGCGTAGATTTCGGTTATCGCTATCCCGCGGGAACTATACAATTTTTCAGAATAAAAAGTGGCCCATGTTATTCCTCAATATTCACACTATCTTCTTACAAAATTTCATCTAGATTGGTGCAGCGGTATTTCCGTGAAGAGGTAACAAACAGACAGACAGAGAGACAGAGTTACTTTCGCATTTATAATATTAGTTAGGATATTAGTTAGGATAGTTAAGATTAGGATAGTTAGAAGTTAGGATAGTTAGGATTATAATTATTACTGTGAAGATACAGTAGGTATGAAAAAGAAAAAAAAATAGTCAGTTTCTAAGTTAATTTACATTTTACTCTTATACAAAATGCAACATTGTCGTCTTCCCGGCGGGCGCAAAAAACATACTAAACTAACTTTCGTTCCGTCGTGACTCCCACTCGCCCCCTTAAACGTATCGCAATTTATGCCAGATTATCCTTGATTAAGGCTCCCACTATTCTGATTTTGCACGAAGCAAATTCAATCCGAATCGGTAAGCCCACTGTGCCCAGGTAATATCTTCCATCATTCTTTATTACTGAGCCCTTAATCCCAACAGCTGAGCGGACTTCCTTAAGAATCGATGGGCCGATCCAAAACACCTGCTTTAATGCCCCTCCCGAAGCCCTCAATAATAAAGTAATAAAAGTAAAATGAACAACTTTTCAGCCGACACCGTCAAAAGTCTCTTCGCATAATCTTGCCTTACTTAGCCCGGTCTCGAGGCCCATTTATAAATCCATTGGCCCTCGAAATTTGGAGCAAATTATCAAATTTTTAAACATAAATTTGTATTTAAGTGATATTGTGCCGTATATTACTGGAATGGACGCGATAATGTACAAATAAGTCGGAATATACCGCGGTATCGGATCCACAATGAACAAAGTTACATAATATGGGAGCCAGTGGGGCGGTTTATGTGAATATTTTCTATTGATGCGCAACTAAACGCGGCGTTAGTGACGTGGATGCTTATCGATAATGATTGATTTTAATCAATTTATTGAATCAGGCGTTACTTTGCGGAGGTCCATATTTATGAACTAAAAAACAATTACTTTGCTCACCCGCGACCACTAATGACAAATAGTTATATCTGTGCGGCAAATGTATGTTTCCATGCAACACCTCCACCTCCACTGCTACACGAATCAACACATGCCACACAGACCCAACTATCACCACCACCACTATACTAAACGCTGACGCGTTTCGGCACTCTCCACGAGGCCATTTACGAAGCACAACAACAACCGCTCAACATGCCACCACTTCCACTACTGACATATGTAAACCATGTACTCAACTTAGTTAATGACAAAACCAACGTACCCACTAATATTTTATAAATTCCAAACTACCCTTTTATGTAAGTCCTAAACTACCCTTTTTTAAGAAATGAATTCCAAACTACCCTTTTTATTTTTATTTTTAATCTACGCCAGGTACCCCGTTATTTTTAACCGAGTACGGTAAAAAGAGAAGTCATGTTCTCATTATTACTATGACACATTATTAAAATTAGAACCAAGTCGTAACAAAGGCGAAGAAACCAAATTAACTTGTTCATTAATAATAGACCCCATGTTGTTGTACCTAATAATTTCCAATTGTTCTAAAACCGATAGCCGCAAACCCTTATCACAATAATGTAAAATTTCGTACGTATCTGAGTCTAACAACGAATGATTCGTTTCTAATAAATGCTTGGCAAAGTTTGATTTCTCTGGATGATCATGCCTATATGACGAGACATGCTCTTTAAATCTAGTATCAAAGCTTCGACCGGTTTGTCCAATGTATACTTGACTACAGTCGCCACAAGTGAGTTTATATACGCCCGACCTGTTCCCTTTATCCACCTTTTCTTTGTTATTACAAAGTCTAGAACGTAAAGAATTAGTAGTCTTAAAGGCAACATTGATGTTATTTGATTTTAAAATATTATAAATCTTGTCAGACAACCGGCCAACATAAGTAATACTAGATCTAAATTTGTTAGTAGGCTGAGATGGCAACGCAGAGTAAAGCATGCTATTCACTATCCGTCCCTGCTTCTTTTGAACCAGACTATTAACCATTGCTGTACTATAACCATTTGTTGTTGCTATCTGATATATAGTATGTAACTCAGAATCATAATGCTCTTTCGAAAGAGGTACAGTTAGTAGTCTATGTACATAACAATGGAAAGCAGCCAGTTTATGCTGCCATGGGTGAGTAGAATTTGCAGGTATGACAGTATCTGTGTACGTAGGCTTACGGTAAATTTGAAACTGGTGCCTATTATTTACTCTTGTAATAGTTAAATCCAGAAAATTTAATGAACGATTTTCCTCTAATTCTCGTTTGAACTTTATTTTTGGATGTTTGTTATTGAGAGCACTAATAAACAAATCTAGCTGCCTCATACTCCCCTTCCAACATAAAATTAAATCATCAACATACCTATAATAATATACTAAATTGCTGTTCCCCACTATATATTGTTTTTCAAAGTTATCCATAAAAACGTCAGCCATTAAAGGACTAAGAGGTGACCCCATTGCTAAACCATCACTCTGCAAATAATATTGACCATTAAATCTGAAATAATTTTGTTTCATGCATAAAGTTACTAATTCTATTAACTCACAAACCTCCCCCGGATGTAAACGCTTCCTTTCTAAGTGACATCTAAGAATATTTAAGGTTTCACTATATGGTACGTTGGTAAACAAACTATCCACATCTAAAGAAAGTAATGTTGAGTTCGGCGGTTAGTTTTGATTTTAATCACTTTACAAACAATTCGGAAACCCTTTAGGGATCATTTTATTATGTCACTTGGATGAACTCGTAGACTTCGCAATACAGTAACCAAGTACACTCATAAAACTCAATTAAAAGTGACATAAATTACTTTTAACAACGTACCAAAAGTTAACGACGACGACGTGTTCGTTTTCTGCCGCAGAAGCTGTAACCAACTAAAGGTTACGTTGACGCATACTTACATAATTCATAAGAGTATACATAGGTAAGTGCTTTCTGAAGTCTTTTAAAAACACGCAGTACTTTACCGCACGGTGCAGTTTGATACGAGCATCTGTTTCTTATAGCTATTTAATAAATCCCAAGCCAACCTCAGCGGGGTTTCATATCGCTTCGACTCTCAAAAGAAATAATAAGAGCTAGCTCTTCGAGTTGACCTCGGCAAGCTTTTTCGATTTACTTTATTGAGATTTCTCCACACGTGGTCGTTAGAAGTTACTTGGCCGGTCGCCAGTGGGCTATAAATTAACAACTTTAGTTTAAATAAGCTCGCAAGTACTCGGATTACAGCTTACGCGAGCTCAGTATATGGGCCAACGTACTTTGTATTAGCATGATTTGTAATATGACCGAGCTGTATTTTTTCTGTGTTAAGCAGTACTTATTTCATATTATGAAGGATACCACTTTGCATGAAAGTTGTACTTCGTTTTAGGAAAGTGTTTTGTATTAAATTGACTTAGTAGGTATCTATAGAAGTGCACACGTGATTACTGGTAGTAAGCAGTGCATTACATTTGGCCTCACCAGGGGAAAACTATTCGTGCTAAATAATGTCTTTTGATAAGCTGTTTTGCTTTTTGTTTTGTAAGTATTGACGGTCTCTGACTCAAACTCTAGATCAACCCTTTTTAGTACTCACACACGACTTAATGTGGTTATTTTAATTTGGCCAAATTTCATTATGCAAGGTAAATCTTGGTACCTATCTTGCGAGTATTATTGTTTCGTTATAGGTATTTTCGACGTGCTTGGCTTAGTAAATAAGCAGGGTCTAACAGAGTGATAAACCTCTCGTCGCATATTCCTGTCAGCGTTAAAAACAGTCCTTAGCATAAATATCGATATCGATAAAATTATACGAGCCCCCATCACTATCCACCAGGTCATTTCATCGTGCGAGATGTGCGCGACTATGGCGTAATAGTATTGCTTTTATTATGATTAATTTTTCCGAGAAAATATGTATTTTACGATCATATTACTTACGGAACACGAGGACATGTGGCACCTTTACGGGCCAACTAAGGAGACAAACACTTTGGTTTCGAACAGGTGAGGGGAAGGGCGTATCGTATCGAATAAAATACAAAGTTATGCACAGAGCCTTAAGAAGAGCGGTATTACAATTAGGATATCGAAACGATACAGAATGTTAGGATGTGTGTGCAGTGTCCACTGACGCGGAGCATGGCGTAGAGGACCGGGAAATTTGACCAATCATAGTCAAGTGCTCGAAATTTCTACTCAGAGTGACTACATAATGTTCTCTCCATACACATGCACCTAAACACATTTTCTGCAATGTTGACTATCAATCAATGTGGAGTGTCAATTTCCACCAATCATGGGCCAGTAGCTTGTCTCTAATTGGTGGAGTATGACAGACTGACCTCTCTCGACACTAGAGATTCTAGCGGATTTTCGACTCGCGATAGTCATTATACATGAACCCTGAACTTCAAGCTTTATAGTCAGAGTCTCTAACCACTAGCCCCCTTATTCATAAACGCCTGTCAAGCTTCTGTTAACTTAGCAATCGTTTGTCTTTGTTTGGCAAAGGCAAATATCAAAGTAACAGATAGAGACAAGAGATTGCTAAGTTAACAGAAGCTTGACAAGCGTTTATGAATAAGGGGGTAGGTGATTTCGTACAATGTAACGTTTTTTTATAGATATAGCCTAGTGGTCAAAGACCCTGACTATGAAGCTTGAGGTCCCGGGTTCGATCCCCGGTCGGGGCAGATGTTTGTGTGATGAATACTTGTGTTTGTTCTCGGGTTTTGGATGTTTAATAAGTTTGTATTTATCTGTATAAGTATGTTAATCCGTTGTCTAGTACCTGTAGAAGCTTCGGACTGGACTGGATTGGGACTAGGTCAATTAGTGTCAATTTTCCCACAATATTTATTATATTTATTTAATTTATTTATTACCTAGTTCATTTTAAGGGTATACGTAAACGTGACATAAACCTTTCATTACCTTAACTAAACGGTCGTCAACCAAAGCTTATACAGGTATCAGAAATTTAACTAACCCTGGATAATTAAATTTCTCATTAGTCCACCCTTGTCTTAGAATAGTCTGTTCCCAAGCTAAGATGCATAGCTGAGACTGATCTTATATCACGACGCCATTTTGTCCGGCTACGTAAAGCACATTGTTAAAACTTCCAACGTCGTAAAAAGCTATCGTGGAATAAATACCCTGTCGCCATGATGCTGTGGGCTTTAGTGCCTCTTTGACAAACGCTGCCGCTATTTCTTTACAGGTAACAGGATGGGACTTTTGTCAAACAAAAAATATTTCAGCAAATAATTCGGCGAGTCAAGGTGAAGTTTTTCATTTTGTTATTATAAGTAACATGTAAAATAAGCAGCAGGGGGCAAATCCTATAATTTCTTAAGCCGCGATATTCATGTTCGAATTTCAAGTACTTTCTCAACGGAAAAGTGATCTTACGCTAAGATGGTAAAGAAAGTCTTTCCGGGCTGGCGATATGAAAAATATTAATTCATATACAATATTATTACTTACTTATATTTTTTTAAAGTCTGATTGTAATATTCAGGGGTCCAGGCGGGCAACTCCCCCCCCCCCCCCCCCACGATACGCCCATGGGAATAAAGGTAAACTTTGTGCTGTTTTTTGTACAATAAAGTGTTTACTTAGGTACTTACTTAGTTACTTTTGAATCAGAGAGGTAGATAATGTTATGACACCGTCATTTGCGATCTCACTGATTTTTGCTTGGAATGACTGTTTAAGCCTGTTGATGACTGTTAGAGGTGTACTAGTTTTGGCTGATTCACTATACATATTTTATACTCATACTGTTTTCAGTATTATGACGCGGTAGTTCGAGGACGAGTTTTCGCCAAGAATCGAGAAGTAATGTTATCTAATCGCCATTGAGGAAATGGTACTAAAATTCATATGAATTCACGAACTAGGTTAGTGGTATGAAATTTTTGTATTTTCTTGATGGCGATACGATAACGTTACTACTTGATGTTTGGTGAAAACTAGCGCTAGATGTGGGCCTTAGAATTAAACTTTTTTTTTTTCATACAACGAGGAAGGCAAGCGAGCAAGCGGGTCACCTGATGGTAAGTGATCACCACTGCCCATAGACACCCGCAACTCCGGAGGGTTTGCAGATGCGTTGCCAACCTAGAGGGCTAAGATGAAATGCCTCTTGTGCCCGTAATTACACCGGCTGTCTTACTCTCCACACCGGAACACAACAGTGCAAGCACTGCTGCTTAGCGGCAAGATTAACGAGTAAGATGGTGGTAGCGATCCGGACGGACCTCGCACAAGGTCCTACCACCCGCAAACTCTGCTACTTTTAACTTAAAAAATCCTCAGTGACACTGGGCACGGTGCCAAAGATTACCAAGGAGCGTACTCTAGCTGGGTAGTAATGCTAATTCATTGGGACAGGAAAAAAAACCCGGATTTTTTTTCTAAACACCTTTGTGCAAGCAAACGACGACCGGATAGCCTAGTGGTTAGAGACCCTGACTATAAAGTTTGAGGTTCCGAGTTCGATCCCCGGTCGGGGCAGATGTTTGTATGATGAATACGAATGTTTGTTCTCGGGTCTTGGATGTTTAGTGAATATATTTATCTATATAAGTATGTAAATCCGTTGTCTAGTACCCATAGTACAGGCTTGGCCTCGTTTGGGACTAGGTCAATTTTATTGGTGTCAATTGTCCCATGATATTTATTTATTTATTTATTATAAAACGATAGCAATACTAGATACGTAACAGGCACCTCAGGTTTATATTTAGTTTGCGTTATAATGAAAATCTCAGGCCGTCGATGCCTGACAAGGGTAGCGTATTTTGAAAGCTCATTGCGACGGTTAATCGATCCCTTGATTCCTGAAACGGGTCACCTTATTGTGTAATGTCGTTTGGTAATGCGCAATTTCGAATATCGCACGGTTTAATGGGAGTTTGTTTGTGTTTTTCTAAAATAATAAACCAATTATATTATCTGAATATTCCGCGTAGTTTTATTTCGCCTTTACTGTCACTCAGCTGTCACTCATCTAGTTCACTAGACGTGTACGTATGGTTTCTTTAGAAACACGAAGAATAATATAATGTTTTGCTATGTAAAAAGGACATTCTTTAAGATCAAAGGGGAAATGAACCATGCCAAGCTATACTCATTTCATTGTGAATGGTATCACTCCTTCGAGCATTTTCAGTTTTGATGCTCGTTAAATTCGTCATTGGTGGAACGAAAGTAGTTGAAACGTCTTGGCTGAATATTAATGCCACATCATCATCATCGTAATCATCTTATTTAAGAGTTCACACTTCTCGATGAGTACCTTCCAGTCCGTTCTTTCCCCTCCTGATACGACACAATGTCCATTTTCTTTTTTTAACCGACTTCAAAAACAGGAGGAGGTTCTCAATTAGTTGGAATATTTTTTTATTTGATCTCAATAATTATTGTCACGAACTTTTTTTAAAACCGATTAAACTATTTACTACAGTGTGCTAATTTAAATGTTTCGAGGCGCCGTCAAGCTTCACGCCTCCAGGGTTAGTCGTAACGTTATTCTTCATTAGCCCAGTAAACCCATAACTTTATTAGTTCTAGTTTACCTTAACTGCGGGCCGCAACACGTGGCTGGGCCGTTACGATGCGGAATTTAACACCAATGTGTTTTGTTTGTGGTAGAGAAAGGTGGGCAGCGAGAGCCGGTCTGATACGATATTTTTGTAAGTTTTCAAATGTACGAACAATTTTGAGTGGATAGTGAAAAATTGCTGGTACAGAGGCTAGTGTTAGGTAAATGCTAACAGTGTCAAGATCGGACAAATCGACGTTTTCCGCCATTTTGTGTGCATGTGCTACGAAAGTGTTTATCCGACGGTTACTTGAGAATCGTAGCTTGAAACTTCATGTTTGGTAGGCGCGAGTAGTTTTTAACCCCCGACGCGAAAAGAGGGGTGTTTTACCTTTGACCCGGTGTATCTGTGTCTGTGTAACTGTCTGTCACATCATAGCTCCCAAACGAATGGACCGATTTCAGTTCAGTTTTTTTAATCGAAAGCTAGTTTAATCGAGATCGATTTTAGCTAAGTTTTATTACAATCAGTGTACCCGTTTTTGAAATATTGAATTTTGAAATGACTGTCAGGGGTTTTTCAACTTTTCTAAATTGGTTATAAATTCGAACATTGCGTAAGCATAATTCAGAAACAACTCGAGCACGTGAAGAGGTAACAAGCAGACAGACAGAGAGACAGAGTTACTTTCGCGTTCATAATATTATTTAGGATTATACTGTGTGTATGATAGTCATCCTACAATAAGATGTCTCACAATGATTCAAAATGTGCACATTTCACTATGCAGCACTGAAACAGCCGTGAATAACCTCAGAGAATAATACCCCAGACTGGGATTGTTGGGGTTCAACAAACAATCAAAATATGCAATTTATTTTTAAATAAAAGGTTACCTATAATTATATGAGCCTCATGTCTACAGAAAATATAATATTAGAAAAGTTGACAAGCCCCCGACATTGCCATTCCAAAGTTCAATATTTCAAAATCGCGTAAACTGATTTTAATGAAATTTCGCTAAGAATCATCTCGATTAAACTAGCTTTTGTTTAAAAAAAAACCTAAATCGGTCCATCTGTTTCGGAGCTATGATGCCACAGACAGATACGCAGACTAATACACAGGTCAAATTTATAACACCAGTCTTTTTCGTCGGGAGTTGAAAAGTATTATATATACGATTTTCACAGATTTTTTAAATCAATTCCTACCTAACAACAGCGTCACTTCCTTTATCTAAAAGCTGTATTGTGATTTTTTATTTCATAAATTAAACCTACCCAAGAAAGTACTGAGGCAAATTTGTTCACTCGAGAATTTAATCCCTTCAACAGTAATTTCGGTAAAAATATTTCAAGTAAAACTACAATGAATGGATGTTAAATGAAGCGTCGAAGAATAATATTTCAGACCTTTTGTTAAAATTTGAAGCAATTTTTCGGTATCTTAGATCACAATTACATCGTATTCTCAGACTTGAGCAATATTATTTTAAGATTAAACCTAAATTTTTAAATAATTCTGTCTAAAAATCACAAACTTACGTAGCATTTCAAGTTAGTATGTAATGGCCTTATTCATAAACGTCACTCAAGCCTCCATTAGCTAATATAGGTTTTGTCTTCTTCTTACTAACGGAAATGTCAATGTGACAAAAAAGGACAAACGAACTTTAACGGCATTTTAGTTAATATAGGTTTATGAATAACAGGGTAAGTATGTAACCTATCTATACTCAAGAGGAATAAAAAGGGGTCACTTTGTATGAACAATTCCATACAAAGTGACCCGTTTTTTAGGGTTCCGTACCTCAAAAGGAAAAAACGGAACCCTTATATGATCACTTTGTTGTCCGTCTGTCTGTCTGTCTGTCTGTCTGTCAAGACCCTTTTTCTCTGGAACGCGTGGAGGTAGCATACTGAAATTAATATCAAATACTCAAGCTTACGGTCCCTTGAAGCTGTGAAAAAATCAACCTTCTAAGTCAACGCAATCAAAAGATACAGTAATTCAGAATGCCATTTCCATACAAATTGCCGATTTCCAGAAACCTAAAGGGTACTTCCAGATGTCCTAGAAACTTGAAATTTGGTATGAAGGTAGCTCTTATGTACTAAGAGCTACCTTCATACCAAATTTCAACCACTCCGAAAAGTCTCAAAATCTCAATTTTTTATGTATGTCTATAGATTTCACAGACCAATATAAGTTGACCCCACACTGCGTACATTTTGGTTAAGAGCAGGGCTCTGCTAACACTGGAC
This sequence comes from Clepsis dumicolana, assembly GCA_963691665.1. Taxonomy (NCBI): domain Eukaryota; kingdom Metazoa; phylum Arthropoda; class Insecta; order Lepidoptera; family Tortricidae; genus Clepsis; species Clepsis dumicolana. The sequence goes on along the minus strand of OY829520.1, from coordinate 2,731,084 downwards.
TTCTTAAAACACTGGGGAAAAGCGTTAAAATCTTTCTACGGAACCCTCGTGCGCGAGTCGGACTCGCACTTAGCCGTTTTTTTTGCTCTTGAGTATATATCTCAGTTATTGTAAGTACTAGAATTCTAGAAAACAAAATCGCCCTAAACGTAGTTAATTCAGAAAGTCGCCAACTCCACTATAGATCACGATAGTTTGCATTATTCTTCTTAGGAATATAATCAGTTAGTATTAATCAACGGTCTACTAATCCCAGATAACTTGATATCTGCCTAATACCAGCAATCAAACCGCATTCTTTATCTGCAGCCGTTAAGGTTTACAAATCGCGTCTTAATCCGACGACTGAGCATGAACTATGGGTGTCGTTAAGCGGGTTGTGCGTAATGGTGCTTCTTCGCGCCTAATGCTTTGTCCTCGGTCCGGTTGACTTGGAGGTAAGAAGTCACCCGTTGAAAATTGGCTTTGGGTAAATACGAACCCACAGTGTTTACTTCACATAACCAATAAAAGCAGGATAGAAATGCTATCATTCGTATTTCTTTATCACCGCTTTATCCCTTCCATCGTCATCATCATGTCAGCCGAAAGTCCACTGCTGGACACAGGCCTCCGCCAGGGCTCTCCACTCAGACCGCGGTACCGCGATCTTTACCAGGTCATCGCTCCATCTTGTTGGAGGCCTACCGACAGCTCGTCTCTCGGTCCGTGGACGCCATTCGTGAAACTTCTGACCCCATCGGCCATCAGTTCTGCAAGCAATGGGCCCCGCCCACTGCCACTTAAGTTTCGCAATTCTTCGGGCTATTTCCCCGCCATTTGCTATTAATGCACACACGCAAGTAACCACGCAATCGCGCACACAATTATTAGTGTAATTACACAATTTCGCAATTACAAATGCTGAAATACACCAGTGAGTCACAATTCGCGCACTTGTAATGTTGGGCGTCACAAGCGCGGCTTTCGGTGAGAAGCTCACGGGACCATGCCACTTCAATTCTCTTTTTATTAGTTCTGTGGTTTACTCTAAGGAAGTAAGATGGTGGTTACTCTAAGGAAGTAAGATGGTGTTTACTCTAAGGAAGTAAGATGGTGTTTACTCTAAGGAAGTAAGATAATGGTTACTCTAAGGAAGTAAGATGGTGTTTACTCTAAGGAAGTAAGATGGTGGTTACTCTAAGGAAGTATTGGATGAGCATGCTGGCGCTAAAGTATAACCTAACCAACTTAGAAAAGTTGAAAAACTCCCGACATTACCATTTCAAAGTTCAATATTTCAATAACGGGTCATCATCATCATCATCATCATGTCAGCCGAAAGACGTTCTCCACTCAGACCGGTCTTGTGCTTTCCGCATCCACCGCGGTCCCGCGATGAACCGAGTGAACCACTTTTAATGAAACTTAGCTAAGCACCATCTTGATTAAACTAGCCTTCGATTAAAAAAAACCGCATTGAAATTGGTACATCCGTTTGGGAGCTATGGTGCCATAGACAATACATATACACAGATACATGGACACACAGATACACATTATGCATACGTCAAACTTACAACACCCCTCTTATTCGTCGGGGGTTAAAAATAATAATCAAAGCAGACTGGTAGCTGGTCTATAGAGAAATAGATCTGAGTTAGAGGTAACAACTGCCGGGACTTCGATGCCATGTAGCATACCTACCTAAACACTCTTCAAGTAAATACACACGTAAAATGCGTTCGTTCACATTTTAACATAATTATATTCATAAGTAAGTAGGTACCATGACAGAATCAGTCTTACTTAGCAGAGGTCCATAGTCATGTGAACACGTGGTGGTCGCAGATGAACAAATTAAATAATTATGGTTTTAATTCGTGGACTTTCACGTTTCTCATAATATTCATAAGCAAAGTAAGTTTCACATTGATCATATTATATTTATTTATCCATTACCAAGGCATGGCATTATATTCTGGGGAGACTGTGGATATACGAACCATTTATTAAGAATACAAAAGAGATGCTTACGCACAATAACATCACTTCAACAGTGGGCACTCTCTGAGAAATGTATTTAAGGATAATATTTTTTTTACCATTGAATGAAATCTACGCCCTTGAACTTCGTTTATTTGTAAAGCAGAATGGTGAGTACTTCACCAAAAATATGCTATTCATTATAACTTGCGTGCTCAATATGAATAATTGTACTTAACCATAAAATTCTCAATATACACAACAATATAATGTACAGGAGTGTTTTTAATAAATTACCCGTCGAATTAAAAATATTAGAAGGAAATCAATTTAAAAGTTCCGTCTCAAGTAATGTTTAATTACTTAACAAAATATTTTCACGGTCCGTTCAGTAGAAAGAAATATATCATCTAGGTACACATTGATATACTCTTCCGCTCCCTCAGGCCTTAGGCATCGTTTTACGCAACACCCACAACTTTAAAATCTGTAGGGCAAACGTATCTGTCTCTAAATATTCTTAAAGTAGGACAAAACATCAAGCACTGTCGTCCCGAGGGAGCACTGAAGCACGCCGAATATTACCGTCGTGGTTAACAGAAAATTCGAGGTCTTTTTACATAATCCCGAGGCACGTGGAGCTCCGCTCACCGCTGAACAGCACTTTAAGAAATTTCTATGGCACGCCAGTAATTTCCCGAGTTGGCAAAGTGAAACTTTACGTATTAAGCCATTTAAGATGTCTATTCGGAAAATGCGTTTTAAAATCATGAAAGACGGATGCTTATGAGTTCGTCTGACAGGGAAATTTAGGTCAAATGTCGAGCGAGGAGATTATGCTTTGATGAAGACGAGAAACACGTGCGGATACCTGTGAAGAAATAAGTACAACATTGTAAATTCTAGCAATTTTCCATGTTAGTATTATGAAAGAGTTGCAAAGTGAAAACACATAAGTAAGTAAGTAAACGTTTTATTGTACAGAAAACACAGAAATAAATACAAGTTACAAACAGTGAGATACAAGTACAAAGGCGGACTTAATCCTTTAAGGGAACTTGGTTTAAATTTAGTCCTAAATTAAACGTACCAAACAAAACCGTCAAACTAAGAGCTACTTCTCCAGTAGCTAAGCGTTTGAGGCATCACAGAAACATACCGCAGTTTGGAACAGTGCAAATTACCAAATTCAATCTGGTACAATAATTGGCTGTATCTTACATCAGTGCCCTAAGCACGACTTGTCGAATCCTGCGTTACGTTACGGTTATCGTATCGAAATCGAGAAATCTCATACTATTTTTTTTTTTAATGTGAAATACTTTTTTTACATAATAAAAGCAATTTACAATGACATTAAATCTAAGCTTAAACTAAATAAACTACAACTTAAAACTAAATTTAATCTAAATAAGGCCCCCGTGGCATAGTGCCCAAAAGGCTGGCAGCGTTGCCTCGCTGAATAGCGATGCTGATTATTTGAGAGAGAAAACTGCCAGCCCTTTGGTCATAAGTTGCATCAACTAAGCGCTTTTGTAACTCAGAAATAAGCTTGTAAGCGCTGGGACCCCATGAACCCAAAGTTTCATACCCGACAGGAACAAAATTATAATTCGGACCGAGGGATTGATACTTGGATTTTTTTCTATTTTCGGCCGTTTCTGCCGCCGCACCAGCTTTTTGTGTGGTTCCCTGGAGATGTGATGGTGCTACTGTATCGACACAGGTCGCATCCCAAACCAGAACCCTACCCGTTCTCCAGGGAATCAGAGACATACCGTCCGGCCTTTTGCCATCGTCGCGGGAAATGCCGCTTGGTTCCAAAATGGCCGGCACGTTTGCAGAGGCAAGAGCCCGGTGGATTGTGTCATTGAGCGCAGCATGACGGGAGAAACGGCCGGCGCTCTTTTGACAGGAAAGACCATGGTGTCCCGTTTCGTCCACATTGGTGCCACAGAGGCAACGGTGTGGTGAACACAGCGCAACACCCAGTCTTAGTCCGACTGCAACTCTCAGTGTTTCAGGCTCAAAAAAGGTTCCGGTGTTAACGGAAGGATAAGCATGAAGCCAGTCACCGCCAAAAGCCTTGCGCGGTCTGGGCCTGAACTGGAACTGAGAATATCAGAATAAGTTAATTTGGATAGTGTGTCATCCCAGCTTCGTTGGAAATTTGGATAAGCGGGAGGATTTTCACCCGAATTTTAGTTCCAAATACGCTCACGGGCGGGCGCTGTTCCAAACGTCATACAAACTCGTTATAGTTTACTATTCGATTTTACGTGACGCAGGATTCGACAAGTCGTGCTTAGGCACAGTGAGCGCGACGCGGGAACCGGGGCAGCGGCGGCGCTCCGCGATTACACAAATGAGATGTTTCAACAAATTAACGGATTGAAGCCGAGATGAAGGGTTCCATTCTCTGATTAAAACTTTGCATTTATTTCAATTAGCCTGAAAGGTGAAACCTGAAATTAGGGCCATTCCGTTTAATTAATGCCCGGCCGCGGGAGAAGTTTTTTTCAAACCGCCCCCGGTGCTTGGAGGTGTGGAAGATTTAAATTATAATTTTTGCGAGGCCCTCAGGTGTGAATGTTTCCTAAATAAATGGAAGAAAAGTGGAAGTTAATTAATGGGAATGTGTTTTTAAGGGAATGTTTTCGATTAATGAGGTCGACCGGGCAATTATAACCTTGAGAGGCGTTGCTTGAGGGTTGCTTAGGGATCGAAATGATTACGTGTTTTAGGTAAAATGGTTTTCAATTTCCCTGAGTGTTTTTGGGCATTAGTCTACTTTGATCGATAAGACGGATAAAAAAATGGCGATAATTATCGGGGTCTTGAGTCTATTAATTATTTCACTACAACTCCTTCGTCAATAAGTTTAGTGTTTTTAATTTTTATGGGAAGTCCCACAGACACTATAGTTTGCAGAAATAAAAACTACAACATCAACCCTTGGAGAGTTTTTTAGAACAAAACGAGTCTTTTTACTGTTTTATTATTACTTAGTAACAAAAAGAGGGGTGTCGTAAATTGTGTTTTTTACGGCCGATGTCGTTCCGGACGGTGACACCCTTAATTAAGCTTTTTCTACCATCTAATTCTTTATTTATAAATGAACCCCTTGGCTTTGTCGGGCGTTCTGAATAATGTGTAATTTATTGCCTGATTAACTGTGGAAATATTATCACTAAGAAAATCTATTGGCTGTAGCTGTTAGGCGATATTTTTTTGTTTTAGACCCAGGAGCAGAGATAATGAGAGATAAACTACGATAACATTCATCTCCCGCCCCTCCAAATTTACTATTTCAATGTGGTTCGCGAGACGACTAGTTGAACAACTAATCCGAGCCTCAGAACACACACAAATGTATTGAAGCGTTTTTTGGAGGGGCGTGCCATTATGTTATCGCAGTATAGTTTATCTCTACAACTGAAAGCAGTTATTGTTAGGTATAGCAGTTTTATAACGAATATGAATTAAAAACAAATAAGGTTATTATACGTCTACCTCATAAGGCTGAGTCAGGTGCCAGGACCATTATTTTATTGGTCAAGGGTCATAGCCCGAATTTGTAGGTACTGTAGGATTGTTATACAGCCTCCATGCAGCAAGTGCAGTGCGGTCCTGGCAAGCTAGACTGATCTGTTCATTTTAAACTTAGAATTTTATCAAAATAAAGGAACACTTGGTTCCCAGAACCCAGAAAGCAGATACTGTATACAGTATGAGCATAAACAATTTTACTGTCTCACAGAGGATCTTAAGGTAAAAAAAAAACTAATGACAGACAAAGTTGGAAACCCAAAGCGTTTTCGAATAAACCTGCAAACATCTCGACCCTCGACAATTAGTGGCCGGTTTTAATACAATTTGCAAAATACTTTCCAGGCTTCACGTTCATTAAACGTAGGCCGGTAGCACTTAAACAGTAAACTTTGGCAAAACGAGTGTCGAGCACGGCCGACCGCAGCCGGATCACTGCGAGTCTAATGAGGGACCTATTTCACTGGCCTATTTTAAAGTCGTGGAATAAGAAGTGGAGCAAAAAGAGAGGTTAATAGCATAGGCCTGTGTGATCTGCAAATAACGCAATTTGCACTCGCTCAAGTGCGCGTGTCCTTACGCTGTAATTTCATTTAGCCCAGAGGTATACTCGCTAGGTATTTATAAATACAAATACTGGCAACCGGTTTAAAATATCACGGTATTTCAATGATGTTATTGAACAAATAAGCGGAACTTTGCGGAGCTCCATAGAAATACTAAATTAGCAAGCAAATAATCACCAAACTTAACATTTAGAAAATCGTCATCAAACATTCTGTTCCCAATGCCTCACTCCAAAAGTTACATTAGTCCATACATCACTTCACTTTCGCACGAGTAAGGTGCTTCAGAAGCATAACTTTTATTCCATGTTTCTTCAATTTTCTCAACGCACAGGAAAGTGGTAAAAAATAACTAATTCCGACCGAGGCACATCAGCTCCTTTTAATTCAGTTTCACTTCCATGTTCACTGTAATATACTGCTCAAAGTCTTCTATTTCCGACTTATTTCCTTCCTCGTTAATGTTTTTCTTAAAGCAATTCTTCTATACCTTACCTACCTCACCTACTTAACGCTAAAATGGGAAAATAAGAAAAACACTCCTATTTATAAGTATTTATGACGTATTTTATAAATAAATAGGTTACTAGTAACTAGTGGCTCCTTGAGCTTTAGACCCCGCGTGGTCATTTTTGAATATTCTTTTATTTTTAATTTTCCAATAACTGAATCGACAAAAAAAACTAATTATAGAACCTGCTCAAAAATTACGGGAATTGGTTGAGTAATGCGACCCGTTTCCTCTATAGGAAGTCAAATCGCCGGACAGAGGGTCGAGCACGACTTTTCGAAACCTGCGTCACGTAAAATCGAATAGTAAACGTTGTCGAGTTTGTATGACGTTTGGAACAGCGCCCGCCCGTACGCGTATTTGGAACTAAAATTTAGTATGAGGTTTCTTGATCTCGATACGATAACCGTAACGTTACTCAGCATTCGTAAAGTCGTGCTCGACCCTCAGAGCTGAAACGACGACGATTCGCTCGCGTTTCGCACTCATTCGACCAACAACGCTAATGTAACGCTATTAGCACGATATTCTCACATGTGTAAACATAGCTTTAGAATGTAGTGTGACCACGAGAGGCGATTTAGGTGCCTTGCAGTCTTTACTATAAACATCATCATCATCATGTCAGCCAAAAGACGTCCACTGCTGGACATCGGCCTCCCCCATGGCTCTCCACTCAGACCGGTCTTGTGCTTTCCGCATCCACCGCGGTCCCGCAATCCTTACTAAGTCGTCGCTCTATTTTGTTGAAGGCCTACCGATATCTCGTCTCCCGGTCCGTGGACGCCATTCGAGAACCTTCTGACCCCATCGGCCATCAGTTCTGCACTGCCAATTAAGTTTCGCAATTCTTCGGGCTATGTCGGTAACTTTAGTTCTACTACGGATATCATCATTTCTGATTCTGTCCCGCAGAGAAACCAAGAGCATAGCCCTCTCCATCGCCCTCTGAGTGACTTTGAGCTTCCTTATGAGGCCCATCGTACTTTACTATACACTCATACACTAATATACGATAGCAAAATGTTCCAGCTACCTCTAAAACCAGGCAGTATTTTTGTACGCCAGTTAATTACACTGTTGTTGTTGAATAGTCAGATTCCCTTTGACGTTAATTCGGCGGCTGAAACAACAAGCGGTACACAATAGATAACATGTCCTGTTTTAGTTGAATGCTCGCTGTGTATTTAGATTCAATGTAGGTTAGAAGCGGATTGGAATTTCGAGTAGAGCTGCTGGCTTTGCATCGCTTAGAACAGGTTTTCTCGAACTTATGGCCCCATGAACCCTTTTTAAGTTTCACGGACCGATGCGAACCTCTTTCAAAACAAATTTTAGGAATACAGCTAGGTTAAGGTTGGTTCACACAATCGCAGAAATAAAGTTGATAACAATGATAATCGTAGAGCCTCTTTGGCTTCAGTCGCTCTCTCGAATAAAGTCCAAACTTGCGCCCAAAATGAAGTGTCGACATGTACGGAATATACTTTTCGATATCTGAGGCAATTATGGTCGATTTAATATTATGAAAAGTAGCCTATGATATTCCTCAATATTCAAACTATCTTTATACCAAATTTCATCTAGATTGGTGCAGCGGTTTTTCCGTGAAGAGGTAACAAACAGACAGACAGAGAGACAGAGTTACTTTCGCATTTATGTTAGTTAAGATTAGGATGGCATACATATTTTTAAGGTAGTTTTTGTGCGTTTAATGTACCGTTACATTTAGCTATAAAATACCTACATTGAAAGCCATAATCTACGAGGGGCGGCTGATAAGTAATCTCCTTGGTCAGAAATATATACAAAAATAATGCTGGCTGGTATGGATTTATATTCGTTTGTTTATTTGTCTCCTACAATTGTTTCAAACAGGTCGGTAAAAAAAGTGAAAATGGATAAAATCGAGCAGCGTGTGGTGATTAAGTTTTTGACTAAAGAAGGGAATACGCCTTCGGAGATCAGACAGCGTATGTTACGTGTGTTTGGCAGTTCGTGTTCTTCCGAATTTGTTATACAGTTTTGGTCAATGCAGTTTAAGTTAGGTCGTGAGAGCCTGGAAGATGATCCTCTTAGCGGAAGACCAGTTTCGGCCGTCACCGATGAAAATGTGGCCAGGGTGAAAAAAATTATATTAGAGGACCGACGAGTGAAGCAGTGGGAGATAGCTAGAGATGTGGGCGTCAGTAAAGAGCGAGTCAACGAAATAATTTATGAGCATTTGAACATGTCCAAGGTTAGTGCACGTTGGGTCCCCAGAATGTTGACTGCATTTGACATGGAGAGGCGTGTCAAATGTTGCGAAGAGTTTTTGGATATGAGTCGAGGGAAAGAGGAAGAAATAATTTCTAGAATTGTAACATGTGATGAGACTTGGATTCGAAAATGGGACCCGGAAAGTAAGCAAGAGTCGTTACAGTGGAAATTTAAGGATGAGAAGCCGCCTCGGAAATTCAAGGTCTGTCCATTGGCAGGTAAACTTATAGCTACAATCTTTTGGGACACAGAAGGGATTTTGCTCATAGATTATTTACCGAAGAAAACTACAATGAATGCTGATTATTACTCAACCTTACTATATCGACTAAGAGAGACAATAAAAGAAAAACGGCGAGGTAAACTAAGCAAAGGAATTCTGATTATATATATATATTTTTTTCTGTTTTTTATTATACTTGTTGTGTAAATATTTTGAATACGTTGTTTTGAGTACGTAAATACGTTGAATAAATATTTTTCTATTTCTATTTCTATAACGCACCAGTGCATACCGCCCGCACAACGAAGCTAGCAATTAAAGACAGTGGCTTCGAAACCATTGACCACCCCCCTTATAGTCCAGATTTAGCCCTCTGTGACTATTTTCTGTTTAGACTTCTCAAGAGAGACCTCAGGGGACGAAGGTTTATGACCGATGACGAAATGAAGGCTGCGGTTACTGACTTTTTTGACGACAAACTGAAAGATTTTTTTTTAATGGTTTAAATTTAATATTTGAAAAATTTAATAAGTGCATTTTACTAGCAGGGGATATAGAAAAATAAAAAAAATTTAGCCACGACAGTCTTTTGTTTCATTGTTAGGTAGATTACTTTTCAGCCGCCGCTCGTAGTTACATGGAAATTAAGAAATACTGCAGTGCGACGAGATACAAGAGATTGATCCAGCGCCTTAATATTATGCAGTGTATGCGCTCCCTATTTCTCAAACCATGCCAACTGAGCATAAGCCGCTTTGCTGAGAGTCTGTCTTAAGATCATGTTTATTTAAGGCGCTACCTGGGCAATTTCAATAGGTATTTGAAATAAAGGTTTAAACACTTCCGGACCGCCAATTATGCGATAGGACAACAGTTTAGTAGGTATACATAAGATAAATTAAATTAACATTTACATTTCAATTATTTTATCCCACAATTAAAGATGAGAGAAAGAACCCCTAAGATGAAAATCATGATTATAAACAAAATCCTCGATAGAAATGTTTTTTAAAGTTAAGTGAGAAGGAATACTGTAGCTGCGCTTGAAAAAATAGCACAGTATTTATAATTATTGGTTATTCTTTTTGGTTACACAAAAATCAAATCAATGCTATAATAGCTTTAAATTCTAACCCAGAGCAATTTTAAGCAATTTGGCGCTTACGCCTTTTGAGCAAATTTTGATTTGCCCTCTCTCACACACGCGTTATTGGATAGCGTTATCTCGCTTTAGTAAATTAACTCAGCCCAAAAAGTATCGCCTTATAAGACTTTATTACATGATTTATGCACCAGTAAATAACAAAATCCCCATATATTTATGCCAACGTCATCTTGACCAGTTTCACGAGCCCATAATTCGCAGCGAGATAAGGTATTCGTAAAACATCTCGTATAAATGAGTGCGTACGTTGTTTACGAATATATTTTCCCTTTTTTCCCCTTCTGACCCTGTGAAAAGGCGACGGGGGTTTCCAATACGACAATTTCGTGGAGTTCGCGAGTGTTACGAGGCATGGATATGGTTACAAAGTAGATGAAGTAAGTGCATCTGTGATCAGGTGGTGTGACCTTATTTAAATGGCTGACTTATGCAGTTGCGTCCAGTTACGAACCAGCCGCGTCACTGCCCAAGTGCAAACCAATTGTCATTTGCAACTAGAGGTTTTAACCTTTATTGTATTTTACAGGAATTGTATTGTGGCGGATTTATCGCCTTAGTATTGATAGATCTATTGAGATATCAATAGAAAATAATAATATGGACGATGAGCGGTTACATAGTTAAGTGAAAATAGATTTTTTTCTTTTATTTAAAGTATTTAAACAAAAATGCACGTTAATACGAGTAAAATAATATCAATTGTTTCATACACAATTATTATTTAGATGACCGAATAGCCTAGTGGTTAGACCATAAAGCCGGGGTCCTGGGCTCGATTGCATGTTGGGACAGATGTTTGTATGATGAATACGAATGCTTATTTTCGGGTCTTGAATGTTTAATATAATATAAGTATATATTTGTTGGCTAGTTGCCATGGTACAGACTTTGCCTAGTTTGGGACTAGGTCAATTGATGTCAATTATCCCGTGTTATTATTATTATCATTAGCCTGATCTGTCCCACTGCTGAGAAAAGGCCTCCCCCCAATACTTCCACTGCTTTCGGTCCTTATCCCGTGTTATTTATTTATTTTATTTTCGTCAAGTCGTTGTGCGATATCCGTTTGAAATGAAACCCGAAGGTCTTTTTAAAAACACTGACTGGTTTGCTTTATCTATTTACTTGTCTGTGGTAGGAAACATCCCTGTTCTTTGTTTTTAACCGGAGAACGGATGTAGGAATGGAAATGAGGGTTATTACGTTAGTTTGTAATAGTGTCACAAAAAAGGGCGAGGTTTGTGAGGTGCTCTTGTTTATGTCACTTGAGAATTGTTTTATGTTATGTACTTTATGAATGTTACTGCTGCGAGACTCTGTGAGACGAAGAAATAATATATAATTGATAAGCAGTTATCAATAAAAATCCTTTACGATGTTAGACAATCTGGTATTTTTTGATTGCGTCTGTACAAAAAAGCAAAAAACAACCTGATGTTTGCTCCTCCCGAAATGTATCAAATGCGTAATTTACAGTATTTGGTGGAATTATTGTTTTCCATTATTTTACTATAACTGAAACTGAAAATATGTGAGAATATCTTGGAGTGTGGGTAAGGAAGTATAATTTCAGTCTTTTGAACAAATATTACATTGGGACAATGTAATTCATAATAATAATAATACATAATAAATATCATGGGACAATTAACACCAATTGACCTAGGCCCAAACTAGGCAAAGCCTGTACTATGGGTACTAGACAACGGATAAATATAGATTTATAGATACATACATATTAAGCATCCAAGACACGAGAACAAACATTCATAATTCATCATACAAACATTTGCTCCGATTCGGGGATCGAACCCGGGACCTTGAGCGTCTCTATAACTACGTAGGCTATCCGTCGTCGAGACCAAGAAAAATTGGATGCCAATGATTATATAAAGGGTAGATACGGGGAAAGAACACATCTAGTCACCTTAGCATCTTTTTGAGTTATCGCGATTTGAAAGTTTGGAACGATGTAATTATCCATACAATTTTCTTGTAACTATTTTTTTTAAAGTGATAAAAAAGACAAGTTACATAAATACTTGTATCTGTAACTGAGTGGTGCCTTATAGTCTATTGAGTGCTCTAGATTTCGAGATTAAAATCGGGTTTTTAAATAAAGTAACTAGACAATACATGTTCTTTCCGTGTACCCTTAAATTTAAGCACCGTCGCAGGATAATCGACGTCTCATTAATCACTATGAAGCTAAAGGTATTTCCTATAGTAAATTAATAGTGTGTTGCACACAATAAAGTGTAAACCCGTGTACCCATTTTAACCGCAGCAGCGGAACTGTTGTTCCAAGGAACTTAAAGGAAGCTTCCTCTAAGAATGTTCGACTTGAAACGCTTTGTATAACGACCAAGAGCGTATCGGACACGCCCAGAATAGGGTTCCTAAGCCGTTGCTCGGGCATGGGTAGCTATTTTAAAGGTATTTTCATCACACCTATATTCGAAGCCTGTGTTAGCAGAGCCCCACTCCTAAGCAAACTGTGCCTTCGCTGTGTGGGGGTCATTTTATATTGCTTACTAACATAGACAAACATATAAAGACTATTACTCGCAAAGCTGTAAAGCCTACTTATCTCTGATAGTTTTCCTTTTAAATTGACTATAATAATGCACTACTGCTCTGATTTTTTTCACATTTCCAAATATAACCGTTTCTCTGGTAGAGGGGGGACAGGGGACATTTGACTGCAACAAAAATGAGCACTTCAAAGCTAAATATTTCGCAAACGAATTTCTCAATCGAAAAATGATCTTCGATTACCCCTAATATTTTTTAAGGATCTATCCTACGATACCCCCCACTAAGAGCTAGGCGAGAAATAAAAAAATCATCCGCACTTTAAGTGCATGCGAGGTGGCTACCCAAAAAAAAAATTTTTTTCAAGATTTTATCCCAGCACTTTTTCGGCCTAATTAATCTGTATATCTGTGCAAAATTACAGCTTTCTAGTATTAATAGTCTCTGAGATAAGCCGCGGGCAGACATATAGACACATAGAGAGGACATGACGAAACTATTTTCCGTTTTTGCCATTTTAGCTACGGAACCCTAAAAACTACAACTTTACTGTTACGTGCAAGTTGGATTTTAATCCGATCACGGTAGAACTGGGAACGAGGTATAGTGTACTCTGTGAATATGTATGCTGTGAGTATCAAATGCATGTGCTAGGAACCAGAATACCAGTATAACGTTTCTAAATACATAGGTAAAGATAATAATAATACCGCTATCATAATGTGCTGGTAAAATTTTGAGGAAGCGGTATTTTGTGAAAAGATGTGGAGTTGTTAATGTAATATTTTACCGGTGCTCATAACGCTACGTCTTGGCAGTCTCTTTCTTACATCGAGTGTTGAAGAGAGACGTGTTGATGGAGGGTTGTTAGCAAATTATCGGTGTTTGTAGTATCGAAACGCAAACTGCGCGCTGTGCGCTCCCAAAAGAAGGACTAAGAATATTTATATATTTATCGTAAGGCTTACAAATTACACTTAAATATTATAGCTATAAAATAGAAAAACTTCTAAGTATCAATCTCTCGGTCCGAATTATAATTTTGTTCCTGTCGGGTTTGAAACTTTGGGTCCATGGGGTCCCAGCGCTTACAAGCTTATTTATGAGTTACAAAAGCGCTTAGTTGATGCAACTTGTGACCAAAGGGTTGGCAGTTTTCTCTCTCAGAGAATCAGCATCGCTATTCAGCGAGGCAGCGCTGCCAGCCTTTTGGGCACTATGCCACGGGGGCCTTATTTAGATTTAATTTAGTTTTAAGTTGTAGTTTATTTAGTTTAAGCTTAGATTTAATGTCATTGTAAATTGCTTTTAATCATAGCTTAAATTTACACTTCCCAAGGTATTTTGCTGACCCAACAGCTTAGTGTTTAGAGACCCTGAATATGAAGCTTGAGGTCCCGGGTTCAAATCCCGGTCGGGGCAGATGTTTGTATGATGAATACGAATATTTGTTCTCGGGTCTTGGATGTTTAATATGTATTTAAGTATGTATTTATTTATATAAGTATGTTTATCCATAACGGATAAACAGTACCCAGCTTTGCCTAGTTTGGGACTAGGTCAATTGGTGTAAAATTGTCCCATGATATTTATTTATTTATTTATTCTGCTGCTTCGCTCGTGAGGGTTTTGAAGTCGTCTATCCCCCCTCCGTATTTTGTTAGGGGTACTCGAGTACGATGTGACACTCTGTCTGTTTCGGGTGTCCTATTCATATCCTATTCATTCTATACGCGAGTGATCAGTTTATTTCACTGCTCCCGATAATTATTTAACTATTAAAAATTTATCTGAAACGAGCAGAGTTACAGAGGGTCGAGCACAACTTTTCGAATCCTGCGTAATGTTACGGTTATCGTATCGAGATCGAGAAACCTCATACTAAATTTTTCTTCCAAATACGCTCACGAGCGGGCGCTGTTCCAAACGTCATACAAACTCGATAACGTTTACTATATGATTTTACGTGACGCAGGTTTCGAATGTTAGTACTCGGGCCTCAGAATCGAGCGTCGTCGTACCATCTCGGGAGTTTCCGCCTCCACTCGTTTACATGCTCTGCAAGTTCCAGTTGTAAACACCCATTGATATGATTTATATTGGAGCCTCAATAACCGAAGACATTTCCTCAGTCTACTAACCATTACTACCCCACAATATTATGCTCCTTCGACAGTTAGTTTGTAGGTAAATACAGTCAGCAGCAGAAGTAGCTAAGAGACCGAAGCGGTCACAATGACCTAAGCACGGCTCCATTGTGACAGATATAGGAACTTGTGCGGATCATTGTGACCGCTTTGGTTGCTTAACTACTTCAGAGGCCCGAGTATAAATATTCGAAACCTGCGTCACGTAAAATCGAATAGTAAACGTTATCGAGTTTGTATGACGTTTGAAACAGCGCCCGCCCGCGAGCGTATTTGGAACTAATATTTAGTATGAGATTTCTCGATCTCGATACGATAACTGTAACGTAACGCAGGATTCGACAAGTCGTGCTTAGGGCACTGGTTTCTCGATCTCGATACGATAACGTAACGTTACGCAGGATTCGAAAACTCGTGCTCGGCCTACTGCTGCTGACTGTACGCGCTGTTCCGAACGGTGAAAATCGTCAACCTTTTTTGTCCGTTACTTGAGCACTTAATAAGACGTTTTATAGCCAAAGTAAAAAGAAGTTAAATAAAAAACAAATAAAAGCATCCCGTGAGCTGTCATCAACTCTTTCGGGCTCGCTCCATTTAAGCCTCTCCGAATTATGTCCTTGTACCGAAAAACAAGAACGAAAATATTACAAAAATATATACGAGTATTAAGTAGACCAGAAGCTGAGCTTATTCTTGCACATCACATTACAATAAAATACAACACACATAATGACATTGTATTCTTTATCTACACACATATCATAAGTCCTCTAAAATGCGTTCAGAAACCGTAGAAAATGACCGGCATTGCAGTACATCGTCGCCTTCCACCTCCACCAGCGGGTCCTGCAGTAAAGTAATAGTCATTACGACATCGAATTCGATATCGTAATGACTTTTCGATATCGAATTCAATGTTTCAAATTTGAAAACCAACGTAATTTACAATCATAGTGAAATAAAACGGATCACTCACGAATATCACGTTAAAGTAAAGGTGGGAAAGTGTTATGGGGCCCTAAAGTCATTGTACAAGTTACGACAATTTTTGAGTACCACAGTACGCATTAAATTGATGGATAGTCTGGTTCTTTCCAACCTTGATTATGGAGATGTAGTTTATGGGCCGTGTCTAAAGAAAAAAACCGAGAGTAAGATACAAAGGGTTCAAAACTCTTGCGTGCGTTTCTGTTACGATGTAGATAGACGGTCACACATCACTCCCTGGCTTAATACTCTTGAGGTTCTTAACATGAAAAATAGACGCACTTTTAAACTTAATTGTCTGGTTTTTAAACTAAGGAAAACCAACGCGCCAGTATACTTGCGACGTAAATTGAAGTGGTGTGGAGAGAGAGAGGGACGTTCAAAGCCGGAACGCACTCCCCGGTTGGAACTGCCGCTGCCGCGCTTAGTCGCTTTCAGGGGCAGTTTTCGGTTCGCAGCATCTAAGTGCTGGAACGATTTGCCTCCACCCATTCACAAATGTGTATCGGTCAACAGTTTTAGATCTACTTGTAAAAAATGGATTATTGATAAACAAAAAACTGCAAGCTGCTGGACAAACCTTCGGCAGATCAAGCTTCTGTAAAACTAGGACCTTTCTCTCTCACCCTTTTTTTACTCTTCAAATGTGTAATAAATAATGTAAGTAAGTAAGTAAACGCTTTATTGTACAGAAAATACAGAAATAAATACAAGTTACAAACAATGTATGTGTATAGTCAGGCTAATTTGAAATAGGTATCTAGTTAAGGGATTGCTGCTACTTCAAAACTTGTATTGCTTTGTTTAATTTGGAAGGGATATTGTTTTGTTTAAGTAAGAGAATATACTCAATAGTGTTTCGTTAATAAATTGGCAGCCACACTACCATTTTTCACATTCAAGGTGAGGACTGAAAACCAGCACTCTGCTGAGTCCTCGCCTTTTCACAAAATTGTAATGGCTTTTCATGTGTTGTTACTTGGTCTATTTACATTATTTTTTTGTGAATAAATGATCTTTTATTTATTTATTTATTTAATATAAGTCGAGTTCAGTCCGACATGTATAAATAATAATGCGACTTTTTTTTTTACAATTAAAAAAAAAACAGTTATGAAACGTCAGCTCGGTAAGTTTGTCTATGATTAAAAAAAACCAGTCTATTTCGTGACAGGTATGGGTTTGATATATGCCTTCGGCTTCTGAACCCATCTTAGAGTACTTATAATATGTGTATAGATAAAGTAATGTATGCAACTCCACATAATTAGGCCTTCAAACACTCATTATGTAGCAGTTGCATAAATTACTATTAGCCACATATCATAAGTCCTCTATAGTGCGTTCAGAAACCGTAGAAAATGTCGAATGACTTTTCGATATCGAATTTGATGTCGATAAGTGTTTCAAATTTGAAACATCTTCAAAAACGAACATAATTCACAATAAAAAAAACAGTCCATACGAAAAGTCAGCTCGGTAGGTTTGTCTACGATTAAAAAAAGAGTCAAATTCGTGACAGGTATGGGTATGACAATATGCCTACAGCTTCTGAACCTATCTTAGAGTAGGTACTTATAATATGTGTGTACCTACCTATATAAAGCAATGTATACAACTCTACATAATTATGCAGACCCTCATTATGTAACAGTTGCATAATCTACACAATAATAGACAGTAGGCGGTCTTATCGTTTTAAAACGATCTCTGCCCGATAATGGTAACATACTAATTCTCATAGTACTTGACACGCTAACGCTTATTTTGTTGGTATGGCTGTATGTGTGGGTAAGAAAAACTCTATAATCTGTGCCCCGCTTCTGTTACAGATAAATGTCACCAGTTCATCCTATTTGTCCCGAAAGAACAAAAGAAGCCTACTGGACACAAAGAAAATTATTCGACTCCAATAAATATGAAATAAACAACAAAAACAAAACAACATCCCCAAAATTGTTTAATACAAGCCCTTTCCCACACTGGCCAAGATGTTTGGACGGAATTAACGAACCGCCAGTTTCTATTGAAGCCTAATTTTGTTTAGTTGTTCTTCTCGGTCCGTGTGGGTTAATATTTAATAAACAAAGATGGTAAACCTTTTGCTGTAAACAGAGCGACGATAATGTAAAAACAAGTTTAATTAATACTTTGTTCAAATAACCGGCCAAGTGCGAGTCAGGCTCGCTCACCGAGGGTTCCGTGCAGAGATTTTTCCCGCTTTTCTCTAGTGTTTTAAGCTGTCTAGTGGTAGCAGAGCCCTGCTCCTAAGTAAAGTGTACGCAGTGGGGGTCATTTTATATTGATCTGTGACTTAGACACACAGGCAAAAATATTTAAGATTTTCAGTTTTTCTGAGTAGTTGTGCTGTAAGAGCTACCTTCATAACAAATTTCAAGTTTATATAACGTCATACCAAATTGAAAGTACCCTTTAGGTTTTGAGAGAAAGGTAATTTGTATGGAAACAACCTTTTTAATGACTTTATCTTTTGATTGCGTTATAAAAAAAAAGAAGTTTGATTTTTTCACAGTTCAAGGGACTGCAGGCTTGAGTATTTGATATTCATTTCAGGATAACCTTCACGTGTTCCAGAGAAAAAGTGTCTTGACAGACAGACAGACGGATCCTATATAAGGGTTCCGTTTTTCCTTTTGAAGTGCGGAACCGAAAACCCTTTTCACGAAACCACGGTAGGTAACAATCATAGTGAAATAAATGGAGCATTCGCGTATATAGCCGAGTTTACACCAGCAAGAGAAATCGAGCAAGATGTAATACATTGCGGCGTTCAGTCGCCCACTTGTTCGCTTTACGAACTCGCATTGTATTATAATAATAATATAAAATTTATTTCAGATAATTTGCATCATCCATATTGGTTAGTAGGTACATTTAGTGCTTAACTCCTATATTAGTATGTATACACAACTATTTATTTAATAACACCAATAACTTTACACACGATATGCCTCAACAGAGGACTGTCGTATCGTTGCCCGAGCGTCCTCAAGATGCCGTTGCTGCTACCGCGCACACGATGGAGAAGAGAGGCGGCTTTCTTTCTCATAATAGCGTGGAAGCCGTCTGTGCGCACCGCAACAAACATCCCAGACGCGCTGCAGTGGCGCGGTAGCCCCAACAGCATCCTGACGGCGTTGTTGTACTGTACACGCAGGGCGTTAGCAGCTTGTTTCGTGTACCGACACCACAGACCGCTCGAATAGAAAGAGGTACAGTATGCTCTAAAAAGTGTTAGTTTCACTCCCTCCGAACAACGAGCAAATCTGCGGGCTAGGACTGCAACTTGCATGATTTTTCTTGCAGGTCTAAACTTGGCTTTTAAGTCGAATTTAAACCGGTATGTTTCGTTGTAGAGTTTGTTTGTGTGATGGAAGTACACTTACGAGAAAATTGATGTTTAGCAACCAGGAACTTTTTTATTGATAAAATGACGGACAAACTTCTTAAGATAGCACTAACATGAATTATGAGAGATATTGTGAAAAGTCACCAAGTTCAGTGTTGCTCTCAGATCATGCTTGTTTTATCGTTGAAGGTGTCAAATCAGTTGTCGTTTAGTAGGCACTAAAAAGTTACACTGTCACTCGAGGCTGCGAGAATAAAACTACACTTTCCGCGCACACAAACATGTCCGCGATTGAAATAATACGAAATATGGGATGCATAAAAATTCCCAAGTCCCCACCAAGTATAAACAGGGGGAAATACGTAAATACATAAATTACCTTGTCAATTACGTTAAAGACAACGGAGATCGCCCTCTTAAGGTAAAATGTGGAGCGCACCTTTTGATTCGACGATTTATAAGGAGGGAAGTAAATTGCTATTTTTTTTAACGTGACTCTGATACCGGAATAATTTAGCTTCCAATTATGCCTATTGACAAATTACACGGTAAACAAGTCAGTTTGTGTTTACGAAGGGAAGCGAGGTCAAAGATCTGACAGTAGTATTATCGAATAAAATATTTACAGCGATAGACCGTCTTATGTTTTCCCTTTGATTTTAATGGTCTTGATAATGCGAGTTAGGTACTTGTTAGTTTCAGGTTTGAATGAGGTTAGTGATAAACCAAAGTAAGGTAATCCTGCCCAGTAAGTGAACAAAACTTTATGTAGTTCGGTTTATAGAATCTTTATTTCTCATTAAAAATAGTTACGTATATAATATAAAGTTAAAGTCAGTTTTATTTTTATTTTTTTCTTTGTGATAATATGCACTTCATACAAGAAATATACCATTATTCATAAACATCACTCAAAACCCCCATTAGTCAAAATAGGTTTTGTCTTTCTTTCTCTGACTGAAATGTTAATGTGACAAAAAGGACAAAAAACCTTAACGACACTTCAGCTAAAATAGGTTCATGAACAAGAGGGTTAGTATATGCTACTTAGGACTTAAGAAAGAAGGGTAGTGTCTTCCGTGATGTACTTTGTTAATTTTGATTTGAATTTGTAGTTGAAGCAATCAAACCATTTTGATTCCTGCCCCCCGACTACGAAGGGCAAAATTCGAATTTCGTATTGTGCCGGCCCTCTCAAGCTAATATTATTTAACACAAGAGTGACCAGGACGATACGATACGATACGAATTTCGATTTTCGAATTTCGTAGTCAGGGGGCTGATCCAGTAGAACGTTCTCACAGTACGCGTCATAATGATTTTCCTTGTTATGCAATGCGATGTCATCACGACATTCTCTACGAAAAGGTTCTTCAGTGGATCACGATTCAGTTGCTTCGATTTGCTTAAACTGTAGGGTCCTAAATGAAAATGTGGCCGAAAGTGGAACTAACGTTCGCTTATAAATTAGTCACTTTTGACAGTTTCGCCACATGAAATACAATTATAGTTGCCGATCTCCCCAAGCCGTCAGTCCCGATCATCATGAGCCTACCTTATCAGATTATCAGCGCAGTTTCAAATACATTATACTTAAGTACATATACATATATCTAGTTGCTAACTGAAGCCAACCGTTCGACAGCTTGCTTTATTTAAGCCATGTATTGTGACATTGCGAACATTTGCCGGTAACGTTTTCTCTGATTCGAACGTTATGATAAATCCGACGCCATTTTCTTGTAAGAGTCTTTGTAACAACGGATTTCTGTGGAAATTGCTACGCATTGTATTGACAAATTGGAGCCGAGTTTTTCTAGAAGCGTTGCCGCTACAGGAAGGACGTCGTGAATATGTTCAATAAGAAGTAAAGTGTCTTTAAAACACAAATATTATAGATATATATGCGTATTAAGCATCGAAGACTCGAGAACAAACATTCGTATTCATCACACATTATTTATCTGCCCCGACAGTGGTCGAATCCGAGATCTCAAGCTTCATAGCTATGTTTTCTGACCACTGGGCTAATACGGAGATCAAATCTTAGCTCCCTATCCATATAGATAATACTAGGGTATGGACGGGCCCATCGGTATATCGATTCTGTTTTCAGTTCACTGAGACTACAAAACATAAAAGTAGTCTCACAACGAGTCAGTCGGTTGTCCGCGCGGTGGAGTCAACAGCTCCAACAAAATGTCACATTTCGTTGTAAAGGCGTGCAAACCGTAAAAGTGTTTGAAACATAAGCCCTGGTTATCGTTTTATTACCAAGTTGAATTATTTACACGTTATTATAATTAAATAACTTTAATTGCTTTGAAAACAGTCGATGTTAGATGTTGAATATTCTCAAACTTCACTTATTTGGCTATACCACAAGGTTATGCCATAGAGACTGTCTACTTAGTTCAAGGTAACTAACTGCAACAGATGGCGCTAGCGATTTTAGACAACCGTTCCTTTGTTGAAAATATTTCTTTGGACATAATCCATAAATTGTAATCTGTGTCCTTATCTTAGTTTTGGTTGGTAAAGCATCAGCCATCGCTCTGCAGTTGCATAAACAAATCAGGTAACCTAGATGCTTGTTTCTCTTAATCCTCTGAAAATAAAACAAAAGAAGGCTTTCGTGCGGCGTGGCTCGAGTCATTAGGTTGATCAAAAATAACCCTAAAATCGGTTTCTTCGTTAAGCTTGTCTAGTCACCGGCGAACAGGAATCCGGTTTCAGGAAATTTAAAATAAAGTGTTTTGGTGCAAAAGTACAAAAAATATCGCCTGATGTTTTTATAAATACGACATACCAACCTATACCTATATTTTAAAAACGAAGGAGATGGCAATAAAACAATACATTCAGTAATAATAATAATAACAACTTTTCAAATACTATCTCCGTTAGTTTAAGAAAATGTTAATCAGAAACTAAGAAATGTATGCATATAAATCAGGTGAATAGATTTGTTTTACTCCGTTAGTTGGGGTAGAGTTAGACACCGGCTTTACTCGTATTTTCTTTAACTTGGAATGGAATAAATAATTTTAGAGTCGACCCTTGCCGCCGGACTCGAGTACCTATCAATTGCAACTTCTGTATAATTTCGTCATTAACAGCCGGGAATACCTTAACAAGCATGAATTCCCAGAAATGTTACTACCGTGCTGCCTAATTAATTTTCAAAACTCATGGAAGACGGATCTCCGGAAAGTTTAAATTAATATAATTTGCAAAAGTGAAACGCGTAGGTACGTTGGCCAAACATTTTTTGCAAACCTAATTTCGCTTACTTCTGGAAATGTTTATGCCCAATTTAATGTTCTTTTGAAGCTTCTACGCACTGCTTCTACGTTATATTTATTATTCCACAGCAAGACCATTTATAATTCCTAGTAAATCAATGGTGTTTGGAGATTGCACACTCTTGACGCCCACATGCCGTGAAACGATGAAATTACGTTTTGATTTTCCGAAAATACACGAAATTAAATCTTCACAAACCTTTTCAAGCACAGCTGAGATAAATCACAATTTCAGTAGGATAAGTTCTATGCTACATATAGGTATCGTGTCAACGCAAACCCTTGGTGAAGCACGATTTTCACTACGATCCGATCATCATTCATCGTTGTTATGTTATGTAGGTATATCAAATCCATTATGGAAATGTTAATTAATCCTTTGAAGATAATGAATTGATACACAAACAGAACTAGCGCATCAAAATCAAATCATAACGGCCACTTCTAAACAAACCGCGAATTACCACGTCAAAGAGTCCCAACTTACATTACAAAACTTGTCTTAAATGCTAATAAAAGATCGTGGCCACCCAGGCCTTCATCAATGAATATTTCATGATGGCTCTGCCCGGCCAGCTAACGAGACCTGCCACGAGTGGTTTCACCTTTTGAATCACTACAATGAGTGTTCAAGTTGTGTATTCTTCCATAGTTCCGTGTAAATTGGTTGTTATTCACGACCATTGCTGCAGATGCCGTACGTATATTATCTCATTAATTTTTCATCATTTCTCGGTTTGCTTCGATAGCGCTAACAGGCGATTGATGGCTACTCCAGCCGCGCCGACTAAAATTGCCGTCATGCGGCCGACTGTGAAAATATCATGGACCGCCACCGGAGAATAGCTGAAATAGAGAAAATTGTACGGAAAATGTAATTGAGCTTTTGGGAAAAAGGCATTCAACGACCACGCTTTCAAATCGAATGTTCGTGCTTATTTTGTTGCCGGCATTAGGTACCTTATTAATTATAGATATACAATCAACATTTTAAACTCTCTAATGGTCAGACAGCTACTAAAATGGCTTCCAAATTGTTTCAGTGTTCAGTA
The DNA here is from genome assembly GCA_963691665.1 of Clepsis dumicolana. Taxonomy (NCBI): domain Eukaryota; kingdom Metazoa; phylum Arthropoda; class Insecta; order Lepidoptera; family Tortricidae; genus Clepsis; species Clepsis dumicolana. Next base: position 2,707,450 of record OY829520.1, on the reverse strand, counting down.
ATGAAATCAGCTTGTTTTTACCCTAAAGCGCTTTAAATAAAGTCTTATTTAGACAACTTGCAAATTTCGTGCAAATTCCATTCGGCCTGTTTTAAATTCAATCCAACATCAAAGTTGGATCGGAACACACTTGGAACTAAAGTGAACTAATTTAAAGTCAGGGACAAGTGGTACCTACAACAATTGAGTTTTAGGATCGCTATTAAGGAGGCAGTTAGTTTAGCGGGCCCGGCTGAAATACGCGGTCAACTAACTCCTTAACTCTGAAAAGGTCGACATCGCAACTTGTTTTGCCTTTGGTCGAGTATATCCGAGTTAGCTTTCTATTGTTTTCTAGTTAACTCTACATTTGCATATTATACTGAAAACGTTAGGTTAATTAACAATATAGCTACATTTAACATGCTTGCGATCACTAAGCAAAAAGACGGGAGACTAATACGGATGATGAACGACTTGCTAAGCACGTGTGTAACATAATCGAGTAGTAACGTTATCGAGAAATTTGTATGACGCTTGGAACAGCGTCCGCCCGTGAGCGTATATTTGGTACAAAAAAAATATATGAATTTTCTAGGTGGGGATACGATAACCTTACGTTACTCAGGATTCGAATATTCGCACTCGGGCCTCTGTCCACGGCATCGCGTGGCTATATGGACAATTGACCCGGTTCGCAGTCATCCTCAAGATGATATTGTGTGTGATGCATCTGCATCCAACATACTAGGTACGGTGGTACGGATAATCTCATGTTCATGACAAATTAAAAAAAAAAATCTCTTGTCAGGTACTCCTGCCGTTTTTTTATGGTCACAAAAAATCTGACGACACAATACAAACAATTTACCGTTGGCCTGTGACTTCGGCGCGCAGTTTATGAAACAAAAGCCAGCGGCATGACGAACTTCGAAATTTAAACTGACTGTTTCATCAGCTTATTGAAACAGCAGCTGTTTTTGTTTTTAGCTCCAGAAATAACTTGAAAACTAAAAAGAAAATAAGAAAAACCTTGTCATATTTTTATGTCAACGACAATACGAGTACAGCCAAAACCAATGCCCTAAGCACGACTTGTCGAATCCTGCGTCACGTAAACTCGAATAGTAAACTATAACGAGTTTGTATGACGTTTGGAACAGCGCCCGCCCGTGAGCGTATTTGGAACTAAAATTTTGTATGAGATTTCTCGATCTCGATACGATAACCGTAACGTAACGCAGGATTCGACAAGTCGTGCTTAGGGCACTGATCGGCTTAGGAGCAATAACATCCTTATAGAATAATTTCACCAGCTCATTAAATAATAACAACACTAAGCCATATAAATAATTATGACATTATTCTACGTATACTACGCTAGTATTGTGCTTGTTAAAAATTAAAATAAACCCAGCCCCAATTCGTCAGAGCTCGCGCGCGGACCATTTTTTTTTTCGTGGATTTAAAATTTAATAAACTTCAAACTTTTAATTCAGTATGAGCTGGTTCAGTTAAGGACACATGAAGACGGACAAACACTACAAACAAGTCCAAACCCCTTTGTACGCAATCGAGACTTGTTGTCCAAATGTATCTATTTGCTGGACTCACTCATCACCTCTGTGCCTTGCTGTTTGCGTACATTCAGCCACGAACTTAGAACATTACACTTATAATTTGGAATGAATAAGCGTTACTTTGCGGAGGTTCATTCATATACATGAATTAATAAGAGCTACGGTGCCGCAGCCAGACACACAGACATACAGACACACATAGGGTTAAAACAATTAATTTACTCACCCACAACCACACGTGTAAGACACTTACGCCTCCACTGCCACACAAATCAACACATGTCAGACCCAACTATAACCACCACTACACTATACGCTGACGCAATTTGTAACTCTCTACGAGACCATTTTCATTGCCCATACTCAGCGGAGAGTGGTTATGTTGCTTAATAAAAATATTTGTATATTCCGACGAATTAAGCACCTCCTCCTTTTTAGGGTGCCTTAGCCAAAGTGGCAAAAACGGAACCCTTATAGTTTTTTTAAGTCGGTTAAAAACGGGCTTGTAGAGAATTCCGAAACGCGTGAGTATAGTGTAGTGGTGATGATAGTGGGGTCTGTTTGACATTTTGTTGATTCGTGTAGCAATCTTTAGAACATTACAAATAGGAGCAAAAGTTCTTCTTCCAAATTGTTTTTGGCTCGCAGTAGGTTTTGCAATTCAATAGCTTTTGGAATCGTATTCATAGAGTCTGCATTTTAAAATCAGGAGCTCGTTTCAGCGATGACCGCAAATAGCTACGTCGATTTTGGCTGAACTTGTATCTACTGGGGTAAGGGATAAGAAAGAGGAACGTTTTTGTACTTACATTACCTCTATAATAATATTATTATTACGTTCTGAGATGGATTTAACTGGTAAACCTAGACAGGTTTCTTGTAACGAAAGTAACTTAACTGCTTGTGATGTTCTAGAACGACCGAATGTCAAAGTACTGGGTTCGACTCCCAGAATATGCTGTATTATTCTGGTTTTCTATGTATTCCTGTTTCTGTGTTAAAATGTTAATTTTACCAAAAATCTTATTACTCGATTTTTTGGTTGTTATATAATAATGTACTTAAGCATGTATCTATGTATCTATACAGAGTGGAAAAAAATGTGGACCCTGGAAGTGAACTATAATGCCTTTATTATTACTATCCTTAAGATAGATTATTTCGCTTAAAGGAGACATTGCTTTATTTTTAAAAAGAAACAAAACCACACCCACAGATTCTTCGACAAGGTTACCTAAACCGGGAATCGAACCAGCTAAAATAAAATAAAAAATAACTTTTTGACATATAAGAAAATCGCTGACATGCCTCGTCCATTGTTACCACATCAGACACTATTGATCCCGTGGCTTGTTCCCAATGTCATTAACGGGTATTATTTATTAGCAAGCCTTGCCTCACCAAATGGAATATCGGATGTCTTGCCTTGACAAACAGACCAGATAACGCTAAGTGCATGTGCGATCTGGGATTAGAAACCGCACTGGGTTTGAGCTGAGGATTTAATTAAGGTGTGGTGGAATAGAGCGACGCGTGTTGTGTGGCTGAGTTACCTTAGAGCAAGGACGATAAAACCAAGATTGTACAAAAAAACAGAACAAAAACACAAGTTACAATGATCAAATTGATTGATTGATTGAGTGGTTGTGCTATAAGAGCTACCTTAATACCAAATTTCAAGCTTCTAGGACAACTGGAAGTACCCTTTAGGTTTTCGGATTTCGGCAATTTATATGGAAATAGCTGTTTTAATGACTGTATCTTTTGATTGCGTTGACTTAGAAGGTTGATTTTTTTAACAGCTTCAAGGGACCGCAGGCTTGAGTATTTGATATAAATTTCAGGATGCTACCTCTACGCGTTCCAGAGAAAAAGGGTCTTAACAGACAGACAGACAAACAACAAAGTGATCCTATAAGGGTTCCGTTTTTTCCTTTAGAGGTACGGAACCCAAAAAACAGCCAGTTCTTAGCATATACTTACCCGTTTAGCAAGGATAAGTTTAACGTACTGACAAAATAATACCACAAATATACAAATACAATACCACGGAAATCCCTTTGAATAAGCACATCAATATCATTGATTGGTAATGCCGTTCGTCCCGCAATAGAAGTAACTATACATAATAATAACTATTCCCGGAAACACTCAAGTTTTTCACATACATTTTCCCCAACATTGTGTTACGCCGCCTTAGTGACAGCTATTGAAAACCACAAACCTCACACTTTGCAGGATAAACAGTTTTACCCTCCACTGAATAAGGTTGATAGTTACAACTGTGCGTAGTCCCAGGTGTTTGGCTGAAATTGAACTGAAATATTCGTGTTTCATTGCGAATGCTGAACATTGACGTTTTTTAACCGAATACTGTCGTGTGCAAAAGTAAATAGCCGTTAGGTCGGGTTTTAGAAATACCAGACTGTTAATGGTGCATCTTAAGTCAAAAGTAAGTAAGTAAGTAAGTGTTGTAAGTAGGTAAATACTATTCTAAGCGCTCACGGGGTGTAATGATATATTTTAGTATTACGATTTAATTATTCAGTTATTCGTATTTTGCGGGTGGTATGACCTTGTGCAAGGTCCATGCGGATCGCTACCACCATCTAACTCGCTAATCGTGCCGCTAAGCAGCAGTGCTTGCACTCTTGTGTTCCGGTGTGGAGCGTAAGACAGTCGGTGTAATTACGGCCACAAGAGGCATTTCATCTTAGCTCTCTAGGTCGGCGACGCATCTGCAAACCTCCGTGTCTATAGGCAGTGGTGATCACTTACCATCAGGTAACCCACTTGCTCGATTGTCTTCCTCATCGTATATAAAAAAAAAGTTAGAGATTCTATACAATAAGACATAATGAGAACGGGATATTGACGTGAGTAACTGCGTAGGAATATCGGTAGCTCGTCAAATCTATAATTATGGTAATAGCGGTCAATATCCTGTTCTCATTATAATATCATTGAATTAACAGCGAATCATTTATAAAACTGTTACAGACTCTATAACCAACTTCAATAGTTTGTATGACATTTCTTGAAAATCCTTTTGACATCGAACGTTTTTCGCCGTTCCATGGTTCCGCCATTTCTTAACCGACTTCAAAAAAGGAGGAGGTTCTATGTTCCACTATATGTATTTTTTTTATGTATGTACATCGATTACTGCGTCAATTGTTGACAGATTTTCAAAATTCTTTTTTTATCGGGGTAAAGTAATGAAAAACTTAATTTTGTGCTTTGTTAATTTTTATTAAAATAAGCTCCTTTCGACTATAAATCGATCGAAAAATAAATCGAACCTTTGATCCGACAAAACCGTATTTTTAAATCAAGTCGACACTTATTACTAGATTAGACAATGAAGACGGGATAGTGACCGCGATTACCTTATAGGTTTGATGAGCTTCCGATATTTCGATGCAGTTGCTTGCATCATGATCACGGACAAACAGACGAAATGACATATGGGATAGGTATTGAACCTATAAGGTAATAGCGGTCAATATCCCGTTTTCATTATGTCTAATGCAATTAACCGCGAGTCATTTAAAACTCTTATTACTAGATAACGCAATGTAAACACGAAACAACTTATATTACAAGTATAAGCATAATTTAAATTCCAATTCGCGTGAAACATAATAATTATGGAAATGTTACTTACATATTCTTTTATGAGACTACCCATATTTTTTTTACGCGATTATAAATTCGTCGATTCAGACTCGCGATAAATATCTGCGCGCCATCTACACGTAAAAAACATGTAATGTGCGTAAGGTCTAAAAGCTACAAGTAATATAAATTAAACCCATTGTGGATATTTCATGCGAAATACATAACCAAGTTACCAACGAATAAAATGTTGTTATACCTACAAACGTATTAATAAACGATAATAATAATGGTAATAGCTAAATGATTCTAAAAGCTAATCCTTTGGCAGAGAGCTATGAGTAAACTATATCAATTAGTGCTCGTAATTATCTACAATGTTATTCATGATTCTGATAATATGTTCCGTACCTACGGATAATATTTGATGGTACTGGTACCAAAGATATTCATCAAAAGTATTTAAACTAGCCGTGATAGCCTAGTGGTTTGACTTATGGTCTCTCAAGCAGAGGGTCGTAGGTTGAAACCCCGGCTCACACCTCTGAGTTATTCGGAATTTATGTGCGGAATTATATCTGTAATTTATCATGAGCTTTTCGGTGAAGGAAAACATCGTGAGGAAACCTGCACACTCCTGCGAAGCAATTCAATGGTATGTGTGACGTTCCCAATGAAATCCGCACTGGTCCCTCGTGGGTACTATAGCCCAAGCCCTCTCGTTCTAAGAGGAGGCCTGTGCCCAGCAGTGGCACGTAAAAAAGGCTGGTGATGATGATGATTTCACCTTTTAAAATGCTCCAGTAACTCAACGGTACCTACCTATTTGCCTCAAACTGCTAAGGGTTGTCGCGCGGATGGAAATGCAATGGCCCAAAACAAAGTCGCCGCCGTTCGTTCACACCACCTGCTCTTAGAATCAATCCATTTCAATCCTTCTCCATCCCACTCACACCTGCTCAATATCCCCGGGAACACAAAGGATGAAACATAATTGGATTGCCTGCAGATCAGACTGACGCGCAGATGCTTGAAATCAAACTTTGATACTGTGAAGAAATTTTAACATTGTTTAGTTAAAATTCAAAGTTGTTTTGCCAGATGGCTGATTAGTTGTTTTGATCTTCGTGTGTAAGCAAAAGAACCGTCTACATTGCAAGGAAGATAGTTAATTGTTAATCTGTTTTAAATTTCAACCAAGAAGACTTGATTAAACGTGGCAATATAAATTATTCTGGCATAATACGAGTATTTTGTCGCTTGATTATTTTTTTACTTGTAGGTAGGTATGCATTTTGTGATCAAAATTTTAAAGCTATGACTATGAAAATTTTCGTACACATGTAATTTTTAAGCCAGCGTTAGCTTAAAAGCAAGTAACTGAACAACGAAATGTCTCCCCGAAATTCCCCGGCTCTCTTAATTTCAATACGTAGTGAAATTCATAGATACCGCTCAGGGGAAAACTAGGAGGGAACTTAAACGTAAACGCGTTCGCTTTCGTTGGGTTTACATTGAATCGTGTTTGGATTACGGCAACTCCCAGTTGACTTCGTCGTCGTATTTCTCTTTGTTCTGTAGCGGGGCGAAGAATGAAAGCTTCGATACGAAACCTGGAACAAATTAGATTATAAGCTTTCTGATTGATTCGCACGCGTAATTGGGTCATTTGAGTGTGGCATAAAAAACTGTAGTGCTGGGTAAAATTTTGCTTTTTACTAGGTTGCCAGACATTGATAAATGATATCAAACGTGTCATGATTTTTCACACGTGCATTTATTGTTCTTTTGCATGCCAGATGCTGGTGAAATGTGTGTTCCGTAGTATAATTATCTAGACCATCATTTGTACCATGTTTTAAGCAAAATAAATGACTTTGACTTTGACAAATTTATTTTTTATTCAGGCGCCACTAGACAGGTAAAATAACAATTATAATTACAATACACAACACTGCACTACATAACGCATTAAGTACCAGAGGCCAGAATTCTCGTGGCACTTTTGAGCTGTCATAGGCACGTCTCATTTATCGACTTCCTATGTACATTATTATATCGATACATACAGAACACAACATAAACAGCAAGCGGTCTTATCGCTAAATTTAAATGTTGTGTTCTGTATTTATCGATATACATTATGTATGTGATTATCGGAAGTCGATAAACTAGAAGTCCCTAATAACAGATCAAAAGCGCCACGAGAATTCTGGCCTCTGCGCATTATATTATATTACAAAAATAACAATTACATTGTTTTACAAATATAACAATAAATAAGAATTACCATTTTTTATGTCAAAGGAACGTTAAAATTAAAAAAATGGAAGCCTTAATTTGTAATGTCACGTTTGATGAAAATGTGGAACTAAATTGAGTCTAGTTTTATTGAACGTTAGTAGCTAATAAACAAATTCAAAATGTAATTATTCATGTTGTGTAATCAGTTCACATGTTCACTTCTTAAAGCGAGATTGTACCTAATAGCTATTTCTGATCGCAATACCTAAAGTTAAATGACAATTAAGTTAAATTTGCATTAAAGGGAAGCTTGATTGAGTTCGTCGGCTAACAGTAGCTCCAATCAAACCAGATAAAAAAATATTAGAATTAAATAAATTAGAGGTTTTCAATTTAGAGGTAAGCATTAAAAATAATTCTCTTCATGAACTATAGCGTAAATCAATTCGATTTTTTTAAACTTCAGCAGAACTTCAACGCGTCAGAAAACTTCGGATCAAGACGGGAAACTTTTGAAAAAAAAAACGCTGTGAGCTTTTTTTCATCAATCCGGAAGCCTAGAATTAAGTTAAGTCGTTTCAAACTCGATAAAGTAAAGAACGGAAGTTTTATTTAAGCCCTTATTATTGACCCTTTTAGAGCAATTTCGAAGGGCGACGCAACTCGATTGGGGAAATGAAATTTACTGCTTTTTTGTACCCTATACAGACACTGCGATGTCAATTTGAATACATTGTAGTTTATAACGAAACAAGGCTTTTCGACGTGGGTTAAATTATATACAAGCTGAGCTAACACCAGAAGCTTTATTCGTGATCCCGATTTTTTTCGGGTTGACTGATTTAGGCCCTTTGGCCTGACGCGGCTGTTTGATTTCGTTTTTATATACCTAAATTACTTACCTAGCTAGGTATAATAATAACAACAAAATACTTTTTTATATAAATATTGTAAAAACCTGCTCTAAGGTATTATTATAATAATAATAATAGGTCCCATGATACGTTACAATAGTCCTACACTTGGCGACCTGTCTCCGAGTGTGTCCCTATGGCACGGGCAGGGACAGCGTTCGCTCATCGAACATCTACCCTCACTCTTCCTTAAATTGTCAAAAGGGCCTCTACGCGTTGCCTTCGGCTCCGCGCACGCCTCTCAAAGATCCGGGACACTAATGTCCCGTGAAAGGGTGCGATATACAATAATAATAATATCGTGGGACAATTGAAACCAATTGACCTAGTCCCAAATTTTGTGTTAAGCAGGCTGTGGTATGGGTAAACATAACAGACCCGAGAACAAACATTTTTGTATTCATGCCCCGACTGGAGATCGAACCCGAAACTTCAAGTTTATAGTCAGGTGCTCGTTTACAGAAACAAGAGCAGGAATGCTAATTAGAATAACATCAGTATAATTTAAAAGTAACTATGGAATTTCCAGTGACCTGTATTAACACAAAAAATATTATAAGTAATTTTATTAAGAATGATGCCCTTGAGTGTTTCAGCTGACAGACATTTCAGAGACGAATTAAAACTTCCAAGACGTCGGCGCCAATTTGAGACCTCAAATATCCAGCAAATACCAAGCACTTAGTTTTTCAAATATTTATAAAAAAAAATATGTAAATCCAAGCAATTAGGATTGTCCCGAACACGTTGAAATAATAAACGAAAGTAACTAATGGCGTTTTGGTACTTCGATAATGTTGGTACTATAAGATGTTTTTAGACTTTTAGTGAAAAATCTGCATTTCGTTTTGACTTAGCTGCTAGTGAAGTACACAGGTAAAAGAAGTTTAACAATTACTCTTCAACTGTCTGTCTGTCTAACAATTGAATATCGCATGTAAATTTATTCCATTGCAGCTAAGAATCTCGTATAATTCTGTTTGTAGGTACAACAAACCACTGGATGATTCAAACAAACAAGTTTCGCTTTAAATCAACACTGTCAAAGCGATATAGAAAAACAGTGCTTTGGCTAAACTTTGTAAAGTTAAAGTGAGAAAAGCTTTTCCCTGTCAAAATGTGTATAAAATTGTCATAAGATTGTTTTTTGCCTGGCCGGTGGGAAAGGTTTTTCTACTATGTCTATATCTTACTAAATTAATGTGTTTATGATTTGGACATTAGTATTTGCCGCACACTGGTTTACCCTAGCTGGCGATGTCTAGAGTGGCTGCCATAAACTGCTATTTATTTTTTATTTACTCCTGTGATCAAACTTCTGTACCAGCGTCTATCCTTCCATTCTTATCACCATGACAGTTAGCAGCCTAGCACTGTCTGCTCTAAGCTAAACTTTTTCCTACGCACGACGAAGGTACGAAATCAGCTTCCTGCGGCAACATTTCCGGAGCGATACAACTTCGGGGTCTTTAAAACACGAGCACCTGATTCCCCACCTGTTGGGCATCGCATGTGAGAAGTGGTGATTGCTTTCCATTGCTCATTTGTCCCCTTTCATTTAAAAAAAAACTTCCTCTTTGCTTGTCCAACCAAGTTAAAGCAATCATCATCATTTCAGCCTGAAGACGTTCGCTTTTGGTCTTAAACCTCCCCCACCACTCTACAATAAGGGCGACCTTGAGTCACTTGCATTTACGTACAATGCAACTAAGCTATTGGCTCCGTGCGACTTTGATTAAGTCGTCGGTCCACCTAGAAGGGCGTCTTCCACCTAGAAGTATGTTTTCTTGAACAAAACGTGATACTAACCAGTGATGATTCCACCAATAAGGGCAATGGCAAGAGTCGCGGCTAGCGCAATAAATTGGTTCAGGGCCTGGCTGCTAGCTGTCCTTTCATCCTGCAAAGAGCCAAGTCCATGAATCAATAGAGTATAAACTACATGTGAGTCACAAGGAAACACAAAGTTATATATCGATTCGTCAACTGCACCAAATATTTTGTTTTTTATTATTCGGTAGTCGAAGTAGAAATACCACTTTGCGTAGCCATTTAAAACATAAACAGAAATAAAGACAAGACGCAACAAATGAAATTAAATTGTCACAACATTGATTTTGCCACGTAGTTGGCACAGCAGCGCTGATGTACTTCGTACTTATGGTCTTTCCGAAAGCGCTCGCTGGTAGACAAACAATTAAGTGTAAAAGAGCCAACTGCTTGTACTGAATTAAATTTTGAATTCAGTTTTATTTAATAACATAAAAAGCTTGTTCGCTAGCCAAGAAGAACAAAATAAATAATAAGTACTCACATCCTTCATAGCTCCGAACACTTCCACCAGACCAGTCTTCCCATAGACATCAGAAGTGGCCATGGCAGCAAACAGAACGGACAGTAGCCCGGAGTATATCCCTGGCATGCCGTGCAAGTTGTTCACTCCACACGTGTCAAGGAGGCCCCAGGACGATAGTTTAGGCTATTAAAAAAAACAAAGACTGTAGACACAGTAGATTATAAGTATACTAAACTAAGGAATAATAATCAACTAAGAAAAGATGAAAAACCCCCGACATTGTCATTTCAAAGTTCAATATTTCAAAAACAAGTAAACCGATTTTAATGAAACTTAGCTAAGAACCATCTCGATTAAAATAGCTTTCGACTGAAAAAAACCACATCGAAATCGGTGAACTCGTTTGGGAGCAATGATGCCACAGACAGATACACAGACACACAGATACACAGATACACAGATACACAGACACACAGATACGCAGATACACAGACCCTCTTTTTAGTCGGGGGTTAAAAATAAAACCGGATAAGAGCGCGTCGGACACGCCCGGTAGAGGATTTTGTAGCCGTTTCGAAAAAAAGTCCTTGCATTCCAAATTTTAGTAGTAATTTAATAGGTAATTTTTATACTGTGTGAGTACTTTTATACGTTGGTCAAACGATCAAATCAAGCTTTATACGTTAATGAGTTTGACCAATAAAATTATATACTCGTTATACTCGACTGAATGAAAATTAACACTTTAAATGTAAATGTTTCACAAATGCATTCCCAAATTGAAAAATGCTCTTCGCACACCCAAAACATTTCTGAAAGACCTATTTATTCAACGACACTCCACACCATGTATGGGATAGACAAAGTAAAAAAATCACCCCCGCTGTTAAACCTTACAGCCAGATTAAACTGCTGTAAAACCTTACATAATTGTAAAACCTTAGATTTAAAATATTGTCAAACCTTACAACGGGATTACAACGCTGTAATATGATTCAAACGCTGTAAAAGTAACGTTACCTGTTCAGTTGGATGTTCCGAGAGGCAGCCCAAATTCACACGAAATAAGCCGCCGTGTCTTTTGTATTTCCCATTAAAAAAAGTTTTTATCTAAATATTGACATGTTTTTGGTATTGTTAGCTACATTCTAAAACTTGGACTTCACCGCCAATATAAAGAGAACAACGCACAAAACCTTCATTCAATTACTCGAATTTCTGTGTATTTTAAAGAAAAAGTCCGCTAACAAACCGTTAAGAGTCGAAACAACTCAAGAACAACAAACGAATTCCCTGGAAAGTAATGCCAAGAAGCGATGAGAAATGTTATCGAAAATGGCACCCACAACGCTGGCTCGACCATTTGTTAGGTATATTGCAGGAATTATTGCCGCGAATTGAATTCGCCGCGGTCGGTGCAAGAACGGTGCAAGCGACAAAGCTCCGTATTGGCGTTTACAGAGTTCTTGCTTCCGTATGAATACTTTATTATCGAATTCGGATCGAGTGTTATTGAATCCACTCCGAGTGTAGGCTCGTGATTTGGTTAATTATATTGTTATGTTTGCCGGGTAAACATTTTACGGCGGATGCTGAAGAGAAAATGTTATTAGCGTAGAATGTAATTTGCTTGAACATTGAGTCATTATACGAATTAATATATGAATGCGGTTCAGAAAATTAAGCCCGCAAATAATTTTAGCCCATGAACCGCATGATTGACTTTTATCACTTTCGGTTGTGAATTTAATCACGAGTGAAAATAATGTTTGCTCACCTAACAAATCAACGAACATGCTTTGCTATTTAGGTAACCTCTAAGTGTTTTTACCTTAGTACGGAACTTTGAGTAGATACCTATCTACTAAAAGTTCCGTACTATTATAAATTGAATCGTCCACATACGGCTTCTATAATATCATATTGTCCCTGCTCTAAATCCAAATATCGGTCGAAGTACCCAAATGTCTACCTACCACCAAGGACCATAAAACCAAGAGGACTGCCAGTGTCTATACGATGTCGCGTTCCCTTGAAATAATAAGCCTGCTGTAGCTAGTTTTACTACGAAGGGGTCTCTGTACCATTCATTTGGTATGACATTTAGACCTCTGGCTAACACAATAAGTCCGCCTTTGTACTCAAATGTTATTGTTGTAACTTGGGTTTTATCCTGTTTTTTGTACAATAAAGTGTTTACTTACTTACTTACTTACAATAGCGCCATCTAAATTCGTTCATAGATGGCGCTATTGTGTTAGCCAGAGGTCTAAGTGTCATTCAAAATCAATCGTACAGAGACCTCTTTATAGTGAAACTAGCTACAGTAGGCTCATTATTTTACAGGAACGCCACATTCCTCAGTTCAGTCCTCTTGGTTTTATAGTCCTTGCTACCACAGACAGTGAAATAGTGGAATCAACTCTCGTCAGCGGTGTTCCCAACTAACTATGACACCAGGGGGGGCTAGCACGCGTGCCATTTTGTCGCTTAGTGCGTACTTCACTGATTCCGTCACTATGAAATAAACGCACTGCGTGACAAGCGACAAAATGGCGCGCAGTGCTACATATGCAGAGCGTTTAAGAAAAGAGTGTACTTATGTACCTTTACAGACCAGCAACGGACTAGCGACTCCCTTGGGGTTCCCAATTCTCATGGGAGGCGGTGATCGCTAACCATCAGGTGACCCGCTCTTGCAATAAAAAAAATCTAGGTATGTCGTTTATGACTACAAAGTTAAAAACGTCCACGAAACAAAATATGAAATCGTTTGAACTAGGGCCCGTCGCATCGCAGCCTAAACAATTGAGCACTTGTCCAGTGAGAACAATAGCCGGTTAAGCCTAACGCGATACGGCGGTTACCAAATTCTTTGAACAGTTTGATGAAAGAATTTTGAATATCCGTTTGAAAGCGAAACTTCTCGAGAAGTCGGAAAGATTTCTCGAGTCCAGCGCCGCGTAATATAATGTCATCAGGCTTCTTTGAAAATTCACGACAAACTTATCTTTCTTAATTAATTAATTTATAATACTGATGGAGCAAAATTTTACGGCCTAAATATTTAGCTAAAATTCGGTGTTGATCTGAATTTCAAAATTACCATACTGCGGATCCTTTGGCGAAATCTGAAACGGTAGGCGTTAGTTTGGGATTGAGCCAGAGTATGAATATGCATTACTCTCTATTGGAGAATTGATTTCAGGAAACAGTCTCTGTACTCGGAGTGCTGGTTACGGGTCCCAGTGTGTAGGGGGAAGTCATAACGAACCAAGCAGTCAGTTTAAGCGCATATGCGATCAACTTTTGCCTTGTTTTTTCAATGCTGCGTTAACCGCGTAAAATAATATTTGGTAACAAGATTATCTGATGTCATTTAAAGTATTAACAATTAACCGCGCCCTTTAGGCTAAAAATTCAGTATTAAAAAGTTAATGAGTTCGTTATATTTTTATGTGATACTAAGCATAATTCTATGGTGATATAATTGATAATTATAATGCTACAAACGTTGACCTAAATCAAATATGAGTTTTATCCAATGCCTGTTTTTCCTTTTGAGGTAGGTACGAAACCCTATAAAGAAGATAATCCAACTCACCGTCAGATACCTGTACCCCAGAACGCTGATGACTGCAGCACCGATCCCCACGGCGATGGCACCACCAGCCCCAATATGCATATTGCACACTGACCCTACTGCCACGCCGCCAGCCAGCGTCGAGTTCTGGACGTGGACCATGTCAAACTTGCCGTGATGCTGGCTCACAGCTGAGGAGAGGACGAAGCTGACCACCTGTGAGGTGAAGATTGTGATGAGGCAGGGTTTTAAATTATTTGACAATCTTAATGTGCTTCTCTATGTGGCTCGTGGGAGCGGAAAAGTAAAGCCACAAGCAGAGGTAGGCAGAAGCACCGGAATCAGGGCTCTCTCTGCTTATAAAACTGTACTTAAAGCAACAAAATAAATACTTTTTAATAAGGTATAAGAAAATGAAAATAACGTTATTGAGTTAAGCGCGTAGGTAAACACTCCTAGTTTTTATAAAAAAAAAATTCTCCTCTACATTCCGTCCCCCTCTTTGCTTTTTTTATCTTCACTATTAACTTTATATTCCTATTTCATTATGATTTGACATGGCTATAAACTAAAATGTACATGGCTATAAAATCCTCTCTGGTTGATTATTACTAGTTGAACTATGAAAAACAATTAATCTGCTCACCCGCAACCGCAAACGTGCGTGGTCGCGGGCCAGCACATTAAATTATTTTATTTGAAATATTATACATGGTGCGTTTTAATGAACCGTCAAGAATTCAGCGGGTTTGAGTGAGTCTAAGTGAGCACCATGGTAAAGTTTTTATTTGAAAACAAATAATAATAAAAAAACATCCTCCCATACCCAGATATTGTCAACCATCAGAGGCAATGAATGTACAGGAGTTTTTTAAATTATGATTTTCCAAATAGTCACGCGAGCAGAGCCTTGACGCGCAGTGTACATTTCGCTGACGCTTAGTCTTGCGCTCCCAATAGAAGGAATACGAATTAGTCCGAAAAAAATTGTAATAATGAGTTATTCGAATGAACTTAATTACGTTGGTCATTCTTTCGTTCGTTCAATAAGTCACATCACTATTTTACTTTCACCAAAAACTGACAACACCGAAACTGTCATTCTGTTGCAGTGATATAAATGTTCTAACAAATCCCATATTCAAATTTCATAACCAAACTAGTACAGAGCTCCAGTGCTCCGAACCTAGTAACAACATCGCCGCCGGCCTTCAACGAAAAACTTCCAATTGGATCCATCTGACCATCGGAGCACTGTATCATAAATTGGCACCAAAAATTAATCCGATTGAAATTGCTTTGACTAATTAGTGTAGTAATTACTTCAGTCGAGTGAAGCTTTCACCTTGATTAAGAGGTGTCCTTTGGGACAGTATTTAATCCGCAAAAGTTGCTATCATGGTAACGGGAAATGGTATTGATCTAACGTCTGTGACGTTCGCGAAGTTTATTTTTAATTTAATTTAGAACGGTTGTCAACGTCCCGTTTCTATGATGGTTTGATGACCTTTGGGTAAATTTGCATTTAGGGCGTCGGGTAACGTTTCAATAAAAGGTATCACAACAGCATCAAGATTAATTGACTTGCCATTTTGTAATTAATTATTGTCTACCTAGTTTACATCAACAGTGAATATTGTAAGCAACAAATTAAACAAGTCTAGTATTGTAATCCAGTAGGTAGAGGCATGTACGTACGATTTTTTATTGTTATATGAAACCACCGCCTCTCGACTCAATCGTCTTATATAGCGTGCTATAAAATATCTGAAATATTGTTGTAAATGTAATCACACTAGATTATCATTGTGTAGCTACTGTTGATTGCTGATCACGCCCTTCACAGCTAGGGCGAAGCTGTAACACCGGAAACACCATCAGTATATCTGCTATGACTGACATTGTTAAAAAATAACGTAACCTTAAAAAAACATTTTTATAACAAACTTTTTTGCTGATTTCATCTACTTTTTGTTGTCAGTACATGTATTGTCATCCAACCTAGGTACATATTCATACCAAATTTCACGTCGATGCCATTAACCATTGAAGAGTTTCGTCCCGTGGAGACGATCCTGTACTCACCACCAGAATTTCACTACCTACCAGAAGATTATCGCATTGTCACTAAACTTATATATACGTATGCAAAATTTCAGCTAAATCGAACATCGGGAAGTCGGTCAAATTTAATTTGCAAGATTTGACCCTAACATACATACACCTACATAGATCCTTGGGGGAGGCCTATGTCCAGCAGTGGACGTCTTTCGACTGACATGATGATGATGATGATGATGATACATACATAAAAACATTGCAAGTTAAAAATAAAAGCTTGTATTGCCGGCTTTGCTTACTGTGCATGCCGCCAGTGATAGGTACGTGTTGACGACAGCTCTTTGATACTCCGCATCGCTCGCCGTCAGAGCAGAGTTGAACGACGGCCAGTAGATCCACAGGAAAATTGAACCTGCAGTCAAACATTTCAAATAATAACTCGGACTCGAACACCGGTTTCCGTACCTGACCTTTTTTAAACCTCAACGAAAAAGAGGGGTGTTATAAGTTTGACCTGTGTACCTGTGTTCCTATCTGTGTATCTGTCTGTGGCATCATAGCTCCCAAACGGATGGTCCGTTAATGATAATTATATTGAACTTTGAAATGAGAAAGTCGGGGTTTTTTTTAACTTTTCTAAGTTGGTTAAGTTGTACGTTATGCGTGTGCACATTTAGCCTAATGTACATTTTAACGGTTGTTACTTTTTACGTGCAGTGTAACATTTTACGTATTGTAGGTACATTATGCTCTGATGGGGTAATTTTTACCGATCATGGCGCTGACGTCAGATACATAGTTGGGTCCGTTCAGTTCATGCTGGTAAGGGTCTGGTTGTCCCTCCACCTTCTTAGGTTTCAGTGCCAAGCTCACTCCTAAACCGAAATAAGCTCCAAACGTATGAATGGCTATGGAGCCACCGACGTCAGCTGCCTGTAAACAAGAAGAAGTGTCAACATCAAAATGTAAACAATGATTACAGCCAATATTAGTTATTAGGATGTATATATATCAATTAACTCTAAATATATGGCGCTATTGTGTTAAGCAAAGGTTTCAGTGTCATACGAAATGAATGGTATGTACAGAGACCCCTCTACAGTGAAACTGGCTACAGCATGCTTTTTATTTTAAAGGAACGCGTTGTACAGACTTGGGCAGTTCTCTTGGTTTTATCGTTATTGCTCTTAACTAATCCTATTTACTCAGAACTGGTGAAGCCGACGGGTGTTACGACACATCAATCTACGTAGACGATATTCTTCTTAAAGATTCTATTTAAAGATTGAGCGATGACTTCATAGAATCTTCATTGTGCCGATATAGATTAGCCGGTGCTATTATACTGGTAGGTCCCTAAAGTATTCAGTTAACAAGAGAATCCTCTGAACCATTTGTTTGTCAACGATAAGCTATTGGCGTAGCGTAGTCAATAAATATTGTATCAGGCTGCGGTGTTGGCTTATGTATGTTTTACGTTAGCAATTGTTTTGACGAAATGGAATCATGTTCGGAGTGTTTACAAGTTATTGGTGTATATTTGATGGGTAGTTTGCGCGGAATGAAATGTTAATTAAACGTATGGGATGTAGATTTGTATGCATGTCCAGTCTTTGCCATTCAAAGGTTCGAAGGTTCATTAGTCATTAGGTACCTATCTAAAGTAAAGAAACATTTTTTACTAGAATAAGAAAGTGAGTAAAATAATCCTACGAGGTTGTGTTTTTCATATCAATATTATTGTTAAGAATTCAAGAGGAAGTCAACATAAAATAAAAATTGTTTGAACAAAAAAAATTGTTGTTAAACCTTTTACTAAATGCACAAAAATCTACAGTATAGAATATCCACAATATTCCCACCCACTGCTACGGGCTTACGAGCGTTTGAATATATTTTGAGGCCACCAGAACGGGGAGTGCGCAGACGTCATCAATCTATATAAATAGTTCGTCTTTGGCATGAAGTTTTCACCCGTTGCTAAAGTCAGGGTTACCTTGAAGACATCTGATACCAGATAAATGTTAGCGCATCCCACAGCAGTCTCGACAACGGCGATGAACAGCAGCTGAGCTCCGCTGGCTACGCCCAGCAAAGCTCCGAAGGTTATGAGCACTGTCGCAGCCATTATATCAGCCTCTGTGATAATGATGAAAGATGTGATGTGTTAATTTGATCAGAGCAAGAAACAACTTCCATGCTGGCACTTTACAAATATTCGTGTCACCTCTGTTTCATTTTTGATCTGAAGGACAGAGATGGTATGACGAACATTTGGTTAACACGGCCATCATTAGATGCTATCATCCAGCAAGTTGGTGGTTATGCTCTTATAGAAAAAGAGAGAGGGAGAACTTCCTAATCGATCTCAATGCAGGTAAGGAACTTCAAGCACACCCGGTTTTTCCGCAATGTGACATTACCACAATTATCGTTAAAGATGAAGGAAACTGAAGAACTTACCAATAATAGTCAACTTGGTTATGTAGATGACGCCATCGGTCATGTGAAAGAAGTTTTGGCAGAGCAACGCCCACTGGATGACCAGAGCGCCGAGTAGCCAGTTGAAACCGAGTGCGCTGTAGCAATACTTCTTGAGGAAGGTCATGAGGAATCCGAAACCGATGAAAATCATCACGTGAGTATCTTCATAGCCTGCAAACAATGAAAAAGTTGCCGAAAAGTAAGCACAAAATCTTTAGATACCTACCTACCTACTTATTAACAAACACAAAAAAAAAACAAAATGAAAAGAAATATTTACAAGAGCAAATGTAAAAGGTCCCTTTTGAACAGGCAATCTTATTCCTAATACTTGATCAGGGAATAAATTAATAGGTAATTATTATTCAACAAAACACAATACTTAATGAAAAATAACAATCGTATAAGTAAAGTTCCTCAAAACGTCTGAAACGATGTTTCATTTGCCGTAAATTAAGTATTTAATGCATGCTAGTCATTTACTAGAATTAGAATACAGGGAACTTTGGCTACTAGAGATATTTTGATACCTACAACTAATAAGATTCCAATTATATTAATACAAGAAGAACATTAGAAACTGCTATCGAACTTTGTCTCAAAACTTGTTCCAAACACCGCGATTGCATGCAGATGCAGGTAAACCAAACAACTGAGCTTTGAGCGAATCCTGCTTAAATTAGCATTTCCATTTATTGCTACTTGCTTAATTAACACAACAAGTTTGTTTGTGACGAACTCGAATGTGGCGACGTTCCTGCCACCACCGCTTTGTGGCACTTAGTTAAGTACGTACGTGTTACGTATGGATGTATTGTTGGCAACTTTTTGAATAACAATAGGGTTTTATTTTTATCTGTTCCGTCTCTTGGTCTAACATTAAACAAGAGAAGCTCTTTTTTTTCCTCAAATGTCATTGAATTTTAGTGATATTTTTATTAAAAGTTTTTATGTCACATGCACTGTGGTACGTAACTTCAAAAAATTGCAAACCATTGCAAACCATTTTTTCGAAAACTTGTCGATATTCGATTAAGCTGAAATTTGGCATACTATGTAAGTCCGGTAACAATACAATAATCATGTAGTGAAATTCTGGTGGTGCAGCTGGCATCATCTTTGCATTAGGAAACTCTTCAATGGTTAATGGCATCGATTTGAATTTTGATATAGATGTATGTAAGTTGGATGACAATACAAGTACAGTATGATCTCAAGTAGTTCTTTTTATTATTTTTTCATTTTAGGGGTGTTACGTGTACCTAAAGCATCTGTGTATCTACTTTGTTTCAGATAGAATTTAAAGTAAAAAAAAACGCGATTTACATTACTTCACAGATGTACTTACGCGTGAAAATAAAAATCAAAGTATTCGGCGACTAACCAATAGTTATTACAAAACAAAATGCCGTATTTATTTCATCATTTCTTTACGATGTTTTTCCTTGAGAAACTTATTTGGCTGGTTGATTGGTTGGTGGTGGTTGGTTAGTTGGTTGGTGGTGGTTGGTTAGTTCCTGGACTGATTAACTCGTCCAAGCCGTAACATTATTGTTGTCCTTTCTTTTGCCAAGAAAATGGAAAAGGACCGCTATAATGGCACGGTGACAAGAGTCATCCGCCCGTACCTACCTAGGGTAAGATTAGCGCAAAAGGAATTTCGCTCGCGCCCTTCAACGTTCACACTTGAAGGCATCTCTGTCAACGTTGAAAGCATCTTTGTCAACAGACACAAATAAGACTGAATCCAGTGGACATAATGATTATGAACGTTTATTCGGAAACAGTTCCATCCGACTGATGTCTTTTAATTTACATTACGGCTTTTTATTTATTATTGAAAGAGGGAGAAAAGCGACCACCGCCACTCATGAGAACCAGCAACCCTATGAGAGTCACTTAGTCCGTTCCGTTGCCGGCTTTTACGGAGGAAAGGGCTTACGTATCTAGTAGTACGTTGTTATGTTCCTTGGTTTTGGTGATACTGTAACGTCATACGAAAACACGAAAACGGTCAATAGCATAGCAGAAATTCGCACATAATGGTAAGTGTTGTGATGGCTTAGAGGTCAGCGAGTCGCTCTCTGCGCAGATGACCCGAGTTCAAATCTGGCGAGCGACCGGTCAGTCTTTTTTCTTGTTTGTTTTTAATTTCTTTACAACAGGACAGTGGCATGATTTGCAGAAACCTTAGCATCTAAAGTTAAAATAAACCACCCTCACAAATTCGTACATTCGGTCATTACGATTCTCTGAGAGAGGAGCCAGCTGTGTTACGGAAATAATTCATTAGTCTGGCTATTTAAAACTTTGTTTTATGTGATTTTATGTGCAAAAAGAAGTGACAAAGGGGTAAGTTTAGACATTAAGTAACTCATACTAAGTGCATCTAATTCTAGATTAGTTATTGCTGCAATAAGTACCTACATGTCCAATTATCTTTGTTTTAGCCTAACGAACTGCCCTTTTTGTTACTGTCCGAGTGTCCGAGTTATTTGTACAAGTCTGATTAAGCGACTGAATGCTAGCCGGTGGCAAAGGATTGGCAGGGTTCCTTCCGTGCTCCTTCAAAACCCTCCTGGCGTCCAACCTTAGTTCATAAGTTGTAGTTTTTAAGTTGTTAAATATATCTAGTGCACTGGTTTATTAAAGGTGTATTATTGCAACCTCATGTCAACCCATAACAACGTATCCTGTTTCAAATTTAATGGCTATTTTATGGCTAGCTTCGCTATCAACTAAACACGTTCCATAGCCTTGTTCCTAGAATAATTCAGGTCAATATTGTTCCAGATATGAGTTCCGGACAAAGCGTTCACAGACGTGCCGGTTCCTGGACACGGTTCACTTGTTGAAACTGTTTGTAATCGATGCACGTACTTCGGAAGTCATTGCGCATGCCGAGGCAACTTGAAAAAGTTTATTGGCGAAGTGACTTGTTTTAAGTTGCATTCATTCGCTTAGGGTTTATTAAACCGCGATTAGAATATTATGTCGTCTCTGAAATAATACATGAAATGACATTGTCATTGGTAGAACGGTAGAATACTTAATATTCATTTTCGACAGGTACAGCGATTCCGTAACACGAAAATTATGTTGAAAATGATGACATTGATTTGTCAAATATTTCATTACAAAAAAATATCATAATCTGCTAGACATGAGAAGTACTTAATTTACTTTTCCTCGAAATTCCATTTCACAAAAAGGAAAATTGACAAAAAAATCTAAAGTCACCAATATTTTTCAGCTTGTAACCATGCAACTGCTGCATTTTTTATCCGAAAAATATGAAATCGTATAATCTTCCATAATATGAAATAATGAACAACATAACTAGGTTTTCTTACTTTTACCTCATTTGATGCTAATTTCTGAAATATTCCGCCCAAATTCCTACCGCTCACCCATTTTCGTGGCTTTTCGTTTTCGTTGGCTGGCAGAACTTAAGCGCAGGGCAACCTTTAAGGACCTTAGGACTTTAGGACTTCAATACAACTTCCTTTTTTTATACGACGAAAAAAAGCAAACTTACAAGTGGGTCACCTGATGGCAAGTGATCACCACTGCCCGTAGAAACCCGCAACCATGGAGGGTATGCATATGCGATGCCAAGCACGGTGCCAATCGGCGGTCTTACTCTCCACACCGGAACACAACAGTGCAAGCACTGCTGTTTAGCGGCAGGATTAGCGAGTAAGATGGTGGTAGCCATCCGGACGAACCTTGCACAAGGTGCTACCACCCTTCTAAAACAGCTAAGAAACGCAATGACAAACAGTCTTCTGAAGTAAAAAACCGGCCAAGTGCGAGTCGGACTTGCGCACGAGGGTTCCGTAGAAAGATTTTAACGCTTTTCCCCAGTGTTTTAAGAAGTCCAGTGTTAGCAGAGCCCTGCTCCTAAGCAAAATGTACGCAGTGTGGGGTCAACTTATATTGATCTGTGAAATCTACAGACAGACATAAAATTTTAAGATTTTGAGACTTTTCCGAGTGGTTGTGCTATAAGAGCTACCTTCATACCAAATTTCAAGTTTCTAGGACATCTGGAAGTACCCTTAAGGTTTTTTAAAAACGGCAATTTGTATGGAAATGGATTTTTTAATGACTGTATATTTTGATTGCGTTGACTTAGAAGGTTGATTTTTTTCACGGCTTTAAGGGACCGCAGGTTTGAGTATTTGATATTAATTTCAGCATGCTACATCCACGCGTTCCAGAGAAAAAGCATCTTGACAGACAGACAGACAGACAGACAGACGGACAACAAAGTGATCCTATAAGGGTTCCGTTTCTTCCTTTTGAGGTACGGAACCCTAAAAACCGTAGGACCGCAACGCAACTCGCTGTTTACAATCCTCAACGTCCCTAAACGCATAAAAGTGTAAATAAATAACGTTCGCCTCCCAACAAAAATGATAATTTCCAAATGGATACCAATTCGTTGTTTTCTATCGTGAATGGGACTCTGGGGGACGATTCGGGCGGGAACGCCTTTGACATCGCTCCTCGACTCCTTTATGGTGCAATTACACTCGCTGCACGACCTGTGTATTATACTGTTGCAATGAGGACTACTTACTTCGAGTCTAAAATCGTCTATGTTCGCTGGTGTCGAGTGAGATCTATCCTGTCAATTTCCACCAATCATAGGCCAGTAGCTAGCTTGCCTTTCATATCAACGGTAATCTGACTCAAAGTCGTAAAACTTTGACGAAATTAGAATACCCACCTTAGGTTCGCGGTCTAGAGTTGTTATTCCAATTTCGTCAAAGCTTAGGTAAAGGCTGGAAAGTTGAGATGAGGCAGTAAGGGCATTTACTAGATCCCTTTCTGCTACGCGAAAATACTCTTAGGAGACCTTTACTAACTTTTTAAGTGATGACAATCGACATTCACAGATTTTTGATAAAATGTATAGTCAGCGAGAAAATAGTCAGATTTGACTTTTTTTTTTAATGGCAATCGGTCCCATTTCTAACAAGGATTAAAACACTCTTTGAGACCAACAGAGGTGAGAGTACTAGAACACCCACAAATCAAAGAAAACTTTTTCCATACATTTTGTAGGGTAATTAATTAATTACAATGTGAAATTTTCTTTAGCTTAAAAATGATTAAATTGTAGACAACTACAATTAGGATATTAGAAATGAGAATAATCTGTATCGTTGTAATACTACAACTAGTCTGTGCGGAAAGAGTACTCTAAAAACGAACATGTTGCTACACAGATAATACTGGCCTTCATGGATGAAATAGTTTAATACCCTACAAACTGTATGGAAAAAGTTTTCTTCAATTTGTGGGTTTTTTAGTACTCTAACCTCAGTTGGTCTCAAATAGTTTTTAATCTTTGATAGAAATGGGACCGATTGGCATTAAAAAAAAAAGTCAAATCTGACGATTTTCTCGCTGACTGTACATTTTATCAAAAATCTGTGAATGTCGACTGTCATCACTTAAAAAGTTAGTGAAATAAAAACGGATCACTCACGTATATAAGTCGAGTTTAGCCCGACATGTTCCGGACTAATTCGTAGTCCTTCCTCTGGGAGCGCACGACCCAGCGGCGGCGAGACGCACACTCCCAGAGGAAGGACTACGAATTAGTCCGAAACATGTCGGGCTAAACACGACTTATATACGTGAGCGATCCGTTTTTATTTCACTATGATTGAGTCTCACCGTAGTTTCATGTTAAAAACTTAAAAAGTTAGTAAAGGTCTCCTAAGAGCATTTTCGCGTAGCAGAAAGGAATCTAGTAGCTGCCCTTACTGCCCCATCTCAACTTTCCACCCTGTATACGAGTTGAGTCAGAGTACCGTCGATATCCTTTTATTATCAATCAAAATCAAATCAAAATCATTTATTTATCAGTTACAGAACAAATGAAAATTGGTTAGTAGGTATTTATTTTTACTTAACTATGTTACAGATTTATTATAGCTAGGTATTAAACTAATGGCTCAACATTATCAGCTACGCCTACTACAACTTAACTTGTGCTAATTACCAACCAAATATTGAATACCAACTTTTAAACCAGAACTAAAAAAAACTCAATATTATAGTAGACACGCTTAACGTCGCAAAATAAATGTTTCCTATCTCTCTACCAATTGCTATAAAACCATGTTTTAAATCAATTTCAATTTATGGCACTGACGTCGGTTCTAATTACCGATCAGTCAATCACTATGAGGGTAAAAAAACGATATTCTCCTTTGGAATAAATCGAGAACCAGGCTGCGCATCCATTAGAGATGTGGGCGATAATTTTGGGGACGGACTTTATTACTACACTAGCTGTTGCCCGCGACTTCGTCTGCGTAAATTTTGGTTATCGCTATCCCGCGGTAACTATACAATTTTCCCGAATAAAAAGTTATTCGGCAATATTCAAACTATCTTCTTACCAAATTTCATCTAGATTGGTGCAGCGGTTTTTTCATGAAGGGGTAACAAACAGACAGAGAGACAGAGTTACTTTCGCATTTATAATATTAGTTAGGATTATAGTTAATCTGGTAAATCACGTGTGTGAATAGAAAGAAGGCTAGTCAAAATGAGCCAAAAATGCATGGCGTAAGCGCTAAAGCGTTTAATGCTCTGGGTACTAAAGTATTCATTCGATTTTCGTCTAACCAGTGCCCTAAGCACGACTTGTCGAATCCTGCGTCACGTAAAATCGAATAGTAAACTATAACGAGTTTGTATGACGTTTGAAACAGCGGCAGCCCGTGAGCGTATTTGGAACTAAAATTTAGTATGAGATTTCTCGATCTCGATACGATAACCGTAACGTAACGCAGGATTCGACAAGTCGTGCTTAGGGCACAGTAGGTATATCACAACTCACAGTGCAACTTCTATCTCGCACGAGAACAACTGCCCGTCCTTTTCTGACACTCAGAATGCAACGGGACGGGTAATTATAATCTCGGGCGACAAACAAAGTGGCGGCCAGTCGTGCTAGCCCTACAGAAAGAAGAACTTAGTAATAATAAAATTACTTTTCTCTTCGTTCAATCGCAGTTACAATATAGCCCTTCTCGTTCTGCTAGGCACGAAACCCTCGGTGTGACTGCCGACGTTTTTTCCTCGCTAGACGCTTAGTTGCCTCAAAGAGCTCTGATGGATGCGCAGTTTAAATCGAACGTCAAGTCTCGTGTACATGTTATTTGGATTAAACAGGCTTTTGATATAATTGAGGAAACAAACATTTACCGTCTTACCTACTGTTTTGGGTTTGGTTGTACAGGTATGGCTTGTCTTATAGAATTTGCATTTTTCAAGCTGTTATTGAAAGCATTGTAAGGTAGGTTATTCATGCCATTTGAATATTTAGAATTTTTTGAAGTAGCGAAAGAGCTACACTGTTTGAACAGTTCGCGTCAAACTTATGGCTGGAGTGAAGTCAATCCTTGTAGGGGAAGCGAGACGCACATAGACTAACGGGAAAGTGGGAGCGGGAACCACGTCTGAACTCTGAACCAAACAACTTTACAGGTGCATTTAAGTTTAAGTTTACTATTTCCCTATTTTTATTTCCTATATTTTTCATAAACTGACCAGAATTTTGGCCCTATCCAACCTAACTAGCTGTCGAAATTGTGCTACACGTTGATGTTTGCTGAAAAAGTTTTTATTTCAACTTTTGTTATTTAACCACCGAACTAAACAGCGGCTCCTACAAGACACCTATAAGTACCTATTGAAAACTTAACCAAATGTACGTTTGTAAATTTTGAATGAAATGTTAATGAGATTACGGATGCGGACAGACGGAGGGACATGACAAAACTGAAGGGTTCCGTTTTTGCCATTTTGGTTATACGAACCCCTAAAACACAGTGTTAACTAAACAAACTACCTACCTAATACACGTATCTGCCAAAAACACAACATATTGTCACCCCACAATTGACAACCTTTCAGTAGGTAAGTATTAATTTGATTCCACGTAACCGATTTCGTCCATCAGGTATTCGGTATTCGATCATTCATTATTTGCTCCCTAATAACGTTGGGTGAAATTACTTCGTACCGGGATCAATAGATATATCCCCGTAATAAGGGATGATTGTTCCCTTAGGTGCCTATAAAAATTGGTTAAGACTCGATCGCACACGGTTACGTTCGGTATCTGGTTACGTACGAGTATGTACGGGGGAGTGTGGAGATAATTGAAACTTTTTGATATCGCCTGGCTTTGATAAGTATTTGAAAAAAAAAACCGGTCAAGAGCGAGTCGGACTCGCGCACCGAGGGTACCGTGTCAATATACAATAATTTTGTGTTGTAAAGACAAACAGTAGGTACTTAAATGTAGAATACACAGATAGACGCACCTCGCTTGTCCAATAGTTAAACTAATTTAATTTGTGATGATTTCTGAAAAAAACTGTGCTATTTAGTGACATCGTACAAAACTTTACTCATCGTACACTTTTTAAATGGTACTCACTGAAACATTATAATACGCAGAAAAAACATGCTAACCTCGGGAATCGAATCCGAATCCTCGACATTCCGTGTCGAGTGCTATACCCCTACACTACTGCTAGCAATAATTGTACAAACTTAACGTGTCATCACGGTATGGTTGGAGGTCTGGCTTCGAGCTCCAGTTCGAGAATTTATTTTACTGGACTTTCTGTATTTTACCTTTCAGTTTGAAATTTTAGAAATTGTACAAACTGGCCAAGATTACCTACGTTTATTAGTTTAGTAGTAGGAACATGAATTAATTATTAATTAAAACACGTAGCTATTTTTTTTTTCACTTATGTTCGCGGGTGTGCAAATTAATTATTTTAGTTTGTAAGCACACAATGTCGTGTGGTATAAGATGACAAGTCTCTACAATGATTATTTTAGCATTTCGTAAATTAAAATTTAGTGGTTTGACCTATGGCCTCTCAAGCAGAGAGAGGTTGTGGGTTCAAGCCCCGGCTCGCACCTCTGAGTTTTTCGGAATTCATGTGCGGAATTACATTTCTAATTTATCATGAGCTTTTCGGTGAAGGAAAACATCGTGAGGAAACCTGCACACTCCTGCGAAGCAATTCAATGGTATGTGTGACGTTCCCAATGAAATCCGCACTGGTCCCGCGTGGGAACTATAGCCCAAGCCCTCTCATTCTGAGAGGAGGCCTGGGCCCAGCAGTGGGACATAGAAAAGGCTGGTGATGATGATGATGATGATGATGAAATTTAGTGATTGTGAAGTTTTGTTTTGTTTAAAAATATGTTATTTAAAACTTATAATGTGCTGTGCCCTACCAGGGTCCATGTGAAACAACGTATGTCATGCATGTAACACCTATACTGTACCATGGTTTGCAATAAATAAATATGAAATGTCACTTTAAATATTGACAACGATTACTACGAGAATCTACCTACGCCTTGTCATAGGTTGTCACTGACAATTTCACTTTGTCACCACTTAGCAAAACACGAGTAGGTACGAATTTTGCACGCTTTATTTCGGCAAAACACCTCTAGACAATATTAATACCTAATGTTTCGTTCTTTATAAAAGCATTTTGATTAGATATATGAATATGACATATTAATTCAATTTATTAGTCAAAGTGAGAAAAGCTTTCCGCTGTCAAAACGTTTATTATATTGTCATAAGGTTGATTTTTGCCTGGCCCATGGGAAAGGTTTTTCTACGTCTAGACCTAATGTTTGACAATTATTAAAATTAAATAAATCCTGTGATGACATTAAATTTGACATTGTCAGCCGTAATCGAGTGATTATCATAATTAGCAGCCTATATACGTCCCACAGCTGGGCACAGGCCTCCTCTCACAATGAGAGGGCTTGTTCTATAGTTCCCACGCGGGCCCAGTGCGGACTGGGACTTCAGGCGTCTGCAAATTTCCTCATGACGTTTTCCTTCACCCAAAATGCTCATAATAAATTCCAAATGTAATTTCGCACATAAAAAATCAGAGGTGCGTGCCGGGGGTCGAACCCATGACCCTCAGCTTGAGAGGGCATAAGCCAAAGCCCTAGGCTATCAAGGCTTACCAGTTTAATAAACAATGATAATTAAATAGGTACATATTATAAAAACCGGCCAAGTGCGAGTCGGACTCGCGCACAAGGGTTCCGTAGAAAGATTTTAACGCTTTTCCCCAGTGTTTTAAGAAGTCCAATGTTAGCAGAGCCCTGCTCCTAAGCAAAATGTACGCAGTGTGGGGTCAACTTATATTGTTCTATGAAATCTACAGACAGACATAAAATTTTAAGATTTTGAGACTTTTCGGAATGGTTGTGCTATAAGAACTGCCTTCATACCAAATTTCAAGTTTCTAGGACAGCTGGAAGTACCCTCTAGTTTTTGGATTTCGGCAATTTGTATGGAAATAGATTTTTTAATGACTGTGTCTTTTGATTGCGTTGACTTAGAAGGTTGATTTTTTCACGGCTTCAAGGGACCGCAGGCTTGAGTCTGTATTTGATATTAATTTCTGCATGTCTACCTCCACGCGTTTCAGAGAAAAAGGGTCTTGACAGACAGACAGACAGACAACAACGTGATCCTATAAGGGTTCCGTTTTTTCCTTTTGAGGTACGGAACCCTAAAAAGAGGTAGATATACGTATTTGTCATCAGCACGCCGAAAAAGAAACGCTGATTTTAGTCTAATTGGCCTCAGTCTCTCTCGAATAGGGCCCAAACTTGCGCGTAAGTGTCAAAATGTTCAGAACGTTTTTTGTCTTTACTTACATATAATTAATTTATTATATATATTTATTTATTATTTAATTACTTACATTGATAATAAATTATAGAAATTCCGCAACACGGCCACATCTCACAAAATAATGATCAAGATTCTCTTGACCCGAATTACAGCCAGGCATCTCTTTTAGTTGCCATGGAGCGTGTAGAGACAAAACGCAATCGAAAAACTTTTTCTGGACACCACAGAAAGTCGTGTAATTGCAAAAGTTCGAGTATGTTTGAATGATGTATCGGCTCAACAAGATACGGAGAGGGAATTAAGCATGTTTCGTGTTCCTACCTCAGAGCAGGAATGGAAAGGAGTTGTCAACACACAATTTTGCTTCTGTCAAAAATTGTACATTAAGCTCCTAGTCGGCACACTACGAATGAAGTATCCTGTGCCCTAAGCACAACTTGTCGAATCCTGCGTTACGTTACGGTTATCGTATCGAGATCGAGAAATCTCATACTAAATTTTAGTTCCAAATACGCTCACGGGCGGGCGCTGTTCCAAACGTCATAAAACTCGTTATAGTTTACTATTCGATTTTACGTGACGCAGGATTCGACAAGTCGTGCTTAGGGCACTGGCCCATATTTCACCAACTTTACAATTGTCAGTTTACAATTCGAACTACATTACTTTGCCTATACGAAGCGCGCTAAAGCAAAAGATAGGAGGTAACCAAATAAAATATTTTTCAACATTTTATTCCACTAGTTTGTGGGCCTAATTAATATGTACCTATATCCTTGCAAAATTACAGCTTTTTAGTTCCAATTGTCTCTGAGCTAAGCCGCGGACAGACAGACACACAGACACACAGTCGTTCCGTTTTTGCCATTTTGGTTACGGAACTCTAAAAAATATCATCAGTGATCGTCGCTTAACTAGACGAACCATTTCCTGATTAAGTAAAGAAAAAAAAAAACGGCATGCTGACCTTATTTCGAGCAAAATCTGAATCGATCGCGATGCTTGATGCATTTCAATTAGAGATGCTGACTATTTGCACTTTGCATTTGCATGGAGATGATGCTGTTGAGCATAGCGGGCATCTTATAATTTATTTATAGCTTAGGCTCATAAAACCCACGTACCCAAAATGTGCGCTGTCTCTAAAAGCGCACTTCCTGCAAAACGTACACTCACAAAATGTACACTCGCAAAATGTACACTTACAAAATGTACACTCACAAAATGTACACTCACAAAATGTACACTCACAAAATGTACACTCACAAAATGAACACTCACAAAACGTACACTCACAAAATGTACACACAAAATGTACACTCACAAAATGCACACCATCCCAAAATTTACATTTTCTCATCGCAAGGGTGTTTTTTTTCTCATAACCCTATTCAAAATGTATTGACGTGTCACGTTATAAAAGTAATAACCAGTAGTTACATATTGTAATTTTAATATCTACTTTGCTTGGAGCTACGTTTACGATTATTTGTTCATGAAAGCATTAATGCGAAATATTAACAATTATTATCTTAATTATATTGTGTGCATATAATTAAACGCTGATTGGTCGATAATTATTATACTTATAATATAAATACTTGCAACAGATTCATATTAATGGAAGTCAAGGATGATAAACCAAAAGGACTGCCGATATCGATACAATGTCGTGTTCCTTCAAAACAATAAGCCTGCTATTACTTTGTTTCACTATAAAGTGGTATCTGTATCTTTCATTTCGTATGACACTTAGACCTCTACTAAAACACTAGCGCCATCTATGTACAAAAAAAAAACCTGCCTAGTGCGAGTTGGTCCTTACAAAGATTTTTCCGCTTTACCCCAGTGATTTAGTTGTCCAGTGTAGCAGAGCCCTGCTCAGTCATTTTAAATTGGTCTGGGACATATTTTACAGACAGACATAAAAATTTAAAATTTTTAGGTTTTCACAGTACTGCAATTTGTATGGAAACAACCTTCTTAATGCCGTATCTTTTGATTGCGTTGACTTAGAAGTTTGACTTGTTCACAGCTTCAAGTGACTGCATGTTTGAGTATTTGATATTAATTTCAGCATACTACCTATATGCGTTTCAGAGAAAAAGGGTCTTGGCATACAGACAGACAGACAGACGGACAACAAAGTGATCATATAAGGGTTCCGTTTTTCTTTTTGATATGCGGAACCCTAAAAACGAATTTAGATGGAGCTATTGCGTTAAGCAGGGGTCTAAGTGTCATGCAAAATGAACTGTATAGAGACCTCTTTTATAGTGAAACGAGCTAGCTAAAATAACCTTTATGCCCGTCGAGGTTACCGCAAGACCGCGTCGCCCCTGAATCTAATCAAAGTCACAAACTCCAGATCTTTACAGATCAGAACTGTCAGAAGTAAAACTTTTTACTACCAATTCAGGCTCGATCATGTGTCATTAAATTCCAAGTAACGAGTTTATAATTGGACTATGAAATACTCCGAATTCTCGGAATTACAGTAATCAGGGGGCTACTACCAAATTCAAAAATCGAAGTTCGTATCGTATCGTCCCGCTCACTCCCGTATTAAATAATATTAGCTTGAGCGGCACGGCACGATACGAAGTTCGAATTTTGCACTCCCGTGTTTCATTTGGCCATGAAACTACCAATGGAATTTGTCGATTTTTCAAAGTAATTTGCGATTCTCTTTGGAGCTTTTATCGACTTTCAACATTCGACTAACAATTTCAGGATAATATAATTATGTTATAGATGAATTATTTGCCTTTAGTCATTAATTCTATAATTAATAGCGCCGAAAATGTAGCTTCAATATCAGATTCGTAATGATCAATTTTATTTTGAAGGCTGTTGTAGCTTTATAGAGAATGTCGAAAGAGGTAATGATTTTTTTATAGTTTTTGTAGTAGTTCAATAAATAGGTAGCTTAAATACTAAACTAAAGAAGCAGATTAAAGAGTAAAAACATAGAGTTCAGTAGATCGTTTTTATGTAAAGTGCGGCACATGCCTTTTTTACGAAAAAAAGGCAAAAACGGAATCCTTATAGTTTCGTCATGTCCGTCTGTCTGTCCGTTTTAGTGCTCAGAGACTATTGATACTAGAAAACTGTAATTTTACGTGTTAATAGGCCCACAAAGTGGTAGAATTAAATCTAGAAAAACATTTTTTTGGGTGAGAGGTAGAGTGGGGATGATTATTATTCTCTCTTTTACCCCATCATAGTGTGAGATATCGTTGTATACATTACGGTATTTCAAAAATATCGGGGGTGTCTCCCACTGCTAGGCACAGGCCTCCTCTCAGAATGAGAGGGCAACTAGGCATCATTCCCACTATAATATTAGTAGTACCGCTTATCTCATCACCCAGTCCACGAGTCTAGTAGCACACCCAATTGGTTCGCCCGACGCGTCTGGCCCAGTCGTGAGAACGACACCAAAAGCTGGCCGCAGTTCCTACGACAATACCCGATGTTTAAAAACACGAACCAGAGGATACGCTAAGCTACGGATATTTTGTAAATACCTGAGCATGCAGTGGCCATGTAATTGGAATAGAACACAAGGTATTCAGCGTAGAAGTCACTCAAAATTAAAGTGGTTCCGGTCTATGGCTACAGGAAAAAAACTAAAAATTGACGCAATTGTGACTTCTGTGAAGACTTTCCACCTCCTCTTCTATAGCCGGGCCAGTTCTCATGTTTTGTGATATGAATTTCGGTTACCAGAAGTCTTAACGCAGTAACTGAAACTTTATTTTGTTGTCTTACAACAAACGCTCGCAAAGATCCAAACATTAGGCTCCTATTTTGCCAACATTAGGTACAAATGTCAGTCTAAAATGACAATTCGGTGTTGAAAGAAAACAATTCTGTCAACTAGCTGCGGTGCGGGGGGAGTTGTGATCGCTCCGAAGTACTCCGAAAATATCCCTAAGTATTCCGAACCCGATCGCTAGGGGACGTACGTAAATTACTTAATTTTTTTTATCGATATCGATAAAAGGTTTTGCATTTTTTTATGCTTGCTTTTATATCAGTAATTAACTTTTGCCTGTGACTTTAACTTTGCAACTAAGAAATGCAATTTGAAATGCTGTTTTTGTTTTAGTGCGCTTCATATTAAGAACGAAATGTAAATCGAATTGTGATAATAAAACGACATTCGTTGGTGAAATAGCCTGGATTGTTCGCCTTTAAACGGAACTGATAACCTCTAGCTTCAGAGCCACAGGAACTTGGCACGGAGTGTCAGAATGACTATACTATCCATCCCATTATGAATATGAATGATAGATTGATATTCCTTTGCGTTGCGTATGGCTGTTGCGGTTCCATTTTGGCTAGGTAGATACGTTCGGGGGGAGAGCAGAGGGTCGAGCACGACTTTACGAAAGCTGCGTAACGTTACGGTTATCGTATCGAGATCGAGAAACCTCATACAAAATTTTAGTTCCAAATACGCTCACGGGCGGGCGCTGTTCCAAACGTCATACAAACTCGACAACGTTTACTATTTGACTTTACGTTACGCAGCATTCGTAAAGTCGTGCTCGACCCTCAGTGCCTCGTTCGACGCACCGGGATCGGTGAATGATTTCCCACAGTGATTACCAGTCACCGACGGAAAATTACTCGACAGAGATGGGGCTTTAGAGCGAACTAGCCGTACAATTGGTATTTTGACAGATTCTGCTGTCATCTTGCAAATTATGTCTGCACCGCAGAAAATTAATTGCCCGTTCACTTTGTCTTTCATACATAAAGCTTTCAAATTAATATAAATACTAAAATAACTAGAAAATCCACTATTTATAGTTGTATAATAGCTATCCTAAATAATTATAACGAGTATTTTATTATTGTATGATTAATTGCACGTTAGCGTTATTTTTTTTTCACTTATCAGTCTATTAGTCCATAACATCTTGAAAAATTTCACAGACATCGTATTATTTAATATATTCCGCCGTAAACTTCGACTAATCTCATTGTAGGGCATTTTCGTTTCCACCATTTTGTTCGCCACATTTTTATCTTAGTTTTACTGTGTGAACAAAACTCGAATGACCTCGTAAAATGGTACGCTTTACAGCCTGCCTACCGACTTGCCACGCGTCCTATCTCACCGATACCATACCGACTAATACGCATATGTACATATTCATACATGAACTAGTTCTGTTTCATAGGTTACTCATCCACTAGAGTTGTGCGAGGCAGCGAAGTGTGTTCGAAACAAGCCCTCCATCAATACCCAGGATTACTTCATTTCCCAGCTTCGCTTAGCTGGTTGTTTTTCTCTTCCTGAATCACTTAGCTTCTTTGCTCATTGATGTTATTATACAAGGTTATTCATGGCTGTTTTAGCAACGAACCGTCAAAGCAAGAGTCATTATCATCGAAAATTACACTTCTGACACTAAAACAACCGTGAACGCAATCACTTTAGAGTAACGCTTCAGCTCTGATGGACAGACAGCCCTTAGAGTAGTTTCATCAAGATCATCATGTCAGCCAAAAGACGTCCACTGCTGGACATAGGCCTCCCCCAAGGCTCTCTACTCAGACCGGTCTTGTGAATTGCGAAACTTAAGTGGCAGTAGGCGGGGCATATTGCTCGCAGAACTGATGGCCGATGGCGTCAGAGGTTTCTCGAATGGCGTCCATCCTGTCGGTAGGCCTCCAACAAGTTGGAGCGACGACCTAGTAAAGATTGCGGGACCGCGGTGGAGTAGTTTATGTTAGATAAATTAAGAATTCAAACCTTCTACGTACAGTCAGTAGCAGAAGTATGATCTGCACAATCTCTTATATCTATAACAATAGAGCCGTGCTTAGATCATTGTGACAGCGTTGGTTGCTTAGCTACTTCTGCTGCTGATTGCACTAAGAATGCTAGCAGAGGTGTCTTTGAACTAGGACGTCTGTGACAAAAGAAGGAATTTGGTCCTCGTTGTAATAAATATTGTGTAATATCTAAATGCCTTGGGAAATTCAAGTTAGATTGGTAATTTAAAATTGTTTTTACAGTAGACATTGCTATCTTTATTAGGTTTTTGCCAAAAAAATTTAAGAAAACAACCGAATGAAAAAATACGAAGAAGGTTATCATACAGTGTTTTATTTTACTATCAATTCTATAGGCGCCCACTTTTGAGATTAGTGTCGTATGAAACCCTCATAATTACATTAAGTGGTACTTTTTCAAGGTAAAGTAATGTCAGAGGTACAACTTCGTTAGATATTAAAATTATCCCAGAGGGTCGAGCACGACTTTTTGAATCCTGCGTAACGTTACGGTTATCGTATCGAGATCGAGAAACCTCATACAAAATTTTAGGTCCAGATACGCTCACGGGCGGGCGCTGTTCCAAACGTCATACAAACTCGATAACGTTTACTATTCGATTTTACGTGACGCAGGTTTCGACAAGTTCTGCTCTACCCTCTGGTCGCTCATAGACCAAGTTCTACACAAATTTGTCGTTTCCCAAGACGCCTAAACAATTATATTAAGCAAACAAGTATAATAAAAAATAACTCTGCATACAAAATGTTCATGTATCTGCACAGATTATTATTACGTATTGCCACAACCTGTTAAAGATCGCAGGATCACGGTGGATGCAGAAAGCACAAGAAGATCGGTCTGAGTGGAGAGTCTTGGGGGAGGCCTATGTGTGTCCAGCAGTGGACGTCTTTCGGCTGACATGATGATGATGATGTACTGCGAAGATCAAGATAAACTTTACTTTGACCTCTATTTCTGTCTACAAGAATCAGCATCCATGCGTTTTAGCAAGAGTGGCACAAATCACAAAATTTGTAAACCATTTTTCTTACCACTCGTTGGTATCCAATTGAGCTAAATGTGGTATACTTTATGGAAGTCAAGTGTAGTAAACGACCAAAATAAAAACGTCTCGATCGTGTTCGCGTTTACGTGTGAATTACTATGGCCAGATTGGCATTTTTTTGCAGACGTCGTTTGGTACACGTGCGGAAGTGTTATTTTCACGCGTCCCAAATCTCGACTCTCACGGTTCGGGCCTAGACACCTCGGGACTCGTGCAAATGTTAAAAAGTGCTATTCTTTGTAATAGATAACTCATATTAATAACCCATGTTTAGCATGATGTGTCCGCCCAATTTCCTTGTAGACTCAAAGCCTGTTGCCGAGAGGAAATTCGCCAAGCACACATTCGATCACGTGTCACGTTCGTTTATTTCGGGAACAGAATCTAATTATCTTCTTTATCATCTTTAGGTTTTCATTGACTTTGTCGGAACTTTGTTTATTGTGGTTACTGAGTTTTGATTAGGTTGGCACAAACTTTTTTTAACTTTGCAAGGATTCCAAGTGACCGTGTTTAAATTCCATCACCACTATGTACTTCGTTGTTTTAGCATTAGAAAGAAGGTAAACAATCTTGACATGTCTTAAAAATTACATCGAGATTCAGTTATTTATGTTGTTATGCTTTTATACGTAATGGTCTACTTATTTTTAACCGACTTCAAAAAAAGGAGGAGGTTCTACGTTCCACTGTATGTATTTTTTTTTTTATGTATGTTCATCGATTACTCCGTCAATTGTAGACCGATTTTCAATTTTTTTTTATTTGAAAGGGTATACTTCTGAGGTGGTCCCATTGTCACCAAGTCATGATCTGATGATGGGATCTCAGGGAAATCGAGGGCAACCCTCAAATTTTATAGGTACGTATCATGTGTTTCATATATTTTCTAAGGCTATTCAAGTATTTGCGTCCGGTAGTCATCATCTTATGTTGATGAGCTGATGATGGAAGGTACAACTCCTTAACGGTTAGGAGTTGGAGGATAATTCTGAAAATGTTAAATCAACGTAAAATTGTGAAATAAAAATCTTTTAACAAAAAAGTAAAACCGCCTTCAAAAAAAGACCTTAAAAAAAAAACGTAAAATAATCCTCTAAAATAATGATAAATAAATAAAATAAAATGCGTTTATTTCGGACAACAGAAACGAAAGCCTAAAGTTTTATGGCCTAGCACTAAGCAGCAGATATATGAAGTCGGTGCTTCATTTAAAGAATATTCCGCTCGCACCGCACCGACTTCATATTCCTGCTAGTTAGTGCTAGGCCATAAAACTTTAGGCTTTAGTTTCTGTTGTCCGAAATAAACGCATTTTATTTTATTTTATTTATTTGTCATTATTTTGGAGGATTGTTTTACGTTTTGTAACGTTACGTTTTCTAAGGTTTTTTTTTTTAAAAAGCAATTTTATTAAAAAGACATGTTAAGATTGTTTACCTTTTATCTAATGCTAAAAATGCGAAGTATAGGCTATCACGGCTTTTCGAAGCAATTGCGGGTGGTTGGACCTTGTGCGAGGTCCGTGCGGATCGCTACCACCATCTTACTAGCCAATCCTGCCGGTAAGCACCAGTGCGTGCACTGTTGTGTTCCGGTGTGGAGAGTAAGACAGCCGGTGTCATTACTGCCACAAGAGGCATTCATCTTATGAAATCGTGTGTCATCGTGTCTATTTGCAGTGGTGATCACTTACCATCAGGAAACCCACTAGCTCGTTTGCCTTCCTTGACGTATAAATATGTAATAGTGTGTCTGAAATTCCCAATCTGCACTGGGCCCGCGTGGGAACTATGCCCCAAGTCCTCTCATTCTGAGAGGAGGCCTGTGTAGTGTGTATAGCAGCGGGACGTATAAAAGGCTAACGACGATGACATTTTAATTTTGATCCGGTTTAAAAGAGCGTTATTAAAATAATGGGCTTAGATTACATTTCGGAGACGTTGTATATTTTATGATTCCGGAAACAATAAAGCCGTGATGTTTTTCCTCTTTCGGAGATTACAAGCCTAACAAAACTCATACTCTGTCTGAAGACTTTGATCTGAGGAGCTTTGATGAAATTGAGGGATATTGTATCAAATATACCTATAGATACCCATTTAAATGCCTTTCATTTCCTTCCTTTATGATATAATCTATAACTAGCTGGCCCGGCGAACTTCGCACCGCCTAACATAACAGTCAATGCATGGGTGACAGTTCATTGTCAATTGCTGAAGATGGCGGAGTTTCGAACCTAATTTATTTGAAAACTAACTTTCTGTATAATTTTTATTTTTAATCCGTAAAGAACCCCGACCATAGACTTATATTGTATATAGCATAGCATATGGACAGGCCCTTCGGCACTAATTAGTGCCAGCGATATAAGCCGCGCGTATACGCACGGGTGACGACTAGGATTGCTAGATCGAATGACTGATTCGGGATTTTTGAACTTTCGTCGGGAGAAACAAAAATAAAATCTAACTAAAGTAAACATTAAATATTAATAATAAAAACATGTGAAATTATTGTCACAGCGTCGGGGCGGCAACGTGTCGCTTGACGAAAATTTGGAACTTGAAATGATTGTTTTATAAAACGAAGTTGTTTTTTCAGGAGATTTTTTACTTTGCCTTGGAGTCGGGAGGAAATTCAAAAATTCGGGAGAATCCCGCTAAATCCCGACCATCTGGCAACCCTATGACGACGGCCGCGCGCCCCGCTCACCGCCAGCGGGCTCGCTCCGCCATTCTTATGTTCAAAATACTCTAAAGGGCAATAGGGATTTTGAAATCAATGACCCAGACGTACTTTTTATAACGCACTTCAAAGTTACCTAATTTGTTACATAGAACCGCCGATCTCTCTGACTAGAGAATTGTCATTCACAAGTAGATTAAAGGAGAAATAATTATTTAGTGTTAACAATGAACGTGATAGGGTACCTACTGCGTTAGCTATTTGCTAACATCAAATAGACCAGGCGCAGTGAGAATAATTGATGTCCGATACTAAACATAATTATCTAAAAACTAAAACAACTTATTAAAATGTAAAATAATTGGCTTTTGGTGAACAGTTCACTCTTCAAATTGATCACCTGTTGAAAAAAAAAATCTGCTCGTAAATTGTTTTAGAAGCATTTACAAAATGGGCTAACAATTTAATTTATTGAGAAGTTGTCTCTAATTGAAAGGTTTTAATTGAAACCGAACTAAAGTTATCTCCAACCGAGTTCATCATCAAATCATAGCATTTCTATTATTTTTTATAAAAATTTTTGGGCATCTGTATATTTTTTTGAAACTGAAACATTCACAGTTGATAAAAAATTATAAAACCTAGGAACTTTCATATAAAACAGAATTTTACTAATCGGGCTTGCAATCTACAAATAATAGGGGAACATTCCAGTACCTACATAACTAAAAACATCCCGACGAACTGAGAACCTCTTTTTTTTATTCAGTTAAAATGCAAATCATTATTCGAACACTTATCTGATCAGCGGATCTGTTGATGCAGTTGTAGTACTGTAGTACCCAATTAGCATTGCAATTGGCCTCGCGTGGGCAATGTTCCTAGATCATCATTAAGAAAGTATTATTCCCCCACCGCAAGTACCTAGTGTGACGCAAGATTATTATTAATTAATTGAGTCAGTCACATCTTATGTAGGTATAGTAAGCAGCAGAAGTAGCTAAGCAACCGAAGCGGTCACAATGATGTGCACGCAATCTTAAAAGTCTATAACAATAGAGCCGTGCTTAGATCATTCCGACCGCGTCGGCTGCTTAGCTACTATTGCTTCTGACTGTACATACAATTCCAGGCCTCGATCTCACGCCACTGAAACTAATGCTTTTAATTACTAACAGTCCGACTGAATGCCTGGGGCATTTTAATTCAAAAGTGGGACGTTGGGGCGTTAAACTCATTTTTACCCAACCTAATCGAGTCGAAGCCAAATTAGCAGGAAGTCAAATTGATGTGTTGGGACACATGAACAGAGCGTTCTAGGTCAGTGAGCGCTCTGTACCAGCGTTGTAAATCGAACCGACACCGAGAAATCCTCGAATTTATTATTCGATACGAGCGAGATTTTGTGTTATTCTTAGTCGTTAAACGGAAGTGGATGAGTCCACTTTTTTCGCACCGAGAACTGTTTTTAATCCCCGACGCAAAAGGGGTGTTATAAGTTTGACCTGTGTATCTTTGTATCTGTCTGTGCCATCGTACTTAGCTCCTAAACTGATGAAAGGATTTGGATGCGGCTTCTTTTAATCAAGGTGGTTAAGTATTAGTTAAGTTTCATAAAAATCAGCTCAGTGGTTTTGCGATGTTGAACTTTGAAATGAAATGTGGGGGTTTTTTAACCTTTCTAAGTTGGTTAAATTATTACAGTAACAGGACGGCAAACGAGAAATCGCATGATGACAATCAACACTGTCTATAGACACTCGAAAATAATAATAACATCGTGGGACATGTCACACCAATTTGACCCAGTCCCAAATTGGTTTCTACACAATGAATAAACACACACTATAATACATACTAAACATCAAATCTGCCCCGACCGGGGATCGAACCCGGGACCTCAAGCTTCGTAGTCAGATTCTCTAACCACTAGGCTATCCAGCCGTTAATTCAGAACGATTTTCTAAAAGTGGTAAAATGAAAAGTCTCTAGTGCCCGTAATTTCCCAGCCTGTTCTTACTCCCCAAAACCGAACACATTAACAGTGCGAGGACTGTTGCTTATAATTATAGTGCCCCGCCTCTATGAAGTCAATCCTGACACATTGCACAGCTGTGACGTTTCTAATTATTGACAATGTTAACCAAATGGAGAAAAATGCTACACTGGCTTTTTTATTCGACGAGGAAGGCAAACGAGCAATTGGTTCTCCTGATGGTAAGTGATCACCACTGCCAATAGACACCTGCAGCCCCGGGGGGTTGGCAGACGCGCTGCCAACTAAGAGAGCTAAGATGAAATGCCTATTGTGCCCGTAATTACACCGGCTGTCTTACTCTCCACACCGGAACACAACAGTCCTACCACCCTCAACCCGCATCCGCTGGCTTGTTTGCCATTTGGTTAACATTGTCAACAATCAGAAACTTCATAGCTTCAATTGAATTCATAGTTTGAATTTCATACTAATAAAATGTTTCATAAAAATAATCAATAATCGATTATTTTCATTGATTCAGATAATAGCTCCATCTCTAGCCACTAATACGTAACTGTAGAAGTTCCTTAGTGGGTGAGCCGCTTGATTAAGCTAGGTACTCATAGATGGCGCTGAGGAGATATCTTCCAAATAAAAATGTGACACAATGCATTGAAAAATTCGTTAGGTGCACCAATGTTAAGTATGGCTTAATTGGTGGAGCGTGGTACGGATTACCGAGGTTGCTGCTTAACAGATTTTTCTTTGCATTGTCATTGTATGTTGAATTTCATAGCTGTTCATAGCAGCGGGGCACTATAATGGCACCAAGATTCTACCACATGCAGCAGACATGCTAGGCATAATATATGCGATGTATAGTCGAAGAAGAAATTACTTTGCCATCATATTGCCTAGTTCACTCATGCGAGAGAGATCGTGCAAGGCGCATAACATTGCGGGGCCGTGAAGCTAACAAGTTATAAGCAGTCGATCAGGCGCAATGTATTGCAAAAAAAAAACTTGTATTTATAGGTACGGGTTTACGGGCAAAAAGTAGTGGCCACCTAGCCTCTATTTCACCAACTTCACAATTGTTAGTTTACAATGATAATTCGAACTACATTTCTTTGTCAATATGAAGCGAGCTAAAACAAAAGCTATTCAAGTCAGCAACTGACACCGAATTGGCATTGAAAACTGACACTTGTAATGTTGGTGGAACTGGGGCCTAGTGGTTTGACCTATGGCGTCTCAAGCAGATGGTCGTGGGTTCGAATGCTGGGTTTTCGGAATTTACGTGCGAATTTACATTTCGGTTCAGGAAAATGTAGCGAGGAATCCTGCACACTCTTGTGAAGCTATTCAATGGTGTGTGAAGTTTTCAATCCGTACTGGGCCCGCCTGGGAACTGTTGTAGTGCAATTTGAATTGGCTGGTGACGATGGAGAAATTATGACTGGTTTCGTTTTAACTGACAGACCAGAGATGAAGCATGGTGGATTTGAAATCTGAGAGAGAAGTATTTCCAAAATCGAAAAAAAAAGTTTAGTGCTCATGAGAAGTTTCAATAGGTAGGTAATAATTATACTCGTAGCTCAAAGTTGGGCACACGCCTCAAAAATGTCATAATAACTTTGAGCAATAGTTTCTGTCATGGATAACCACTTAACTAACCATTCTTTTTTATTATCATGACGCCATATTTAAAGTGCGCATAAAATTAACTCTCTGATACTAATTAAAAAGATAACTCGTATTAAATTCACGCTGCAGCCCACTTTACTCCCAACTGCCCGAATCATTTCACAGTATCGTATCACGGCTCCTCCGGGAGCCACTGGCAACGTCAGATCAGTGAAGAATTCGAACAAATTAATTGCTTTACAGCTCGTCTAGTGCACTCGGTTTGATTATAATTGCTGCGATGAGTTTTAATAATAACTCTGATGTAATTGGGATCTTGGGATTAATTGGTTATGTAACGTTATATGCGTTTGTTATGAGCTCATACGTTTAATATTTGAGGTCATTCTGGATGCTTGGCGTAAACAATGTTATGTAACTCGGACTCTGCATTGCCATGGGAAAATATCCAGAACATTTTAAAGTAAAAAAACATTGCCTCTGCTGTTTAGATTTCCGTTCCTCAAAAGGAAAAACGGAACCCTTATAAATAGGATTACTTTGTTGTCCGTCTGTGAGTCTGTCTGTCAAGACCCTTTTCCTTGGAACGCGTAGAGGTAGCAGGCTGAAATACTCAAGTCTCGTGGTGTAATGCAACTTACGCAACCTTTTTTACTAGTTCGTAATTCGTGTCCCTTTGGATAAAAACCTGTGTTACCCAGGAGTTCATGTAACCAAAAGGATCATCATGTCAGCCGAAAGACGTCCACTGCTGGACATAGGCCTCCCCCAAGGCTCTCCACTCAGACCGGTCTTGTGCTTTCCGCATTCACTGCGATCCAAAAGGATACGTGATCCAAAAAACAAAATACAATAAATATTGAAATGGCCGATGGGTCAGAAGGTTCTCGAATGGTGTTCACGGACAGAGAGACGAGCTGTCGGTAGGCCTCCAACAAGATAAGATAAGATAAGATTTATTTGCCAACAATAACAATAAAAAATACAATCAAATACAGACAACATTTAAAATTAAAACATAGCGAGTATTCTATAGCTAAAAACATAGCCTTTCCATACTGCGGCAAAAGGGACAGGCTCAGCTAATGCTGCGCTTGCGTGGATGGAGTGATGACCTGGTAAAGATCGCGGGACCGCGGTGGATGCGGAAAGCACAAGACCGGTCTGAGTGGAGAGCCTTGAGGGAGGCCTATGTCCAGCAGTGGACGTCTTTCGGCTGACATGATGATGATGATGATTGAAACGGACTTGCGGAGCAAATTTTACCCTTGGTATGGGCAACAGAAAACGTGTTAAATTCGGGTTTACGGAATCGTGTGTGTAATCTCGATGTGGTGTCATTACTTCAAAATCTCACTCACCTCTAAGTGTGACATTCTTGTCGCCATCGTAACGGACGAATACGAAATATAGTGTCATCAGAATAAACTGAAACACTATTACCGGCGCGTACTTCATCCTCGCTGCTAGCTTTGGTACCATCTTGATGAATTATCTGTAAAATAAAAAAAGTTCAGAAATAGTACATTTTGTAATAAGGGCAGTAAGTAAGGAATTACGAACGAGGCTCCAGTAGAAGCGTAAAATTGAAGACTGAGGGCTTTTTGAGCCGAGGTTAATAATTTCCGAACGTAATTTTCTTAACGCGACAATACTTTAATCATAATGAAAACAATACAAAAGTTTAAAACATGTCGGGCTAACTTACGAGTACTCGTGATCCGTGTATTTTACTACGATTGAGACTCGGTAATTTAATATTAATATCAAAAGTACGTTTACTACAAAACACTGTTTTAGTAATTTTCGCATCAGTCCGAAACAGTATCTTTTCATTTAGAAAAATGTTTGCCAAACTGACTAATTTCAGGGCTATCACGTAAAACCCTTTAGATTATGTTAGGTTTGTTTTGATAAAAATCCTAAAATATTTACAGTTTC
Source organism: Clepsis dumicolana (assembly GCA_963691665.1). Classification (NCBI taxonomy): domain Eukaryota; kingdom Metazoa; phylum Arthropoda; class Insecta; order Lepidoptera; family Tortricidae; genus Clepsis; species Clepsis dumicolana. Next base: position 2,662,842 of record OY829520.1, on the reverse strand, counting down.
TGAAAGAAAAGCGTTTTGGGAAATGAAACATTTGGGAAATCAATCAGTTTGGCAAAAGCTTTTTTGGCAAACATTAGTAAGCCGTCAGAAACATGTCAGGCTAAACTCGACTTATAATAGGTATACGTGAGTGATCACACTATGAGTTTTTAACTTTTAGATGCCCAGAAGTGAAAAAATACCGCATTCAAGTTTGATTTAAGTACAATACAATACACAATGATATTACATATAAAATGAGGTAGATATTATGTCATCAGCACGCCGAAAATGAAGCGCAAAAAAGGCTACAAACTGTCGCCTCTTTGGCCACAATCTCTCTCATTGCTCTAAAAGGTCTAAACTTGCGTGCAAATGTCAAAATGTCCGGAACATGTTTTTCGATTGTCTTGGGAGCTTATGACGTATCTTTACGTATAATGTCATTGACAATACAATACAAATATTCTTTATTGATAACCTAAAAACAGTAAAAAAAAAAAACGGTACGTCAACGTCAACACGATTTCAAATAAAGCTCCCAAATATTTTAATAATTAAATACTAATAATAATGTTTGTTTCATGTGCATCCCGGCCACCTCGACCTCTTTCCACGCCGGCCTGAGTCCCCGCGACTCCCGCACGCGCCGCTCTTGGCGGAGCCCCGTCAGTGCAGTTTTGTCGCGGCTGTCAGACTATTTTTCTATTTAGTTTTCCGTTGTGTTGTGTTTTTATGCCCTTAGATCATATGCAGAATGCAACGCAACCCGTAGATGGTACGTCACATGTATGCCCAATATGCAGTAGAACATTTAGTAGTAGTAGAGGTTTGAATATTCACAAATCCAAATTGCACAAATGTTTAAGTCAGAATGCCCCCCCCTTGTACATAAATCCTGTCACCCCAAATACAAACCGTACTCCTACTAATCCACCCACTATTCCCTTCCATCTGCATTTGAGCCACTTAAAAAACAATGTTAAGGTGGTAAAAAGAATTCCCCGTGGCGCCCGGATCTCCGTCGCTACTCATTTGGCTCAACTTATAACGAAATGTTTGGACAATAATAGCTATGCGGACTGGCAGAATTTGTTACTTTTCCCATTTAATACACTTCACGTTAAAGACGATAAATCGTCTAAGATTTCTCTTACCCAAAAAATAAAAAACAATTGTTCCAATTATTCACCGCCTTGCCTTACAGTTTTTAGTACAGGCAAAAATAGCAATCAAAATTATTTTAAAAACAAAGTGGAATCTAAAGTTAGCGACGGAGACCTGAAGGGGGCCGCGCGGTTACTTTTTTCCAGTGACGTACTATCTCCAGATAATAGCGACACACTCTCGGCCTTACAAACTAAACACCCTCGAGCTCCTACAAACGCATACTTTTTGGACCCGCCTACGTCGCCCGATGTTTGTTTAAACATTCACGAGAAAGACACAGTGAATGCAATCTATTCATTTAAAACCGGTTCTGCAGCAGGTCTTGACGGACTTGCTCCCCAACACCTAAAAGACCTTACCTCTCACTGTGTGGGCGACGCAGGCAAACATTTAATCCTCGCTTTAACAAAATTAATAAACCTCATGCTGTCTGGCAATGTTAATCCCGAAATAGTTCCCGTTCTTTATGGAGCCAACCTAATTGAGCTCACTAAAAAAGACGGAGGTGTCAGACCCATTGCTGTCGGCTCTACATTTCGGCGATTAACTTCTAAAATTTCAGTTCGTCACATAGTTTCAAAATTGCAACCTCAGTTTGAACCAATTCAATTAGGTTTCGGTACTAAAGGTGGGTGCGAAGCGGCAGTCCATGCCCTGCGCACCTACCTTAATAACGATCAGTGTGAAGTTTTACTCAAAATTGACGTCAAAAATGCATTTAATTCGGTAAACAGGGACACCTTGCTCACAGAAATTAGGAATAATATTCCGGAAATTTATAATTACCTACTTAACTGTTATCATGAACCTTCTAAATTAATGTACAAAAGCAACGAATTATCTTCTGAAGTCGGCTGTCAGCAGGGTGATCCCCTCGGACCAGCCATTTTCAGTTTAGCCATTAACCCCATCATTCAAAATTTAAAGTCCAAATTTAACGTATGGTATCTTGATGATGGTTCCCTAGGAGGTGATGCAGTTACGGTACTTTCAGATCTCTCAGAAATTATAAATAAATTTAAGGCCATTGGTTTAGATCTAAACTTTAATAAATGCGAACTGTTCATAAACAACGCGATCCGATCCGATCTCTTCCAACATTTTAATTTACTTTGTCCAAATATCAAAATTGTCGATAAGCAAAACTTAAGCCTCCTAGGGTCACCAATCTTCGACGATGCCATTCCAGATTTAATCGCAAAAACTGTTTCAAAATTTCAAAATTCTGCAGACCGGCTGCTGGAAATCAGTGCTCACACTGCTATCACTATTCTAAAATTTTGCCTTTTTGTGCCAAAATTTACTTATTTGCTTCGTTGTTGTCCCTTTTGGAAACATCAAAATTCTCTGACCTTAATTGATTCCCTTATGAAAACTTCTTTGGAATCTATACTTAACTTACAATTCAATGGGCAATCTTGGACCCAGGCTTCCCTTCCTATCAGATATGGTGGGCTAGGTATCCGCAAAATTTCTAGTGTTGCTTTACCAGCGTTCCTATCATCTGTCCACAGCACGTCCACCCTCGTAGGTAAAATCCTAAAGGATTGTCCTTCAAACTACGAGACGACGGGTTTGGTCGATGCTAGGAATGCTTGGCTAATGGCTTGTCCGGGTGAAAATCCTCCCGCTTATCCAAATTTCCAACGGAGCTGGGATGACACACTATCCAAATTAACTTATTCTAATATTCTCAGTTCCAGTTCAGGCCCAGACCGCGCAAGGCTTTTGGCTGTGGCAAGAAAGGAATCCGGTGACTGGCTTCATGCTTATCCTTCCGTTAACACCGGAACCTTTCTTGAGCCTGAAACACTGAGAATTGCAGTCGGGCTAAGACTGGGTGTTGCGCTGTGTTCACCACACCGTTGCCTCTGTGGCACCAATGTGGACGAAACGGGACACCATGGTCTTTCCTGTCAAAAGAGCGCCGGCCGTTTCTCCCGTCATGCCGCGCTCAATGACATAATCCGCCGGGCTCTTGCCTCTGCGAACGTGCCGGCCATTTTGGAGCCAAGCGGCATTGCCCGCGACGATGGCAAAAGGCCGGACGGTATGTCTCTGATTCCCTGGAGAATGGGTAGGGTTCTGGTTTGGAATGCGACCTGTGTCGATACAGTAGCACCCTCACATCTCCAGGGAACCACACAAAAAGCTGGTGCGGCGGCAGAAACGGCTGAAAATAGAAAAAATTATAAGTATCAATCTCTCGGTCCGAATTATAATTTTGTTCCTGTCGGGTTTGAAACTTTGGGTCCATGGGGTCCCAGCGCTTAAAAGCTTATTTCTGAGTTACAAAAGCGCTTAGTTGATGCAACTTGTGACCAAAGGGCTGGCAGTTTTCTCTCTCAAAGAATCAGCATCGCTATTCAGCGAGGCAACGCTGCCAGCCTTTTGGGCACTATGCCACGGGGGCCTTATTTAGATTTAATTTAGTTTTAAGTTGTAGTTTATTTAGTTTAAGCTTAGATTTAATGTCATTGTAAATTGCTTTTATTATGTAAATAAAGTAGTATAAAACAGTACAAGGAGAAGAAGTATGTTCTATTTCAATAACTATTAATGTCGGAGATAAAAAAAAAACTTACACGACATGGTGACGGGTGACGTTAACCTTTTATTATTTAGTATTTTCTATTTATACATTCAGAGTTTTATTGTATACACTCAAATAGATAAATAATTTACGATTATCGCATTTATTGCTTTTAGCAAATCAAAGAAACATTGACAGGCAGACCGTGGCAGTTGATGACAGTTAATTGTTATGTCAATAGAAAAACAAATGAGATGACATCTCCGTACTCTATGAAAAGGCATGAAGTACTTGAAATAATTAGTTATGAGATTTGACTGAAAAAAATTTTTTGACTGGAAATTAACTAGAACCCTATTTTGCAGTAATAAATCTTACTAACCGACTTCAGAAAAAGTTAATGAATTCCGAAAAACTCAGAGGTGCGAGCCAGGGCTCGAACCCACGACCCTGGCTTGACAGGCCATAGATCAAACCACTGGGCTATCACGGCACGGAATTTAAGCAGTCAGTTATAGAACCAGCTCTTTCATCTGTCGTGGGGGACAATAATTGACTCTTGCGCAGCCAAGGTCAGCGCTCGGGAGCCGTGCCGGTATCGTTGTAAGTATGGTTCATCAATCTATGATGTCGCTTTTATTTTACAGACCATATCGTGACCAATATGACAGACTAAGTAACACCACGCTATCACCCTAGCTGCAATCGAATCTGAGCTGATCCATCACATTTACTCGTGTGTTAACTATAGTACCGATCGACCGGATAGCCTAGTGGTTAGAGACCCTACAAAGCTTGAGGTACCGGGTTAAATCCTCGGTCGGGGCAGAGGTTTGTATGATGAATACGAATGTTGAATATGACGTGTGTATTTATCTATGTATGTTCATCCATTACCTAGTACCCACAGTACAGGCTTTGCCTAGTTTGGGTTCAATTGGTGATTGGTGTCAATTGTCTCAGTAAAGTTAAAGTTAGAGCCCCCGATGACACTTATATAACATTTTAAAACTAGTCTCATGGTGGCCGCGTAGTTACTACAATAATTGAAGTCTCAAGTCTTGACGACTGTGAGTGGCCACATCAGTACGACATACCAGCACCCAGCATTAGTCAAATCTTCGCTGACCCGGTGCTCAGTAAGAGTTAGAGCCCACATATTACATTTAAAACTAACTAAACTAGTTTTATGGTGGCTGCTTAGTTAGTACAATAATAATTAAGGTCTCACAAGTCTTGACGACTGTAAGTGGCTAAATTATGACACGCCAGCACCCAGCATTAGTCAAACCTACACTGACCCGACGCTCAGTAAGAGCACACGAACGCCGTAGGTATAATATTTTCGCTCCATGAGTTCCGCCTTCCGCTTGAAGAGCTCTTTACGATTCAAGGAGCAACCTGAGTAACGGTTGTTTTAGCGCCACGTGTTTTTAAAACGTGCTAACAGAGTTCAAATATTATCAAAGTATATTTTCAGTAAAACAGAAAACGTTATCATTAAACAATAGTGCCGTGAGCTTCAAGAGTGGCAGCCGCGTACCGCAAGGCGAAGTGTTGGCCTCCTGCAAGGTGGACGGAGGATCTGGTAAAAATCGCGGGAAGCCAATATCCAGTGTGGACGTTGCACTATTTATTCATCACAACTTATTTTTGTGTAATATTCGATAAGACTTAATTATCAATACGAAAAAGGGGACATGCGCAGATAATTTGTTTACTGTAATTATTCGCATTTAAAATAAATAGGTAATTACGTAAATTAAAAACACTTTTCAATTACGTACGGGCAAGTTTCATGGTATATTTTTTACTTTTGAACCACTACTATTGCTCCACACTTACATATCAATTCTATGCCATGCTCACAATAATTATTTTGGACAGTTTACTAGGAACTTCCTGGTTCGCTTCTAAATCCATAAACGTCACAAAATCGACCCATGTTCGTGCCTTTTGACTTACCAAAATATTGTTATGTGAAACGAAAACCATTTCACACACGGGCACACGTTTCACTAACTTACGAGCGTGCCGTCAAGATATTCCCTCTAAGCACAAGAAAGCCGTAATTTCGGAGTCGAAACATAGTTTTCACATCCGTTAGAGCAACCACAAACACTGGTAGGCGGAAAAAACGTAATTTAGCCAGAATGGTTTATTTACCGGGGCCTCAACTGGAGGGTCGCACGCGACGCGTTAAATATTTCTACGCTATCATTGACTCAGCTAACAAACGGAATGTAGTTTCTAGAATAGTGTAATCTTAAAAGCCTCTTTATTTTGAGCACAGTATGTGGTGAAGAAGGCGTAGGAGCTTAATAATGTGGGAGCTTGACACATTGTAAGGAAATCTTCGAAAGGTCTCACCCAGTGGAACTCACGGAGAACTTAGGAAGTCTACAATTAAATACTTAAATAGGTATAACCTACAGATTTTTTTCAAAAACAGTCAAACACAGCGAGCGACAACGAATGTTTCACAGATTTCATTTACTAACTAAATTTTTTTTATTAATTTTACGTAACATTTGGTTAATATTTCCGGCTTATCGTTAGGTATAATGTATTACCCTGTGGTATTACCACATGCAGGTTATTATGTTTGTAAATATTATAATGCTAATTAGATAAGAATATAATACCTCATACGCCCGCCATACCTGTTTTTCTGTAATCTCCTTGTACTGTTTTGTGGTTTTCAATAAAGAATATTTGTATTGTATTGTTGTACGCTTGCTTTCAGTTGATGACGCGGATATACAGTTCTTTTAAATTATGGCAATTAAAAAAAAAAATAGTGAGATGAAACTAGTTTAAACGAACAACAAACGAATAGCTAACAAAATAAAAAACAGAGCACGCCTTGAGGCAGTCGGGTAAAACGGAATGTTTTCAAAATTCATCTGTATATTTCATTCATTCAGTTATTACTTCTTAGGGTTCCGTGTCGAAAAGGTACCAATGGGACTCTATTACTAAGTCTCCGCTGTCCGTCCGTCCGTCCGTCTTCCGTTTAGAGGGCTATCTAAGACACTTTAAATTTTCACAGGATGTGTACGTCTGCACTAACCATTTCAAAAAATTGCGTTAGTAACTTTACGGTTGTACGGAACCCTTTTGTCAAGTCAACTGTATTTTTTTTATTGATTATTTTCCTACAAAAACATTATTTTATGAGAAGATACCCATTTTAATTTCATCATGATTTATTGATGCGATCTGAACTTAGCTAACCCACAATAAATCTTTTAGTACAGTACTAAGGAAAATTATGCCCGTTTTCACCAACGACTCCTAAAATTTAAGGGATCCCTTAGCTCTTTTAGGGGACACCTAAGATCAATTTCGGTTTCACCAACGCTTAAGGAACACCTAACTGCTAAGGGGGCCCCCTAAGTTTAGGGGCTCGAATATTAACCCCCTAGCGCTAAGTGACAGTGTCGCGCCAATTTTTTTATAGGTTATTGTGCATTTGTTCGTTGATTGATAAGATTTATATAAAATGGAAGGCTATTTGTAGAGTTTGGAGGCTGTTGAATCATTGGATTTAATATTCACATCAAATTTATTTAGATCAGACTGAAGATCAGATGATTTAACAAAGTATGATAGGTACTAAAGATTTTTCATAAGATATAATTATCTACTCGTAGAATGTCGAAAGAAAGCGTGCTGTTCAGACTTAATTTTTTTTCACATTATAGGTATTTGGAATATAAGAATAACTCAGAACAGAAGAATAGTTCTGTATAAAGGAAGACCTCATCGCAGCTGGACGAATGCCTTATATTCATCATCAGTCTATTAATGACCCTCAGAAAACAAAACAAACCAGAAGCCGCGTTCAATCATAACAGCACGCCGCGCACTGTGTCAATTTTTTATTGATTTCGCTACTCGTTTACACTAAAATTATAATCTTATTCTGTTTTTTTTTTTATAAACCCAACGGCGTTTCTGCTTGTAAGAACCACACGAGAAGGAATTAATTAACATTGTCATTCGTAAAGGCGCGCTCGCGGGTTCTGGTCTGTTCTGTATTATACGGGTTTCAAAGAAATCGAAGCACAATACTTTGAAAATATGTGCAGTTCATGAATAAATTATCACATAAATAATCATTCTAGCTTTCAGTCAATAAATGCTCGCTAATAAACTACAATCGTCGCACCGCACCGAAAGTTCGAAAAAAAAAATAGATAGCTATGAACTGTCACTGTAAGTTCTTATTTTTCTGGATGGCAAAGATAATGCCAAAGTCAACATTTAAAAATAAAAAATAAGACGTCAACGTAGTATTAATAATACATTTGTCTAGTTTTTCTATGTTTTTAAAATGTTGGTTTAATTTTTTATAGACGATTTTTGAAGTTATTCCTCTTAAAAAAAATTATCGATACAAAACCGGAATTAGAAATCACTACAGCTAAAACAAACTGTCACTTAGTTAAGTGACGTTTATTAAGGTGTTACCTGGGTTGGTGAAAATGAAATTAGGTTAGGGAGAGATATAAGGGGCCACTTAGGATAGGGGTCCCCTGACTAGGTGATGACTTAGGTGTCGTTGGTGAAAACGGGCATTAGTGTCTCAATTTCATTTAAATGTCATTACCTGAAATAAATACGTAATCGCGAGAGCCGCATATTCTCCGATCCGAAGTACGTCTCGAATCCGATTACGAACTTCCGCCATTTAAAGTTCATTGGCAATCGAGAATCGAGAATAAAATTACTAGTCGGTTGCGGTCTCAAATTTAATCACGATTCCAGTCCGACCAGTCATTATGCTATTGACTGCACGCCATTTAATGAAAATTTTAGATTTAATGCTTCGCTAGACGTGCCAGTTAGCTAGTTGGAAATTTAATAATTGATGAGTGCTGGAAGTTTAAGAATTACTTTTGAATAGGGGATAGGTAAATTGAGCGGAATCTCATGATTTGGTTAACGTCAAAGTTGTCACGATCAAAGTTTTGTCTTTTATTTTGGGCGATTTATAAATGAACCTAGTTTCGTTTTGGGGGATTTATTAATGAACCTGAGCTGCTGTTGTGTTGTTTCGGAAACCTTCAGTCTAAGCAATGTATAGCTAGTGACTTCGTGAGCAGTAGACCTCGCGAGCTCATTCTTGAACGTTATTCGAACTATAAGATTAGCGAACTTGCTCACAAATTCTCGATAACTCAAAAAGCGGCCAAGGTGACTAGACAATGTTCTTTCCGTGTACCCTTCAATTTTAAATAGTGTCTTCGTTTTGCTTAAAAACCTGTCCGAATTTGAACGTTAAATTTGTGATCTTAAAATGAACGGAGTAAGAGCGTGAGTGACTTTTGATCATGAACTCATCCCACAGCTCGTTGTTTTCTATATGAAATAGGTATTTTAGTACTAATACTCGTAGTACAGGTCATTGTCTTCAGTGGACAGCATTCACTATTTAGTGTTGATTCGTGACGCATTACTAGTAATCTGATCGGAGAAAAGAATTTTTATAAAACAAAACTAACCTAAACTAAAGGGTTCTACACGATGGTCCTGAAATATTAACAGTTTCAGAAAAAATAAAAATTAGGTCAAAAAATATGTAAGTAGTACTCGTAGGTAGTGAGTTTTTCATTTTAGGTATATCGATGAGGCTTACACCAAGAATTATTTCGGGGCCCAATATTTTTCATATTATGAGAGGGATACGCTGAGATAAAAAAAAAATCCAGAAGCCCATATTTATGCGAACATAATTGTAGTTTTATGTAAAAACAAATGAACCTCGCAAAAAACGACGTCTAGTCACTTACTGTTAATTGTTTAGATATTTAAAGAACTGCTAATTACTTCTGACCCTAATTGTCATGGTTTTTGGAATAAATAAATTATTTTTATTCGTCCCTGAAGTGATTTTACAATGTTTTAAATGAGACTACTTGTTCTTTCCATTATTACAGGTCTATAGGCGAGCAATAAGTTGTCTGGATAATAATAACAGAAAAATATTTTTTAAACGAACACACCCACAAACGCTACGCGACAACAAAAAATATTTACGCAATCACTAATCACCTAAAACAATCAACGGCACGTATTTAAAAATAAGAATAGACAAAAGACTAGCAACTTTTTTTTATTTACATACCTCAACTAATACGTCTGAAAACAGCCGCGTTGCGTTCCAACTCCCGCGCTTGTCCGCTACAGGCGAGCCCCCATCTGCATCAAACTCGGCTGTCACTCAAACACAAACACTATTACACCAGCAATTTTAAGAGCATATGGTACCATGTTAACTGGTTCGTGTGAAGCCACTTTTCTTCGTGTCCGGGTTGCAACAGTAGACAGAAGTTATACGTCACAGTTGGGGACACTTATCGCCTATTTAGCGTATCGAGCGCCTTTGCTATTGAGAATTTTATATGAGGACTGGCGGGATCGAAAGTGCACTGATTATCTCTACTTACTATGTGCAAACAAAATTATTTTACAATCACCTTTTTAAACAAAGGTTTAGTTTCGCGTCAATGAGATTAGATTAGACTAGCTTTCGTCCGCGGTTTCGCTCCCGTGACAGAACTCTCTATCCCGTGGGAATTTTGAAAAATCTCTCCTTATCCCGGGCGTACATTATAAAAGGAACCATTATGCCAAATTTTAGCTTTCTAGGTCCAGGGTTTGAGCTGTGCGTTGATAGATCAGTCAGTCAGTCACGTGTCTATTTTATACGTTAAAAGAAGATAAGATTTGAATATTATGTATTACTTATGTTTATTTCAAATTATTGGTTGGTTGAAGACAGAGAATGAAAGAGTATTATAATCATATTCTGGCCATAGGGGTGGGGTTTTGAAATGGTTACCACCGTTTGAATGAAATAAAAAACTCCTTAAAGCCGGCAACGGACTAGTGACTCTCTTATGGTTGCTGTTTCTTATGGGTGGTGGTGATCGCTTATCATCAGGTAACTCGCTTGCTCGCTTGCTCGTTTGCTTTGCTCATTAAATAAAAAAAATATATAAATAAAACAAAAAAAATACCGTACATCAATATTTCACTAGTTTAATAAACAAAATAATACTTGGCATGTTGTTGCCAAAATTTTGCAGAAGAATGTTATTGAGGTACGAGTATTGTGTTTTTCGGGCGATTACGCCTACTGCGGGCAATGTCATAATTCAACAAGATACGAGCAATACTTATTTTGATTAATTAATGAAACAAACCTGTTATTGTATTTACGTTTTGTCTGTTCATCCGGCTCTGGCAATAACACCGTGTCCATTGTTAGAGCAGTATACGAAGACTCATTTAGCTTGAAACTGGATCAAATCGGTATTTGGCTAATGTCAAAACAAAATAATTTTGTACTCCCACTAACACATCAAGCTTACGAAAATACTCGTGAAAAACCGATGCTCGATCACGAAATTACGAGTAAATGATGGCGTTAAGTATAGCTTAATTGGTGGAGCGTGGTACGGATTACCGAGGTTGCTGGTTCAAGTCCAGCTGCTTAACGAATTTTTCTTTGCATTGTCATTGTATGTTAAATTACGAGTAAGTTATGGTTGTGACATTGAATTGAAGCAAGGACCATAAAACCAAGAGGACTGCCAATGGCTATACAATGTCGCGTTCCTGTAAAATAATGAGCCTGCTGTAGCTGGTTTCACTATAGAGAGGTCTCTGTACCATTAATTTTGTATGACACTTAGACCTCTGGCTAACACAATAGCGCTGTTCGATCACGAAATTAATGGTTGTGACATTGAATTAAAGTTAGCTTTTTAACCAATGTGTCAATTACGCAACGGGTGTAAAATTATCTTAATCTAAATAAAGGCAGGGCACTCAAATTTATACCACAAAAACACTGAACAGTTAAAAAAAAGCGATACTAAAAACCACAACACTGCAAACCTAGAAGGTACAAAAAAAAACTATCTTCATCATAATAAACTTGAAATCCTTGAGTTTCCTTGTTTTTAAAAGTATTGATTACCAGAAACATGAATTTATACATCTGCAAATATTATGTAGTGAAAAATTAAACATGGAAACCTACATAATTTCGTACTCAAAACTGAAAGAAACAAATCCTGCGAAACCGCTTATGTTTCGGCGCGCAAAAACCTCGCTACGGCTTAAAAATACCGTTCCGTACCGCACGATACACTTTTTCCACTCAACAATACTTGGTCTAACATGACACCGTTTACGTTTAATGAAACGTGATCGTGGCGAGCCCCCGTCGGACAAACAAACAAACAAAGACTCGTGAGGAGACAGTTAACAGTTCTCTGTTAAATTGTTTACAGATTTGACATTTTGGCGTGGCAGCTATGCGATAATTGTTATGCTGGTCACGCCATAACAATATCCTGCTATCTATGGCGTAAATATAATTTACAAAAAATATGCGTGTGCTATCAACACCTATAAAACAGTACCGTGACTGAATGACTGACAGTCAACGCACAGCCTAAACCACTGGACCAAGAGACTTGAAATTTGGCAAACATATACCTTGAGTATCTTAGAGGTGCACTAAGAAGGGATTTTTTCCAATTTCTCACGGGATATGGAACTAGCCCATTTTGAAATATTATAAACTTTTAGGCGGTAGACTAACTCAAATAAGTTTTCAACTCAAATGAAAATCATCATCATCAGCCTATTTACGTCCCACTGTTGAGCACAGGCCTAATCTCACAATGAGGAAAACATCGTGAGGAAACCTGCACACTCCTGCGATGCAATTCAATGATGTGTGTGAAGGTCTGAATCCGCACTGGGCCCACGTGGGAACTGTAGCCCAAGCCCTCTCATTCTGAGAGGAGGCCTGTGCCCAGAAGTGGGACGTAAAAAAGGCTGGTGACGATGATGAGTTAAATTACAGGTAGAGAGTTCAAGAGATAAACTGAGTTATCATCATGTCAGCCGAAAGACGTCCACTGCTGGCCGGCGGCCTCCCCCAAGGCTCTCCAGTCAGACCGCTGCTTGCTGCTTGCTGTGCTGTGTGCTTTCCGCATCCACCGCGGTCCCGCGATCTTTACTAGGTCGTCGCACCATCTTGTTGGAGACCTACCGACAGCTCGTCTCTCGGACCGCTCATTAGTCTAAAATATTTTAACGTTTAAATTTTCTTACGAGTAATTGTACCTACCAAAAAATCCATCAAATACAAATACAAATACAAATATCTTTATTTTGCTTAAAATGAGGTACAGAAAGGTTGTTGAGACATTTTGTAAAAAAGAATCACTCATTTTACCAGCAACTGGTATGCAAAAAAAAATAAAAAAAATGCGACTAAAAGGAAGGCATAACAATGATTTAAAATTCTAATAAATTACTAATAAAATTGTCAAAAGCAAGATGCTAAATTTATAAATGTCAGGTCAAAAACAGAAAAAACATACCAAGAATCCAAATACCAAAACAATAATTTCAAGGTCACAGTACTTAAATATAAAAATAATCAGTAACCTAAATAATATAATAAAATGTCACAGAAATGATTGAAAATAGAATAATCACAACGTTACACAATCCAACACACTAACAAATTATGGACCATTGTAAGTATATTATATTATTGAGTATAACCATTGTTACTTATAAGTTATAATAAATCTAATGGTTAACAGCAACTTAACATTTAAAGTAATCAAAATATTCATTAGTAGAGTAAAAGCATTCTTGTATTAACCAATTTTTTAACTTTCTTTTAAATAAATTAATCGGCAAGCTTTTTATATCGTCTTGCAAACGATTGTAAATCTCAATAGACATACAATAAGCATTCTTGCCGTACAATTTTGTCTTTTTAACCGGAAACACGAGACGGTTTGGATATCTTGTGTTAAACCTACATATATCCTTATTTGTTTTAAAAAGTTCAGGTTGTAATTTGACAAATAAGCACACTTCATAAACATACATGCATGGGACAGTCATAAGTTTCAAGTTCCTGAATAGTGGCCTACATGATTCCAGAATACCCGCATCACATATTGCTCTAACGCACTGTTTTTGTGCCACAAGCACTCGCCTTACATGACTCGAATTTCCCCAATGAAGAATTTTATATCTAAGCACGGAGCAAACATATCCATGATAAGCCTGTATTGCGGTATCCCTGCTGCTAATTTTTGCAAGTCTCCACAAAGCATATGCAAACGAGTTCACCTTGCCGCACAACTTATTAATGTGATCGCTCCAAGAGCACGCATCGTCCAAGCATATGCCCAAAAATGTAGTTTGACGCGATTCGGTTACAGTTTGATCTGCAAAACCTACAGTTAATTGGCGCTTGTTGCCATTTTTATTTATAAACTGGATATATGTTGTTTTACTAAGGTTAATGTTTAAATTGTTTCTACGCAACCAGTTAATAATATTACTTATTGTATCATTGATGGTATCATTGTAGGTCTCGGCATCACGACATGGTATTACAACAGATAAGTCATCGGCAAAAAGCGTACAGTCAAATTCTGTTATATTTGGCAAGTCGTTTACATACAGCAGAAATAGCAGGTGTCCTAAGATGCTACCCTGCGGCACGCCGACTCCGCTTACCTTTGCAGAGGACTTGTAAGCAGTCATGATGTTAGCAGAATTAGTTTGATGCACTTGAACAAACTGGGTTCTTCCACGCAGGTAGTCCCTGAGCCATTCACTTACTACCCCCCTCAAGCCGTACAACTCACATTTATTTAGAAGTGTCTCGTGACACACAAAATCAAAAGCCCGGCTCATGTCAAAAAAGATTGCAGTTACTGGCATGCTCCTATCCATATAGCTCAAGATTTTATCTGTCAGGGAAAAGGCAGCCAATGACGTAGATTTGCCTTTCTGGAAACCAAACTGCTGGGAAGTAATTATTTTAAACCTATTTAAAAATGACGTTAAACGTTGATGTAACGCCTTTTCAAATATTTTTGATGCAACAGGAATGAGAGAGATTGGCCTGTGATGTTCTACACATTCTTTGCTTCCTTTTTTATGGACTGGTTTAATTAATGAGAGTTTCAAGGGGCTCGGGAAGACACCACTAGTAAAAGACAAATTCACCAAGTAGCTCAGAACTGCAGAAATCTCTTGTATACATTCCTTTAATATTTTAGTTTGTATCTCATCACAACCTGCGGAGTTAGTAGATTTTAGGGATTTAATAATTTTGCTTATCTCTTGCTCATCTGTCGGGGTCAAGAACAAGCTAGCGTGATTGGAAATTATCGCCGAGGTATCAAGCCTACAGCTATTAGCAGTGTTTAAATTCGTTAAATTTATGTAATAATCGTTAAAAGCATTTGCAATGTCCGTAGGATTGGTTATGGTGTCATTATTAATTACCAATTTATTAATACCTGTAGAGGCGTCGATGGAGTAGTTTTTGGTTACATTTTTAATAATATCCCACGTCGCTTTGCATACATTTTTAGACTGGGTAACATAATTACAATTTGCAAGTTTTTGCGCATTGTTTATACATCGTTTAAGAATCTTTGAGTAGTTATTATATTTTATTTTACTATTCAAATAATTATCATGATCCCTGTGATTTTTATAATAGCTAAAACGTAAGCGCCTTTTTGTTACTACAGATTTTTTAATGCCTTTTGTGAACCACACTCCTGATTTAGATCTCGCAGTAATTCTTATTCTATTTACAGGGAAGCATAACTTATAAAAAAGGGTGAATGTGTCATAAAAGTATTTAAACGCCATTGACATATTATTCTCGCCATATACTTCGTACCATGTCAAACTATTCAGACAGTCGCGGAACTTTGCAATATTCTCTGAGCTGTAAATTCTTTTATAGTGATAGATAAAAAGACGCGGTTTTTCAATCCTTTCAGCAACATCCGCACCTGTTTCCCAATGACAGTAAATAAATAAAACGTTAAACACTCTCATCTGCAGCTTTTTTTTCTCCGAACCCAGGGATTAGCCACAAGCGTAATCTCATTTCCTTCCTTCTTTCATGTCTCCGTTTTTAGGGTTCCGCGCTTCAAAAGGAAAAACGTAACCCTTGTAAGATCACCTTGTTGTCCGTCTGTCTGTCTGTCCATCTTACTGTCTGTCTGTCAAGACCCTTTTTCTCTAGAATGAGTGGAGGTGGCAGGCTGAAATTATTAACGAATATTCAAACCTGCAGTCCCTTGAAGCCTAATTGAAGCTTTGAAAAAATCAAACTTCTAAGTCAACGCAATCAAAAGATACAGTCATGAAAAAGGTTGTTTCCATACAAATTGATGTACTGCGCAAACCTAAAGGGTACTTCCAGTAATCGTAGAAACTTGAAATTTGGTATGAAATGCTAATACTGGATAACGTAAAACACTGGGGAAAAGCAGGGAAACCTATATACGGAACCCTCGTGCACAAGTCCGACTCGCACTTGTACGGTTTTTATAATATTTTCCTCATTCCCAATCAACTCCATCACGCATTAACATGTTTACACATCCCTGTTGTGTCGACTGTCGTGTCGTGAGTTCTGTGGCTCACCCGCGCCTACACTTATTTGATTTTAGTTCATGAATCTAATCTAATATAATCTAATTCTAACAATCAATCAATCAAAATTATTTATTTGCTGGAATACGATTGATAAAGATCTTAAATCTAGAACAGTTTATGCGTATCCAACCTGCATACCTACAGGCTCCTTTTTCACCAACTTTACAATTGTCAGTTTACAATGACAATTCGAACTACATTTCTTCGCCAATATGAAGCGAGCTGAAACAAAAGCTCTTCAAGTCAGCAACTGACACCGAATTATCATTGAAAACTGACACTTGTAACGTTGGTAAAATAGGGGCATGGTGTGCAAAACACACAGTCAAAATACGGCACCCAACTACAAAAAATCTAACAAAGGCCTTAACATCCAGTTCATTGATTGCAGTTGGGTACGATACTTGGGTTAGGCTTGCTTCGGGGGTTGAAAATTAATTATTTTGAAATGTGTCGGAACTGTCGGACCAGTAACGGTTATTGTCGGATACGAACTACTGGGTGAACACCTTAATGCATGGTCGAGACGTTCGTAGCACAGCGGTTGATTGTCAACACGCGCACTGTATTGTAAAGCCGCCTGTGTTCACCGGGCTGTTACCGTCACTCTCGTATTTATGAAGTTGGCATACTTGTCTCATTTACAACGCGGTTTCGCGGATCACGTTGTCAATTAGTACTCGTTGTTGTACAGTGAGCAGCAAAAGTAGCTAAGCAGCCGACGCGTCACATTGTAATTTATTTAAAACATGAACCCTACCGTGAGACTTACCTAATCCTAGCTAAATGAAAGGATTACTCTCGTACGTAAGTCGAGTTTAGCCCGAAATAATTTCGTACTATTTCGTAGTCTTTTTTTTTAAGTCTTTCTGTCCTTAAGGACAATTTGCCAATTCGTAGCCCTTCCTCTGGAAATACTAGGCGCAGCTGACACCGGCGCACGACTACCAACGTTTTCATCGTAATTTTTGTTATTGACAAAAAATTAAAGACTACGAATTAGTTCTAAACATGTCGGGCTATTTTATAGTAGTGTAATTTATTGATTAAAAGATAATAGTCATGCAGCGTTATGGTTAAACGTTCCTCTTTGCTTTCCGCCTACAATATATGTTTTAAATACATATTATTATGCTCATGCTGCGTATTATAAATAACGATGTGTGTTATAATAAAATTCTCGGCTCCTCGCCAAGTGCATCGGCTTCGCTGGACCGGTGAAAGGATACGATGTGCACATATTGCAACAAATCTATTCAAGCTACGTATACTAACCGTGCATTACACTACACACGTATATCAGAACTAATAAAAATAAGATAGAAGTGACATGGTGTCGTGAAGTGGTCGCCGCGCTTGTGTTGGGTAATTGTGCGTGTCATTATCATCATCACCCACTGTCGTCCACTGCTGGACATAGGCCTCTTCCATAATAATAATAAGTGTGTCCCTATGGCGCGGTCAGGGACAGCGTATGTATCCCTCACTCTTCATTAAATTGTCAAAAGGGCCTCTACGCGTTGACTTCGGGTAGGCTCACGCCTCCCAAAGGTCCGGGACACTGTTGTCCCGTGAATGGGTGCGACGTACAAATAATAATAATAATTTATTCAGTAACTTACAATGGATACAATACATATCTGTGCTGGTGCCTCTTTTTAAGTATGTAATATTCGTGCTAAGAGAACACCGCTCTTCCACGTGATGTAACTTAAAACTATGGCGCGCCACAACACTGTCTTCGGCCCCTTGCACCAATCCGCCGCCAGCAACCCTCTTAAGGTCGTCCGTCCATCGTGCCTCAGGACGCCCCACACTTCCCCGTCCGTATTCTCCATTCGAGGACTCGTTTGCTCCACCGTTCATCGTCCAATCGTTCATTGTGCGTGTGTGTGCGCTATTGATTGTGACTCAGTAACACTTACTTAACTTAACTTAAGCCGTGATAGCCTAGTGGTTTGACCTGTCGCCTCTGAAGCATAGGGTCGAGGGTTCAAACCCCAGCTTGCACCTCTGAGTTTTTCGGAATTTATGTGCGAAATTACATTTGTAATTTGTCATGAGCTTTTCGGTGAAGGAAAAGATCGTAAGGAAACCTGCACACTCCTGCGAAGCAATTCAATGGTGTGTGTGAAGTTCCCGAGCCGCACTGGGCCCGCGTGGGAAGTAAATAGGCTGATGATGAACATTGACTTACCAACACCATGGACTCGGGTTAGGGCTTGAAAATTTCCGAACCAAAAGACCACTAATCGAGCGTCAAATATACCTAGAGTTTGGTCGAACGACTTAAGGCGCTGACTTAAGGCTGTCATCGAAAAATGCCTTGTACCGAAACACACTTTTCGTAAATTTTCTACTAGACCCAAATTCCATGGTGTTAGTAAGTCAATGCTCAGTTGCTCAGTAAGTATTGCTCGTGATACATGACTGTGTTCTTCAACAGTGGGTTTACAGCATTGTAATTGCGGAAACTCATCCACAGTGTGTAATTACACTAATAATGTTTGCGTGATTGCGTAGTGCTTTCGTGAGTGCATTAATAGCAAGTGGAAGGCAAAAAGTGGCGACATTGGTTCTGGAAGGAAATACGAACGATAGCATTTCTATGCACTATTTATTAGTTTTGTGCAAACCTACTCGTATGATTAATACTGCGGCTAGTTTTGGCAACGCTCGCAGTTCCTGTAAAATATTAGGCTGCTAACCGAACGCGTTGCGAACTATTTCACCAAGAATGATTTTCCTGTGTTTACTAAAGTTTCAATTACCAGTTTGTTCGGAAAAAAAAACTACATACCTAGCCATAAATTTAGTCTGAAACAGCGGTAAAATAATTTCTTTATTTGTTAGTGTCAAATTACTGAAGATAATTGTAGGTGCATAGTATTTGACGTCGTTGTAAAGAAACGCGACCGTTGGGTCGATGTTCCGAAAAGAACAGTTTTAATAATGACGTCGTGGAAACACGATTGTTCTGAAAAGAATAGTTGTTACTTCGGTTTTCTTCAGTCCGTAATATCACAGCACCAGAACAGATGGACATTCACGGAGCAGTTCATCAGGAAGTCAGGAAGTCACACACGACGACACGCCGCGCATCGATGTCCAGAGCTGTGACGCACGTGTGATCGCTTCGCCTGCCGTCCACGGAAAAGATCGCGTCTAGCCCGCGACCTATATTTATAAGAAATCACGAACGCGAGTCGCGCCGCGCTAATATTCGCGTGCCTCTCGCTCACTCACTCCCTCCCGCTCAGTTAGAGCGAGAGGTACCCGCTTATGTTTTCTCCTTATTTAGATCACTAGTTGTGCTACCCATGTTTTTCTATATCTGTAAATATTTTGTAAATAAATCTCTCTCATCTCTCGTCTTCACTACAACTTAATAAGGAATTTTATTCATCTCCGACATACCGGTACCTAAAGTTCCTAAAGAATCAACAACTTTACTTTAGAATCAAGGAAGTAACGTTTTTTTGGTTCGTTGATATCTGCCAAACGTTTAAAATCTTAAACACATTTCAGCCTAGTCTACCACAATTAACTGAAAATACACCGTACTATGAAAATGTTTTTCACGTGCGCGATTTTTTGTTTTAAAACACATTGTTATTTTTTCCGAGCATTGCAGTCTCCGGAGTTTACTAAGCGCGCGGCGTTAATGGCGAAAAAATATACGGATACTGACAAAATGAGCAAAGTAACGCCTCCAACTTGAATCCCCCATTTTCCCTCTACGAAAAACCCCATACTCCGTCATTTTAAGTATTTATCTTCCTGCTAAAGTTATAAAAGAAGCTCAATGAAAATAAATTTTCGGAACAATTTGACGGGACCACCTGCGTCGGCTGCGAAGCCATGTCCGCAGGATTTTGAATTCAAAAGTATTATTAGAAGACGTTCTTTTATTAGTATGGCGTGACCGTGACTGACCCGGTGGCAATAACCTCATGATACTTCTCTTCTTGTTAACGATCCTGCAACTAAGGGTTTAATTTTATCACAAATGGCACGATTAACGGTCGTTTCCTTCAGTCCAAGCCTTTGAAACACAATAGGACGGAATTAGGAGAACATTTTTATTTAATAGCAACCAAAAAAGAAACTTTTCTATTGGTGCCTAACATTGCAAATCGACATAGGATTTTTACCGTTTAGGTATAACTTAGAGCAGGGAAGGAATGAAGATGTTAACGCGCGTTTTCCCCTCTGCCAAAAATCTAACATTAAGTCTGGACACATGCACAGGGTCTATTGATTGTGTGCTTGTTTTTGGTATTTGTGTGACAGATTTGTTTGTAGTGTGAGTTCGTAGGAACGTAACAAATTTTGACAGAAGCGTAAACGTGTGCTGTCTGTACGTGTGTGTTCCTCGTCCCCCTCGAAAAGTGGCAGGAAAATTGTAGTGCATAGAATAAGCCAAAGGCGTGTCCCGTCTGTCTGTTTTATGGTATAAAAAAGGGACAATAGAGTATCGCGTTGAATGAACTTCGAATTAGTCCTTAATCTAGTTAACATACAGTTTACGTTTTCATTTAAGTAATTTGGCGTTCACAACCCTTACATTTGCTTTAACTATCAGCACGCGCTATCTCTTCACGCCCCTTTGCTTGGATAATAAATTCCTACTAGCTTCTAAAACCCCTACAATGTGTAACGTTATACTAATTTATCCCCACTACACTCTTATCGTACCGAAAACAGAAAAGCCATGGAGATGTTGGTACATAATCCCGGATTTAATCCATTAGCAGAAAGGTATTAACATTAATGGTACTGGGCTACTTAAAACTTGCGGTGTGCAGAAGCCATTTTGAAAGGGGGACTTAATGATGCGCGATTCTGACTAATAATAAAAGTGAAAGCGAGTATGTTTAGATTGTAAAGTTAGAGTGAACAAGCAGAGGGTCGAGCACGAATATTCGAAACCTGCGTCACGTATGATCGGATAGTAAACGTTATCGAGTTTGTATGACGTTGGGAACAGCTTCCGCCCGTGAGTGTATTTGGAACTAAAATTTTGCATGAGGTTTCTCGATCTCGATACGATAACCGTAACGTTACGCAGGATTCGAAAACTCGTGCTCGACCCTCAGAGCACAGTGCACACATTTGTGAAATACAACACTGTGCTTTGTACGCTTTGTAACTTTTTTAGATTGTTTGATAATTATTGTTCATAATGATAAATACGATGGGAAACAAACACATTTACACGCTGAATACACAGTACGGTGAGTGTTCCACTACTCGACACTGCCCCAGTAGTTGACACCTTCAATCTTAATTTATAGCAATAAAGTTGACAAGCAAAGTGTCAATCGTTGGAACTAAGGTGTCAAACATTAGGACGTTTAGCTTAAATTTTGGTTGAACTTCCGATCGGATTTTTTGTATTAATTTGTTATTCGGTTAGCGGTGTACCAATTGAAAGAAATGAGTAGGTACGTATTGCAAGAGTCACATTCGATAGACTTTTATACTATCAAACATTGACTTACCGACCATGGACTTTGGACTAGTGCTTGGAAACATCCGGACAAAGAGATCACTAAGAGTATCGAGCGTCAGTCAGTCTTACGAGTAGTAGTTAGGTTGAAGGACAGCGCTGTGACGTATGGCTGTCATAGAAAAATGCCGTATTGTACGGAGATACATTTTTCGTGAATTTTGTACAAGACCCAAAATCCATGGTGTTAGTAAGTCAATGCCTCTAAATCAAATAGTCAAAAATCTTTACCCAAATCTTACAAGCAATAAAGATAAGATGCCTTACCATTAGATATTTTTAGACGTCAGTTTTCAAATATATTTAAGCACTCTCTACTGGCCCTATGTCAACAGATATATTATTATTGTAACATTACGTTTGTTATTGGATCCTGTCTGCGTAATTTATTCAACACCAAGCAAGTGGAAATGCGGAGGGCGGTTGTTTCTCAGAACAGAGTAAACGTGCGGACTCTTACTACTGGAACTACTACTAAACTACTACGACTAAATACTGAATGTGAAGGGTACACGGAAATAACATGTCTAGTCACTTTTTAGGGTTCCGTACCTGAAAGGAAAAACCGGAACCCTTGTAGGATCACTTTGTTGTCCGTCTGTCTGTCTAACCCTTTTTCTCTGGAATGCAAGGAAGGTAGCAGTCTGAAATTAATATCAAATATTCAAGCCTACAGTCTCTACACTAAACTAAACTATAAACTATCTAAACCGAACTAAACTTAAACTATTTTTGACATTGCATTATTATTCATTGTTTTATGACTTATTATTTTCGTTTGTTTATTTGATTTTTTTGACGATCTCAACAAAAATTCTTATATTTTATTTTATTTATTTTTATACAACGAGGAAGGCAAGCGAGCAAGTGGGTCACCTGATGGTAAGTGATCACCACTGCCCATAGACACCCGCAACTCCGGAGGATTTGCAGATGCGTTGCCAACCTAGAGGGACAAGATGAAATTCCTCTTGTGCCCGTAATTACACCGGCTGTCCTACTCTCCACACCGGAACACAACACTGCAAGCACCGCTGCTTAGCGGCAGGATTAACGAGTAAAATGGTGGTAGCGATCCGGACGGACCTCGCACAAGGTCCTACCACCCGCATATTTTTGACATGTAGTATTTATATAATGTAATTTTAATGTTGAGTAAATAAATAAATCTAAATCTATCTAAATCTAAATCTTGAAGTTGTGAAAAAACCAAATTTCTAAGTCAACGCAATCAAAAGGCAAAGTCATTAAAAAGGTAAAAACCTAAAAATTCCAGTTGTCCTAGAAACCTGAAATTTGGTATGAAGGTAGCTCTTATAGCATAACCATTTGGAAAATACTCAAAATCTTGAATTTTTATGTCTGTCTGTAGATTTCACAGACCAATATAATATGACCTTACACTGCCTACATTTTGCTTAGGAGTAAGGCTCTGCTAACACTGAAATTCTTCAAACACTAGGGAAAAGCGTTAAAACCTTTATACGGAACCCTCGTGCGCGAGTCCTACTCGCACTTATCCGGTTTCTTTTAACGAAATAATAATGTTAATCTCAGCACGTAGAGCACTCAATGGACTAGTTACCAGTCAGTTACAGATACAAATTTAATATTTATGTTAGGTAGTTGACTTTTTTATCACTTTAAAAAAAGATGACTAAACAGACATGTTCTTTTCGTGTACCCTTCATTATAGACTACTAGTTTTCGTCCGCGTCTTCGCTCCGTGGCAGGACTTCATAATTTTAAAAATGCATCCTTATCCCTAGTGACATTATAAAAAAAATCTAGGTATATGCCAAATCGCAGCTCTCTAGGTCGAAGAATAATTTACTGGTTTTTCTGTGTGTAAATGTTTCAGTGAGTACCTACCTACTAAAAATTACAATAATTAATTATTGATTCTTTAAAATATATGTCCGTTCATCTCACAATCACAGTCTTCAAAGTGAATACGAAATCGTCAACGCTTCCCAGTCTGTCCGAAAACTGAATTCGATTAAGCTGGACAAACATTTCCTGGGAAATTCTAATAAAGGTAGTTTGCTAGTTGGTAATGTGACAAATTTGCTTACCAAAATATTCACTGACTCTATGAAACTTAAATAAGTATTTGATTAAATCAGGCGTTGCTGTACAAAGGTCCATATTTACGAACTAAAAACATTTGTGTAAGATTACTTCTACGCGGGTGACCAAATTAATTGTGTAGTTACTTATACAAAAGTATTAAATACAATAACCTTCTAGTATAAGGCAGAAAATACTTAATTTTAATAGCTTACCTGTTTTTTCGTTGGTCAAATGATCAACTAACTAAGTATTAGTGAAATTTTTGTCTCCGTTTTGTTTAGAGATAGTACTTCGTCATCATTTCAGTCGGAAAACGTCGAATGCTGGACGGAAGACCTCCCCTAGCTAACACTTATTTAATTGCAAACACTTTGTCTAAGTGTTGCGCCAATTTATTGTATAATTTGATGGCCATACATAAAGCGTTTTTCCATAGACTTCTATTTTTTTTTCTTAACAATAATTAATGTAAAAGTGTAATAATTGCAATATGACTACAGTCTCCTCTGGCATGTATTTAACGTATTGTTAATATTTATAATACTTATCAAACTGTTCTCAAACATTTATTAACTTCAAGTTGTTTACGTCTCTAGGTGGGTTGTATAGATCTTTATTAATATTGTAAATGTGTCGACAATTTCAAGCGGAATCGTGACAGGTGGTGTGCACACGTCACTGCTATGTCGTGTATCATGTAACACTGTTTTCCTCTTTCAAGCGTCGTGAAATGTAAATTAAACACAAATGTTTGATGCCAGATGTTAATTAAACTGAGCGTGGTACTATTATCTATTCTGCCTTGCAGACAAAAAGAGCCTAACTCCTTAGGAAACTCACGGCGGTTACGGCTCTTTGTGATAATGGCAGTATTCTGTAGTGAAACTTACGGAATATTATTAAAGTCGGTGGTTAGGTACAGTCAGCGGTGAAAGTACCTAGTTACGCACTTTTGTAATGAGAAATCACATTTGTAATATTGTGTTGTGTCCTAAACACAATGTATTTATAACCGACTGCGAAAAAGGAGGATGTTCTTGACAGGACGTTCTTATAATTAAAATTTAATTTCCAATTTTAATATGCATACCAAATTTCAAGTTGAAGCGACCACTACAATTCAGTCAAATTTGACTTTTAACCCACACTTGTCTTGTACTTAATAAATTGTGTTAGTTGCAAAAACGGAACGGTCCAAAGCAAATTTAACAGTCATTCGATTTACAGCCTGAACTTCGTTTTGTTACAAGAATAAAACCTGGTTTCGTTGTCAAATTGTTAAAATTAAATGTCATCGAGCGTCTTTGAAATTTAACACAACAGAAGCATATGGTCAAAACATAGGTATTTTAAGAGACTTCAAAAAGAAACAGTAACAAGTTCAAGTAACAGCATCGCTTGATTCACTAAAACATTGAGGAAATTGGCACCTTGAAACTTGATTCGTAGCACTGCAATAAACGAGACAAGTAGGGTGTCAATTATTCATGATAAAGGTGTCAAACTTTTGGACATTTAAACTGATGATTACCAAGTTTTGCTAAACGTTCCACCTAAGCACCGTGTTATACTTAATGTGTTTAGCTAGTTATACCAATCTTTTTTTTGACAATTTGTCACTAATGAATTTCCCAAATTAACCGAAGTTGGTAATCTACATTTCTTATTTTAGTCTAGATTTAGAGAAGTGGCATGAATTAATGAATGTGGCATTATTTGGATTCATTTGTTGTCGAATACCTATTATTAGCATTAACATTATAATTAAGAATTTTCTTGTCATTTTATACCCCGACAGGGTGTCATATGCCTGCCTATGAAATTAAATATCTCGGTCCTACAGAAAAACAGCGTTGCGGCTATATACCCGCAATACATGCTGAGTGAGGCCCATTACACATTATTCGGTGCAATCTTTTTCTGTGTGAGTCGAATGTATGTGAATATATATTACGTGTCTCTCTTTCTCTTCCTCTCTCTAAAGAAACAAGCTACATGTGATAGTGATAGGGAACGAATATACATATAAAGATAATATGAATCTAAATGCAGATTTAACATCCAAGACACGAGAAGAAACTTCATTCATCAAACAAAATATCTGCTCCGATCGGGGATCGAATCTAAGACCACGAGCTTCGTAGTCAGGTGCTCTAACCAGACAGAATGTACGATACAAGCATCGCACATTCCACGCGTCAGCTCTATTCATAATTCATTATTTTCTTTATCGCTGTGTTAGCATTAATTGTAATTATATTCAGTTTACGTTTATACGTGCTCCTAGCTAGTACCTTTTATACCTTGGTTATCAATAAAGTCAAACACCATTATAAGTGTTTCTATCATACATCAATAATCAGATCAATGCTGTTGTACGTATCCCGTACACAGATCATTATAAATACATTATTACACCTTCGCTAGACGCTCTAAGAAAATTACCGCAAAACAAGGAGTTCGCACGTGCTGCCAGTGCATAAAATCTAAAGCCACGTATACACTACGGCAGTAAACTGTCTGACAAGACGTTCGACTACTAAACTACTGGAATACTTAATACGTGAAGAAAATGCGACGTGGCTTGTGTCAAAATAATATGCTTGGCGAGGTGAGAATGCGAGTATAAATAATACAAGAATTTTATTACTTGCGACGGTGTGAGAGTATTTTAAAATGCGAAATCATTTTAAAAGAAAATTGTATTTGAAGTAACTCTAGTCAAACCTGCTAATCGTTATTAAATCTGAATATATTTATAAAACGATAAAACGACGTATGTAAAGTATTCAATCTACACTGGGTCTCCTTGAGATAGATAAAAAAACAGCCTTTGAACATGAGACAATGTCCGTACCAAATAGCCAGCTAGAGTATCAGCCAGTGATAAGTTATAATACCCTTTCATAGACGACCACACAGGCCAGTAACTCGCAACTGGCCAGCGCACTAAACCACTTGAACTTACAACGCCTGGCACCCTAGCTGTCCGCGTCTTAAAATAAAACAGAATATTCTCGCTGGCCACACCTTATCAGCTGCAAGCTCATACAATATTTATGCTTTAAGAACATAGAATGTCGATTACTGGCAACTTTACAAAGCGCTGGAAACGTCTGGAGGCGGTTTTATGTGGGCAAGACGGAAATTAAACACAGATCAGTCTTTGACAAAAGGAATTTGAGTTGTAAATGTACAATTACTAAATGAAAGGTGGGTTTAGGCGATAGGAACTTAAAAAAAACAGTTTGATATATATGTCATCATAAATAATTTTATTTGTGTTAAGTACTTCACGTGGGTACAGTTCAGATAGTGGAACTAATGTATTTTTATGCTTTCTGAAAAACTGTGCTATTTATTAGAGACATCGTCTTATTTCGAAGATGAAGGGGAGGGAGGCATTTTTTAATAAACTTTCATCAGTAGTCGTAACTGCGACCTAAAAGTAATTAAAAAAAAAAGTAAAACCGCCTTCAAAAAAAAAACCTTAGAAAAAAAACGTAAAATAAAATGCACTTATTTCCGACAACAGAAACTAAAGCCTAAAGTTTTATGGCCTAGCACTAAGTAGCAGAAATATGAAGTCGGTGCGGTGCGAGCGGAATATTCTTTGAATGAAGCACCTTAGCACCGGCCTTAGTTTCTGTTGTCGGAAATAAATGCATTTTATTTCAAGTTTTTTTTTCTAAGGTTTTTTATTGAAGGCGGTTTTACTTTTTTGTTAAAAGATTTTTGTTTCACAATTTTACGTTGATTTAACATTTTCAGAATTATCCTCCAACTCCTAACCGTTAAGGAGTTGTACCTTCCATCATCAGCTCATCAACATGAGATGATGACTACCGGACGCAAATACTTGAATAGGCTTAGAAAATATATGAAACACATGATACGTACCTATACAATTTGAGGGTTGCCCTCGATTTCCCTGAGATCCCATCATCAGATCATGACTTGGTGACAGTGGGACCACCTCAAGAGTATACCCTTTCGAACAATGATTTAACATTTTCAGAATTATCCTCCAACTCCTAACCGTTAAGGAGTTGTATCTTCCATCATCAGGTCATCATCATGAGATGATGACTACCAGACGCAAATACTTGAATAACCTTAGAAAATATATGAAACACATAGTACGTGCCTAAATTTGAGGGTTGCCCTCGATTTCCCTGGGATCCCATCATCAGATCATGACTTGGTGACAATGGGACCACCTCAGGAGTATACCCTTTCGAATAAAGAAATAATTTTGAAAGTCGGTCTACAATTTACGGAGTAATCGATGTACATACATAAAAAAAAAATAAAAAAAAATACAGTGGAACGTAGAACCTTAGAACCTAGAACCTTTTTTGAAGTTGGTTAAAAATGTGCAGACAACAAGACCTTTGTTGAATTAATAAGCCCCTCCCCCTTTCAGTTCCTGCTGCAAAAATACAAGTTTTTTTTTCAAAGTATTCCCAGAGCGATAGCATAAGTCGTTTCTGAGAATTTACCTAATCATCTGTGACAGATGGACAGCTCTCTTTTTATTCCATCGTTGGCTTTGCTGCACTAGTTCTTAAATAAGCTATTCGGTTTTTTACGGTCACAGCTTGTGATTGGACAACTGTGCAAAAGCATCCTGTGTATAAAATGACCCTTGTATCAGCTAGATGAAAACATTCCTTTCTGATATGCAACTAGTTCTCTCTTATACCAACTCCAACCACTCCACTCCACTCCACCACCACCACCTCCACCACTCCACTCCACTTAATATGAACTCCATTAGATTAAGTAATCATAAAACATTTATTTAAACCTATCCAACATCGTTGATTGACTCTCTTCTGCACCCCATAAACGTAATCCTATGTCTTTTCCGCGGGACCTATATCCTCACACGCGCCCCATCTGACGTTTCTCAAGAGTAAACGGGATAGAGAGATTATCACACAACACTTTCGTGTTAAGAGCCTCTCTGAAATCTTTATTGAGTGGCGATAAATTGATTTTGCGGAACCCTTACATCCGATGGTTCCGTGTAGAGGGATGTACGCAAAGCAAGAAATTTGGCGTTAACAAAAGAACCGGTGCTCATTGTTATGAAAATTTTCTTTCGGTATTTGTAGGAAGCGTTGGTCCGTCACCATGAAACTGTGGTTCGGGAAAATTAGGAAGTAATAAATGTATTCGCTCTACTGTGTTCACTGCCGGTTCACTCGTAAGTCTGCGTTATTGTTTGTTTGTCTAATGCCCCTAGTTTTACATGAATTCGAAAGCACGTGTGTTTGCCCCAAGAAAAAAGTTAGTATGTAATGTAAAGTTCCAAAATGATCGACATGTTAACTCCAACAATTGACACCCTGCTGGTCACCTTTATTGCTACGTATTAATTGGGACAGTGTCGGATACAGGGACATTTACCTTAGTACTTATAGTACCTGGAAAAGCTTTGCTATCTCTCCATTAACAACAAATCCATTAAGTATTTAACAGTTTTCTCTCTCAAAGAATCAGCATCGCTATTCAGCGAGGCAACGCTGCCAGCCTTTTGGGCACCATGCCACGGGGGCCTTATTTAGATTAGGTAAATATTAGTTTAAAGTTTAAGTTTAATTAGAAGCTTGGACTTAAAGTAATTGTAAATTGCTTTTATTATGTAAAAAAAAGTATTGTACAACTAAGAGTTCGCAAATAAGTGGCATATTTATACACTATTTTGTACAAGTACCTAATATTTTTCTCATTCGTTTACTACATACGAAAGTTGTGATCATCAAGTTTTAGTATCGCATGTTTTTTGACTAAGCTTTGCCGTGCTTTTTTAATAACTCCTTGATTTAGTCCTGTGATAAAACACACAAAAAACGTTGAAAAAAAAATACTCCAGTAAAGGTTTTTTACATAGGTACGTCTATTTTGGTATTTGCCAAGGTTGCCGTTATACCATACGAAGCTTCCACTCGATCTTAATTCTTAAGACATATTAATCCTTTTGTTACCTACCTGTAATCTACGGTAATAAATCCGTCCAAATTGATATTTAACTTCCAGGGAAGACATGAAATTTTCAAGCAAGTAAGTACATGGATGACGTCATACGTATATCAAATAGTCTTATATAGCAAATGTTATTATAGCCGGGGAAATGGGAGGCTTATAACTGGCTTGGCTATAATCCGCGAGTAACGTTAAGCAGAAGAAATAAAACGCTACTGAGCTGTTATTGGGAGTAATTTTTATTTAAGTGTTTCCGTTATGTACGGTTCAGCGTTATTCATGTTTGAATGGAGCCGAGAGCTTTTTATGCACGCAAATTGAAACAGTTATACAATTCCGTGTGAAGGGAGCGGTATGGTGCTTGATTTTTTCTTAATAGAGTGCATGTGTTGAGAAAGTAAAAATGTTTGAAGGTTTTTGTGAGTCATTTTACAGAATAGAAGCACTCTATGTTACTATGGGTATAGGATAGTTTCATGTAAATTAGTCGGGGGAATTTAATATTTGACATAATATTAGCTTACCATTTAAATAAAAGAAAAGAATAATAGCTACTGGTAGAAATTAATGATAATAGGGTCAAAATGGAAGTTCTTTGCTGATTCAGTGTTTTTCATTTGATATTATTTTGGTTAATGGGATACTTACAGTAATACAGGAACAGCCTCATAATAAGTTTTTCTTGAACTTGTCTTGACAAGCTGCCGCATGTCTAGATTATGTTCAGAATTACAAGTGATTATAAGAAACGCATTTTCATGACTCACATTATTTTCATGGAATTTTGCAACTAAGATACCTACGTTTACGCACAAAATGATACTGATAATAATATTGACGACTTAACTCCCTGTAGAAAATAGTAAACCAGATACGGCAGTAAAAAGTCATAAGTTATAAAAATAATTAAAAATCGAAATCATTGCAGGCGCCATAAACGGTTACAAAGCTTGACACTAACATAGTTTAAAGTTACCAAAACAGTAATAATTTTTTTAAATTAAATTGCTCAGGTTCCATTTTGTAGCGTAAAACTTCTGCTAAATACATAAAAAGCGTTTCAAATTCAAATTCAGCTCAGACGTAGCTTAGAGTAATCCTTATTTGATTATGTTTCTCTTTAGATTCGAATTTAACGCGACGTTGAATAAATTAACTTGTGATATTTGGCGGGCCTTGTGTTTCAGTAAACATGTTTTATTTATACGTTACAATGTTTTATGGTAGCGTCAAAGTTTTAGATGTTAAGAATAACGTCGGATACTTTTGTTTTATTTTCGAATAAAGTGGATTTTATTACGGTAATGCTAATATTGAAAATTAGTTGTGATGCTTTTCTGTGTTCTTTTTTTTGATAATGAACAACAGTTCTGTTGTTGTTCTTTTCGTAAGTAATTATTACACATTGAGATTTACCAATACTTTAAGTAGGTAATTAAATTGATACCACTGATAATGAAATAAACAGATCACTCACGTATGTCAGTCGAGTATAGCCGGACATGTTTCGGACAAATCCGCCGTCAGCTGCGCCGAGCAGCCGCGCGAGCAGAGCCGCGGCGCGCAGTTTACGTCTCGCCACCATAGCGTGTGCTCCCAAAGGAAGGACTACGGAT
Organism: Clepsis dumicolana; assembly: GCA_963691665.1. Taxonomy (NCBI): domain Eukaryota; kingdom Metazoa; phylum Arthropoda; class Insecta; order Lepidoptera; family Tortricidae; genus Clepsis; species Clepsis dumicolana. Next base: position 2,631,443 of record OY829520.1, on the reverse strand, counting down.
TAGTCCGGAACATGTCGGGCTATACTCGACTGACATACGTGAGTGATCCGTTTATTTCACTTTAATTGAGTCTCACGGTAGTTTCATGTTAAAAGTAATACCACGGACTTGATATTAGTAAATAACATTTATTTTAATTAGAATTTCAACTCGCTACAACTATCTGACATTAGAGCCGAGACCGAAGAGAGTGAGCGGAAATCACCACAGATGCAATACCTATACTACAGTAATGAATTAGTTAAGTATCTACGTCAATTGGAAATGAAAGAAAATAAATAATATTATATCACTTTTAACATGAAACTACCGTGAGACTCAATCATAGTCAAATAAAAACGGATCACTCACGTATAATCACGTTTAATTTAAGTTGTTGTTAATTTTAAGTTTCTCCTTTCTGTTCATTTCTGCCACCTAATTTAGCTTCTTCATCTTGGTTTCTGTATTTTGGTTGTCTGTAAGAGATCGCTTTTAAGCGATAAGACCGTCTATTGTCTACCATACCTGTTTTCTGTAATCTCTTTGTACTATTTTGTGGTTTTCAATAAAGAATATTTGTATTGTATTGTATATAAGTCAAGTTTAGCCCGACTTGTTTCGGACTAATTCGTAGTCCTACGAATACAAATTAGGACTACGAATTAGTCCGAAACATGTCGGGCTAAACTCGACTTATATACGTGAGTGATCCGTTTTTATTTCACTAATATTATATCAATTAAACAAGCACCGTAACCATTTAAAACCTTTAGATTATTTTTAGTTTTTAGTCTTATTAGGTTATTTTTAAGTTATTTACCTATTTGTTAATTTTAGTAATTGTTGTTGTCAATAAATACCCATTTATCATTTAAAACCTTCGCTGTCATAAAGCTTATCCATAAGGAGTTCTCATATTCACCATCTCCAAAATTACCTTTGAAATAAACCATCCTTTCCTCAAAAGCTTATGCGGAAAAAATATTCTGAAAACTCAAGAAAACTGGATAAGTGCTTGGAGGGAAATGATTAAAATTTCATTATCCAAAATGCAAGAGTAAGATTCTTTGAATAATTGAAGGGAAAATGAGCAGATGCCTAAACCTGAGGGATAGCGTGGCTGACAAATTGAAAGTACTTAAGGGTATATTTTAACAGTATCGTTTTTCGTGTCAGCGCGGCCTTAGCAATTTTTGACATTTGGATAATCGCCGTACTTACTTCTACCTATTATCATTGAATTTAGACGTCCATAACAAATTCCAATCCAATAATTAAACGTGGGTCAAATTTGACTTGCAGTGCAGATAGACAGACACAGCGATATGTGAACTTAATCAGTACAACGTAAATAAAAGTTTAAGTTATTTATTAAACATAGTATGGACCAGCACTCGATTTCTTTACACGACGAGGAAGGCAAACGACCAAGTGGATCACCTGATGGTAAGTGATCACCGAAAGACGTCCACTGCTGGACATAGGCCTCCCCCAAGGCTATACACTCAGACCGGTCCCGTGCTTCCCGCATCCATCGCGGTTTCGCGATCTTTACTAGGTCGTCGCTCCATCTTGTTGGAAGCCTACCGACAGCTCGTCTCCCTGTCCGTCTTCTGACCCCATCGGCCATCAGTTCTGCGAGCAATGATGAAGCATGATGAAGTGATCACCACTGCCCATAGACACCCGCAACCCCGATACGACAACGTTACTACTGGATTCTCGGTGAAAAATCGTGCTCGACACTGCCCTCTCTGATTCACGTTTTCACTAGATATCGACCTACTGCCCTGACTGTTTCACTGAGATATACCGACATAATAATATTTATGTACAGCATACACAGGCAAACCAAAATACATACACAACCCCATCCCTTTTACTCCGGCAGATAAAAGTTCCGGATCACCTTACCCAACTTTATCTATGATCAATTGAGTAGGTAACATATTGAGTTAAAGTAGCTGGCGCTTACCCACTTAAGAGAAAAAGGGTTCGCCCGTAAATCCATAACCTTTTACACAAGAATTTGAATCGTACATTTTTAGTAGTCCCTTACCCAAACTTAAGTCATCAATCTGTTCGTCGGATTGCCGCAAATACTTGGCGTTGGAGAGGCCCAGAGATATTCAGGGCAGCTGAGTTAGCGCGCGATTGTTTTGTGCCAAAATCGCAGCGTTATACGCATGCGATCAACTTTTGCCTTGTTTGTTCAATGCTGCGTTCATCGCGTAGAAGAATGTTTGGAAATTAGATTATTCAGTGCCCTTAGTGTAATCAAAAAGGACAAAATACGTCTCGATTGCGTTTGCGTTAAAATGTCAAATAGTATGAGAATTGTTAAACGCGAACGCGATTGAGACGTATTTCTTGGCCTGGTCGGCGATTACACAAGGCGCTCTGTAGGCCGAGCACGAAGTATACGAATTCTGTGTAACGTTACGTTATAGTATCGAAATCGAGAAACCATAATAAATTTTAGTTCCAAATACGCTCACGGGTGGGCGCTGTTCCAACGTCACACAAATTTCTCGCATCTTGCATTACGCAGGTTTCGAATGTTCGTACTCGGGCCTCTGTGCCCTTAGTGTAATCGAAAAGCACAAAATATGTCTCGGTCGCGTTTGCGCTAGTGTCAAATAGTACGAGAATTGTTAAACGCGAACGCGATCGAGACGTATTTCTTGGCCTGGTCGGCGATTACAAAAGGCGCTCTGGTCTAAGGATCCACTGGACTAGGGCGAGTCTCCACGCGTTTTTTAGATAACTCTTAATATGCATACAAATTGGCGTTGCCGACCCTTTAAGAAATAGTGGTTATAGTGGTATTCGTATGTCCATTGACAAAACAATTTCCAAGCACAGCTTAGCCATCAATACCATAAACTTACAAAACCAAAGCGTTCTGTAGTTTCCCCACTTTTCCTCCTCGCGTAAGGGTTTAAAGGGAAAAAAAAATAATAAAGGAGCCTCTGTTCCTCAGATCACGTTCATTCCGTTAATTCAGGCGGTCTCGAGGCACCTGATAAGGATTAAATTGTTAACGCTTTGTCTCAACATTTTATTTCTGACGACGAAATAGTTTTGGTTGCTCCTCTTTGTAAGAATGCGCGTAGAATGGCCGCGTGCCCAATCACGGCCTTGGATTGTAGAGGTGGGAAATTTTTACCTAAAATTGGGTAAAATTTTTGGCGTTTTGGTAAAAACGCCTTGTTTAGCGAACAGCTTTCGGGGTACCTGACTTTTTCTTGTGGGAAGAATTTAGTGTTTAGGTAGATAGATAAAAAACTTTATTCGACAACCATGACTATGACAAATGCAGCAAAATAAAACAAGTATCTTACATATAGGTTACAACTTACTCGAAAATATGTCTGATGGCTCTTATTTCGGCCAATTAAGGTTGTGGTATTGTTGTTGTGGTGGATTAATTCTATACCTTTTTTTGCATTAGACTGTACCTATAAAATTCTCGATGAAAATAACAGATATTTTCAGTGAATATGCTTGGATGAATGGACTTTCAGTCTATCGAGTTCTATTCTAGGCGATATTCAAAGAGCCGTTTTGCGTTAGGCGAAACCGCAGTTCTTTGACTAAAATACTAGAGTTTATTTGAAATTTCTGCACTTCAAAGTTTGAGCGAACTAATTTAAAATTGAAGCTTACGTTTTATTTCATGAGTTTTGTGATAAATAAACGCGACTAGTATTCCAGGTGTCCTGCGACTAGTTAATAATGTTACTAGTTTTAGAATGAATACAGTCGAAGTCATGATTATGTGTACATTTTAGTACCTTGTCATTTTAATTGCTGTGACAATTTCATAATACAGTTTAAACATGACGTTAAATTGAGAAGTTACTAAAGTGTAAACATATTTACAATTTCGACTGTACCTGGCGCATTGATTGAGTTTGAAACAAATGGCTTTTTCTTGTGGTATGTTTCGATGATTGTATGTTTTAACGCTTTAGATGATGGTATGTTCGAAAATTGTTATAATGTGTTCGTGCGTGAGTTTGTGTATCAAAATGCGAGTCCGTCTATCGGCCCTCTAAATCCACTCAATCGGGAGAGGTGATCCCGATTCACATACAGGAGGATGACATCCATTTTGTAAGTACAGTTATCGATATTCATCACATCACCAGCCAGCCTTTTTTAAGTACCACTGCTGAATGAGAGGGTTTGGGCTATAGTTCCCACGCGGGCCCAGTGCGGATTGGGAACTGAACACAACACTTTGAATTGCCATTCCATTGAAGTGCAGTCAGCAGCAGAAGGTACATAAGCAACCGAAGCGGTCACATTATGATCTGCACAAGCTCTTATGTCTATAACAATAGAGCCGTGCTTAGACCATTGTGACCGCTTCGGTTGCTTAGCTACTTCTGTGCCGCTGACTGTCCATACCAATACTTTTTTTTTACGAAACCTTTTCCAGCAAAAACAGCAGCGACCCCCAAAACTTACTATCCCTTCAATACCTTTAAAATCGTAATTCGCAAAAGCGAAACCCCGAGCAAGACAATAATTGAATGCGATTCGGAATTACTTGCGAGACAAATCTCAATTTAAATTAGAGGGTTTCATTGTAATCGCATTGGTCAAAACTGATTTAACTGAGACTGTAATTTCTCGTCGTTTAATTTGAAATTACTGAGTAGAACCAATGTTATTCGATACTTGATCCTTCGGCTACAATGATTACAAATGGAGATTTGGTAGTGATAGGTATAATAATAATATGGTAATGGTGGCATCAGCGATAAGATTTTATGAAATTCCGGACTCCGTTCTGATTATCAAGTGTTGTTAGGGTATTGATATTGTTGTACTCCAGTGTATGGCCTTTTAATTGCTACTTTCTACTTAGTATTTTGTATAAATGTTGGTAAATGTCATCGAGTAGTCCATTGCAAGAGCCGAAGTACCCTTATAGTCCGGGAGCCCACTGCATGAAACCCTACCTGATAAAAAAATGGAAAATGCCTAAACTGTAGGGGTACCTTTAGTAACTTCAACTGCTCTTGGTCGGAAGCGCCACGACTTGGCAAATTTGTGCAAATTTCAAAAAAGTGGTAAGCAAAATTATCAAAAAATATTTCATCGAACGAAACATCGAAAAATAGAACGAAACTTGTATGTTGTATGGACAATTAATAAACATTGGTCGGCAAATCCTGTGTTGGCCGGTTTATTCGGTGTCCGACCAAATTTGTGGTACCACGTGACAGCTTCATTTTACCTCATCGAAAAACAGAACGAAAGAAGCGAATTTTAATAGCTATAATTAACCTGTTCACGTATGTCTTGTTCTTGGTGTTACTTTTAATACCTTGGATTCCTTATAGACTTTCATGTAATCTACAGCCGAAGATCTGTTTTCTGTATTTTTTTTTAAATTTTCGGCCTTGTAGTTTCAGAGTTAAGTGGGGGGGGAGGGGATGGTTAAATTTCTTAAAATTATTAAAAAAAAAATTTTAGATGCTTAAAATGAGCCCATTCATTTGATATAATCGTATAACACGATATAGTTTGCATAATTTTATTTTTTATTTTTATATTTGCTCCCCCAAAAGTGGCTCCCATAATTTGCACTTGTGTTTTAAGGACCCTCCTTATGTAGCAGTTTCATACTACACTCAAGAGCAAAAGAAACGGGTCACTTTCTATACATGCAAAGTTCATACAAAGTGACCCGTTTTTATTGCTCTTGAGTATACTATAATTAAATAGCACAACAAAAATATGGAGGTTAATTTTTAGAGGTGTGCGATGGATCCAGCATTTTACGCCTAGTTGAACGGAGTCTTGGGAGGTATCGAATTTCAATTCATTCGCTAGGTCTATGTCGTTAAAAGATTTTTGAATACGATAAAAGGGAAGGAATTTTCCAAGCTTTATCCTGGTTCTGAGGGTCGAGCACGACTTTACGAATGTTGCGTAACGTAAAATGGAATAGTAAACGTTGTCGAGTTTTTACGACGTTTGGAACAGCGCCCGCCCGTGAGCGTATTTGGAACTAAAATTTAGAATGAGGTTTCTCGATCTCGATACGATAACCGTAACGTTACGCAGCATTCGTGTAGTCGTGCTCGACCCTCTGCCTGGGCGAAATGTAGTTCGTCGACAAGCACGCGAGTTGGTTAAAAGCACTGTGATTTAGTCACACGATTCTGTGTATAACTAATAGACTGCGTATTCATAATGACATCAGGTAATAAGATCTTGGCAACGCTCATTTGGTAACGCCCCATCCCCATGTCAAGAGGTCTCAAACTAGGTCAAGCCACGTACAGTAATGTACTTATCTAAATACGGTTTCGCTAACGTCAGTAAATAAATCATTGTTAAAATGTGTTAAGGTAGTGCACAGTTGCATAAAGTACTATTATCTACACACATATCATAAGTCCTCTATAATGCGTTCAGAAACCGTAGAAAATGACCAGCATTGCAGCACGACGACGCCTTCACCGCCAGCCCCAGCACCACCACCAGCCCAGCAGTTAAGTAATAGCTATTACGACATCGAATTCCATGTCGTAATGACTTTTCGATATCGAATTCCATGTTTCAAATTTGAAAACCAACGTAATTTACAATCATAGTAAAATAAAACGGATTACTCACGTATGTAAGTCGAGTTCAATCCGACATGTATGAATAATAATGTGATAATTTACAATAAAAAAAAAACAGTTTACGAAACGTCAACTCGGTGTGTTTGTCTATGATTAATCAAAACCAGCAAAATTCGTGACAGGTATGGGTATGATATGCCGTCGGCTTCTGAACCCATCTTAGAGTACTTATAATATGTGTGTAGATAAAGTAATGTATGCAACTCCAAATAATTAGGCGTTAAAACACTCGTGTCCCGCGGATAAGACCGCCTATTGTCTACTATACCTGTTTTTCTGTAATCTCCTTGTACTGTTTTGTGGTTTTCAATAAAGAATATTTGTATTGTATTGTGTGATCCTATTATGAAACTCAGCTTCGCCTCGTTTCATAAACACACTCGAGTTTTAAGGACCCTCATTATGTAGCAGTTGCGTAAACTACTATTTTGCGTTGCGCCGAGGAAACCTGTGATATTATGTATATAAATAAAGGTAACACTGTCTTGATGAACAAAAGCATCCTAAGCATGGCACCAATAATGTAAATATAAATAATGTAATACCTATGCTTTTCAAGTTATCATGTGAACATTTTTATTAAAATGTTACCGATTATTTGAATGACGCTACTATTCCATTTTAATGTATTGTAATAGCATGATAATTGTTTTTTTTTTAACTAATTGATTATTTATTATTATCTTTTGAGTGTATTAGAATATTATTACTATAATTTAATTAATGGCTTAACTTTTTTAACGAATAATTCGTACGTTAATAAGGCAGATCATAGATTCTTCTCCTCTCATAATTCTCAAACTCCACCTTTTTAAAATACCTGTGATGACGAATAAATTATTTAATTTTATTTTATTTTATTTTATTTCATTTAACTATCTTGAAATGGGCACTAAATTATCTATTCGATACCTTTTTCTTCCAGGAAATTCCTTATTATTGACTATTTTACTTTTATATTCCCGGAAAATAATGTTTAATCTGAAGTCAATTTTGTTATCGAAGCCTCAAAGTCATTAATAATTATTTGAAATCGTCTCGCAGTATCAATAAACCCACACCATTAATTACTAAAAACAAACAGAACACAAACAGAATTATAACAAAATGCCATTGGTGTGGATTAATACGGAGTCTATTATTAGGATATTGTTATGCGAAAAGTCATCACGTTCAATAGACATAGATTTTTTATTTATTTCACAATTAGTTTGGAAAATCAATTGATCCGAATTTATGTAAATACTATTCTAGGTATTATTTTTTAAGCAAGCTTTTTTTGACTTGCAATCTTAAGTTCCGCGGGACCGCGGTGGATACGGAAAGCACAAGACCGGTCTGAGTGGAGAACCTTGGGGGAAGCCTAAGTCCAGCAGTGGACGTCTTTCAGCTGATAGGATGATGATGATGATGATGAACTTTAAGTTAGTTTGCCAAGGCCAAATCTGGCAAAGTGAATTTGACCCACTTCTACTACTAACGAATTGTCTTGTAATTTTGTATGGATGCAATGTAAGTAGATTAGGTGACAATGCAAGTAATTAATTATAACAAAAAAGTAAAACCGCCTTCAAAAAAAAACCTTAGAAAAAAAAAAAAAAAAATCCTCTAAAACAATGATAAATAAATAAAATAAAATAAAACGCGTTTATCAGATCATGACTTGGTGACAATGGGACCACCTCAGGAGTATACCCTTTCGAATAAAAAAAGAATTTTGAAAATCGGTCTACAATTGACGGAGTAATCGATGAACATAAATAAAAAAAATAAAAATAAAATACGTAACAGTGGAACGTAGAACCTCTTCCTTTTTTGAAGTCGGTTAAAAAGCTTTTTAATAGGGTAGGTATCCTGTGACCGATATTACATAGGTACGTACTTACAATCTGTAACGCAGTTGCGAAACGCAAAGTCCATTAGGTTGGAATCAATTTGGACGGAATTCAACCAGGATTATGGGTTTTGCAGTTGTTTGTAAATGGCACAATTAGCAAAGACTGGATGGGCGGACGCACTTTAGTAAATTTCTCTATTTTTGGTAAAAATATTTGAATTTCGACCCACTGCAGAATATTATAGAGGACGCCATAAGTAATCTATTTCTGTTAAACGTTGGAATGACAGCATGATATTCAAGAAAACATTAGGCATTTCAACTGATAGGTATAATTGTAAAAGTACATTTTTTTGTGCTATTTTAGCGTATCCTTGGTACACTGAGTATCGCTACTGTCGAGTCGTGCACTCCCAGAGGAAGGACTACGAACTAGTCCGAAACACGTCAGGCTAAGCTAGGCTTACATTTGTGAGTGACCCGTTTATTTCATGTTAAAAGTGACTTCAAGATATCGATTTAGAATTTATTCACATTCGTAGATTCGGTATACGTATTGCATAACCTCATCCATGTTGTAGAATTAACTATTCGTATTAACTTTGCAGAAACTGGCTACAATTGATATTAATGAAACCTGATTGTTACTGATAAATTTATTTTAGTGTGTGCGAAGTGTAGACGAAATTCGTTTAAGCTTTATCTATTACAGCATATCGGGTATCTTGAGCAATAGCCTCTGCAATTGAAATTTAATCTTGCTCAGTTGCGTATCGTTTAGTTGTATGGTTAGGAGTAATTATTATGTTGATCTGTGAGATCACAAAAACTATAAAAGATAATGTAGGTACAGTCGAGAAAATTAATTCCAGAGGGTCGAGCACGACTTTTCGAAACCAGCGTCACGTAAAATCGAATAGTAAGCGTTGTCGAGTCTGTATGACGTTTGGAACAGCGCCCGCCCGTGAGCGTATTTGGAACTAAAAATTTGTATGAGGTTTCTCGATCTCGATACGATAACCGTAACGTTACGCAGCATTTGCTCAATCCATCATGGAACCTTTTCACAGTAAACGTCATAGAGACATCGCGTTGCTTTACAAGGAAAATCGTTATGATTTCTACTATAAAAATGTTCTATGGTGGGTCAGGAATTAATTTTCTCGACTGTACCTTTTCCTGTTATAGATCGAAGATGGTGGGAAAACAAACTACTGTTAAACTATCTGTTGTAACTTCTGTTTTTAACCTGTTTTTTTTTTACAATAAAGTGTTTACTTACTCACTGTTCTTTAACAAGGTTTTTATTTTAGTAAATAAAGTGTGTCATTTATTTTTCTCGTTAATCTTTAAATTAGTTTAAGTAATCAACTCTACATTCATCGTATAAAGTCATTTCCCTACGTTAATTCCACAAGTGTCAATCCGAGCTCACTCGACTGACTAAGCCACCGACAGCTTACTGAAGCGACACACTATCCTTGATCTACGGAACCCATCCCACAACTAAACGAAATATAATCAAAACAACTCCATTTATTCGGCAAGAGCTCGTTCCAGTAACGTCATAATATAAGAGGCCTCGTTGACAAAACGGACGAAATGAAACCGGCCACCCTGTGTAGTTTCGCAAAGTTATTTTACGCCTAGCATCCACGATGGGACTCTTACTTCGTAGATCACAGGGGCGAATATTCCCCAGTTTTTCCAAGTGTAAGTGTAATGCGAGGGAAACGCTATTGGAAAAAAAGTTGGCGGCCACTGTACACGCCTCGACCGCATCGTATAGAGTCATCATTTTGTACTTAACCCCTGTTTGCCATTCTGCGACGTTTTTGCAGTTTTAATAAAAGATCCCGCCGCGTAGATCTGGGACTCATTAGAGGCGGCTTTTATTATAATGCCGGGGCACATTTGGCCGTAACGTATGGGCGTAATTAGGATTTAGATTTACTTTTTAAAACCTCTTTATTATACTGGACTTACAAGGGCGCAGTACAAGAGTCGTTAAAATGGAAATAACTGGGTTAAACTGTTTTTTTTTTGTTAAAGTAAGTACTTCCAGTTTGAATTTTCCGTGAGAAATGAGTACTGTAATAGTCATTGTTATTCTTGGTGCCGTAATGAAACATGGACCTGGACTAATTAACGCCCGAATTTCTCAAAATTTTAGAATTTTTAGCTTAAAGTTAATGCCGAAAACCCAGTTAAATTTTACTTACATTCTGGCGCAGGGTAATGAAAATAATGTAACCCAAAAAAGCTAATTACCGCCATCTAGTTCCCGCCACCACGGACGCGTAACTCTTCAATCAATAACACGATAAAAACATCCGCAGGCCACAGAACTATCTATATCACTTAGATCTAATCGGATTTTCCTTATCCATTAGAAGTATTTCAGAGGCAAAAGGAAATCGGTCCGTGAAATGTTTGACAGCTCGTGTTTGACCAAATTCTGGGCACGTTCGGCGCGATATCTTTTTTTATCTCGAATGCGAGTATAATGTAAAATTGAGGCTCAATTTTATGAGTCACTTGAATTAGCGTGACGGAGCCTTGTAACGAATATGATTGGTGAATTATAGGCTGCGATTCCCGATCTGATACGCTACGGTTTATCAAAGAGTCGCTCTTGCTTCGATGTCATTGGTGACTTTTGGTGACGGTAGCAAAAGGGTTGTTGTCAGCTAGATATTTGCGTCCGTGATTTTATCTACAAGCATGTGACTGTTCATTCCCTGTACCTAGGTATTCTCATTTATTTTTGACACTATCGTAGAGCTTTAACACTGAATTACAATGTTGAATGTAACGAAGCAAAGTTCTGACGCGGGGATGGACGCAGTGTGACGGAGTGGAAGTTCGCATTTTGGTTCTAAATTACTTTTAAAATCACTTAGCAATTAAAAAAATTAAGCCACAGAATGTAATCGTTTTGCGTTCGTGCTTACATTAAGCTTTCTTTTAAATGTACAAGATTAAAATATAACACTTGTCAATTTTATTAAAAATTACTTAATCGAATGGTAAAAGTACAAGTGCCAGGTATTTTTAAGGATTTCATCATCACTGAATGTAGGTATTCAGTTACGAAACATCAAATCGGACAAATAGAAGTACTTGATTCTACAGTACCTAATACCTGTCAAAGCAAGCTACGCTATCATTGTGCAGTTTGCAACGTTAGCCGCCAAAAGCCAAAATATGCATAGACCATGCATTCTGTGTGCAAATCCGATGCAAGTCGAATTTAGCTTGCTAACATTTTCGCGTATCGCACAATATATGGTTCACACAGATAGATAAAAATCTATTCAAGCCAATATATGTGTGACTAGCTTTCGCCCGTGGCTTCGCTCCCGTGGCAGAACTCTGTATCCCGTGGGTATTTCACTAAGTTCATAATCTTAACTTGAAAAATAACGATGTCCCATACACATACCTTAAGGTACATTATAAGAGGAACCTCTATGCCAAATTTCAGCTTTCTAGGTCCAAGGTCTGGGCATCGATCAGTCGATCAGCCGATCAGTCAGTCAGTCAGTCAGGACTTTTCCTTCTATATAGATGATTGCAAGTTTAGACGCAAAATGGTACTCGATTATTAAGTTTAAGAAAATAGTGATTAGCGCAGCGTGTTGGCAAAATAAGTCATTTTATTTTAGCTACTTGGTTACAAGCCAAGTACTTATTAAATTTCACACGGTCTGGGTCTCACATTTTTTTATATAATCCGAAAACTATTTACAATAGATTAGCAGAGCCCTTTCATAATAATATTACCTAAATAATTTGACCTAAGTAGTAAAACAACTTTGAAATTTTAAGACCTACTTTCAGTCCCTTGTTGCAATAAAAACAAATATATTTAGGTAATTTGATTTTCTATTTGCAAAATACTTAGACAAGCATTATCTAAAACTGTTAAAAATTTCATGTCGTCAGCATTAGTAGTTAGTTACTGAGTTAACCAGCTGTGACGGACAAACAGACAGACAGTCTGACCATTAAGGTCTCTTTTTATACCATTTTGGTTTGGAGCCTAAAAACGTCAGTTTATTGTATGCCTTATATTATTAATTTATTAACTATGCTCTTAACAAACTAAGGATCAAAGTATCGTACCTAAGCGTAAAATAATAACTGCTTCTATTGATAATAATAATAAACTAAGTATACAGGATGTATTTGGTTCCGGAATTTGGCTTATGTCCCGGAGCAGTAAATTTGGCAGCTGCTCTGTGCTTATGCGCAATTAGGTAGTACGATTGAGTAAACGTATCACATGGAGCATACATTATTATTCAGACCTTGTGACATCTCTTATGAGGGCTCATACTTTACAACGCAGTGGAACGCGCACGTCCTACACACGCATCCAGTGTGGCTCAGTCTTTAGAATACGCAAGTAACTTCTTCAGCCTTGCATTCATTCATATTACCCCTAATGAACTTTAGTTTAATGAATGACATTACAATATTTCAACAACTTCAACTTCTTGACATTTCAAAAAAATGCCTCGCAACTTTCACAAGCGATACCATTAAAAAGTTTCCCTTTTTGCTTCATATTTTTCCCTGTATAACCAAAAAGTCGGATTATAAGGAGCATGATGGTGGAGTAAAGTGGCGCCGCCTCTTATGCATATTTAAAATCAAAACTTGATGTTTTATCCTCCAGGGGGCGCTCAGAGCCTACCGCAGGTTAATCGGTGCAGACGCTCTTTCTACCCCCGACGTCTCGGGACGCACTTGAAATATGTTACAGGATTATTAGGAGGTTGGAATAGCTGAAGGGTACACGGAAAGAACATGTCTATAGTCACCTTAGCAACTTTTTGAGTTATCGCGATTTAAAGGTTTATAACGATGTAAATAACCATACAATTTTCGTATACGTCTTTTTTTAAAGTGATAAAAGAGACAAGTTACATAAATATTTGTGTCTGCAACTTTACTGAGTAGTAACTTAGCTGTATTCTATGGATTGCTCTATCTAAATTTTAAGATTAAAATCTCGTTTAAAAAAAAGTGACTAGACATAGTTATGTTCTTTCAGTTCATTCAGGCACGTAAATAAATAAAATAAATGAATATTGTAGAGGGCAATTGACACGAATTGGATCTAATCCCAAATTAAGCAGAGCTTTGTAGGTACTAGAAAACGGTTAAATAAACTAATGTTACTTACTTATTATACTTATACTATAGATAAATACATATTTAAATACATACCCTATTATTCATAAACCTATTTTATAATTATGCATATGCCGGTAAAGTTCGTTTATCTCTTTTTGTCACCTTAACATTTCCGCTAGTAGAAGAAGATATAACTAATGGAGGCTTAAGTGACGTTTATGAATATAATGGCAATAATAAACATCCAAGATTCGACAGCAAACATAAAAATCATAAATACTAGTTACCTAATTGATGATTGACAAAACTAAAAGTATAAAATCACCTGCTGAAATCCCGTTGTGTCAATCCCTAGTATATCTGAATGACCAATGACTGTGGTTTACGCTTCTGCATGAACGCATATTTTAATTTTGCATGTTTGCATAAAAACAGAGTACTGCATTTCAGTTTTGAAAATTGCAACATTTTGCTTTTCTTGTCTTTCTTGTCTTGTCTAGCTTATGCCCCGCGGCTTTGCCCCCGTGAATTATTTCAAAATGGGCTAGTTCCCTATCCCGTGGGAATTTCAAAAAATCCCTTCTTAGTGCATCTCTAGGATACCTACTCAAGGTATATGTGTGCCAAATTTCAAGTCTCTAGGTCCTGTAGTTTAAACTGTGCGTTGTCTGTCAGTCAGTCAGTCACGGTACTGTTTTATAGGTATAGATGAGCCCGTCGGTTAGGAGTGTTGCTGAAAATTGAAAATTTTCCCCAGATAATACCGCAAATAGTAGAACTAAACTATCAACCTCAAATAATTAAATCGTGAAAGCTCTCGATACCGAGGTATTAGGTCAACTATTCAAGAGATGAACTGAAGACGTGGTTTTCTAACTGATTTGGTGTAGGCCTCCTTCAACCATTTTCCATGTTGCTCTCTGTTTTGGGCTGTCAGCATCCAGTTCTTTTCTGCCATTTTTCCGATGTCGTCCCTCTAACGCATCTGAGGTCTTCAAACCGGTCTCTTATGTTACAATCTACCAACTGCTGCTTTGCAGTAGTAGTAGCTGTTATCTGCTGCAGTAGATATAAAAATATTTTGTTTAAAGAAGCGGTTTTTATAAATTAGATTGAAAAGCTAAAAGACAAAACTGGTTAAAACAGGGTTTTTTATGAAACAAACGTAACTCTAAAAATTCTGTACTGTACGCCAACTATAACGAAACGTTCAGTTATTTTAAAACAGCACACAATGTTTTTTTAATAAAAAGCTACGCTGTTTGTTTCATAGGTCATAGGACGAAAAAGTCTGACGTTGTTTTGGTGATTAAATATTTTCACCTGAATAAATCCAATCATGTTCTGATTGATTCACGGATTTTTATTTTTTGACGTGAACGTAAACAAACGTCAATATGACGTTCTTTTGTCAACAAAATAGCAATGCATTTTCTGATGAGCTTAGGTGTGTTTTCATTCTTTGAAAACGCTGTGATATTGAATCGAATGTAAATCCCAAAAGTTTAGAATTGCATAAAATTAAGTTTTTTTAGTCTGCCTAACATTTTGATGTGAACTTGGAAAATTGTACTTTTTCCTAGTATGTATGTGGTATATAATTCACGTATGTCAGACGCTTGTACAAACAGAATGATGTTATGTTTCGACCACTAAACATAACTTTTTTTTTGGCAAAGGTATTTTGTTCTTTCCATTTTCTATGATAATATCTTGATATAAAATTATTGTATGAAGACGTATAATTTTATCACGTAAAATTCCATTATAATGTTATTGCTCATCTTTACTTTTTTTTATTAAACGCGTATCAGAACTAACACAAGATTGATCCCTAGACCCTCGGTATGTACTCCACGTTTCATAATATCGGATGTAAGGAGCAGATACATGAAGTAGACTTTTTATTTATGAAACCATTTCGTGCGTGCCTCATCAAAGTTTCACGCAGCTTAGGCAATGTTACAAGCACTGTCTTATTAAATAAATACCTTAGGGCTGGAAGAATTATTCAAGACCACCGTCTTAAGACTCGCTTTGAGATATCTTCTTGGAATACTCGGTCGTTGAGAGGATGTTAAAAGCGAACTGTTTCTTAGTAACTTATTAACTACCTGGGTGTATCCATGCTCGTTTAAGATTCTAAATAATTATCTTGTTCAATATTACTTTAGATATTATTAAGGAACTTACCTTAAACCTTAGCTTTGTGTAGTGGGAGAGCCATACTGTAGCTATTTGCTGCAGTACGAATGGATCGGCGCGTTCGGGGAAGTACCATCCTCTCGTAGCGATTTTTTGCGAAGCAACAGCACCCCGTTGCGTTTCGTTCAGTCAGTGAGAGTGCAGGAGGCCCGATAACCCCCCCCCCCTCCCCCCTCCCTTTGTCCCTTTTCCCCCTTAAAGGCCGGCAACGGACTAGTGACTCTCTTGGGGTTACTGGATCTCACAGGTGGCGGTGATGCTTGAAAAAACATGATTATAAACAAAATCCTGGATAAAAATGTTTTTTAAAGTTATATGTGGTTTTAATCAATGATTTTGTTGGGAGGGCCACAAGAGAGAGATCTCATTCCAGGCACATGTTGTGCCTAGCGACTGAAGTCCGAATGAAGGGAATTGAAAGTTCAATTTACGAATTCATCTTCCACATATAGCGCGATATAGAACAGTAATGATGTCACGAGCATGTAGCGGGCATGTAGCGGGTAGGATACAATTTGAAAAATACATAAATAATGCAGTCCATGTCATGCACAGGAAATAGCTACATATTTTTACATTATCTATACCACAGGCAGTCTTCCTTTAATTTCAACTTGCATTTATTTTATTCTCTCGAACAAAGTCTTAACAATTTCTTCTCAACAATGACACGAAAGAACTTTTAACTAGGTAGTGCCATTTCTTAGCCGTTCTAAAGGCTATACTATACTATCATAGTCCGTGTAATCCTAGCTCTACAATGAATGGGGGCTCGAGTTCGTCCATTTTTATGCGCTGTTATTCAAAACTATGTATTTACTTACTAGCTAAGCGCAGTGACCCAAAGTGGATCGTGGCCTTCGACACTTGTAATATTGACCACCTTTTGTTTTTATTAGCCTGGTAAAGTATCCCACTGCTGAGCAAAAGCCTCCCCCTACCACCTACTTATTATAAATTCTTTGGTGTTTTTTGTGACAAATATTTTGTGAATAATTAACATTTCGGGACACCATCAAAGAATTGGTAATGGTTAAACACTAAATATAAGAATGACAAACATACATTTATTTCTGGATTTTTTTTACATAAAGTTCTTGATACAGACGAAAACTGTGAATATTGAAACAAATGATTGAAAAAATGAATGTGAATACCCCTGGGAAGTTTTTTCGAAATACAATAATTACGATTAATTTTCGGACACACTTCTAAAGCAATAAGCGTGATGTCAGAAAAAAATACTTTAGAGTCTGTTATTGCAAATTTTGCTTTAAATTACCTACTACTTTAATACTTCTGCTACAAATTAATGAGGGCAGTAAAGTTGTTTCAAAATACAGTTTCACAAAGCATCGTTGAAACACTTGAAGTTTATTCCGCACTACACTCGTCACGAAGCAGTGCGCGAATGTCGAATATCATCTTCAGGGTTCTGGTGTCAAAGGCTGTACAGCTTAAACTTTGCCATCTCTTCATTACCTATAAATAACCCTAAGGAACCCTAAAAAATGAAGAAACAATTTCTATAGGCACACTGATGATTGCAATTGTGCAGTGTCTTTTGGGATTGTTATGAGGAAGTAATTTGTTGATTAGCAATTTGCTGATGCCCGTTTGTAATGAAACCTGTCTATACCTATAAAACAGTACCGTTACTGACTGACTGACAGACAGACAACGCACAGCCTAAACCACTGGACTTGAAATTTGGCAAATATGTACCTTGAGCATCCTAGAGGTGCACTAAGAAAGGACTTTTTGAAATTCCACTGGGATAGAGTACTAGCCCATTTTGGAATATTTCACGGAGGCAAAGCCGCGGGACATAAGCTACTACTGACTAATGCACGCTCAGCCCAAACCATTATATCTAGAAAATTTAAATTTTACATAAAGGTTCCTTAAGCAATGTTCACTATGTTTCGGAATGGAGGTACATAAAATGTATTTTTTTTTTTTACCTAGTAAAATCGACAGTGCTCGTGATTTTAAGTAGATACATAAAAAAATCAAAATCCAAACAAAAAAGCGTGTACAACTTATTTTAAATGACCAATTAACGAAAGTAGTTTCAAATTAGGAACACTCTCAACGTGCAAGTTCATAATTAGCCATAGCTTACTACTAGAATGACTAAACAGTATTGCGCAAATAAAACTGATAGTCTTGAAGTTGTTCTCGTTTTCTTGGGTTAGTTACTCGGTTAAGTTGTAGTTGTAACTTGTGAGTTTTCTCTTATATAAAGTGCGTTTTAATGAACCGTCAAAAATTCAGCCAGGGATTTAATAAGACTAAGTGAACAGCCCTGTAAAGTTGTAATAAAAAAAATCTCACATAACTACATTAATTGCTTCTGCCGGCTGACAAATGTTTGTTTGAAATGTTTGAATGTTTGTTTGTTTGTTTGAATGAGGAGAATGTTTTTTTGCTTTATCTTCACAGGGGTACCCGCGTAGACTTGCTCAACCCCTGACAGAATTTTCGACGGCTCGTTAAAACGCAACCTGCAGTTTTTTTGCAATAATTATTGCAGCGGATTAAACAGATTCAGTCAAGATATCTCCCGACGCAACCCTAAAAATAAAATTATTGTCGAGGACGTTAGTGAGTTTCAAGATATTTTGGGCACTTATCCGCTCAGAGTAAAGTGGTACTCGTATACTATCTATATTCGTATCTATGCTTCACAAGTGTGTACTCTAAATGTATTAAGGTTGCTAGAAATCAATATTTGATATTAGGGAGCGATCTAATAAAGGTTTATGGGACCAAAATCAACCACCGAGTAGAGTGAGTGTGCCGTAATTGAGTATTTCATAATTAGTGCCAAAAATTCAGAAACTTGTACGTCCATAGCTTCACTTTCTAATTAAGAACAGGCGGCTTAATATTCCCATGTATCGCACTAACATTCTCAAAATTCGTGTAATGACACGGAGCCTAAAAGCCCACGCATATTTTAATTAAAACGTTCCAGATTGCCTGCAGAACCATCAAACAAAACCTAGGTTTATTCCGCTAGGGGCTCTAGAGGCACGTCTGCAGAATAGCTGGAGGACACTCCTAACAAAACGGGCTAAAACAATTTGCGGGCCCCAAGAGATGTCGCCTGTGATACGTGTGTTTTCTATAACATCACGACACGTAGAATGTCTAAAACAGCGTACGTACATTCACCTTCCTTGGGTAGTTAGAATCTTTTAGGTTTGCGGGACCACAGTAATTTGCTTCGAAACGGAATGTTCTAAGAATTTGTTTGGTAAAAAGTTAAGAGTTTCGTGCCCTGTGGGAGGAGACGTTTGGTAGTTAGACTTTGTTGCTTTGCAAATTCGTGGTCCATTTGTTGTTTCTTGTGATATAAGGGAATGTAGGTCAGAGCGTTTAGTGTCCTATACGGCCAGAAACACGTCTCGATCGCGTTTGCGTTACGGGTGTCAAATAGAAGAGAACTTTTTGTTGTCGATACGTGCCACTAGTAGCGCTGCTAATGTGCTCATAGTAATTCAGACGTAAACGCGAACGCGATCGAGACTTTTTTTGGCCGTCCTACACTAGACGCTCAGATCTGATCGATAGTTCTTTCATTGAGGAGTGTCAAGCCGACGTTCCGGGAAGAATACAATAATTGCAGCGATGAGCACACACTAGCGAAATTCAAATTCACTTTTTTATCTATCTACGATAAACTATCTATCTATCTATCTAAGATAAATGTCCCGGTGTACGACGAAAAAAAATCTTCACTACCAAGTACATTCTTCTAAGATCCACAACAATAATGCTTTACTCGTAAAATCCACGACGTTAAAAGAACATGGTTGCAAAGCGAAATAAAAAATTGGACAAGACAGGTTCGGAGTGGCGCACCAAGGGTTCCGCACAAATTTAGATGTAAATAAAATGGGTTGATAGCCTAATCACACTGGCGATTTGCTAGCGAGTTTTGTATCGAGGCGATCACGCAACGTGTTCGCCGCGAGCGATGTCAGTATGAAGCACTCGCTCGCAAATCGCTAGTATGATAAGACTCTAAGGGACAAACTTATCTAAAACATGTCGGGCTATCGGCTAACATATGTGAGTGATAAGTTCATTTCACTGCAAGCTTAACCGTTTATAAATATTATTTATCTATGAGCGTATGTAAACTTAGAAGTGTAGGATAGACGTAAGGATGAATATGAAAAATTTAAAGCAGTCCAAGATCAACTGTAGGTGTCATTGCCCGCTCCCTCGCAACTTGACATGGCGCAGTCGGTAGGATACGAACCTACGCCACCTTCCAGGAAAACTGTTGTCCTGAAGTATCGACTAGGTTGCAGCCAGTTTACTAACCCCAGGTGAGTTTTGTAATCTCTAAAATAATATTTACCAAATTAAATGGTATTATTTAATAATAATATGACAGACAAAATTAATTATAAAAAGAAACAATTAAACTAAAACTAAAAATATGAACTAAAACTAATCTAAAAAAAAATCTAAAAACGGCAAACGTTGTACCTAATTATAAATTTCCTCTCTCAAAGAATCAGCATCGCTGTTCAGCGAGGCAACGCTGCCAGTCTTTTGGGCACCATGCCACGGGGGCCTTATTTAGCTTTAATTTAGTTTTAAGTTTTAGTTTAATCAGTTTTAGCTTGGACTTTATGTCATTGTAAAAGTTTGAGTAAATACATTTATTATAAATTTGCAGTTTCTTGATTCTAGCTTTTATTTACTTGGGATTGGCAGTCAGATGGAAACAAGAAAGTGATCTTATGAAGGTGCCGTTTTTCCTTTTGAGGTATGGAACCCTAAAACCAGCCGGAAAACCGGCTAAGTAATAAATTTAAGATTCTAGTGCTAAGCTACGATTGTTTGCTTCCGTAATAGCTTTTACCGCATCTCTTACGTGGATTGTCTTGTTTATTCTGCTTTTTGACTTGCGGCTGCGCCGAACATTTCAAGAAGGTTTTTAGGTTTTGTTTCAAGCTATATACAGCATGATCAGTCCAAGTGGGTCAGTAGGGAGAAGTTAGAACCTATATAAAAGATAGGGATTTTTTTTATAGAAGACATGGCGTCGTTTTTGATTGAATAAAAATGGCATACAAATCATAGTGAAATTAACGGTTCGCTCACGTACCTATAAGTGCGAGTCTGACTCGTACAATGATTTTACTGCTTTTCCCCAGTATTTTAAGTTGTCCAGTGTTAGCAGAGCCCTGCTCCTAAGCAAAATGTATGCAGTGCGGGGTCATTTTATACCTATTATTAGTCTGTGACATATACAGTCAGACATAATAATTTATGATTTTAAGATTTTTTTTGAGTGGTTGTGCTTTAAGAGCTACCTTTATACCAAATTTTAAGTTTCTAGGACAACTGGAAGTACCCTTTAGGTTTTCACAGTACGGCAATTTTAAGGAAACAACCTTTTCAATGACCGTATCTTTTGATTGCGTTAACTTAAAAGTTTGAATTTTTCACAGCTTCAAGGGACCACGACCTTGAGTATTTGATGTTAATTTCAGCGTGCTACATCCACGCGTTAAAGAGAAATAGGGTCTTCACAGATAGATGGACAACGAGGTGATCATATATAAGGGTTCCGTTTTTCCTTTTCAGGAGCGGAACTATAAAATTGCTCTTAACTTAACGCTTTTAGCAAAAAAAGAGCGCTGTTCTTGCGTCCTTGTTACAAAATTATGCTACATAGCAAAAACTGCATTTAAAAGGAAACCATCCCAAAATGGAGGCCGAAAAATAAATTTACTACTATGGCCTGTGCTTGCTTGGTCTTGTTCATTATGCAAATCCGTGGTATACTATAAATTGGGTGGTCACTAATTTTTGGCTCGAACGGGCGGTGCCGTGGCAAGCTGCTGGGGCTTGCCAAGAATGCGGGATTGTACTATTATTACTGTATCTAAATCATTGTGCAATTGAAAAAAAGCAATTTAAAATTGAACAAAACGAACTAAAATTTAAAAATTGTTCAGTTATTTGCTTTTCGCTGCCGGCGAAGCGTGTGCTCCCAGAATTAGTCTGAAACATGTCGGGCTATATTCGACTGACATACGTCACATTCGTTTATTTCTCTAAGAAATCTAAATCTCACTATTAGAAAGATAGTTCAGTTCTACCGAAACTATTTCACTCAAAAAGTTTCTAAGAAACATGCATTATAAGCTCTTTTTAGGGTTCCAACTGATCCCTTATAGGATCACTTTATTGTCCGTCTGTCTGTCTGTCTGTCTAGACCCTTTTTCTCTGGAATGCGTGGAGGTAGCACGCTAAAATTAATATCAAATACTCAAATCTGCGGTCCCTTGAAGCTGTGAAAAAGTCAACCTTATAAGTCAACGCAATCAAAAGATAGGAGCAGGGCTCTGCTAACACTGAACTTCTTAAAACACTGGGGAACCCTCGTGCGCGAATCCAACTCGCACTTGTTCGGTTTTTAGTTAAAATTTTGCTCATTTTTAGTGTTCCGCATCATAATGGTAATAAAAAGGAACCCTTATGGTCTGACTCGGTCCGTATGCCTGTCAGTTCGTCATACGAGTATTTTGTTTTCTCATGAACTGCCATCGACTTGAAATTTGGAATAGTTTGAGATAGTGCTTGCCAAAGTACTTTGCCAATAAAAATACCTTATCAAAAGTATATTGGGACGGGGACTGAATCGGGGTCTTAAAAATGTCAAAGTTGGTTTACGAGTACTGAGTCAAGTGGGGTATTTAATGAAATTATAACGATTTAAAAACAATATTTCTCGCTCGTTCAATTATGTTAATTTAACCAGAATCGTTATACATTTAAATAACCCGCTGAACTGGAACACGAGTCCTGAAACCCTTTAATTTCGCCCATAAAATATCATTTACCAAAAAAGAGATTTTACATCAGACTCGAGTTTATTCCTTATTTCAATTAAGTGAAATTCGGCATTTCAATAAATTTGTGCTACATTCATTCGGACAAATTCTCTTAAATAAATGACGATTTGTTTCAAAATCGAATTTAAAGTTAAGAATCTTATGGTTTAATTGTTACTACCACCGGGATTTTTCGTTGAAAGTACCTACCTACTGATTATTTTTGTTTTGAAATTTTATAAAACTTTGATGAGGTTTGATAATTTTATATTAATTGTCGATTTAGGTTTTTGAAATTAAAAAAAAAAACAAAAATTTTCGTAAATGAGCTAGCGGGGCTTACATCATCTCACAGAATCTCTAGTTTTATTAGATTAGGTAAGCAAGTACTTTATTAAGTTTATGCTGCTTTCTAGTTTTGTTACAAATTGCCTTTACCAATGAAACTGAATACGGGATCACACAATTTGTATTCGTCTTGTACAACATCTCACGATACGAAAAGAGTTCTTGCGCCAACAATTAATTTTAAACCTTATCTCGTTTCCACAGCATTGGATATGCCACAAAGAACGGACTAATCTCAAAATAACATAATGTATTAATTCCAAAAGATAGCATCGAAGTTGTTGAAGGGAAATATTTCTTTTCCACGCCGATGGGCATTGTTTCGTGTTTAGATATTTTTTATCTAATGTCGAAAAAGAAGTAAAAAGAAGAGGTTTTAGTAGTTTTATTTTTATAGGGAAGATAGAGATAATAATGAAAACGGGATATTGACCGCGATAACCTGGCTAAAAAAATAAATAAATATCGGGAGCTCATCAAACCTATAAGGTAATCGCGGTCAATATCCCGTTTTCATTATGTCTAATGCAATTAACCGCGAATCATTTAAAACTGTTAATAGGGAAGTTGGTCATCATCATCATCAACCTTTTTTTACGTCCCACTGCTGGGTACACATGCCTCTCAATATAAATAGACTTAGGGTGTGGTTTCCACGCCGGCCCATTGCGGATTGGAAACTTCACACACACCTAAATTGGTTCGCAGGAGGGTGGAGGTTTCCTCACGATTTTTTCGCGATGGATTGCACATGTGATTTCACACATAGATTCCGAAAAGCTTAGAGGCTCGAGCCGGGGCTAGAACTTACGACCCTCTGCTTGAGAGGCCATAGGTCAAACCACTAGGCTATCCACGGCTTTTGGAGAGGAGGTGGGGAGGTGGTATTCTTTTAAAATTGATGTTTGTTCAGAAGACCTAATAAGGTAAAAGTCAAATTGTCCAACACTGCCACACGAATTGGCCAACCTTTATTCGTGGCAATAATGCTGACAAGCTGAGTGCTTAGCTGAGTGTTTATCGAAACCGTTTTCCTTGTGGATTTTTTCGTCCATTTTTTATTAAATTTTAAACTCAGCGAAACAAGAATAAGTACAGAGACAGCCAGAAAAATATGACTAATCCGGGAATCAAACCAGGATCCTTGACATTACGTGTCAATTGCCGTACCATTAGGTACACCAGAGTTGGTACACCTGCTTCTTTTTTATGCTAATTCTGTTCGTTTCTTTTTCAAAATAAACAAAAGACGACGTTACGGTACGTTAAACTAACAATGGAGTAGGTATACTCTATTTCTAAAGCGATACAATTCAAATTCCAACAGCACTGCCACAACTACACTGTATAAAACTCCCGTCTCAAAATATTCAGAATTCAGAGCATAAACACCAAGTGCTACTCATATTTGCATGCCATTATGGTCCTTATTGTCAATACATAGAATTGTTTGCCGGGTCGTATGCGGGCTGGGAGACAATAAAGGTTACTTTGCCGTGAAATGGATACAAAGTCAATTTGGTCTCGCATTCTGTTTTCCGGTGCATTTTCTATTTTTTGACTCTGGCTTCGAATACCAAATAGTACTTTGAAACTGAACTAAACTATTGCCCAACTTCGTCTAAAGTGTAGTCCCTGCATAATAAGTGTTTCGGTCAATAACCCGTCACTTTTTAAACAGTAGGTACGGAAAGTAGCTAAGGAAAAAGTTCCATTAAAAAAATGCACCTTAAATCGGGTATGAACTAAAAACAATTACTTTGCTCACCCGCGACCACTAGTGAAAAATAGTAAATCTGTGCGGCAAATATATGTTTCCATGCAGGACCTCCGCCTCCACTGCTGCACGAATCAACACATGCCACACAGACCCAACTATCACCACCACCACTAAACTACACGCTGACGCGTTTCGGCACTCTCCACGAGGCCATTATCCAAGCTAAACACTACAACAACCGTTCACCAAGACACCATTACCACTACTCCTCCCCCCTCCTCACCTCTCCTCCTCTCTCCTCTCACTGATAGTGGTAATGGTGTCTTGGTGAACGGTTGTTGTAGTGTTTAGCTTGGATAATCGCCTCGTGGAGAATGCCGAAACGCGTCAGCGTGTAGTTTAGTGGTGGTGGTGATAGTTGGGTCTGTGTGGCATGTGTTGATTCGTGTAGCAGTGGAGCTGCATGGTAACATAAATTTGCCGCACAGATTAACTATTTTTCACTAGTGGTCGCGGGTAAGCAAATAAATTGTTTTAGTTCATAAATATGGACCTCCGCAAAGTAACGCCTGATTCAATAAATTATTTAAATCGGGTAGTTAGACCTTGTGCAAGGTCCGTCCAGATAGCTACATCACCATCTTACACGCTAATCCTGCCGGTAAATAGCAGTGCTAACACTGTTGTGCTCGGCGTGGAGAGTAAGACACATGAAGTATTTCATCTTAGCCCACCAAGTTGGCAACGCAACTACAACCTCACCTGGTGTGGCAGATGTCTATTGGCGGTCGTGATCACTTAAAATCAGCTGGCACATTTGCTCATTTTCCTTTTTTTTGTATAAGCAAAAGAAAAACATTGTCCATTGAATCCCTACTTCCATAAAAAAACTAACAGTTGACACCGATTTTGACCCTTTATTTTTATGAATAAAGATTGAATACTGTGCCAACCATTGGGGCAGTATCAGGCATTGACCTGTTTACCTTGCTGCCGTACAAATTCATACAAATTCTAACCTAAAAGACCAAATTTATATGGGTGTGACAGCTGCCAAATTGGCCGCATAGAGAAAATCTCCCAGCGTAATTACTTTTTCACATTGCTCTTTCACATAAACGTACGACAGTGACAAGTTATAACATTTTCGTATTTTTTTTCCTGTTTCAATATATGACAATATATCTATAATTTATTGAATCAGGCAATACTTTGCAGAGGTCCATATTTATGAACTAAAAACAATTTCTTTGCTTTGTGGTCGTGGGTGAGCAAAGTAATTGATTTTAGTTTTAGTTTTTAGTTTACAATAATTATTATAGCTCCAATGAGTCTTTGTTGGATACAACAAACACAAGAAATAATACTAAAGAAAAGAAAGACAGAACATTACTAGGTAAAGTAAGTAGCCTTAAAACTTCAGTGTTTTCCAACAGAAAGAAAAAAGAAATACACTGAAGTAGGCAACACTATCCTTTTTCTTGACCGTTATTAAAAAAAAACGTTTTTAAGTTTTTTTTTCGTAACTGCGCTTTTCTGGATGATCATTTCAATAATATCAACGAGATAATAACGATTATTTGTTTAAAAAACAAAAAAACCCGACTGCAAAATGAAAAACAATTTTGTTACGTAAGTGTACCCCAAGTCAGACCCGACCACAACTGATGCGAATGTAATGACTCCTCATACATTGAAATCTGTCAAACGCTTCATCTATGTAGAGTGTGCCAAAGATTTAGACATCCATACGTACATACATCGGTACAGTCGGGTAAATACAAAAAGACAAACTTTACTATGAACTAAAAAACAATTACTTTGCTCACCCGCGACCACGCCCGCGAACCGCGCGCGTGTGGTCGCGGGTGAGCAAAGTAATTGTTTTTTAGTTCATAAATATGGACCTCCGCAAAGTAACGCCTGATTCAATAAATTATTCAAACTTTACTAGTTTGATAATATCGGTGCCGCCGTTAGCACTATGTGTTAACATTAAAACGGCGACAGAGGCACAACTAAACACATAGTTATTGCCTCGGTATTGCTTTTTTCGGTAGAACCTAGTAAGAATATAAGGCGCAATATCAATGTATGGTTCGTGTTAAACCTGCACGTACTGAATGAAATTGGCTTAGGAAATTTTGTTCTTGCACATTTGGGAATAAAAGTAGCAGATTAAGTAGTTAAAGAAAGTGTGTTAAAGCTACTATGTTCATACGTAATAACTTAACAGTTTTAACACACTTTTTTCGAAGTTAATGTTTACGAGATGTAGATAACTCATTCTCATCCGCATGTTGCTTCCATGTAATTTTCTGTGTATTTATTATAGGTATCTCACGACTCTATTTTTGAAAATTATTACAACAACAAGATTTAAATTGGCTTTACCACTACAGAAAATATCTATTGCAGCTTATTAACCATTAGAAAATGGACTCGCTGAATGATTAGCCAAAAACGACCAAATACGAAACTTACGAACAATATCATTATGCAATCCGAATTTGCAAAATCTAAAATCAAGATGTATATTATTATTTATATACTATTATACAATGAACGGAGAATGAGTCCATTCCATAATTTCATATTACACGAAAATAACAATGTCTAGTCACCTTAGCAACTTTTTGAGTTAGATCGAGATTTGAAATTTTGGAACGATAGCATGTTTTTTTTTTTAATAAAAAAAGAAGTTACATATATTAGAGCGTAGATTTTACTAGCGCTTGACAGAGGCAATGTAGAATAAAGCTAACCAATATAACACGAAATTACGTTTCAATAAGATAAAATTATATTCTAACAAAACTCAACAACAAAACATACATTTGACAAGACAGCTAATTTCTTCTTCTATAAGTAGGTGTCAAATCGTAAATTCAAAAGAGGTTGCACCTTAACACCTTCTCTCGATGTGAAAACCTATCAGATTAATCAGCTGTTGAAGCATCGGTCTGGCAAGTGGCTTCGTAAAAATATCAGCCAGTTGCATGCAGTTCACTGCTCATCCTCTTCACTATAAGATTTCCATTCGTCACCAGTTCACGTACAAAGAAATGACGAATTCTTATATGTTTAGTTCTTCTGTGAAACTTAGGGTTTTCAGCTAAACGCACAGCAGCCTCATTATCAACATGTAGTACTAGTAGACCTTCTGTCTTTACTAATCCACCGATAAGGCGAGTTAGCCAAATGCTTTCCCTTGCTGCCTCACTGGCTGCTACTATTTCAGCTTCTGTTGTTGATATAGCAACACTCTGCTGTCTCTGGCTTAGCCACGATACTGCTCCACCAGCGTACAAGCATAAAATGCCCGAAGTTGATCTTCCTGTAGCAGTGTCTCCGCCATGATCTGCATCACTTAAACATTCCAGGATACCCTTTTTATAACTCCGTTTGTAAAGGATACCCATATCCGGAGCATATTGCAAATACCTAAGTATTCGCTTCAGTCTTACGCAATTTGCTTGAGTTGGGTTCTCTAGGCTTCTGGAAACCACACTCACGGCGTACGCGATATCAGGCCTTGTTCCGACCATAAGATATGCAAGCACTCCCACAACTTGTCGATAGTTGATAAGGAAGTAGTCTTCAACCTTCTCTAGCCTTTGAGCTACATCTTCTTTGACGATTGGAGTCGTCACCGGTCTGCACTCATGCATTCTAAACCGCTTTAAATTTTTCTTCACGTAAGCTGTCTGATGTATCCTTACATCACCACCTTCTCTGATTTCTATTTCTATGTCTAAGAAATATGAGATTGGTTTAGTTGTAATTTTAAATTTCCCTTTTATCTGCTCAAAGAACTCATCAATTACTTCCTGATTTGATCCAGCTAATAGACCATCGTCAACACAGAGAGCCACAATCAACTTCCCATTAGCCTTCTCTCTTTTGAATAGACATGGATCAGCTTCACTAACTTCGAGTCCAATTTACTTGAAGAAATCCAAAATTGTTCTGTTCCACCAATCTTGCCTTATATTTATCTACAGTTCCGTCAGGATTCAGCTTGACTCTGTATGTATTTGCATGGAATGACTTTTCGGTTCTTTGGTAGCTTCTCAAGAATCCATGTTTCATTAGCTTTTAAGGAATCAATTTCGCTTTCCATAGCTTTAGTCCACAATTCCTTATCTATGCAAGCTATTGCTTCCTTATACGTATTAGGTTCTACGTAGGATTCTGCGCCAACAAAGGAAACATAATCATTGAATTTAACCGGACGTCTGAGGAGAGATCGATCTCGTAAGTGCATGCCATGTCTGGCTAACTGTTCTACGATCTCACCATCGTTCTCCTCATTCTTCCCCTCCAATTCAATTGATTCATCATGTCTTAACAACTCTGGCCACGCATCTTCGAACTCTGTTTTATCACCACTAGTGGCAGGAGCCTCAACAATGTCTTGGTTTACTTCAAGCTCAAGCTCATTGTGTGTCTCAGTAGGTCTGTCCTCGCTCACTTCTATGGCGACAGAAGTAGGCGTCTCCGGGTATCCCTTTCTGACATGCAAAGGAACTTCTATCTCAGTCACTTCTTTCAATGATTCAAAATCTTCTCTATCCAATTTTGAATCAAGCGGTCTTTCATTGAAAGCGACGTCCCTGGACCTTACTAAGGAGTTCGATTCTTTATGCCATAGTCTATAACCGTCGTCATCGTCGTAGCCAATCATTATGCACTTATTTGCCTTCTTCTGCATCTTCCTCCGTTTTTGTTTAGGAATATGCGGGTAGCAAGTTGAACCAATGATCCTCGAATGTTTTATTTGCGGTTTCTTTCCAAACCACAACTCAAGCGGAGACTTTTGTTCTACAGCAGTTGGTCCTGTTCTATTTAAAATGTAAGTAGCAGTCTTCACCAACTCTGCCCACAAAACTTGAGGAAGCCCCTCATGTGCATGCATCATAGCTTTTGCCATCTCAACGATTGTGCGGTTAACCCTTTCACTAGAACCGTTTTGCTCTGGTGTATAGGGCATAATAAGACGTTGGTGTATTCCATGTTTGTCCAATTCTTTGCGAACTTTCTCGTTATCAAACTCACCACCATTGTCGCTTAGAAATTCCTTAATTCGGTGACCTGACGTCTTCGCTTTTGCCAACATAAGCCGCAACATTTCAAGTACTTCCGAGTAATTTTTCATAATGTAGACGCAACGATATCGAGAGAATTCATCCTTAAAAAGAACAAAGTTGCGAGATTTCGAGCAACTTAGTGGGAACGGACCACAAACATCCGAATGTATGCGTTCTCCTGGAGTTACAGCTTTTTCCCGAACACCAAATTTTGTGTCTGTGTGCCTTTCCAAAGATACATCCTTCGCATAAATTCCAGCTGTTCTTGGTCTTTACATCAAGTTCTCGTTCTATGACTCGCTTCACGTGACATTTGTCTTGATGACCCAAGTGTTCATGATACAATTGTAAAGTATCAACTGCTTTTACCATTACACTTTCCTTGGGAGGAACTGGTCTACACTTTAGCTTGTACAGACCACCGTGTTTCTATCTGCTTCCGGTCACGCACAACTTTCCATTGATCCTCAATGAACACGTATTACCTCGTGACTCAAAAAAACTGGTCTTATTTAAATTTTGTGCTGAAAGCACCGAAAAAAGATTCTTCGTGACCTTCGGAACATGCCATACGTCATTCATCACGAACGTTCTTTTCTTCGTCTTCATTAAAATTGAACCTTTCCCTAATGCTTCAATTGTATTTCCATCTGCAGTAGTTAAAGTGTGCGGTTCCTTGAAACGTTCAAAATCCTGATACAGGTCGCCTCTCATCGTGACATGGTGTGTCGCTCCGTTATCGACGTACCATTCGTCTCGATTTGTACTGCAATCTGTAACATTTACCAACACAGCCATCATGTTAGTTGTCCCAGATTTTTCATTAAGTTCCTTCTTAGAACAGTCTTTCTTAAAATGACCAACTTCTCCGCAGCCATGACATTTGAAAGCTTTGGTTCTCTTCTTAATAACCTTTTTGTTGCTGTTAACCACCAGCGCTTCACCTGAAGACCTTGACACGCATCCATCTTCCTTGGAGGTTGTCGTCAATGCTTTCTCGTAAGCACACAGCTGACTGGTCAAATTGTCCACAGTTCTATCCGTCTCTGACATCATTAACCAACTCGACTTGAAGGAAAAGTATATATAAGATCAAAAGTAACTCAGGTAGTTCTTTCCCTTCGTTCGCTTTAATCAGCTCCTGATTAAGATTGTGCTACAAATTCTTTGCTTTCGAGATGTGAGTCGCCATGTCATCAGAGGTGTCCATCTTGAGTCGAAAGAGTTCCATACAGACGTTATACAGGCGGTCGTCGTTCACGCCGTTATACAGCCTGTGCAGTTCATCCCAGACATCTCTTGGATTTGTGAATCTAATTACCTTGTCTAGAGTTTCGTCAATGATATTGTTCATAATTAGCAGAAGAGCAGTACTTTCCAACTTTAGGTACTCTGCCATATCCTTGTTATAAGCCATTGCCGTTGCAGCTGCAGCAATAACAACTCCATCGCCACCACTCACTGCTGGCTTCTCAGGCTTACTTAACTTCCCTTGAACCATATCCATAAGTCCATCCATCCCGCGTAGCAGTGCAGTCATTCTGTACCTCCACTGCACCCAGTTGGTTCCATCCAACTTGGAGATTTGGATTTTATTTAACTCCATGGTTTTTAATTTTTCTTCATACGTCTGGGGACCATAACCTATTAGAGCGTAGATTTTACTAGCGCTTGACAGAGGCAGTGTAGAAGAAAGCTAATCAATAAAGCACGAAATTACGTTTAAATAAGATAAAATTGAATTTTAACAAAACTCAACAACAAAACATACATTTGACAAGACAGCTAATTTCTTCTTCTATAAGTAGGTGTCACATCGTAAACTCAAAAGAGGTTGACCTTAACAACATAAACATTTGTATCTGTAACCAAGTGGAAGGTTATAGTCAATTGAGTGCTCTACATTTTGAGACTAAAATCTCGTTTTAAAAATAAAGTGGCTACAAAGACATGTTCTTTCCGTGTACCCTTCATATGCAATGCTAATCACGCCACAAGTTTTTTCGTTCAATCGTCAAACATGACGCATCCAGATAATGGTCTTAAGTTTTTGACAGACAAATATACTTTATTACTCATTCTGTTCAAAACTGATCAACTCTGTACCAAATTGAGTTAATGGCATACAAGTCAGACCAATAATTTGATCAAATTACAAAGTTAAGCACACGAGAAGTTAAGAATTGTCAGTAATTGCGTGCTTAGTCGCTTCATAATTAATGATTAAAGCTCGCTCAAGCAGTATAAGATGACGGGCCAAATACGGAGTTGGTACTAATGTAATTATTTCGTAAGTTTCAAGGAAATTGTATCTGAATGATATAGAATAAGACTTAGTAATAACGTTTGCTTTAAGTACAGACAATTTTTGTACTCAAAAATCTGTATTTTCGAGTGGAAAACTTGTCTGCACTTAAAATCAAACGTTATTAGTAAGTCTGATTCGAGAAACTGACTTACTCGTCTCGTCTCGTTATTAGTAAGCAAAGCTGTTTTAGTTTATCTGATTATAATAAATCTGTTGCTATTTGTCCTTTACACGCTTCATGATCTTTTTTGAATATCTTTCTGTTTTTATTTTTGTTATTTTCGCGTTAGAGTCTTATCACAATAGCGATGGGCGAGTGAGTGCTTCACACTAATATCGCTTGCGGCGAACACGGTATACAAAACTCGATAGCGAATCGTCAGTGTGATAAGGCTGTTAAAATCTCTGTTAATACACTTTAAATACTAACTTAAACAATAAAACACAGAAAACATGAAAGATATAGTACCAGCTTTGGTGTATGGAACGTGACGCGGATTATCAAGTATCCGCAGATTTACCCCCGGCCATCCAGCATGTCCACCTGTGTTAAAGCTGAAAGGGCTTTAACTATGCGGCTGATAATACAATAATCGTATAATAAAGGTGGTATCTTGCTCGCAAATAACATATTAACAGTATTAAACCTATAAGATAATAGCGGTCAATATCGCGTTCTCATTATGTCATCTATCATAGGTACTGTTACTACAATGTATTATAAAATAAAAATCAAAGTAAACGGGTCATAACTCGTAATTTTTTTGAGTCTGTCAGCACTTTCGGTTCATTAAGTGTAATTATTGATATTATTAAGGCTCTGGCAGCTTGTAGGTGGTGAGAGCATAATTATCATTGTCCATTAATTTGTGTGATTATTTTTGAAATGTTCGTCAAGTCTGTTTACTAAGGGTGGAAATGACCACTACTTTAGTCAAACTACTCCACACTTCCTATACACGTTTTCCCAGGAAATGGCATCTGGGCAATAATAGGTACGTTGAATTCGAAGAAAAGTTGCCAGTTATAATATGCCCATAACGAAAAGCAAGGTTTATCGGCCAAGTGCCCGTAAGATGGCTCAGAGCACAACTCCCTCCCTAATGAGGCTAATTTAGGCAAAGTAAAACAATCTCAATAATCCAAAGTCGCCTAATCCCTATCTTAAACCTTAGGGGTGTTTTGCCCTTGGCAATTTCCTGGCCCTAAAGTAAAATCTTACTGCCGCTTAATTTTGACCCCTAAAGTGGAGTTCAACCCTTTAAGACATGGTCGGACTGTGCGACAACAGCGTGCCATACAAGTTCCATGAAAAAGTTAAACAAACAAAGTTATAAAATAATTATTCCATTCCGAGCCATCATCCTCATAATGTTTAATTTTGTGCTAGGTACTTCACGTATAGGTCGATCAATGGCTATTTTCGTGTAATGGAACTAAATGTTATTTTGATGATTTTCTAAAAACTGCGCTATTTGGAGACATCGTTTTATTTTTCCTGTTAGTTTCACATGGCTAATCTTCTGTTATGCGTAATTACGTTGAGTTTCTCGGAATCAAAATCAGATTTTTATTTTGTTTATAACTACTTATCTTCAGCTGTTATTATTTCGACTACGGTAGGTAAGGTAGGCATCCTCAGTGGACGTCGTTGATATTGACACCCAAACCGTCAGTCGGATTTCTCCGGCAACATCGACGACGTCCGCTGAGGATGCCTCGGAGAGGCGAACACGGACGTGTCCGGTACAATTTTAGTGGTGCTAGTTTTGGCTGTGGGTTCAGTATTACATTATTAACCCCCGACGAAAAAGAGGGGTGTTATAAGTTTGACCTGTGTATCTGTGTATCTGTCTGTGGCATCGTAGCTCGCAAGCGGATTTATCGATTTCGTTGCGGTTTTTTTTTGTTCGAAAGCTAGTTTAATCGAGACAGTTTTTAGCTAAGTTTCATTAAAATCGGTTTACCCGTTTTTGAAATATTGAACTTTGAAATGACAATGTCGGGGGTTTTTCAACTTTTCTAAGTTGGTCAGGTTATTTTCTATTTGCGGAGGGAGGGCGGGAAAATTAGTTTAATACTCAGCGCAGACGCGGCTACTTTGCAACTGTACTGCTCTACTTTGCGGAGGAGCTAACTAATTTAATACATTACTTGCTCTGAAGATTCTTATACCCGCTGAAACTGAGACCACATCTTACAGCCAAAGTGAAAACTGCTACAATGATCAGGGCAGTTCAAGCTACGCTGGCGGCCCGCTCGTATATAACTAGCACCTGTTTTGCTTCTCTCTCAACGATAACACAACCTATTCCTTCGTTAACGCAATTGTTAAGCAAAAGCGAAATTAAATTAGGGTGCTGAGTAGTTAGGGCCGTTGGGACCCGATGACCTTGCAATGTGTTTAATTGTAAGGGATTGTACATTAAGATTTTATGTATGATTGTATATTATTGTGATGAACTTTGAGGCTAAGGTACTGCCGCGCTCAGAGTCAATTAATAAGTAGATTAAGTGACGACTTTGCTACATGAAAACAGAGCGCCTTAGTGTAATCGCCGACCAAAAAATACGTCTCGAACGCGTTTGTGTTATAGGGTCAAATACTATGACAATAATTATAGTTTGTTGTGATACGCGCGCTATAGGCGCTGTCAATTTGCCCATAGTATTCGAGACGTTCTTGTGTGAAAAATGACACTAGAGAGAGAGTTAGTAGAGGAACAACTTTACAACTTTGAGTCCAGCAGTTTATTAGTTCACTGCATTAAATATGTCATATTACGCAAAACTACATTAGGCGAGTACCTACATGGAATAAATTAATTGTTATTATGTATTCTTATGCTGAAATGAATTCAGTAATCTAATTAATTTTCTCTAGAAATCGGGCTTGCTTAGACATTATGCTGAAGTTCTTGTTTCAATCACATAATTAAATTTCCTTTCGGTAAATATTATTGGCAGTCATAACTTTTGTTGGCACGGTATAATATATTATAACCGCATTTTTTGCTATTGAAAAAAAAACCTTAGAAAAAAAACGTAAAATAATCCTCTAAAATAATGATAAATAAATAAAATAAAATAACAACAGAAACTAAAGCCTAAAGTTTTATGGCCTAGCACTAAGCAGCAGAAATATGAAGTCGGTGCTTCATTCAAAGAATACTCCGCTCGCACCGCACCGACTTCATATTTCTGCTGCTTAGTGCTATAGGCCATAAAACTTTAGGCTTTAGTTTCTGTTGTCCGAAATAAACGCATTTTACTTTATTTTATTTATTTATCATTATTTTAGAGGACTGTTTCACGTTTTTTTTCGAAGGTTTTTTTTTTGAAGGCAGTTTTACTTTTTTGTTAAAAGATTTTTATTTCACAATTTTACGTTGATATAACATTTTCAGAATTATCCTGCAACTCCTAACCGTTAAGGAGTTGTACCTTCCATCATCAGCTCATCATCATGAGATGATGACTACCGGACGCAAATGCTTGAATAGCCTTAAAAAATATATGAAACACATAATACGTGCCTATAAAATTTGAGGGTTGGCCTCGATTTCCCTAGGATCCCATCATCAGATCATGACTTGGTGACAATAGGACCACCTCAGAAGTATACCCTTTCGAATAAAAAAAGAATTTTGAAAATCGGTTCACAATTGACGGAGTAATCGATGAACATACATTAAAAAAAAAAAAACATACAGTGTAACGTAGAACCTCCTCCTTTTTTGAAGTCGGTTAAAAACTGGCAGTTCTTTGTAGTTTTTTATTCATTGAGCTTTTGTGTAATTTTAAGCTCATTACTTCTTACAGTCTGCGCGCGAGCTCCGAGGAATCGGGGCTGGGTTTAATTTAATTTTTATAACAAGCACATACTATCGTCCTGGATCCCCCAGTCCTCACTAGAGGACATAAGATTTCAAAAAATCTACAGGCAAATGACAGACCGGCTCATCAAGTTGATACACACAGAACGTTTCTGAACGAAATTGTCAACATAAAATAAATATATACCGAGTCATAGATGGCCAATCAGCGATCAGTGGGGCTTTACATCTGACACCGCCGGCCGCGCCATGCCCCGCGGTAAGTAAATCCAGATTTATCTGAAAAGTCTAATTAAGTATTTTTGTTTTGATTTGATTAGTAAATTTTTGGTGTATTTCACATGTTAGTAAGTTTATTTCCTCAAAAAAATTAAAAAACATTAGCCAAAAATAGTTCTGAAGTTGTACTCGTGCGAGTACAAGGGGTCTTGACATTGTAGTTTATGTTCTCGTACCAGTACAAGGGGCCTCAGCGATGTAAGATTTTTTGAAGTTATATAAAAGTTAAGTATGTTTTATTTGCGATTTTCAGGCATAAAGGACTATGAAATAGATGAGTACGTCAACTTCGATGCATCCGACGAACTTTCCGAGGGAGAAGATGTTTATGTCAGAAATAACCCCGAAACGGCGCCCCTTACATTTGAATCGGAAAGCGACGACGAAGATACTCATTTTTGGAGAATTGTAAATTATAGTACAAGCTTTTATTACAACAAAACAAACAAAAACAATAATAGTAAAATTTTTAGTTAATTTTCTCATGAAATACCCGAACTCACTCAACCAGCTTCTATAGAACGTAATCTACAAGACTAGAGCCAACATTTTTTTTAAAGATTATACAGGATTCCTTTTAACGAACCGCCAATACTTCAGCCAAGTGTTAAGTAATTCTAAATGAACACCCCTGTAAGGTTTTAATTTTGAAAAATAAAATAAAAAGAACCTTCTCCCATACATCCAATTGCCTCCGCTGGTTGACAATTCATTATGGGAGAGTGATTTTTAAAATTTCTATTAAAAAAAACACTTCACACTGGTACTTACTTAGACTTACATAACCCCTGGCTGAAGTCTTGGCGATCCATTTAAACCTTGTATAGATGATAGTTTTCTGCAAAAAATGTTTTCAGAAACAAATAGGACTGCCAATCTGAAAACATGTACTAGGTACATAGTTTATTTCAAAAGAGCTTATTTTTGTTACTGAGTTTAAAAATGTTGATGATGATACTGAAAGTATAATCCTGTGCAATGTGCAATTTTCGTAAGTACTGTAATGCAAAAAAGTTGATTCATTATGGTGTTTTGTTTTATTTGATACTGGTCTCGAGTGAGGACAAAGTCCCCATGTACTCATCAGAGGATATAAGGAAAAATCGAGGGGAAAACTCCAAGATTTTTTTACAAATTTTCCGACATTAAGGGACACCTAATAAGTCGATTTTTTGAAAGAAATACCAGTTTCTGCAAAATCGTTACCCCCAGGATCCAGGAGGCTATAATACCGTGTAGAATAAATTCATAATTATTTATATGAGCTAGTGTTATTTAATCTACAAGAATATTATATTGTTTGGTAAAATAAAACAAACCAGAGCCCACGATTGCCCGGAACTTGCGCGCGTGCTTATATTTAGCTTGGGATTCCTACCCCAATCTATAAGAATAAATAATAACATAGTAGAACGGAAACTCCCGCACCGGACGGGCTCAAGGTTGCGATATTAGAGTACTCGTTAAACGAACTACTCAGTCAGGCTGTCACGGCCGGCGTCGCACGCGCGTTTGGTTGTTTATAATTTGGTTGTAATAGTTTTACGTGAGCTTGTATGTATTTTATTTTATAATTGTAGGTAAGTAATACTTACTTAAATCACTTTAAATGGGTTCATTTGGTATGGCACTTATAATAACTTCTTATTTAGAAGTGTCTATAATTATGTAGGTACGTAATGATTTATAACTCTCATATTTTGTAAAACTAGAATAAAATGGTGATTTCAAAGTAAAGAGAAACTTATATGTCGGCAGATGGCCAGAGCCTTGCTCTATTTCTTTAGACATCTCGGGTGATCTACGGGGGCAGTTATTTTAAATAAAGCAATCCTTTTACACTTTAAACTTTTCCATTAAAGATAATAAAGTAAATCAAATCTGAGGCGCAACGATCTGTCGGAGGTCCGCACTCCAGTGCCGGCGCGGCCGTCGCGAGCGGTTAGTCGAGCTTCCGCCCCACCACGCCGCCCCGCTCCGAAGTTCCGTTAGGTGCATGCAGCGCCATCTGGAGTGGCGCGCACCTTGGCCTCAGCATAATCAATTGATTGCCTTATTTTAACGTTTGCCGACACGGCCTTCCTGACTAGCGCACGAGAAGTAACTGTAGAAGTTCCGTAGTGGGTGAGCTGCTTGATTAAGCTACTCATAGATGGCGCTGAGGAGAGATCTTCCAAATAAAAATATGACACAAGGCATTGAAAAATTCGTTAGGTACACCAACGTTAAGTATAGCTTAATTGGTGGAGCGTGGTACGGATTACCGAGGTTGCTGGTTCAAGTCCAGCTGCTTAACGAATTTTTCTTTGCATTGTCATTGTATGTTGAATTTCATTCTATGAATGTTTCATAAAAATAAAAACAAAAATAATCAATAAATCGATTATTTTCATTGATTCAGAAAATAGCTCCATCTCTTGCCACTAATGCGTAACTGTAGAAGTTCCGTAGTGGGTGAGCTGCTTGATTAAGCTACTCATAGATGGCGCTGAGGAGAGATCTTCCAAATAAAAATATGACACAAGGCATTGAAAAATTCGTTAGGTACACCAACGTTAAGTATAGCTTAATTGGTGGAGCGTGGTACGGATTACCGAGGTTGCTGGTTCAAGTCCAGCTGCTTAACGAATTTTTCTTTGCATTGTCATTGTATGTTGAATTTCATTCTATGAATGTTTCATAAAAATAAAAACAAAAATAATCAATAAATCGATTATTTTCATTGATTCAGAAAATAGCTCCATCTCTTGCCACTAATGCGTAACTGTAGAAGTTCCGTAGTGGGTGAGCTGCTTGATTAAGCTACTCATAGATGGCGCTGAGGAGAGATCTTCCAAATAAAAATATGACACAAGGCATTGAAAAATTCGTTAGGTACACCAACGTTAAGTATAGCTTAATTGGTGGAGCGTGGTACGGATTACCGAGGTTGCTGGTTCAAGTCCAGCTGCTTAACGAATTTTTCTTTGCATTGTCATTGTATGTTGAATGCAGCCAGTCAACAAGGGATGCAGCCTACCTGTACACAACACGCCACCGCTTCACATACGGCTAGTCCCAGGGACTACCGGAATATCATCAGCCTCCACTGCATCCATACTCTCTTCACTCACTCTACAATTCTCGTTGACCACAGTAGTCTCAATAGAATCTGTATCATTTGCCGACACGGTCTCATCCTCGTTAAAAATCTCGTCACACATAGCTTCTACCACCTCTGTTAACCCTGCCCGGCCTTTAGGTACCTCTCGCAAGCTTTCATGTGGATTTGGATTTGTAAAGTCTGTTAGTGCCATCAATGTTTCGCAGTTCATATCGATCATTCTCTAAGACCTTTATTATTTTAAAGGGTCCTCTAAATTTCCTGTCCAATTTAGTTTGATTTCGCTCACAGCATTTTAGGAACACGAAATCACCGACACAAAAAGATTTAACTGGGGCTTTGCCTTTGTTAAAACGCTCTCGTTCAGTAAATGCTAACGAATCAATAGAATCGGCCGCAGTTTGTCTATTTTCTTGTAAAGAACCGGTATGTCTATTTTCAGTGTTAGTGCTGTCATGATAAATTGATGCTATACCTAACGGTTGACTACTGATACCGAACATTAGTTCGGATGGGGAGAATCCCGTGACTCTACATTTTGTGGAATTTAATACTAACTGAATTTCGCCGAGCTCCTCTCTCCAAATACTGTCACTATCGTTTTCTACTATTGTTAATAGGTTTTTGAGCGTCTGCATCACCCTTTCAACTTGTCCATTTGCTCTACTTGCTCCAGTAGCGATGATATGCAAATCTATATTGTGGTCATTACAGAAAGCTTTGAAATCACTACTTATAAAACAACGACCTTGGTCAGTAATAACGCGCTTTGGAGTTCCGAACAAATGAACGCAGTATCTTAGGGCCTCTACGGCGCTATTTGCGTCTAAAGTAAGTGTATGTCGTAGTAACACGAATTTGGTAAAGGCGTCAATTACAACGAACACATACTCCTTTCTTTGACTTTTTCCACTAAGTTTTCCGCTTATATCAATGTGCACTGTGTGCCAGGGAATACCTACTTTAGGAATCGGGTGCAATTGGATTTGTTGTGCTCCCGAATTTCCTTTACATAACTTACAGACCAAACAGGAGTCAACCAATTTTTTGACAGCCTTTGCCATACCGTGAAACCAATAACAATCGTAAATTTTGTCTAATGTCTTGTCGTAACCTAGGTGTTTTATTTGAGTATGCACATGACTTATTAGGGACCATGCCAGTGATTTCGGAACTACGGGTAGCCAAGAACTACGTTTGTTTCGTTGAACTTTGCGATACAACACGCCATTTCTAACATCGTAAGACTGGGCAATGTCTGAAGAAAGTTCACCGCTATCCCATTTTGCTACTATATCCGAGATTTCACTATCGCGTTGCTGCTCTACAGATAGCCAGCTATGTTGCAATTCAACGCTTTGCACTAACTTTGATCGAGTGTTTGTATCAATGGGCATTGTAAGATTGGATAAAGGATTTCTAGACAGGAAATCAGCATGAGACATGTGACGGTCTTCTCTATATTCGATATTAAAATCGTAGCACTGCAGTATTGCCCACCATCTATGCACGCGTGGGGTAAGGTCGATCTTTGTGCTGGAAGACTTCAGCGCATTACAGTCAGTACGTACAGTGAATCGACGGCCATACAAATAATGTCTAAAACTCTCTACGGCTCGAACCACCGCAAGCGTTTCGAGCTCGTAGGAGTGATACCGAGATTCGGCTTCACTGGTACGTCGACTGAAATAGGCCACGACATGAGGAGCTTTATTATGCCGTTGGATTAAGACGGCGCCATAGCCTTGAGAGCTGGCGTCCGTGTGAAGTTCTATATCTTTATCAGGATCAAAAATGGCCAGAACAGGTTCTGAGGTCAACATTTTTATAACTTTTTGATGAACCTCAGCATGTTGTTCTGTCCATTTTATTTCTCCTTTAAGTTGAACAAGAGGATATAGTGGGGCCATAAGCACCGAAAAGTTTGGAATAAATTGTCTAAAATACGAAGCCAATCCTATGAATTGCCGCACCTGAGTTGCGGTGCGTGGAGGAGGGCTCTCTACCAGTGCCTGTATTTTGATTGGATTCGGTCTTATTTCTCCTGACTGTATGACGTAACCGAGATAAGTTACACGCGTTTTTAAAAAAGTTCATTTTTTCATATTTAACGAAAACCCGGCTTTGGTGAGGGCTGTAAGAACAAGGTTCAAACGTTCTAAACCTTCGGCGATTGTAACGGAAGGAATCAAAACATCGTCTATGTAAATTTGTGCAAAGTCACAGCCTTTCAGAGCCTTTTGGATGCATCTTTGAAAGACAGAAGGGGCATTTTTAAGCCCGAAAGGCATCGCTACATATTCAAATTGCCCATCAGGCGTAACAAATGCAGTTCGTTCAATGGAGTTGGGCTCTATTGGTATACAGTGGAAACCAGAGGTCATATCTAACGATGTAAAATATTTTGCACCATGTAATCGATCGATTTGGTCTGCGATTCTCGGGAGAGGATAATTATCAGATCTAGTGTTGGAATTTAACTCCCTATAATCAACTACCATGCGGTCGCTACCATCCTTTTTCTTTACTAATAGTATCGGGCTAGCAAAGGGTGAGCAGCTTTCGCGAATAATTCCTGCTTCCATTAGTTCAGAAACCTTATCCTTTACAACCTGTCTTTCTGATGCTGATAGCCTGTAGGGGCGTCTTTGTACAGTTTTATTGGGATCTATCAAGTCGATCTTCATAGAGCCAGTATTAACTCTGTTTGTAGGTACTCCTTCCACAAAATTATTTGCGAATTTTGAAATTACATCTATGAGGGCAGTTTTATTTTCACCGTCTAAATCTGTATTAACATCAATCATTCGAGAATTTGAGTTAGAAGACATATTGCACATTTGAGAAAATTTTGACCGAAAAAGCGATACCCCTGCTTCGTTAATCTGTACAACTACCCCCTTTTCAATTATATCACGGCCCAGCAAAACAGGCTCCACAAGGCAGTCGTCGCTAACCACGTAAAATAATATCTCCAACGTTAAGTCTTGCACATTAGTAACACATGACAGTTGATCGGTACACACTACCTCCGAATTACCAATACCTACCAATATTACTGTGTTGCGAAAACGTGTTCCCTGTATTTGCTCAGCGAAACTACGTGTGAATAAAGAGCACTCGGAGCCAGAGTCAAAAATAAAGTTACTGCTTTTACCTGCAACATTGAGCTCACCGGTCACCGCTTGCTTACAGCACAGTTTGACTTCTTTTTTGGGCACCTGCTCTTGCTTGTCCTTGGCCGCTGCGCAGGCAGAAGACACGTGGCCGGGCTTTCCACAGCTATAGCAGATAACTGGGCGTTTTTCTTCGAGGCGCGATGTGGGTAGTTTTAAAATCTGCGAACTTTCGTTTCGATTACGTGGACAATTAACTATTCTATGGCCTGTTTCGCCACAACGATAGCACGTGCCAGTAAAAGCTTTATTAGTGTCAGTGTACCGTGGTCGCTTATTTTCAAAGTAGTTATCGAAATCGTCACATCTTCTTTTCAATAGTGATACACCACGTAATACACGACAGAGTTGCGACTTCGAAGTTATTGTGTGAGCATTAACCTCCCGTCGGATATTTGAATCGCAATTTGATAACACTGATATAGCAAAACCTGTTACGACATCTTCGAGTAGATCAATTTTTGGTATTTTTTCGATTAATTGCCACAGTCGTACAGCAGCGTCGGCAGCAGATTCTTTGGTGTTTCATTGAAATTTAAAAATTCGATCAAAATAATCCTGCATAAGCATTGGCTTTGAAAATCTGGACAACAACATTTCTTTGACATTTTCCCATGTAATTGACGTGGTGTTTATTTTAGTCAGGCTCGACGCTGCACGACCACGCAAAGCGTGTGACAAAGCTAATAATAATTCGGTACCTTCAAGCTTCCTGTGTTTAATTATGACCTCGTTTACGGCGCACCAACCCTCGATGTTAGCCTCGGCGTCGTCTGGATCAAACTTGATGAGTGTCGGCGTTGGCGCCGGCGCGGGCGTCGACGCAACCACGTTCGGTGTTTGCTGCGAAAATGTATTAGTCATGCCGCGTAGCAATCGTAAAAAAATCTCTGCCTCGTGATGGCTCACATCGACGGATTGTTGGCCTCCTAAGGTACTCTTTTCAAGTGCGGGTCCGTTAGACACTTCTGATGTCGGCAGATGGCCAGAGCCTTGCTCTATTTCTTTAGACATCTCGGGTGATCTACGGGGGCAGTTATTTTAAATAAAGCAATCCTTTTACACTTTAAACTTTTCCATTAAAGATAATAAAGTAAATCAAATCTGAGGCGCAACGATCCGTCGGAGGTCCGCACTCCAGTGCCGGCGCGGCCGTCGCGAGCGGTTAGTCGAGCTTCCGCCCCACCACGCCGCCCCGCTCCGAAGTTCCGTTAGGTGCATGCAGCGCCATCTGGAGTGGCGCGCACCTTGGCCTCAGCATAATCAATTGATTGCCTTATTTAAACGTTTGCCGACATATATCTTAGCGATATTATCTTTTGACGTAAGTACCTAATATTTAACAGCAAGCAACCCTAGCAACATGCAGGACGACAGAGGGGTGTAACGACATGTAGGTATATAAATGGCGGCGTTTTGGACTCGGTCAAAAGAGATTCCGTTTTACCATGTTAGAAAGAAAGAAAGAAAGAAAACATTTATTCGTGACATTAATACGAGGTAACAAGGACACAAGACACAGAATAAAGATTGTCACGAACTGGTCCCAACTCAGCGTGATGCTGGCCTTGCAGCCAGCGCTGGTCTTCCGTTGGAATCACATTATTATTTATTCTTATGCCGAATCTGTAAGCTCAACCTATAAGTCTCTGTCTTTGACTGAAACAACTTACCTTACTTAAATTAAAACCTGTAATCAGAAGATCGTCTTGACAAGGCCCCAAAAAATAAGATAGCTCCTATGACTCATCTGAAACTCCACCCTGTACTTCTAACACATTAACTCAGAACAGCACAAGACAATCCCTTTGTTAGAGATAAAGCCGTAGCACAGTTCTAAACAAAACATAGCACTTGACACTTCAAAGGTACCTAATTTCCTGCAAAAGTGAGCGAACCAAC
The DNA here is from genome assembly GCA_963691665.1 of Clepsis dumicolana. Taxonomy (NCBI): domain Eukaryota; kingdom Metazoa; phylum Arthropoda; class Insecta; order Lepidoptera; family Tortricidae; genus Clepsis; species Clepsis dumicolana. Next base: position 2,586,996 of record OY829520.1, on the reverse strand, counting down.
TAAGTGCTGCATTGTTAAACCCCAACCGCTCGGGTGTCGTAAAAACTTTGTCGCGTTTGTACGCGAAATATGTTTCAACTGACGCATTAGGAGACGTAATTGATGCGTCTTCCAAGTTCAGAGCTAAATGTTAAGGTTTATGTAGCATTTCAGGACGTGTAGCACAACAGTGGCAACTCTTGCTTATTTCCATGCTCTGTCCATGTAGCACGCGCGCCATTTTGTCGCTTGTCGCGCAGTGCCTCCCTTTCACAGTGATGGAATCAGTGAAGGAGGCACTGAGCGATAAGCGACAAAATGGCACGCGTGCTAGCCCCTCTGAACATACATACATTTTAAAAGAATACCACCTCCCCACCTCCGCACCTCCTCTCCAAAAGCCGTGATAGCCTAGTGGTTTGACCAATGGCCTCTCAAGCAGAGGGTCGTGAGTTCTAGCCCCGGCTCGAGCCTCTAAGCTTTTCGGAATCCATATGTGATTTTTGTTGCAATTTTTGAAGCACAAAACAATCAATTGACGTGCTATCAAGTCTACTGACAAGTAAACTATAAACCAATTTATTTTCTTAACTAGCTGTTGCCCGCAACTTCGTCCGCGTATAATTCGGTTATCGCTATCCTGCGGGAACTATAGGTAAGTACAATTTTCCCGGATAAACATGGGCTGTGTTATTCTGATCTATGTATAAACTACATTACTGTGAAGCTACATTGAAATCCGTTCAGTAGTTTTTACGTGAAAGAGTAACAAACATCCACACACTCATCCTGACAAACTTTCGCATTAAAAACAGAAAACTGACTGTAATTCCGGGAAACAACTCACCCTATGTCACTCCCATAACAGAAACGAACCTATTGACACCTCATACGTTGAAATCCGTCAAACGGTTTAGGCTGTAAAGCGTACCAATGAATTAGACATACATACATACACTCGAAAACCGCCTTCAAAAAAACCTTAGAACGTAAAATAATCCTCTAAAGCCTTAAGTTTTATGGCCTAGCACTAAGTAGCAGAAATATGAACTCGGTGCGGTGCGAGCGGAATATTCTTTGAATGAAGTATCGACTTAATATTTTAGAGAGAGAGAGAGAGAGAAACATTTACTCATATACATTCGACACATACAGAGAAATAAAACAGTAAGTACATTTAAAAATACTACACTACAGTACATTTACTATTTATTTCTGCTACTTAGTGCTAAGCCATAAAACTTTAGGCTTTAGAGGATTATTTTACGTTTTTATTCTAAGGTTTATTTTGAAGGCGGTTTTACTTTTTTGTTAAAAGATTTTTATTTCACAATTTTATGTTGATTTGACATTTTTCGGAATTATCCTCCAACTCCTAACCGTTAAGGAGTTGTACCTTCTGTACCTAACCCAGTGGTATATCTTAATAAATTTTAACCAGGTTATTACTCATTACTGGTCAATGGAGGTTTCCATACTTCGCTCAATTTAAGTGAATATCCTTCAATAACTATGGATTGAAATAAATACTCATAATAAGAAGAGTATAAATTGAATTGACCAAATTAGATTGTGATCGTCTAGAAAGATTAGGACTCCCTACGTTGTGTAATTTTTTGTTTTAGTAATCCCAAAATTCTTTAAGATGTGGTATGTCTGGATTAAAACAAGGTGTAAGTTTTAGAGGTATTCATGTATTCAAACTAAAGACTTATAATTAAACACAACTAATGTCACACAGTATAATAAAAATAAAACATAACTACTAACTAGTATAACACATTATAATAAAAATAAATAATGCAAGTGTACTGATTTCTGTAGTAAGTGAGTAGAATAGTAGGTAGGGTCTGGGAATGGGAATGATGATACCGGGGCCATCATTGGCCCCGGGCAAGGCTCCAACCACTAATGGAGGTGACACCAGTCACCAACATTACCCCCTCCTTGCTACCTTCACACACCAGCAGAAAAATAATAATAGTTTAGGTTAAATTTAGAGCGCTAACCACGGCGCTAAGTCAACTCAAATAAAGAGACTGGCTAGGAGGAATGAGTAAACCCAATTCCAAGATAGATTTAGTAATTAGATGGAAATACATCCGATCCAACCAATGCTCGTTCATTCTGCTGCGTCACCGTGCATAAAACACAGGTAAAAGTTGGGTAATCAGTTGGAATGCCTAAGCATAACCAATGGATTACAAAATATTCGGTATAACCAAGCTGCAAGCAGACAAGGTAGTGTGGGGTCTCATTAGAACGTAAGGAGAGCGGAATCCACCAGTCTTTTCATTATGCTTTCTCTTCCCACTGAGTGGGCCTCATGGAATAGACATAACTACATCGAAAGGCGATTCGGCAGGTATCCAAAGGTTCATAACAAGAAATAATTAGATAAAGGTAGCATGTAAACATACTACCGAATTGTAGAGTGTGGTGTAGGCACTGAGTATTAAACACAGGTTAACAGCACACGAAAAGCATCTGGTAAAACCGGATGAAAGGTTCGAGTTGCAATAACTTGAACAATTCAATAATTATAGTAACATTGTAAATCAGGCACTCACAAGGAATGGTAGGATTATGATAGACAAATATTTGTCTTGAGTTAAATGAAACACCTTAAGTAGAATTCATTTATTCAGATAATCAACACCATCGCAGGAGCCTCCCAAATCCTACAATGCAATAGTCTCAGATATATTGGTCCAATAAATGGTCATAATATGTTTAGTAACACAAGAGGACATTGGACTCTATTTTGTTCTACCAATAATCCTGGATCAATGGTATACCAAAACAGAATTTTAGATTTGAGTGATTGCGACACTAAGATAATCCAGAGGAAATATCAAAGTCTAGACCTTCAGTTAACACTGACTTGAAGTAGCATATGAATATGTCTTTTACACAGACTTACTGGTGGCAGGTCCGCCTAACCCAGTTTAAGTGTAAGATCCATGTTTCATACTTAACCAGTCATTAATAACCGAATTACATACAGGCAAGATAGCTCTTGACAGGCAATCAAAAGATTGTCGTTCAACAGACATAATGAATGATATGTTATAAACTCAACATAACTATAGTAAGAACTTCACTCACTTAGCCATGAAGAATAGATAACACAATGCTGGCTAGGCCTTCACTCAGGGGAAAACCTATAGTAAAACACAGTTCGATTATGATCATTCCTGGACCATACATCCAGACACTTCGAATCATAAATGTATTATTATAAGATTAAGGCAGCTCTGCATTACACCTCATTTCTACAACATAATGCCGTCCATAGTCTCATTAGACCTTTAGACATTACTTTATAGAAACTACTTCTCACAAATACCTCGCTCTGAATTTCCATGGAACGCTATACAGCTAATCCCTTCAGAACTACACAACAAATATTGTATGGAGTTTGTGTACTGATAGTATATTGTGTGAATAGTGTGTATGTATAAAAATACATAAATGCGTATAGCTAATAGTTTAGTTGCATGTTGCAGGCATATTTTGTATAAATAACACAAATGTATTGTTCGAACGGGTGATGTCATTCTCATAATGGAATCTATTCTGTTAAAATGGATCTAATTTTGCTTACAAAATTATAGAGATTCATTTTCTGAGAAAAACCACCAATCCATTCACACAATAACACAAATTAATATCTTAACAGAAAATAAAACATTCGCAGTGCAAACCACACAAAGTAAAATATAAATTCCCTAACTTTTCCCTACAAATTGTCCTACTCCCTAGCATTGTATAGTCAGAATTAGAAAGAACCTTAGCCTCCATACTACGTTATGCTTACTATACACTACTCATTACAAATTTTATTACAACACAATGAAAAATGAGGCAAAGACTCAATTGAAGTCCGACATACACCCTAACCACAGAAAAGCATGCTTACATACCTTTTATTTACCAAGATTAGGTAAATATATATAAAATCCAACCTGCACACAAGAACACACTACCTATCACACTAAGACACAACACAAATTGCCCATAATTTCACTAAAAAAACACCCCTAGCTAGAATCACTCCCTATTGCGAACTGAAATTTAGTCTAAAACCCATAAACTAGACTACCCTCTAAAATATTACCTATCTAGCTAAACTTCTAATACGCGTAATTCAAACCGTCACGGATCTGACTACGGAGTTTGAATCGCCATAGATAAAACCCAGCACTTCCATTTGTATTAAAAACAAATGAAAACCTTCATGCAGTGAGCAAATCCAGGAATTCTAGTTAAATACTAGATTTATTCAGTAACAACTAAATCCAGGATAAATATGCTAAAATAACAATGAAATCCTGCTGAAAATCAGCAACACTTCAGTAGCACAGTATTATTGTATAATTAACTGCAATAAACCAAGGAAACACAGGATTGCTCACTAAAAGAAGTTTCTGGCTTTACCTGAAGGCACTCACAAGGAAGGGCGTTCCGAAGACTCGACTCTTCCAAAGCTGATCCGAACCCGACTGAAGACTGAGTAAAACTGTCCCGAAGCTCACCTGGAGCCTCATATTTATAGCTTTCCCGAAGGATCGCAAACATTACCTTATATGGTCATGTCCAGGGAAGCGTTACAACCGAAAAAGCCTCCATGCCCATATTTGGTCCTCCATAAGGAATCGTTCGAACGCGAGATCGCGAGATTACCTAATATGGTAACATATAAGGCACTCTTCGCTTGGACCCTTCGCCCCACCACTTTAGTGATGTTACGATATCAATTCTGAAATATTTTCAAGAAGTGTAGTTTAAATATATTAAACACCTCCAACAGGTTACACAATTGCCTTCTCAATCCTTTTGTCAAAATAAATACTTTGTCAAAATTTGAACTACAACTGTGTAGTATTTTAGTCATAATTTCAAATAAAGCATAAAACAGCAATTAGAATATCTTCTAGATCTTCGAAAATAGCAAACATTTTCCCAACCCTAGCATCCCAACTTTCTTGCAAAACCGTCTCCTAATTGGGGAATTACAACAGCTGAAACATGATTGGCTAATGCTCTAAAACCAAGCCAAATATATAAGGGTCTGATTGGTAGTTAGCAGGACATCAATTATCAGGTCCGAAATTTATTAGAAGTAAATCAAAGGCACATTATTTGAATTTAAATTTTCCACAATGGAATTCAAATAGAGAATTTTATTATAATTTGAGATGAAAATTATTAATCAAATCGACTCTGTCATTTTTTAGGCTCACAGAAATCATTGACTCAAACAGTCTAGTTTGACTTTAATGAGTGAAATGTTACTTGACGTCTGATCGGTATTTGCTATTAAATATTGATTTACCATAAATGTGTGTATTATAGTAGATAACACAATTAACAATCACAAGTGCTACTTCAGCATGTGACCTCCTCAATGCTTCAGCAAACATGCCTCAAAATACAGGTAAACCTCACTCTAAGTTGAATGATTTCGTATGATTATTTCATAAAATAAAAGTGTATCTTTTAACGAACTACACTTGATGTTACAAAACGATGATCTTTAATGACGTGTTAAACCTAATTTATGTTTCAGGTAAAATTCAAGAATTTATGAACCAAAAGCATTTTTAATCCCATGTTGGGTTTCATGCTATTACTGAAAACGCTGAAAATATATCATGAAACGCCAAATTTTTACTCTTAGTCATGTCCACCTAAATCCCAGGTAAGAGTATAATAGAAATTTCATATCTTAACTTAAACCTCATACTGTTATTTTAATAATATTTTTGTGTTCATATTAGCCATTCTTATAACTTTAACTACAGCTAATTCATATAACCAAATGAGATAAGGTATACTAAATTATAGTATTTGTAGTGCACAAAGAACAGATTTATAATAACAGTACTAATCCAGGTTTTATTATACAAGTTATTAAGACCGCTAAATTGGTCTAATATGGAGAATTCACCTCGATGACTTGGTTAAAATCCATAGGATCTAGAAGACTAATTATTGTATAAATATAGTGTATTGGGGTGTAGGGATAAGGCTTATAAAGATTTTGACTATAAACACACAATACTGTATAATATTAGATGACATAACAATTTCAGTCTCCGGAGCAAAATATCCCATACAATAAATTACTTATATTGAATCATTTAACTAATAGATCCGAAATGAACTAACTAATTCTATTTTAGAACCGATATTAGGAACAGATGTAAGCATAAGCGCTTAGATCTAGCTTGTATTTAAAATGAGAATGAAACATTCAAAATGATGTTGGATTAACTCGGTAAAAATTCCTATTACAGAGAAACTTTTAAACTACGCCATGGATGTTGAACTATTTGGTATCAAATTTGCCTGTGCCGCTGAAATGAACAGAAAATAAAAGAAATGCTTTATTGGACACGGATTCAATGGACCTTTCAGCTGATGGAGGACATCATAAGAAGAATTCTATAAATTGAACATTTTTATAACTATTTTACATTAGTTAGACCTGCTTTTGCTAGAAGTTCACAGTAATAGTATCGCCTGTTGTAGAATTAATTGCTTATGCTTATAAAACAACAAAAGGAGAATAAATGAACCTCATATATTATACCCTGTTTTATTGATTTTTCTATTACAACGCCATCTATTATCGAGTAGCTAATTTCCTAATTTTAAACCAATAACCTGAAGCTTTTAGTTCGTCAACTCACTCTAGGTGTCGCTTAAGTATCCAATTACCTCCTACATGGTGACATCTATTGTTGAGTAGGGAAACTCTTTACCCAATCAACACAGCTGTATGATAAACTGAAAACTCTTTCTAATTAAGGGACTAACTTCACTACTTGTCCAGAGATGTCACTAGTTTCTATGCATAAAATGATTGATTAGTTTAATCTTGGAATTATTTATTAAATTGACGAAAGATGTGATTTGGAATAGAATGTATGCTTTTATTAAAGTCAATTAATATTATTTAGAATCGAAAATTTTATTCCCATATCTATTCTTATAAAATATAGCCAATTAAGGCAATATTATAGTAGGTCTGGTACACTTCCATCATCAGCTCATCATGAGATGATGACTACCAGACGCAAATACTTGAATAGCCTTAGAAAATATATGAAACACATTAACATTTTCAGAATTATCCTCCAATTCCTTCATTCAATGAATATTCCGCTCGCACCGCACCGACTTCATATTTCTGCTGCTTAGTGCTAGGCCATACAACTTTAGGCTTTAGTTTCTGTTGTCCGAAATAAACCCATTTTATTTTATTTTATTTATTTTATATTGGTCATCAACATAAATACAGATAGACATAAAAATTTCAATTCATTTAATTTTTCCTGTAATCTTTACATAAACATCTATGAAATAGAATTACCTGTTTCAGATTTTTCTCTTTGCATAGGTTCTTCAGCGATAAGGGGAATGGTATTTTTTAGGTTTTTCATCTAAAGTCGAAAACAAAGTGGCCTTAAAAAAAGAAAGGAATATTTTAGAATTTGTAAACAACACTCTTTCATTTGATACTCCACACAACCTAATACCCCAACTTTATTTTTTTAAAACCCGTTTTCAGTTCTTATTGCAAAAAAGATAAAAATATTTAAATTCTTTCTTATGTGCATAATTGTTGGGCAAGTATCATCTAACACTACTCCAAATTTCAGGTCAATAGCATTAGTAGGCTCTGAGATAACCAGCTGTGACAGACAGACAGCAGTTTTACCATTTTGGTTCAGAACCCTAAAAATTAGTTTTTTTTTTGTTTACCTAAACAATTTTTTCTATTTTCCTCTTCATGAAAAAATTCCTTCGACTTTGAAAAAAAAAATTGTTGATAATGGTCAAGCCATTCTCAGGTTTTGCACTTAGTAACATATTTAGTGATTCATTTTTATTTATTATAGGTAGATAGATACATACAAATTATTTATTGCTCTCAAGTTATCCAGTAAGCATAGTCCAATACATAATTATAGGCACTTAATTAATGTGAAAGTAAGGACTCAGCTCAGCGAACATGGTGAAGAGTAACAGGTTATTCTGTACCCCACTGTTTGTCTCGACTCTATGCACAGCATAAAGATGTTATGACAGACCCAGGTAGGGTGAGAGCAACATTAATTAAATTAAGTTTTGCTAAAGTCTAAATAAGTTTTGCTAGAAGTTAAAATAAGGTTTTGAAAAAAAAAGTTTTAGTTAAAAAAAATAATGATTTAACTACAGTTATGAACTAAAAAACAATTACTTTGCTCACCCGCGACCACTTGTGGATAAATATGGACCTCCGCAAAGTAACGCCTGATTCAATAAATTATTAACTAGTTTCCTCACAGTCCTGCAGGATGGCTGGTCGACTTGTTTTGTCAAGTATATAGCGCCTATTTGGCTGTCCAGTGTTTTCCTGGGATTTAAATTTTTCCTTAGTTTCCCATGCTTTCAGAAACACCTAAAAACAATGACAAATACAAATTACCATATTAACCAATAATTTGAAACTTTTTGAGGTCAGTTAAAAACTATTCAGTCCTATGTAGAACAATAATTTAGAACAGTCATTAGAACAAACAAATGATAATGTTATCCATTTGGTCTTTCCGAAAGCATTGAAGAGTCAAGAAAAGGCATGTATATGTATATGTATATGTAATAAATGCACGTACCATTTCTTCTTTCCAGTCAGACTATAATAAGTAACCATGTATAACTTTACTGTTACTGTAACTTTCTTAAAAACTTTAAATACGTTTTGTCTCACACCATTCTTAAACAGTCCGGTTCATTTTCTATACTCAAATGATTGCACTTTGCACTCGTAAAATCGCAATTAAAAAATATTCAATGAAATCAAACAATCATTCATGTTAATAATTATTACCGCGATACGATTTATTTTATTCATCCTTTAAGGGATGGGCAAAGGAAACTAAGTCCATACAGCCACGTGTGATGTTTTTTGTTTCTTTTCTTTTCTGTAAATTCCCGCCAAGCCGTTCCTAAAGTACGAAACAAAACAAATTGACAACCATTTGACAATGTCAGACTGCCAATAAAAGCAAAGGCGAAACATTATCTTGTAACGGTATGGCGGTAGTGTGCATGTAGTGTGTGCTTGGCCTAATGAAAAAAAAACAATGATGTGACAGCTGACGTCTATGGTCAGTTGAGAAAAAATATTTCTTCAAATTAAAATAATTATTAAGGTTAAAAACATGAAATAAAACGGGATAAAAAGTATCCTATATATTATTCCAGGTTGTAAACTATTACCATGTCAAATTTCATTCCAATCTGTCCGGTGGTTTTGCGTGATGCCTCCACAAACAAATATACAAACAGATAAACAGATAAACAGACAAACAGATAATCAGACAAACAGACAAACAGACAAAAAATCCAAAAAAAATCAGTTTTGTGTTCTATTAATTATTCCACGCGACCCAATTTTTTTTTTGCAAATATATTCAATGTACAGACGCGCCGCGCCGGGTCTACGATTTTATTATATGTATAGATTACAAAGCCAAAGTACCCACCAATATTTTATTAATACGTACCTTTTTTATTGAAACTGCCTTCTCATTTTTTACCAACTACGGTAAAGAATCAGGTTATGTTTGCATTTGCTTTAACTCTGTCGTTATTTAAATTAGACCCAACTCGTAACAAAGGTGAAGAATTAACTGAAGTTAATTTAATTAACTTCTCCATTAATAATAGGCCCCATGCAAATTAAACGCCTGATTCAATCAATTAAAACCAACAAGGTCTCACCTCACGGCTAACCGCCTTTCTTCAATCCCATTTCTTCGTTGTTCTATGAAAGTACCTCAGTCAAATAGGTAAGTTCAGTGGTTTTAGCGACAATTCTCACACTTTTTAGGGTTCCTTACCTCAAAAGGAAAAGCAGAACCCATAAAGGAGTACTTTGTTGTCCGTCTGTCTGTCTTTCAATGCCCTTTTTCTCTGAAACGCGTAGAGGTAGCATGCTCATATTAATATCATATACCTACTCAAGTCTGCAGTCCCTTAGCTGTATAAAAATCAAACTTGAAAATCGACGTAATCAAAAGACACAGTCATTAAAAAATGTTTCCGTACAAATTGCTGTGGAATCAAAGCCTATAATGTACTTCCAGTTACCCAGTCTTGTAGCATCAGTAATCAGATAAATCTTAAAATCTTGAATTTTTATGTCTGTTTGTATATGTCAGTGATTAATATAAAACGACTCCTTATGGCGTAGGTACATTTTGCTTAGGAGCAGGGACTCTGCTGACACTGGAAAACTTTGATTATCTGAGAAAACCGGAAACACCTAGGTCTAGGCATTAAGATTCGATTCCCTTGATATACGGACTATAATGTTTATATAGGCAATTTAATTAGAAAATAAACTAAAATTACAAAAAAATCTGTATGTTTTAATAATAAAAGATTTCAGTACACGTTATGATATAGCATAAAATGTAAATATCAAAAACTAACTTAAAAATTATAGATCTAAAAATAAACCGCGGGCAACTTACCCAAAATGCTGGCGGCATTGCCACGTTGAATGGCAATGCTAAGCCTTTGAGCCAAATACAGGCCAGCATTTTGGTTATGTGTTTCGCTGACCAGGCGCCCAGAAAGATCTTTATAGATCTTTCGGGCTCCCGGTCCCCACGGTCCCAATGTTTCGACCCCAGAATTTTTAAGTTAGTTTTAGATATTTACATTTTAGTTTATAGCATAACGTGTACTTAATTATTTAATTACAAAAATCGTTATTCCAATAGGTACTATATTTATTGTCAACCAGCTGAGACAAAGAATGTATGGGATTTTTTTTAAACTACCTAAACACTACAGTAATTGTGTTCATTTAGACTTATTCATCCCCTGACTGAAGTCTAGAGGGCTAATTAAAAGGAACCCTGTATAATAGTGTAACTACCGGGCTGTGATGTTTCAGCCGTCAAACTATTATAGGTTCGGGAGTAGTGGGAAGCCTCACACCCTAGGAACTTTTGCATCGACTCACAACGGGATGCATCAGGACCAAGTTGCAACGCTTGATGTGAGACGAATTCATACATACCTCTAACTGGGTTGCAATAAGATTAGGTACCTCTAACACAGAGGCATCAAGCATCCAAGTCAACGCAATCAAAAGATACGGTCATTAAAAAAGTCGTTTCCATACAAATTGCCGTATTTTGAAAAAACCTACAGAGTGCTTCCAGTTGTCCAAGAAACTTGAAATTTGGTATGAAGTTAGCTCATAAGTACAACCACTCAGAAAAGTCTCAAAACCTAAAATTATTTTTGTCTGTCTCTAGATTTCACTGACCAATATAAGTTGACCCCACACTGCGTACATTTTGCTTAGGAGCAGGACTCTGCTTACACTGGACTTCTTAAAACACTGGGGAAAAGCGTTAAAATCTTTCTACGGAACCCTCTTGCGCGAGTCCGACTCGCACTTGGCCGGTTTTTTTTTATACGACGAGGAAGGCAACCGAGCAAGTGGGTCACCTGATGGTAAGTGATCACCACTGCCCATAGACACCCACATACCCACAACCCCGAAGGGTTCACAGATGCGTTGCCAACCTAGTGAGCTAAGATGAAATGCCTCTTGTGCCCGTAATTAATTAACCCTGTGTGAAGTGAGGTTTTAAAAACAAAATACCTTGTTCAACAAATAACTGTTCAAATACCACCACAAAGGTTGGAGCTATTTTCTTACTAAATTACATTCAAATTCGGCCTTTCCTCTATGTCCAATCGTGGTGTAGGGGAAAAGCACACGACCCGGAGTGTCGAGGATCCGGGTTCGATTCCCGGGGTTGGCATTTTTCTGTTTTTTTTTCTGTGTATTCATGTTTCAGTGAGTTTATAAAAAAAAATGTAATTGATATTCACGGGAAAACCGTAAAAATAAAAATTGGGAGAAAAAATACAAAAAGATACTCCTACTGAGATCATAAATTACATTCGTCAAAATATCTGCACAAAATATTTGAGAAGGTTATAAAAAATTATCAACAGGTGATACAGATTTATTTAAAACAAATGGGCTGGCTGGCAAATAGGGGGCTGCGACCCCCGCTCCGGGTCGTACCTGTGCCCTAAGCACGACTTGTCGAATCCTGCGTCACGTAAACTCGAATAGTAAACTATAACGAGTTTGTATGACGTTTGGAACAGCGCCCGCCCGTGAGCGTATTTGGAACTAAAATTTTGTATGAGATTTCTCGATCTCGATACGATAACCGTAACGTAACGCAGGATTCGACAAGTCGTGCTTAGGGCACTGATCGCGCTAGCCATACAGCGGGGCAATGCTGCTGGCGTGATGGGCACGTTTGAGCCGGGTGCGGTGGTGGCGGTGGTGGCGGTGGTGCGGGGTGGTGGTTCTTAGGTTTTAGTGATTTAGGTTCTTTTATGTGTCGCTTTGGGGTTGTTATTTATATGTGTGTATGTGTAACTAACATAGTTATAGGTTTATTTTTGCTAACCATCTATTTTAATTTAATATGTAACAATTCTGATTTGATTAGTACTAGGTTTAGTTAGTTTTAGCGTGGATTTAAGGACATTGTTTTTTAATTTAATTTTAAGTTAACTCTGTAATTGCTTTTACTATATTGTTGTTGCGAAATAAAGATTTCTAAACAAATGTACAATGGACTAACACTACCCACAAAGTAAATAAAAATATTAAAACTAAAACTAACTTAAAAAATTAAATATTACCTACCAAACCTGGACCTCTCGGCAGGGTGCCCATCACGCAGGCAGCATTCCCGCGCTGAATTGCGATAGCAATTCTTTGCGCGAGAAAGCTGCCCGCGCGAGGGTCGCCTGTTGCCTCTTTCAGGCGTTTGCTCAGCTCCTTGTGGAGCCCGAGCGCACCCTTACCCCAAGGACCCAGCGTCTCGACGCCAAACGGCAAGAACTCGTATTGCGCGCCGAGACAGCTGTACTTGCTGAAGGTGTATCAACAGGTGTGTTATTGGCGTTCAGTTTTGACGTAGAAGATTTATGAGTATAGGTAGGTCACTTTTAGGCCGGGAAACATTGGCTGTTGTGGGCAGGGATCGGGATCTCCCACGGGATGACGTTAAAATGGCCCTGAAATCTTGTACATTTAGCGTAAAGTCCAAATAAAGCCCACTAAAGTGGAAATAGGTAAAATAAAGGACTCTGAAAAGTTACCTACGTAATAAAACCGGACAAGTGCGAGTCGGACTCGCGCATGAGGGTTCCGTACAAAGATTGCCCTGCCTTTCCCCGGTGTTTTAAGATGTCCAGTATTAGCAGAACCCTGTTCCTAAGCAAAATGTACGCAGTCTGGGGTCATTTTATATTGGTCTGTGACAATAATATACAGGCAGACATAAAAAAATTCAGATTTTTAGAATTTTCTGAGTGGTTGTGCTGTAAGAGCTACCTTCAAACCTTTAGGTTTTCACAGTACGGCAATTTGTATGCAAACAACCTTTTTAATTACTGTATCTTTTGATTGCGTAGACTTAGAAGTTTTATTTTTTTACAGCTACAAGGGACTGCAGGCTTAAATATTTGATATGAATTTCAGCATGCTACTTCCACGCGTTAGAGAGAAAAAGGGTCTTGACAGACAGACAGACGGATAACAAAGTGATCCTAAAAGGGTTCCGTTTTTCATAGTGAAATAAAAACGGATCACTCACGTATATAAGTCGAGTTTAGCCCGACATGTTTCGGACTAATTCCCCCCCCCCAAGTTGGAAGACTGTGCTAAATACTGCGTCAACGGTGAGTGTGAACGAGCCTTTACAGAGTGATGTGATTAGTGTAGTGTGCTACCCTGCATTTGACAATAATAAAAATGACGATGAAAACGAGGGTAGTTGGTGTGCCCCTGTCAGCTGCGTCTAGTAGTCGCGCGAGCAGAGCCGCGGCGCGCAGTGTGCGTCTCGCAGCCGCTGAGTCGTGCGCTCCCAGAGGAAGGACTACGAATTAGTCCGAAACAAGCCCGACGGCTAAACTCGACTTATATACGTGAGTGATCCGTTTTTATTTCACTATGATTGAGTCTCACGGTAGTTTCATGTTAAAAGTTCCGTTTTTTCTTTTGAGGTGCGGAACCCTAAAAAGTCAAAAAACAAGAAAAAATGCGTTTAATGAACTCGCGCGTGTATTTCGATCGTAGTCTATTTAAAAACCACCTGAAAAGCGATGTGCCCAAAAGTTTTCCAAAGCAAAATTGTGCCGTGATTTTTGGAATTTCGTCATATTTTTCCGTACGGTCCGATCCCGTGTAAAAAGTTTCCGGTCGGGGATCCAGTTAATTGAAAATGTAAAATTGTTTCCATCAAATTGGGAATGCGGTAAACAAAAAACCCGTCAAGTACGAGTCGGGCTTGGTTACGGAGGGTTCCATGGCGGTCCAGTTACCATTACAACGATCGTGCAAAAAACGCCAAAAAAAACAAATTTCTTGTATCCCTTTAACTATTATTTTGCGGGCAGGCGGATCACCTAATGAAAAACAATCACCGCCGCCCGTGGATTTCACCTCACACACCTACACTTCCCTTCACCTGCAACACAAGGGGAATCACAGATTTGTTGCCAGCCCTTTAAGAAATAGGTAGGCTCGTTTTTTAAAGATCCCTGAACAGTATCGCTCCGGGAATGTGGCCGCAGGAAGCAAATTTCTAATAAGTCAGACGGCAATGCAATATTAATATTATTTTACACTGTTTTAAAAAAATATGTAATTACTTACAAAAATATTACACAATTAAAGAACGAACACTTAATCATAGCATAGAGCCCGGATGGAGATCATGGGGAACCCTTTAATAAAATGACGCAACCCCAACGAGTTTGGGCTCGTTAGAACTTTCTTGAGAAGGGTTTTGGTCCTAGATAATGTCCAGGGACTGATGATGGAGCCAAGACCAGATAAAGGAACTCTTTAACGGTTAACATCACAAAAACATAACAAGCTTTTACTAATTATTATTTTAGTTCGTAAACTAAAACCCTGTGACAGGCGGAACGCACGGAGCTTTATTAGTAGAGTCCGAGTCCTGTTGGTTACGGAACCCTAAAAATAGCGTGTCGTATTGATGGAGTGTCCGCGCCAAATGGGTTTCGCATTAACTTGGTCAAGTACACAGTTTTATTGGAATTGGATTTAAAAGTCCAGTTAAAATAATGTTTGACACTGTCGAAATGACGCTCTTTGTAATCGACAAAAAGCGCCATTTTTACGACGACCGACACACTTGCAGCCTTGGTTCAATGTTCTTGTGCCTGTCTGTTTCTAAATCGTTTTAGATGTAATAGTATCTTTCGTTACAAGATGGAGCGACGACCTGGTAAAGATCGCGGGAGCGCGGTGGATGCGGAAAGCACAAGACCGGAGTAGAGAGCCGCGGAGTAGCCCTATGTCCAGCAGCGGACGTCTTTCGGCTGACATGATGATGATAGTAAGTATCTTTCACTGTGTTTCCTATTTACAGAACAGAGAAAATAGCTGTACGCATTTCATTGCCAATTATGGGGAACTAAAAAACAATTACTTTGCTCACCCGCGACCACTAATGACAAATAGTTATATCTGTGCGGCAAATGCATGTTTCCATGCAACACCTCCGCCTCCACTGCTACATGAATCAACACATGCCACACAGACCCAACTATCACCACCACCACTATACTAAACGCTGACGCGTTTCGGCACTCTCCACGAGGCCATTTACGAAGCACAACAACAACCGCTCAACATGCCACCACTTCCACTACCACTACCACTACTTCCACTACTTATTTAAAATCGGCAAGCGTAGCCGTACAGGCACGTTTATATATCAAGTTAACAAAACAAAACCATTTAGCTGTTCAAAACATTTGGAGTAGTGGAAGTGGTGTCATGTTGAGCGGTTGTTGTTGTGCTTCGTAAATGGCCTCGTGGAGAGTGCCGAAACGCGTCAGCTTTTAGTATAGTGGTGGTGGTGATAGTTGGGTCTGTGTGGCATGTGTTGATTCGTGTAGCAGTGGAGGCGGAGGTGTTGCATGGAAACATACATTTGCCGCACAGATATAACTATTTGTCATTAGTGGTCGCGGGTGAGCAAAGTAATTGTTTTTAGTTCATAAATATGGACCTCCGCAAAGTAACGTCTGATTCAATAAATTAATTATGGGGAATGCTATAGCAAAAACTCTTCAACTCAATTTACTGCTTAGTACTTATTAGCTTGGCGCAGTGACCCGAAGCGGATCTAGGCTTCCGACACCAGACTGCTCCATGCCTTGCGGTCCTAGGCCAGCTCTTACCAACCATTGATCCCGAGGTCCGAAAGGTCCTTATTCAATCATCTCAATTTATTTCGTGGGTTTTATTTCACCAAAGTAATAACAGCGACTTAGAAAAGTTGAAAAACCTATGATATTTTCTTTTCAAAGTTTAATATCTCAAAAATGGCTGGTCAGATCTCGATTACACTAGCTTTCGATTTTTGTCCATTTCTTAGGAGCTATGTTGCACATATTCACTACGTTACTTTTTACTTAAGGGGTTAAAAATTAAAACATTACTAGGTATTAATAGCTACATTGAAACCTTTGACTGTTGTCTTTGAGCATGCCACCAGCTTTCTCATTAATCTGAAGGTTTGGAGTTATAAAGGAAGTGATCAGAGCTCTGTTATTGCCTTCAGTGTTTTTTGCAAAAGAATTTGCCTTCGGTGTCATTCATTATCATTATGATAAAAGCGGGGATTAATCACGTTAAACTAGATATCATTTCGTTGTGCAATATTCCTTTCAGTTTTAAATGGCAACTGCCTTTATAACCCATTTGTTTTTTTTGTAATCTCTTTGTACTGTTTTGTGGTTTTCAATAAAGAATATTTGTAACTATTGTATAATATTGTATTGTAAACGGTCTCCGCCACTCGAAAGTTTAAACAAATAAAATAAATAAACCTTTGTAAAATATCATAAGTTTAACTGTAGAAGAATAATACAGGCACATGTCACCGTCAAAAATAGTTTGTCATTTATACCTCGTCGCTCTAAAGCTGGGTACAAAAAGTGATAGTGATTGATAAAACCTAGCTTAGCTTTAAAGGCTCGTTTTTGCCATTTGGCTCATACTGTAGGTCTGTTAGTAGCGTATCAAAAACAAACGAAAATACGTCGTTGGAGCGGCAACATCGCATTTCGCAAAATTACTAAAATGTGACTTAAATAATGTTCTGGCCAAGGCCTAACACCTTTAAAAATGGTACCTAAAGTACCTAAAGTAGAAAAACCTTTTAATTTTTGAATTTACGTTAGTTTCTTTTAGGTACCTACGAGTTAATCTCATCTTCACCATCATCAGCCTATATACATCCCACTGCTGGGCATAGCCCTCCTCTCAGTACGAGAATGCTTGGGCTGTAGTTCCCACGCGGGCCCAGTGCAGATTGGGAACTTCACACACACCTTTGAATTGCTTCCCAGGAGTGTGTAGGTTATCCAATGTTTTCCTTCGCAAATCTCATGATAAACTACAAACGTAATTTTTTCAGAAAATTCAGAGCTGCGAACCGGGGGCTCGAACTCACAACCTTCTGCTTGAGAAGCCATAATTCAAACCACTAGGTTACTACGGTTTTTTAAACCAGATAACAGACTTCAAAGTTCTCAAAGACAACCTCTCTGTAGGAGACCGATATAATGTTGATGAGATGAAATTTCCATTATGTCAAAGTGGTCACTTAGAGCTGCCGGCAATTTCATAGGTAGACCCAATAACCAAATTGTCCCTTCGTTACAGATAATGTAACTAGTGATGGTAAATAACCTTCCTTCGGCGGTCGAGTAAAAAACTATAGGTTGATCTCAAACTATAGATCAACTACCGAGACCGTGGAATTACATTTATGTAGTGGTATTGTGTGTTTATAGGCATTCTATATTTGAATTTTCCTTTTCCCGTAATAACAGTATAAAAAGAGGTTTGTAATAATAATACTGAAAAAGAAAATTCTAAAGTAATGTCAGTGTCAAATTTAAAATATTATTCACGTTGTGCGTGTATTTTAATGGCTGATTCTCCTTTTCATGCGAACCGTATAACCAATACAAATGCAATTCCAAGCTCTCGCTAATTCATATATGTACCAATCTGTACTAATAAAACACGTAGGGTAATGCTACAAAGTGCTACAAATGCTATAAAGTTGCGGATGGCAGGACCTTGTGCGAGGTCCGTCCGGATCGCTACCACCATCTTACTCGCTAATCCTTCCGCTAAGCAGCAGTGCTTGCACTGTTGTTTTCTAGTGTGGAGAGTAAGACAGCCGGTGTAATTACGGGCACAAGAGGCATTTCATCTTAGCGCTCTAGGTTGGCAGTGGTCATCACTTACCATCAGGTGACCACTTGCTCGTTTACCTTCCGTGTCGTATAAAAAATATATTATAAAAGTGTCAAACATTTTGTAAGTAAAAAAATGGTCATAATTTAAACCCAATTTAGATTAGTAAGAAAAATCTTGCTATTACATTGTACATTGTGAAGCTATGAATCGAACGAGATAGATGCCGCCAACCGAGCGCCGTTATGTAATGAGACTGGCAAGATTATTCTTGTTGGGGTTTTTGATGTACCTAGCTAAGGCATTTAGACTAGAAATAAAACTGATATAAATATATAAAATAAATAAATATCATGGGACAATTTGACACCAATTGACCTAGTCCCAAACTAGGCAAAGCCTGTACTATGGGTACTAGACAACGGATAAACATACTTATGTAGATAAATACATAATTATATACATATTTAACATCCAAGACCCGAGAATTAACATTCATATCCATCATACAAACATCTGCCCCGATCCTATATATCCGGTATCCGGCCCATACGGTTATTTTACTATCCAGCCGGATACCGGATAGTTACGCAATATCCGACCGGATACCGGATATTTAAAAGCTGCATCTTTTTACCCAAATTGGCGTCTTTTTTACTGATCGCCGTTTTTAGTTTTATTTCAACTGTTTTCATTTCGTATTTAATAAATCGATGAATAAGTAGTTAAATGATCGCACGGGCATCGTTCATTTCGCCAACCACTAATACACCCAAAATACGCGTGAATTCTTTTCATCACGTACCCCGAGGGTCGAACACGACTTTTCGAATCCTGCGTAACGTTACGGTTAACGTATCGAGATCGAGAAACCTCTCACTAAATTTTAGTTCCAAATACACTCACGGGCGGGCGCTGTTCCAAACGTCATACAAATTTCTCGATGACGTTACTCTTACTACTCGATTACGTTACGTTACGCAGTATTCGAAAAGTCGTGCTCGACCCTCTGTACTTTTGCGGTGTTATACACATCACACTTATAGGCAATGCGAAAACTGGCCGGATGTCCAACCGCCGGATACAATTTAGACTATTTCAGACCCTGTTCACAATATAACAGGAAAATGACAAAGTTTAAAAAAATATTCCGACGAATCGAGAACCTCCTCCTTTTTTTGAAGTCGGTTAAAAATGAACTCTTACCACAGCAGCTGCAGTGATGTCAAACTGCGAGGTACATTTACGTCGTAATTAAGTGTCGAAATTAAACATTGGTAGGGTATTATCATTAACAAGGGTATCGTAAATGAAAACGAAACATACGCAACATCAATCTTTAATTAAATTCAAATTAACTTTACAAAACAGAAAACTTCAATGAAAAATTAGCTCATCCCATATCGAACGATAATTAGTATTTACACTGATACAAATTTAATTACTTTTAAGTGCAACAAAAATTTAATTTGTGGGTACGTTATTATTAATATTACAATATTCAACAGAAATTCCTTTCCATTGACAATATTTTCATTATTTCTGATCAATTTATACTATGATAATAATTTAGCACAACCTCGGAGTTGTATTATACAATTTAAAACGTGTTAAAAGTATCGTTTATTTTTATCGGAATGCTTAAAAAATAAGTCATAAAAAAAAATCTGTACGTGTAAAAAAAACTTAACCAAAAGTATAGATCAGTGCCTTTTGATGACCATATTGGCCTAATGTTAAAAAGTAATCAAAACTATAATTTGAAAACTTTACCGTCTCGTTATCATCTATATACCTACCTATAAATGTTTGTACATTAAGACGCATGTTATATTGTGTATAAACACAAACCGCAGAACTCAACCAATCACAAGTTTGGTTCATTCCTAAAGTTTCAATTCAATACACAATAATATGGAATAAATGCAATATATTATCTGCCAAAATACTCGTTAGGTACACAGTAAAAATACATGATATTCAGTACTAGTGTACTGAAATATGAAATTATGGCATCAACAGAAGCAAATTTAACGTTTCCAGAAACATCTTTAACCAAAGGAAACTAATTACAGAATTAACGTTATTTATTTTCATAACGTAAATGCACTGGAAAGCCAAGAAGTGTATACAATGTAGTAATTTCTATCTGTACTATTTTACGAACAGATCCGTAAAAGATGTTTCAACGTTTATTTACTTCTGTTCATACCTTGTCATTCTTTCACCTGGGTAAAATTTCGTATGTAATACTATCGTATTTTAACAAAGCCGTGTTTAATTTAAGCAAATAAACAGAGACGGACACCCTGCATCTTTTTACATATACATACTTTTAAGTATTTTTTTTAAATAAAGTTTAACTTTCAAATGATAGGTACAAAATATTTAACTGCTCTTAGGTACTTCTTATTTATCATCGTAATATTATTCATACACCATAATAACTTTAACAAGAAATACTGTAAGGATAACTTCTTCAAATATTTTTACAGATCTCCAATAATATTAACAAGGAAAATAAGCCGAAATCCTTAACAGGTATATTTACATTACGAAATGTAATTTTTCTTTTAGAAAAGTAGGTACATTTAACTTCGCCTCTAGGTTACATCTAAAGAGTTAATATACATTACTTATATTTATATCACATTTCCTTATAAATTTTTAATTAAAATTTACATCCCCGTGAAGTTTCGAACAAACGAGAAAGTGATCTCTCGAAACAATTTAATATTCGTCTCAAACATTCCTAAATGGAAGAATACAAATCAAATGACGCCGACGAAACATAATTTATCGAAACGCTAACTTCTCTTTTATACTTTACAAAGTGACTGGTCCAAAACATTAAGAATACGGCAAATTATCATTATCTTCTAGTTGCCGTGTCCAAATAAAATCAGGAGCGAGAACGCGAGCGGGGCAAAATTTAATATAAACGGGGCAGCCGACGACGCTTGGATGAGATTTCTGTAGTCTTTGGCTTCGTTTTGCGAGGGATACGTGTACGTTCTGTCGGTTACACTCTTCACGTCCTGCGGGCACGGGAGCAGCTCCACGGGTATTTGCAGTAATGTCCTTTCGTTCTCACCTCTCACTGACTTCGGCTCGTCGACGTAAGTATCATCGATTTCTTCGTGGAAGAATTCCTCGGGCTCGTCCGCGTAATCTTTTGTTTGGCTTTTGTCATCGCTCTCTAGGAAATTGTTTGGAATTATCGCGTTCGTTTCTAAGTAAGCGAAATGCGAGGATAGGGAGGGATTCACGATGAATTTGCAAACGAAATTCTCTAGAGAGGTACGCACTTTGACGCTCTTCGCCTCGTGTCGCAGCTTGTGCATCCAGGCCAGATGGCAGTCACAGTTGAACTCGTTCCCTGCAACAATCGACCAGCTGTTTATTATTCTACGCAGTCCATTATTGAATTTCGAAGTCGGTGGCTCAGAAATTGAAGTTAATTAATTGAAATTGACGGTTTTTATCGATATACAGTTAAAATCTTGTCAGTTACTTTTTCGACTGGTAATATAATTACTGTGCTCAGCGGTGGGACATTGACATTATTATAGAAGGAAGATGATGTTAAATTGAATTAGGTACTACGTGACTGCAGTACGTTCGAATTTAATTCAAAGGAATGTAATATTTTTAGTTCTTAGACAATATTAATGTTTCTGGGGAAAAGTGCACCGAATCGAACCACTGAGGAAAATATATCGAGCAATTTCTCAAGGGGATATGAGTAAACATGAAGTCATTGCTATTTTCGCACTCCTACAAAATGTATACCAATGAAAATTGTGCAACGGTTCTCTTGTTTTGTTTGATAATCGGTTTTATAAAGTTAGTCCAACATTTTTGGATGGATGCAATAGGTTTGCTTGCACCTTTTTAGTAAATTACTAAAAATATTTATCCAAATTTAGTCCCTTAACAATTCGATGTCATTATGATGAAAAGCATAACTCAATCAACTAAATCCATATATAAACAATAAATTTTAAATGAATGTACGTACCATCTAAGTAAATATAGCTGTTTTGATTTTTGAGATTGTCGTAGATAGGGCGTAGACTGTCCATTGTGAATCTTTGCAGCTTGTTGTGTCGTAAGTCCAGAGCGAAGAGTCCTCTGACGCCCTCAAATAGCCCTCCTGCCAACGTCACTAGTTTGTTATGACTTAAACTTAATTTCCTTAATAGCGATAATCCATCAAACGTCCTCTGTGCCAAAATATAAATGTCATTATAGTCTAACAACAATTCCTGGAGGTTCCATAATTCAGTGAACGTAAAAGATTCTAGTACAGCTAATTTGTTTTTTCTTAAATCTAGCCGCTTCAAGTTGGCCAGCCCGTCAAAGCACTCCTTCTTGAGCGTGCTAATACTATTCCTATCCAGTTCTAACTCTGCCAAGTTCACGAGATGTCTGAAAGCTCCATCTTGTATAACACTAATGCTATTATTGGTAAGATACAGTTTCTGTAAAACCGGTAATTCATAAAACGTTTCGGTCACCAATTCCTTTATTTTGTTCTCGTCTAGCGTGAGCACTGTCAAATTAGGCAGATTGTAAAACGAGTGCTTATTGAGAACAACTATCTGGTTCTTCGTCAGTGTCATCTCCTGTACTGAGGTTAGGTTCATGAACGTGTTTGTCTCTATCTTTGGAATGGAGCTGTGCTTTATGCTAAACTGTTTTAGCCTTCTGAGGTATCTCAGCACTTTTGAGGGCACAAAGCTCAGTCCGCCGTCGGCTCTGACGTTGAACGCTAGCGTTTCTATATTGGACTGTGAGGAAAAACTCGTCCATAATGGGTCGGATTTTTGTATGCCGCCGTTGAACACCCAACATTCCGTTTTCAATGCCTCGTTGATTTCTTGACTGTGCTCGCAATAGCAGTGTACTTTGGAGTCCCGGTCGCTTATGTCACAGATGTTTATGGTGGTAGGGACGTATTTTTCCTTCTGCTTTCGTCTGTTGGCATGTAGGGTGTCTATTGCGAGGAGCAACAGCAGCAAGGCAGCGGGGACCGTCCGTGCCCGCATACCTTATGCCTGAAACAAACAAAACCCGGTCAGTTGCGTTTGTTGGTAACGTAGAAGTTTGCCCTAGTTAGTGGACATTGTTTTAAATCGGAGGATTAGGACTGTCCATTTTGTTCGAGTCACAACACAATTTTATTAGAAAATCTATTTGAACTCACAATTGACAGTGAACCCCACCGAGTCACTTAAACATAATTGGTTTTAGTATGCGTATAATCAATTAGCGGAGTTCCATTGGCGATGTATTTTCAGTTCGTGGTACCATTCAATGACTATTCTGTAGCAATTTATCTACACATAAATACCTACCTATAGATATTTTTTAACCAAATGTGTAGAAGAAAGAATATCGTATTTTAAGGCTGCTTTGCAAAAGGCATTTTATCCATCATGTCGTCGGTTTATGTAAATGAGACGAATTTTCAAACAACATTTTTCGGATATTCATTTCTTTTACGAAACAACAACGATGTATATTTGTCCTAAGCCGAAACCCAATTAACGCGTTTTCCTTACAAGTTATTCAGCATACAACCATGATTATTCTGTTCAATAATTGTATTTTGTCTGTCGAGTTTAACCATCAATGACAACTTTCAACTTTAAACTTTTTGCAGAGTGCGTTTTGCAGGTGCCGTATTTTTCTATTTTGTAATCCCTTGCTGCTGTACGGCACCCGACTGCAAAAAATCTAACAAAGGCCCTAACAGCCAGTTTATTTGCAGTTGGGTACGGCGATACTTAGATTAGGAAAATGTGGTACTTATCAGTTTAAATTTTGTTTTTTACTTTTCAGTTCGACTTATTTTTTATAGTAATTTTTAACCCTTGACGCTAAAAGAGGGGTGTTATAAGTTTGACCGCAATGTGTGTCTAAGTGTCTGTGTGTTTGTCTGTGGTACTGTAGCTCTTATTATTAGTGGGCCGAACTATTTACTACTAATCTTTATTGTTTTGTTTCACGTTATTATGTTAATTTTATGTAGTAATAAACCTTCATACAACATTTAGATTTGAGCTACCAGCAGTCAGTTCCTCAGTCCCGCAATTTTCATCAGATGTAGATGTATTAGCTCTCTTTAAAACCTGAGTAGAAAATTAATCAAACCTTTTCAAATTAAAAACGATACCTCCGACTTTAATACACGCCTTTAATAAACAGAAGCAGGTGTAATGAACGGTTTCTTAATTAAACATTTCAGAACGATTCGGGTTCACCTTAGAAGGAAAAGATTCCGGACCCTTGCCATGAATATTTGAGGACTAGTGGTCGTCTCTGCCTTATTTACCAAAACGTAATGAATTTTTGAAGGGCCCGCATCCATTTCTAAATTGGGTTTTTTTTTCGTCGAGACTCAACAGTTTTCTTCAAGTGACTTTTTAACGAACTGCTTCATTTCATTACAGTATAATTAAATTTGATTTTCAAACAAGGTAAGGCAGTACGGTTAAGCATTTGAATTTAATTGGTAGGTGCAAGATAAAGTAGTAAAAGTAATTTAATTTAATGTATAATAATTAGGCCGTCGTGTCGTTTTTTAGAAAGAGCGTTAATTAAGATAATCGTGGCAGTAGGTATAAAATATGTAAAATTTTAACCAATGTTGGTTATGGCATGAGAATGGAAATATTTAAGACAGTGTAAAGGTATATAGACAATTATGTTATCTGTAACAAGTCGGGGTCTGAACATTGAAAATGCTTTAGAATAACTGCTGCTAGGGCTATTCATTAACGCAATAGAACCCATAACAACGATTTTTTGAATTATTGTCTGTCTGTCTGTGCGTTTGTTCGCTCTAATCTCAGAAACGGCTTAACCTAGAAGGATGCGGTTTTTACTGCTGTGATGTCTTTTTTCTGGATTAACATTTGGTGTTTATTTCATTTTAAATCGGTTCACAAATAAAAAAGTTACATCAATTTAAATAATTTTATCGAACAGTTCAGGAAGAACCATTGTTCATTTCGCGAAAACTTCGGTTAACGATTATAATTTTAAAACTTATACGAACATAAAATGAATAAAAATTGGATAGTTCGTCCTACTAATATTATATTGGAATGAAATTTGTCATGTAGATAGCTTATTACCTGGTTTAACACATAGGATAATTTTTATCCCGGAAAACTCTTACTAAATTCTACTTGAAATCTCTTCGTTTCAGTCTAAACAGTGCCTTTAAAAATCAGATAAAGCCCCCAAATAAATAAGGCTATCCGCATTATGGTCATTTACATACGAATGCCACAATAGCATTTTATTGCTACTACAGTTCGCTCGTAAAAGTCTGTCTGTTTATCGCTGTTCGAATACTGTGTTAGTGGGGCAACGTCTCGAGTCACTACATCCTTGGACCAAGTTAGTACAACTCACAGTGCGACGTCTATCTCGCGCGAGAATAACTGCCCGTCCTTTTCTGTCACTCAACGGGACGGGTAATATAATCTCGCGCGACAAACAAAGTCGCGGCCAGTCGTGCTAGCCCTACAGTGACGTACCGTTTATATTGTTGGCACTCAGTTTCCGATATATGTTCTCACTATTTTCCAAGCTTTTATGTAACTTGCCGTGTCAGTTAGTTTGATACACATTGACATTGTGTGGCTCAATGCTTGCTAGGTAAATTTGACTTGATATACGACAAGGAAGGCAAACGAGCAAATGGGTGACCTATTGGTAAGTGATTACCACGGTCCATAGACACCCGCAACCTCGGGAGGTTTGCAGATGCGTTGCCAACCTAGAGAGCTAAGATGAAATGCATCTTACTCTCCACACCGGAACACAACAGTGCAAACACTGCTGATTAGCGGCAGGGTTAGAGAGTAAGATGGTGGTAGCGAACCGGACGGATCTCGCACAAGGTCCTACCACCCACAAACTTAACGTACCAGCGTTAACTGGTATGTAGCAAGAGGAACGGTGGTTTCCGTGCGTAAAGGTTGAAACGCGTTGGAATATTATGGCAGTGGAGATAGCGGGGTTTATGGGACTTGTGTGGATTCGTGTGACAGTGGAGGTGGGGGTTCTATAAGAAAACATACAGAACAGATGTGTCATGTCATGTGAGTGGATGTGGGCTGATTTTGAATGATACCTTTTGTTACATCTACCAAACTGGTAGGTAAATGACAATTATCTTATGGACGAAATACTTATTCAGGCTGCTTTCTATTTGTTGCATAATTAAAAACCCAAAGGGACAGGAATCTAGCCAACACATACTTATATCTATTATGTTATTGCACTAATAACGGATAAATAAGAATGGTGTTAAAATTACAATTACGAGACAACACCGCAAATAAAAACAGAAAACTGCATTGATTTTCTGTGGAAAAATTGTGTTGAGTAGGTACTTTTAAAAGAAGACGACTATTTTCCGCTTCTCAGTAGTCTACCGTAGCTAGTCCAAGCTTAGCTTATCGTTTGACTTATTGCCGCTCGAAACTGGAACAAGACTTACGGGTCAGCGAATATGTCAGAGAAAAAACTGGACAAAACTAATGTTCTGGTTAGAGTATCCACTTGATCACATTACGAATTTTACGAATTTTTACTAAAGTTACCGACATAGCCCGAAGAATTGCGAAACTTAAGTGGCAGTGGGCGGGGCACATTGCTCGCAGAACAGTGCCCTAAGCACGACTTGTCGAATCCTGCGTTACGTTACGGTTATCGTATCGAGATCGAGAAATCTCATACTAAATTTTAGTTCCAAATACGCTCACGGGCGGGCGCTGTTCCAAACGTCATACAAACTCGTTATAGTTTACTATTCGATTTTACGTGACGCAGGATTCGACAAGTCGTGCTTAGGGCACTGATGGCGATAGGGTCAGAAGGTTCTCGAATGGCGTCGACGGACCGGGAGAGGTGGCGGGAGAGGAGACCGCGGTGGATGCGGAAAGTACAAGACCGGTCTGAGTGGAGAGCCTTGGGGGAGGCCTATGTCCAGCAGTGGACGTCTTTCGGCTGACATGATGATGTCGCGAATAGTGTGTGTCTATCAGTCTGCCTCATAGTCGGCTGTCTACCTAGACAATGGATGACTTACTAACGTCCACGCGCCACAGGTGATACATGATAATTGATTAATCCACGACACGAATCTTTTTTAGGGACCATTTTCAGTTAGAACGCTTCTCTTTCGCGTCGGCCCTTAACAAATCATCTTTGGTCCTTTTTTGTAAGAAAAAGGAAAACGACCAAGTGAATCACTTAATAGTAGGTCATTATCGCTGCCAAGAGATATCAGAGGACGAAAACGAAATGTTTTTTGTGCCGGTAGTTTTCCCAGCAATCTTACTCCATATCAGCTAGTCAAATTAGTTTGAAAATCCCAATCCCAATCCCTGTGCAGTGTTCAGTTTCAAACCAAACGCTTCACTTAAAGAAATTATTAAATCAGTAAAATGTAGTCCATTGAACAAACACCTCAACTCACTTCATTTAGACATCAGTGCAAGCTATCAAACTCCGAAATACACGCCAACAGAACTAACAAGTAACTAACTTAGAGCGATCAAAGGCGTAAGTAACCTGGGATCAAACTGTATTTTATGGACCGGCCGACGATGATTAGGAAATGATTCAGTTTCTGAGCGTGCACGACGGTGCGACGGTGTCGTATCAAAGTTTTAATACGAAGCCATTTATTTGATTTTATAGTGTTCACCTATTTTTAGTTCATCGGGGCTTTTAATTCTGTTTTCATTCTGTATTCAACTATAATACAGATGCTCTTACGAGCTCATTTACGAAAATGTTCCTTTTTTTTCTTATAAATATCTAAAAAATAATAATTATAAAAATCGAACCCGCTCACAAAATTTCATGGGAATCGTTTGAGTAATTTAATGCTACATGTAGATGAGAACAGCCATTTTTGAAAGCACTTTTGTCCAAACTAGACAGAGACGTTCATTCGCCTGGTCAATTATTGAGAAGAGGCAAATGTTTGCTTAAGGCGACGTGACCCTAGCGCTTTGCTTCAGCAGAGGGGGTGAGGTGTGCGGTGCCCGCCCGCGAACGCGTGGAACGGTGATTTAGATAGATTTTACTTTGTATTTCTTATTGCCCATTTAAAATTACCTACTTAGTCCAACTAATAGCAGAATTAACTGTAATTCTTGCTGGTCAGTGTATTTAACAGTAGGTACCAAGTACTATCGATTTTGTCTGGATCCCTGAGCGCTTGAACTCGACTGAACACGACCCCCGCTACTCTCAAGTCGGAGAGATACCTTCTCGAAATTTGTTACGTTTTTAAACAAATTTATTCTCCTGAAATTTTTTATGATACTTTGTAGAAGAAAGAGGTCACTTGATATTTATCATTTAACAAAAAAAGTAAACATAAAAAAGAGGACTATAAATACCTACCTACACATAAAAACAATAACTAAAAACTAAAATCTAAAATGGAAAATGTCCCCGAGGCCGAAACCTCGACGCAAGGTGCCCAAAAGGCTGGCGGCTTAGTAACAAAGTGATTAATCGGCAACCCTTAACAGTCGTTCTCAATATAATTTTAAACTATCGCTTGTTTTAAAAAATGAAAATAATCGATTTATTGATTATTTTTGTTTTTATTTTTATGAAACATTCATAGAATGAAATTCAACATACAATGACAATGCAAAGAAAAATTCGTTAAGCAGCTGCTGGACTGGTTGAGGAGAGATCTTCCAAATAAAATATGACACAAGGCATTGAAAAATTCGTTAGGTACACCAACGTTAAGTAAAGCTTAATTGGTGGAGCGTGGTACGGATTACCGAGGTTGCTGGTTCAAGTCCAGCTGCTTAACGAACTTCTACAGTTACGCATTAGTGGCAAGAGATGGAACACAAGGCATTGAAAAATTCGTTAGGTACACCAACGTTAAGTAAAGCTTAATTGGTGGAGCGTGGTACGGATTACCGAGGTTGCTGGTTCAAGTCCAGCTGCTTAACGAACTTCTACAGTTACGCATTAGTGGCAAGAGATGGAACACAAGGCATTGAAAAATTCGTTAGGTACACCAATGTTAAGTATAGCTTAATTGGTGGAGCGTGGTACGGATTACCGAGGTTGCTGGTTCAAGTCCAGCTGCTTAACGAACTTCTACAGTTACGCATTAGTGGCAAGAGATGGAACACAAGGCATTGAAATATTCGTTAGGTACACCAATGTTAAGTATAGCTTAATTGGTGAAGCGTGGTACGGATTACCGAGGTTGCTGGTTCAAGTCCAGCTGCTTAACGAACTTCTACAGTTACGCATTAGTGGCAAGAGATGGAACACAAGGCATTGAAAAATTCGTTAGGTACACCAATGTTAAGTATAGCTTAATTGGTGGAGCGTGGTACGGATTACCGAGGTTGCTGGTTCAAGTCCAGCTGCTTAACGAACTTCTACAGTTACGCATTAGTGGCAAGAGATGAAACACAAGGCATTGAAATATTCGTTAGGTACACCAATGTTAAGTATAGCTTAATTGGTGGAGCGTGGTACGGATTACCGAGGTTGCTGGTTCAAGTCCAGCTGCTTAACGAACTTCTACAGTTACGCATTAGTGGCAAGAGATGGAACACAAGGCATTGAAAAATTCGTTAGGTACACCAATGTTAAGTATAGCTTAATTGGTGGAGCGTGGTACGGATTACCGAGGTTGCTGGTTCAAGTCCAGCTGCTTAACGAATTTTTCTTTGCATTGTCATTGTATGTTATCTCTCGTTTTGATCTACTGATGATGAAATCATCTAAGTATCTATCTCAAATTTTGCTGTATCAATAAACTTACTGAAGGTAAGCAGGTATCTCTGGTCGATGGGAGAATGTCGGGGCATCTACAAAGGCCCGAGTATGAACATTCGAAACCTGCGTAACGTAATCGAGCAGTAAACGTTATCGAGAAATTTCTATGACGTTTGGACCAGCGCCTGCCCATGAGCGTATTTGGAACTAAAATTTTGTTTGAGATTTTTCGATCTCTATACGATAACCGTAACGTTACGCAGTATTCGTAAAGTCGTGCTCGACCCTCTGGCAGCAAATTGTTCGTTAAGCTTCCTTGTGTTAATAATTTGCTGGGCTGTCTCACGCTCTGCGCCAAAACAAAAGAGTGCGCGTGTAAGCAGGTATAGCGAGTAAGATTTTTTTTATACGACAAGGTAGGTAAATGCCTGCCTGGTAGAGATCGCTATGTAGCCATAAGGCCGCCCATTGCTACCTTGCATTTTCTATGTACCTTTTTTTCTGTTTTGTTTATTAAGTGGTGTTCAATAAAGAGTTCTTGTATTGTATTGTATTGTAAACGAGCAAGTGAGTCACCAGATGGTAAGTGATCATTATTGCCCATAGACACCCACAACCCCTTAGGGTTTGCAGATGCGTTGCAGGCAGCAAATTGTTCGTCAACTCACTTAGTAGTAGATCAAAACAAGGTAAATACAGATTGAATATTGAGAACGGCAGTTAGACGGTTCGAGAACGAAATAGTAAATGCGATCGCACCCAATATTCAATTACTAATATGCCTACGGGTTACCTGATAGTAATTGATTACTGCTGCCATCAGATACCCGCAATGCTAGAGGGATTGCAGATATACGAGCGCAAGAGGGTTGAGATGGAAAGCTTTCTTGTGTTAATAATTTGCTGGGCTGTCTCACGCTTTGCGCCGAAACAAAAGAGTGCGCGTGTATCTGGTTTAGCGAGCAAGTTGCTGGTTGATAACCGGACGAACAATGCACTAGGATATCTGCTTTAGTATAAAAAAAATGTATATCCACAAAAGCTGATATACCTACTGGCTCTTTCCTATCTTTCCTTTACAACCCCGTCCTAAAAGAGGGATGTTATTAATTTGACCGCTATGGTGTCTACCTGTGTGTCTGTCTATGGCACCGTAGCTCTTAGAATCCGGGAGCCCGTTGATATCTTTGATATGTGAGAAGTGTCAAAAAACTTTTTAAAAACCCCCGACAAAAAAAAAGTAAAAAAAAATCTTGGCCTGGTCCTTTAATTAGGAACTTTTGCGCAGTCGAGTGCCGTCTCTTGCATGTGGCCCTCCGTAGGTACGGCACCCGACTGCACAAAAGTTAGCCCAGAAATTAGGTAAGTATATTTTTTTACTTTTTATAGGTTTTTTTTATGTCGGGTGTTTTTAAAATTTTAATCCAATTTTGAAACACCTTGAAACATTTCAAAATCGCATTGTTTACCAGACGAGCTAGGAATTGTTTGACCACTTTAGATAGCAGTTACAAAACTGGAAAAAAAACCTGGAAACCTGATTGTCGCATTGGTTTTTGGGTAAAAATAGTCTTTGAGGTTTAAGCCGCAAAATGGCAGTGTACCTTAGTCCGGTAAAGGTATACCTTAATCGACCGTATTCTACTTATAATGTTAAAATAATACGACGCAATCAAAATTATGTTGTTTTCACCAGTTTAAGTTCGACCGTGTAATTTCCAGTAAAAAAATACGTGGAATACTTAGAAAACACGCTTAGTAATTCAATGTTAGGGCCTTGAATTTAGAAACGTATTTACTCATCACTGCTGGATATCATACTGATAAATTACCAAACAAAATAAAATTATACACTTGCGATTTTAATTTCTCAGTATTTGAATCTATTTCTGAGAAGGATTGGATACGAAACTCTATCGCACGCAATCGCCATGATCATCGATTATAAAATGATCTTCCAGAATTGTTTGTAAGTGGCCTGAATCGTAATACCGGACGACCGGATAGCCTAGTGGTTAGAGACCCTGACTATTAAGCTTGAGGTCCCGGGTTCGAATCCCGTTCGGGGCAGATGTTTGTATGATGAATACGAATATTTGTTCTCGGGTCTTGGATGTTTAATATGTATAATTATAAGTATGTTTACTCGTTGTACAGGCCCATAGTACATAGTATATAGTAGTAGTGGGACTAGGTCAATTGGTGTCAATTTGTCCCATGATATTTATTTATTTATTTTTTTCTTGCATGATTGAAACAAGGAACCACACTCTATCGTAGCAGTAGGTTGTGTTTTTAACAATAACCACCAGACTTTTTTTAGGTTTGGTGGTACTCGTAACGAGTTTCCACTCCGAGAAAAAGAAGAGGTTGTGTTTGTAAAACTGGTTTATAAAGCATCTTACGTGATCTGGACAGAAACAACTGCTGAATACGTTGAATGCCGAGGGACTACTGGTTACTCAAGGGATTATAAATAAATATCATGGGACAAATTGACACCAATTGACCTAGTCCCAAACTAGGCAAAGCCTGTACTATGGTTACTAGACAACGGATAGACATACTTATATAGATAAATACATACTAAACATCCAAGACCCGAGAACAAACTTTCGTATTCATCATACAAACATCTGCCCCGACCGGGATTCGAACTTCAACGTCACCTCAAACTTCATAGTCAGGGTCGCTAACCACTAGGCCATCCGGTCGTCAAATTAAACTATCACTATTAAACTGTCACAACTCAAAAACGTATGTACCTACAGTTATTGATGGCTAGCTTTTTGCTGCCGACAAGCCTCGAACAGGCCAACCACTCAGCTGAAAGGGTTCCAAGATGAATTAAGCCAAGTTTTTACGTGTAGATAAGACGCTATTAGTTGGCGCCGCACAACCGGTGTATAATCATAAGCATATTGCTGTCGCAACGATAAATTTCTCTGCCGCAGTGACTGCAGTGAAAGGCCGGTTTACACGGACTAGGTTACCTACTTCCAAACTAACATTACATAAAAAAACATTTTATCAAAGTTTGACCTGTGTATAGGTGTATCTGTGTATCTGTCTGTGGCATCGTAGCTCCTAAACCGATGAAAGCATTTCGATGCGGCTTTTTTTAATCGAGATGGTTCTTAGCTAAGTTTTATTAAATACGATTCACCCGTTTTTTAAATATTGAACTATGATATTAATGATATTTGAACACACTCAATATTTTTACAAGATCTATCCAACGACTCCTCACACTATGAGGTAAAGACGGCAAAAAAATTATCCCTACTTTATGTGTTTAAAATATTTTTTCAGGATTTTATTTTATCACGTTGTTGAATTTTAACTAAAATTATGTAATTATTCATGCAAAATAATTACATCTTTCTAGTACCAATGATCTCTGAGCTAAGCCGCGGCCAGACAGACAGACAGATAGACGGACATGATGAAACTATTTAGGTTTACATTTTTGCTTTGCTTTAAATAATAAGCAAAAAAAGGCGAAAATATGGTATCGAATGATTATATTTTATAATCACTGTAACAAGCATCGTTTTCATAAAGTTTGTAAACGTCCACATGTCTTAGATAACTAAAATATTACTCTAAATAATTGAGAGAAGTACATGGTGAAATAAGACCCTAGAGCGGTCCAAAATAACGGGTTTCCAATCAATGCTAATCTAAAAACTAATAGCACTCTTCGGTTGGGCTAAAGGTCAAGAATTGGATCTAATATTGAAGCAATTGACGATACTTAAGGCAGATGAACCGTGAAAAACTGAACCTAAATTCTATGTAATAAATTTCTAGATTGAAATATCCCAGCCTTACGAATTAGGTTTCGTTGAAGTTAATACGCGTCTTAAAAAGTACTGAAATATAATATCAAAGATCCTCCATAAGGATATTTGGAAACTTCTTACGTCTTCGGCTACACGCTATTTGGTAGGCTAAAGTTGATGTTTTTTTTTATTTTATTATACATATTAAACATCCAAGACCCGAGAACAAACATTCGTATTCATCATACAAACATCTGCCCCGACCGGGATTCGAACCCGGGACCTCAAACTTCATAGTCAGGGTCTCTAACCACTAGGCTATTCGGTCGTCAAGAAACATTTAAATAAAACGACGTTTTATTGCGAAGATTCAACTTTGTATTATAAAACAGAAACGCCTGTTAATGACAATAGATGGAACTCCTTTCAAAGTCAAAGTTAACAAATCTCAATTAGAATTCCATAATCGGGACATTTAATAAATGAGCAATCGGATGTTCTGTTAGACTTACCGCGTACATGCGCTTATATAATTGATGCGAACGTATTTCGTATTCTACTCTGTTTCGCATTTTTAATCACATTGTTCGCAAAATACACAGTTTAAATGAATGTTATTGCAAATAATGGTAAAAAAACAATATTAACCAATTGTAATGAACAAATTGTGAACGTTGTTACGCGAACTCCTGGTTCTGTCTGTGAAACATGAAACCTTCTTCATATAATTTTAATAACCATTAAAAAATCTAAATAGTAACTTTACGAAAAAAGCAATGTCTGTGGCGTTCAAGAGCAGGTAACCCCTGCCGTTTTATGATTTACGGTTCTATTTCATTTAGCTAAAAACACCACTGTAACCCCCGCATCCCTAAAACGGTATAAATACGTGATTGGCAAAATTAAATGTGTTACAGAGAGAAGGTACAAAAGTACTAAGCCACTTTTGATATTGAGATGGTACAAACGCAAAAGAATCGCACGCAGATTCACTCCCGTCTCACTTAACAAAACCCCTACTAACACCATCTCCTTTCACAGCCGTGAAACTTTTTTCACCACCTGCTCGACTTTGCGGCTTTGACTTTTGCCTATAAATTAATTCTCGTATTCAGCTTTCGACTGGGTCCCTTACAATCGCAGCGGTTATGAGGGGCCTCGGGTGCATAATTTATCGGCAAACCGCGCCCTGTGGGTGATAGAAACCTTTGGATTCGGTCATTTGTCTTTACTATTGATATATGGAAAAACGGCGAAGGTGCCGGTCGAGATTTGGTATTCGTTAGTTGACTTGTTGGGTTTGATTCAAACGGTGTCTAACAAAATTGGAGGACGTCGTTTGCGATGCATCGATTCGTGTTGTTAAAAGATTAAGTCATAAACAAACGCGTACACACTTATGTTGAAGATATAAAAATGACAATTGGGATGTATGAAAAGATCTTACGATCAAAAAACGTAAATCCCAATTGATGGTAAGATTTCCTGGACTTAACAACGTCCTAGCTTAAGGATACAAACGAAGCGCAAGCTTTGTATGTATTACCACAAAATAACTTCGTCTAATTTAAGGGCACGGCCAAGCGCATACAGACACAATTGCTCCACAAAGGGTCAGCTAATACGCGTTTAGGGCACAAAGAAACCCTGACGTTGACAAAGATACGGGACGGCAATCGAGGACAGAACTTTAGGGTTTCGCTAACTTTTGTGGTTTTAAGTGAATGCTTAAGTTGGTTTTGAAATTGTGAAATACTGTTAAGCTGTTTTTAAAGCAACTTAAGTTGTTTGTTTTCTAATAACCTACTGTTATTTGACGGAAGACGGGGCGGAAAAGAAATAGAGAGAGCTGCACATCTAATGCTCGCAAAGCATTTTGCCGTATCAACGACATTATTCGGTACGTTTTCGTTTATAACTAAGCTACAGAAATTCGATGATGAAAAACCGAAAGACGTCCACTGCTGGACATTATGACAGGCCTCCCCCAAGGCTCTCCACTCTGACCGGTCTTGTGCTTTCCGCATCCACCGCGGTCCCGCAATCTTTACTAGGTCGTCGAAAAATTTTAAATACCTACCTAAATAAAGAAGACGTACGTACTATCAATAACATTAACCAATAAAGGTACTCAGTGAACATGGAAGGCTTTTCTCAATCTTAAATTTGTTTTTAATTTTCCTTTATGTTAGCTTCAGGTAAGCGTCGTTTGTTTAAAAAACAAACATGTAATGAGCAATTAACCTAATGTACAAAAACATTGGTCTCGATATCACAAAAAATAAAATAACACATTTTCTCTGTTCCAAAAACTACATCAATATTTCATTTATCTCAAAATGAAATTTATGATATCGAACCAAGTTTAACAAAAGTGATCAAAAGCACATTAGATGAAAATAAAGAAGCTGACAAACATTCGTGAAAATAATATCAATTCGGCGCAAAAGATAGTCTTCGGAAACTCTTTTGAAGGCAAGTTCCTTTGATGCTGGTTATACAATGAATTGGATTAATCCGCTTGTACAGAAATACTTGGAAACGTCTGCAAGGCTTGAGGGGCGATTCAATTTGTGCTGCTGACAGGCAAAGCTCATTGATTTTATTGTGAGTCTTATACAAAATTATATTTTGGAATTTGAAAATAGAAATTTGGTCTATTTCATAACTGTTACTTTTTCTTCCAGCAGTAAGTACCTTTGGGTTGGTTGGTTGAAGTTCTTTGAAAAGCAGGAATTTTATTATAACAGTTTTAAATGATTCGCGGTTAATTGCTTTAGACATAACGAAAACGGGATATTGACCGCGATTTTACCTTATAGGTTTGATGAGCTCCCGATATTTCGATGCAGTTGCATGCACCATGATCACGGGCAAACCTCAAGGGGAGCTCATCAAACCTATAGGGTAAAATCGCGGTCAATATCCCGTTTTCGTTATGTCTAAGGAATTTTATTTTCATTTTTTTGTTTAAGTTCCACTGGCTGTTCACCAGTCTTAAAGCATTGAAAACGGGGCTTTAACGCCCAATAATTAAAAAAAAAACGTTTGAACGTTTGGATCGTATGCTAAAACCGTTAAAGTTTGCTCGGGACCACGAACAAACATTCACTGTTAATATTTACTATTTCTAATAACCTAAATAGTTAAGATCACCACCGCCCATTTGGACAACCGGCAGTGATTGCAGACTTTATCATGCCCGTTTTAAATTTTATAAAACCCCTCTTGTTATATCTTGCTAGTGTTATATTATGCATGTATTTAGCTACAAAGTCATAACAACAGTCTCAATTTACTTGCGATAGTGATCTCTTGTTTCAAGTTTAATATGCTTCACCCCAAGTTCCCAGAACCCAGCCACCTTAGGTGAACTCCACGTAAACTTACTATGGATTAATTTGCCAAAATGATTGAGACGCGAGCGATATTAATAATTGGGGGCCCGCTCGATATCTGTAGTGCATCTCGATAGTAACGTAGGATTAAAGCTTCATCGTGTTAATTAGATCGTTGATCCTTGCGAAAATGTCAGAGGTTTCTCGTAGAGGTTGGCTTAACAAGCAGGATAATGATATCCTATATAATCGTCATACGATAACTCTGCATAAGATATTAATTGGCAACCCAGAAAAATCAAGCTGTGGTAGTACTTTTTTCATGTCACTCAGACATTTCTTAAATTAAAAAAGCAATAATGATAGTAGCAATCAAAAGTTGCTCTTTTTTTTAAAATATGGCTCTGTCCATTGGAGGACAATTTTGCCAGTGTTTAGTAGGTTTTGGCGTTGTACGGTAAAAAAAATCTAGAAAACGAAATATGAGAGGTATTTTAATTGTGGATGGTGAATGAACGATGACCTGTTTAATATTTAATCTAAGTGTTCTTAGTGTTCTTTTACTGTAAATCAGTGTTGCCATAAACATACTTTAGATTTCTACTATTGTCTGTTCGTGGCAGAGTTATCGTGGGACAACTATAGCATGCTAAGGAAAATGCCAGCTATAGAGTCAACATCATTAAAAGTCTAACTCATACCCACTCATTATTTATTTAATTCTCAAATGAAAATACACGTAACTGTGTATCACCACCATGTTCTTTATACTGTGAGGTTCATAACAACTTAGTTTGCAGTTATTTTAATTTCAGTTACAATTTAATCTTTGATTACTTAGGACCTTTACTCAGGATGATTAAGCATTTCGGGATTAATTAAATGAATGAGTGGTACGAGTTGAATTTTAATATCAACGTCGACTCAACAGTTCATTTTCGTCTTATGTGATGAAAGTCCGAACCCTGTTAATAAGTTAGTTAACCAGTACGCGCGCCATTTTGTCGCTTGTCGCGCAGTGCGTCCCTTTCATACGCATTGAGTGACAAGCGACAAAATGGCGTGCGTGCCAGCACCAGGAGTGTTATTGTCTGAGGTTAATCACGGCTGTTTTACCGTCGAATTGTCAAATTAGCTGTCATACAGGCCCCTGTTTCACCAACTACATTTGTCAGTTAACAATGACAATTCTAACTAGATTTCTTTGCCAATATGAAGCGCGCTAAAACAAAATTTTCATGTCAGCAATTGGTCTGATGGAAGATGGGGAAGGAAAGTGCTGGAGTGGAGACCACGGACTGGGCGCAGAAATGTAGGAAGGCGGCCCGCGAGATGGGCTGACGATCTCACACAGGTTGCAGGGAGGGACTGGATGCGAAAAGCACGTGACCACACAGCCTGGAAGAAAATGGAAGAGACCTATACTCAGCATTGGGTAGTAATAGGTTGAAGAAGAAGAAGAAGAATTGGCACCGAATCGTCATTGAAAACTGACATTTGTAGGGTTGCGAAATAGGGGCCAGTCCGGAGCAAAAGTAGCTAAGCAACATAGTGTTCACAGTGATCTAAGCTCGGCTCTATTGTTATAGACATAAGAGCTTGTGCTGATCATTGTGACTGCTTCGGTTGCTTAGCTACTTCTGAGGGTCGATCACGACTTTACGAATGCTGCGTACCGTAAAATCGAATAGTAAACGTTGTCGAGTTTGTATGACGTTTGGAACAGCGCCCGCCCGTGAGCGTATTTGGAAGTAAAATTTAGTATGAGGTTTCTCGATCTCGATACGATAACCGTAACGTTACGCAGCATTCGTAAAGTCGTGCTCGACCCTCTGCTGCCGACGGCACAGTATCGCGGTATCGGGAATACATGTTGTCATCTTGGAGAATAGGGTCCCAGTAAGGGGTAAAGTGCTGTACGGGATTCTTAGAGCCCACAGGAGGCTCAAAAGGGGGGACGGGTTAGGAAAAAACAGATATCGCAAGAGGGAGGGGAGTTTTGTAGTGAAATATCACGTGTATTTTTTTGTTAAATTACGTTGTAGTATTCCTGTTTTAAACAAATTATTATTATTCACATTTTTTAAGACGCTTTCTATTAAAAAATACAGGTGATTTAGCGTAGGGGGCGAAGGGGTCAGTCTCACCTCGTGTCACCAGGGGGACGCTCCCTTAAATTAAATTATGGCTAGTGTGTAATAATGTGAACCCTATGTTCGCTGTTTGATTCTGAGGCAAGGCTTAAATTAGATTAGTGGTGGTGAAGTAAAAGGTGGTGGTTTGCGGGTGGTAGGACCTTGTGCGAGGTCTGTCTGGATCGCTACCACCATCTTAATAATCCTGCCGCTAAGCAGCAGTGCTTGCACTATCGTGGTCCGGTGTGGAGAGTAAGACAGCCTAAGTAATTACGGGCACAAGGAGGCATTTCATCTTAGCCTTCTAGGTTGCCAAACCTTTGCGATTGTCTACGGGCAGTGGTGATCACTTACCACCAGGTGACCTAATGCTCGTATGCCTTGCTTGCCGTATAAAAAAAAGATGACTTTTAACAGCGTTATTGAAGAAAACACAATGACTTGTTATTAGCATGTAATTATTATTAGTATGAATTATGTAAAAAAAATCAATTGCATGATATTACTTCTGACGAAGAAAGAGGGATTCAAAACAATATTCTCAAAGCATTGAAATCAAAGAGCTCGCGTATAAAAACAACATGGTTCATTAATGAAAAACATTCGTCAGCATGTTGTTCTTACATTAATATGTATTACGCAAACTGGCACATGCCGAAATGTATGCGTTATTAGTATTCCTCCTCCAACAATTATTCAAATACAGAAGAAATTACCTACACGATTTTATTAGCTAGAAATTTGAAGTACTTGCTTTTATTCTATTGCTTGGAAACGTTGATGGGAGTGCAACAAGTAAAAACATTAAAGTAACGGTTTTAAATGATTCGCGGTTAAAGAACATAAGATTTGATGAGTACGGGATATTTACCGTGATTACCTTAGGCATTTGACGAGCTCCCGATATTACGACGCAGTTACATGCATCATGATCACGGGCACACTGACGAAACGGGTACCGAGATGCCGTTGTTGACTGCGTCGAAATATCGGCAGCTCGTCAAATCTCTAAAAGTGTCAGGTAATGTTTATACTGTCAAAGAATCTTTTCGGGAGCACAAACTTTATTACGATTTGAGAATGCCAGAAGGTGAACGTGTCTTAGGCATCTAGTTTTGTTGTAGTATGATGATCTAGCTGTTGTTGTGACTTCGTACCCACGGTAATTACGAATTGGTTTAAGTGTTAAAGCGTTTCAACGTTATTAAAATGTAATGTTGTTCTTATTTAATTCTGATACAAAATTATTACACCTTAGTTGACTGGTAGAAATGCCTTATAGGAATGTACTTGTATCTCACTGTTTGTAACTTGTCTTTGTTTCTGTATTTCCTGTACAATAAAGCATTTACTTACTTAGTTATTATCCTAGTACCTACCTAATAAAAAAACCACACACAGTAATTAATCATCTTCAAATTTATGTGCAAACAAATTTCAGAGATCATTTATTTCGATTGGATTAAGTAAATAATTTTATCTACACACATATCATAAGTTCTCTATAATGCGTTCAGAAACCGTAGAAAATGACCAGCATTGCAGCACGACGACGCCAGCTCGCCGACAGGGCCAGCCCCAGCACCACCACCACCTCCAGTAAAGTAATAGTCATTACGACATCGAATTCGATGTCGTAATGAATTTTCGATATCGAATTCGATGTTTCAAATTTGAAAACTAACGTAATTTGCAATCATAGTGAAATAAAACGGATCACTCACGTATATAAGTCATGTTCGGTCCGACATGTATAAATAATACTGTGATTTTTTTTTACAATAAAAAAAAACAGTTTACGAAACGTCAGCTCGGTATGTTTGTCTATGATAAAAAAACAGTCAAATTCGTGACAGGAATTGGTATGATATACGCCTTCGGCTTCTGAACCCATCTTGGAGTACTTATAATATGTGTGTAGATAAAGTAATGTATGCAACTCCACATAATTAGGCCTTAAAACACTCGTGTGAACCTATTAACACACTCGTGTTTTAAGGACCCTCATTATGTAGCAGTTGCATAAACTACTATTAATTGCGGTCACATTTTTAAACAACGAACTGATAACAATGAGCCTAAAAACCGACTACTTGATTACATTACGGTTGTTTTTGGAGCCCTATATAATCTACTTTCAGTATCACTATTTTGCACGTTTTATGGCTTAATCCGGTTGATGTAAGTGCAAGTTTATTAATTTTCCAGATTTAAATATTTTCCAATCAATAGAAATGGGTACTTACAATAAACAGCTGAACCACTGTTTACTGTTTTAGCAGGTAATACTGTTTTACCAGGTAATACGGTTTTACCAGCGTTTCAACCGCTATCATTATCCTGTCACATAACATTGAAGAAATAAGGTTTATATTATGTATAAATCGATACAGTGTGCTTATTATACCATTTCAATTTATAAAAAAATCGTGCTAATTGTAGCTCGTTTCTTCAATATATGCGACAGGAAACTGATGGCGGTTGAAACGCTCGTAGAACTTCTCAATTTTTAAAGAGTTTTATTATTGCAATACGCTTAGTAATTATGGCGTTTTTAATGCGAAAATCTAGTCACGTCGGTCACTACTGCCCATTGACACCCGCTAAACAGTAAAACTTGCGGTAGGTTTTAACTCTGACATTGTCACAAAAACTTGTCATAATTAATTTATGTATGTTGCGGTTTAATTCAACTAATTACTTTACGTGAAACAGAGAGCGACTATGAGCCCAAAATAGTTTCGCATAATAAGTTTTGTCGAAATGTATGGGAGTTGAAACAAATAGTAGTGGCAAATTTGAATTTAATTGTGAGCCGCAGAGTCTACTGCCTATACAGAGAGTTCAGTTATTCAAAGTGCGCTTTCGTATTGTTTTTACTCATGGAAAATACTTGGCTTAAAGGCGAGATATTTACAACATACAATGACAACGCAAAGAAAAATCCGTTAAGCAGCTGGACTTGAACCAGCAACCTCGGTAATCCGTACCACGCTCCACCAATTAAGCTATACTTAACGTTGGTGTACCTAACGAATTTTTCAATGCCTTGTGTTCCATCTCTTGCCACTAATGCGTAACTGTAGAAGTTCGTTAAGCAGCTGGACTTGAACCAGCAACCTCGGTAATCCGTACCACGCTCCACCAATTAAGCTATACTTAACGTTGGTGTACCTAACGAATTTTTCAATGCCTTGTGTCATATTTTTTTTTATTTTTTTTTATTTGGAAGATCTCTCCTCAGCCCAGCTCAAGTGGTCAGTGGTTCAAGTCCAGCTGCTTAACGGATTTTTCTTTGCATTGTCATTGTATGTTGAATTTCATACTATGAATGTTTCATAAAAATAAAAACAAAAATAATCAATAAATCGATTATTTTCGCGATATTTACGTTGGAAAATTCCAGAATGCGTTACTTTCTTGTTTTTTGTCATCGTCACTGTTTCCTTGGAGAAGTATTTTTTTGTTTTACAAAAATTACTTAACCTTTTTTAATAATAATCATTACTATCTCCATTACTAGGTCCGAGTTTTCGTGTTAAAGTAGGTACCTA
This sequence comes from Clepsis dumicolana, assembly GCA_963691665.1. Taxonomy (NCBI): domain Eukaryota; kingdom Metazoa; phylum Arthropoda; class Insecta; order Lepidoptera; family Tortricidae; genus Clepsis; species Clepsis dumicolana. The sequence continues at coordinate 2,544,051 of OY829520.1, read as the reverse complement.
CTTGTGTAATATAAGTAAACAAATCTGCGCTAACATCAAAGTTCATGTCCTTAAGTTTAGTTACAACCCAATCGAAACAATTCTTACACCTTTTCTTTTTTTCTTGTAGGCATAACAAATGTAACTATATGGTCCAGACCTGAGAGCGATAAAACAGACAAACCTTGAATTTCATTTACAGTGAATTTAGAAACAAATATTAGAATGTTTAGCTACTAATACACTGCAAAAAAGTTGCGGTTACTATAGGAAAATTTCAAACAGTATGATACAACAACGGCTGCCCCAACAGTAGACGTTTATCATTAAAATTCAGATGCCCTTTGTCTTAAGAACTATCAAAATCACTACGAATCATTCATAATTTTCCAACCAACTCCGTATTTGAAGAGCCCTTTCGGTCTAAGCTAAGCCAGTAATTAGCTAAGTACTGGGTATTTTTTACAAGTATCAGTAGCTAAATATTCCACGTATTCGTTTTTAAATTCATTCACTGAATAGAAACTGAAAACCGAGGTAGAATGCCTCAGACATACACACTGAACTCCACAAAATTTAATACCAGGAGTAAAAATCTCGCAAACCGTCGACAAAGTGGCGAATCTGCTCTACTCTACGCCACTAAAGTTGTAAATGATTGTGGAATATTTAGATTAAAACGTATTGCCTCAATATATTTCAGGCACATGCGACCAATGTGCCTACGCGCCTGCGCGCTAATGCGCTGTCGTTTATATTGTTCAATGTTTTATGCGAGTGCTTAACGCGTTGAAACGTTGACTGAGGCCGTGGTACGAATATTCGAAAGCTGCGTCACGTAAAATCGAATAGTAAACGTTGTCGAGTTTGTATGACGTTTGGAACAGCGCCCGCCCACGAGCGTATTTGGAACTGAAATTTAGTATGAGGTTTCTCGATCTCGATACGTTAACCGTAACGTTACGCAGGATTCGAAATCTCGTACTCGACCCTCTGAAAATGGTTGATAACTGTATGTGGGTCACGTGTGTTAAGTTTTTAGCAATATTTGAACGAGCAAGCTCGAAGTGCGAGCGAAGTGTCTCCGTTACAGCTTGTATAAATATGCTTTCGTACGTCTATCCGCCAGCCGGCTTTTTTATTACAAGCTTTTATTTAACTTGCGTTGTATTGTACATACATACGACGTACATACGTAACATGCATTACATACATAATGTATTGTCAATGCATTACATGTTGTAATGTATGTTACGTATGTACGTCGTATGTATGTTGCAAGTTAAATTTGATTAACTTCCCTATGTTCGATACAATAATCTGGTACCTAGTGAAATTCTGGTGGTCAGGTCAGAATCGTCTCCACAGGATGGGAACTCTTCAACGGTTAATGGCATCGACTTGAAATTTGATAAAGATTGTTTGTTGGGTGGCAAATACACGTAGGTATAGACATTAAAAAGTACAGTCGGAAAAAAATAAAAATTTCTAAACTGATGCTCGTGAAACATTTTAAAATTAAAAAAAAGAGTTCGCGAGATCTATAGCTCACAGTACCACTAAATTAACATGATTTAATCGTACTGAAATAAATTGATCGGTCACGTAATATAAATCGAGTTTAACCTCATAATATAATCCGTAGTATTTTTTGTGTAGTTCCTCCCGTATTAAAAAAAAATGGTTAGTCACAGAATATCTAGCAGATAGGTTACCAGGAACTTAATCAGCAAGTTTAGTGGTGAAACCTATGACCTTACAAATCTTACGGATCTATAGCTTGACAAGCAAAGTCAGATTGATTTGTTTAATTTACATCAATAATTCGCTTTATACTTATCAAACCCTTAGAAACGTTAAACAATTAATTAAATTGCCTTGTCCCTAAAAGACAAGGCAACAGTAAAAACAAAATGAAGACAAAACTTTAAAGACTCAAAAAATAAGTTAAAAGTCGTAACTCGCTCAAAACAATACGGAGGCAACTGAGTTCCGTAAATGTTATTACCATTTTTATTGGCCTCAAATGTAAGCGAACAAATTAAAACTTTAAACAAAGCTTTTAATTCCGATTTAATTTCTTTGTCTCTGAGTGCCATTAAAATTGTCCCCAGGACACTCGTAGCTCTTTGCTGAGGAAATTTTTATTTATCATTTGCATTAAAAAGTTAGTTACTTATAATCGGCACACGGCGGGCGGGAAATGCAGAGTGGATTAATCAGCTCCTTTGAATCAATTATAACCTGACCAACCTAGAAAAGTGGAAAACCCGACATCGTCATTTTCAATGTTCAATATCTCAAAAATGGCTGAAATTATTTTAATTTAACTTAGCTAAAAAGTAACTCAAAATTTACTTGCAAATTTTGAAACTGACAAAATTTACTACCTACGAACATTGAAAGTAAAAAAAACCTGTAAAATATGTTTGCCATTTGTTTGTTTTTTACTTCTACGTCGATTATTATGTTGTACATGGTCTGTACTAAAACAAAATACGAGCTGCTAGAAACTCCGTGAGAGCCAAAATATTGCCAGATTGACAAATTAAGCGAAGTTTCTACAAGAAAATTTTAATATTTTTATCGCGGTCAGAAAAACGTTTAAAAAATACACTGCTCAGAAATGTCTAAGAATCAAACGCGTATGTTAGTCTGCACATAATTGATCGCTAGACTTTACAATTATACAAGTCTCGCACGACGTAAACAGTGGTAAGTATAAAATATCCATGAACCTTTTAAGGGCACCCTTTAGCCCTTGTAATAAAAGCCCTATATACAGAAATTCTGGCAAAACATTAGCCAAGTCAAAAGTAGAACGATTGCTCTGGGACCTTCGAGACCCTTTAACTCGCAACTAGAATGCCGGTGGCTCCACTAGGAGCCGCCCTGCAATACGAACTAGGACGCGTGGCACTCGAAAAGGTAGACAGCCCTGTGCCCACACGCTTTTAAGGAGTTTAAGAATTAAATTAGCTTAAAATAATGAAACTTTGTGACAGTTTACGTAGGTTTTTGTTTTGCAGTGTTTGTGTTACCTATGTATACATAAAAATGTTATCTATGTATAGACTAACAACACGGTACTACTGTCTTACTAGGTATAGTACGTTAGGCAATTTTTATGTTCAAATATGTATGCAGATTCGGGGTCGTAATTATTAATGGCATACGTTTTGGATTTTTCTCTTTAAATGTGTTACGAGGCCTTACTTCTTGCCGATTTTCATAATTCCATGTCAACGGGAAGTACCCATAGGTTTTGATACCGACAGTTTTCGCATGAAGAAACTATTCAGAAGGTTATGTATCTTTTGATCGAGTGGACGTAGAAACTTAATTTTTGCAGCATTAACTTGACATTAAATTCAGCTTGCGATCTCCACCCGTTCCAGAGCAAAAGGGTCGCGACAGACAGATAGACTTGACAATGAAGACACTTTTGACTTTTTGAGAATTCCAATAACCAATAAATATGCTGTTTGTGCCCGCGCGTACGATCTTCACCGTAAGGAGTTGTCCTTGAAGTCTCTTGTTTATACAGGAAGCTACGCAAACACACGGCATTAAATAAATTGACTGTTTCATTTACATTTTGCAACGCCCCAAGAACAAGGCGGAACCTATTCAAGATTGTAATCCGGAGTCATCAAATCTCACCATTGTTTAACTCATATTATGCTCAACTTCATTATTCTAAAACAATGTGTTCCCTTTAAGTGTGCTCCGTATTTTACATATGAAAACAAGTTAAACGTGCATCGCTGTTTAATGTGAATTATTGCTCGGATGAGCTTTGCGTATATTTGCAACATGCTACCTATGAATGATTGGGGATGAAAAGGTCGAAAGCAGAAACTATGACTTCGGGCTGTGTTTGGGCTAGTTTAACTAAAAGACAAACGTATCTAAAAGTCATCCGTCAAAGTTCTGTAGGGCACAAGACTTGCTGGTTGAAATAAACATTACGGGAATCGGTGAGGTGAGAAGCATATTTCTGAAAATTTACCGTTTTTCGGAGCTCATAATCTAGGCAACACTTACGAATAGGTAAGAAGGTTGTTAATCAAAATTGTAGAAAATTTTGACCTGGTTGTGATGATGTGATGTGAATAAAAAAACCAAAAAACGGGAACTGGACAGTTTCAGAAAACTGTGTACCCTTTACTTTTTTTTAATAACCTAACAAATTTTGGATTATTTCTGCTCAGAATCACGCGAGGATTATCTATTTAAACAATAAAAAAAAGTGTCCTGCATTTTTTTGACAGTTTTGTGACGCGTTTTTACAAACAGTTCTATATTGACCGTCACAAAACTGACAAATAAATTTTCTATGGAAAAATTTAGGACTTTATTGGCAAAAAGGGTACACGATTTTTTGAAAATGCCCAGCTTCTTGGGACCTTACCTCTGAAAGGTCGGGGACTTTTAGTATGTTTGTCTTTGTAAAACAGGTTTTGACAGATAGATAGACAAAAGGACAACAAATGATCCTATAAGGGTTCGGTTTTTTGTTTTGGAGGTTCATAACCCTAAATATGAACCAAATTACAGGTGACTAAAGGGCTGGCGCGTTCTTAGGCCAATATATGTTATACAACGAGGCAACGCCGCCAGCCTTTTGGGCACCTTGCCCCGAGGTAGCGACCTCGAGGACGTTGTCAGTTTTTTTAGGTTCTGGTTTGAATTTTTTGTTTTCTTTCGCATTCATTTATTTTGTTTTTGGTGTTTTGTTTTAAATAAAATGTATTTTACAATGTAGTCGAAAGATGTAAAAGCTTGCGGTAGTTGAATCCTATTTCATGCGTCTTGAAACAGAAAATGTATTCATAAGTATTTTATCAGAACCACGCTCTTGCACTCTGGCATTGTAAACCTAATAAGCTAAGCAGCAGTGCTGCCTTGCACTAGTATTTTTCAGTGTGAAGGGTAAGAAATCCGGAGAAATCGCGAGCACAAGATATATTTCACCTTAACCCGTTAGGTTGGCAACGCATCTGCATTATCTTTGGTCAGGCAATCTACTTGCTCACGTACTAATATTATAGAGGAGAAAGTTTGTGAGGACGGAAAGATGGATGTATGAATGTTGTAACTCATTCAAGCAAATACTGCTGAGTGGACTTCGGTGAAAGTAGGTACTTTTTATTTCGGAAAATTGTATGTGTTCCCGCGGCGATTTGATAAACGTATTCTGCACAGAGAAATTAGCATTTAACAGCCAGTAAGAAAAAAGTTTAAGGGCCTTAACAAATAATATCATGAATATTCTTTGAATGAGGCACTGTCTTCATAATTTGTGCTAGGCCATAAAACTGATGGTTACCATTGTGCATAATTAAGCGACATGGTAGCTTCAGCGACCAAGTTCGTTAATAAAAAGAAAAAAAAATTTTTTATTTCAGGTTGGTTTTTTTTTTAATGTTTTTATTTCGCAATTTTATTAATTTGGTTTCTTCGCCTTTGTTACGACTTGGTTCTAATTTTAATAATGTGTCATAGTATTAATGAGAACATGACTTCTCTTTTTACCGTACTCGGTTAAAAATAACGGGGTACCTGGCGTAAATTAAAAATAAAAATAAAAAGGGTAGTTAGGAATTCATTTTTTAAAAAAGGGTAGTTTAGGACTTACATAAAAGGGTAGTTTGGAATTTATAAAATATTAGTGGGTACGTTGGTATTGTCATTAACTAAGTTGAGTACATGGTTTACATATGTCAGTAGTGGAAGTGGTGGCATGTGGAGCGGTTGTTGTTGTGCTTCGTAAATAGCCTCGTGGAGAGTGCCGAAACGCGTCAGCGTTTAGTATAGTGGTGGTGGTGATAGTTGGGTCTGTGTGTCATGTGTTGATTCGTGTAGCAGTGGAGCCGGAGCTGTTGCATGGAAACATACATTTGCCGCACAGATATAACTATTTGTCATTAGTGGTCGCGGGTGAGCAAAGTAATTGTTTTTTAGTTCATAAATATGGACCTCCGCAAAGTAACGCCTGATTCAATAAATTGTTTTTTAGTTCGCCAATAATCATGTTTTGCGTAAATCCACAGTCAATTTCTCCTCAACGTTTTAATTGACCTGATTCCTGCTTCCTATTAAATTGTGCCCAAAGCAAGTTTGTGGGTAAGATAAATATTCTACACCATTAGATAGTGACGACTTGTACGCACACAGCTAATAATTAGACATGAGATACGAGGAAAGGGAATCATTTATTTATTAATAGGTACTGTTTACCCGCGATTTCGTCTGCGTAGAGTTCGGTTATCGCTATCCCGCGGGAAATTATACCTACAGTTTTCCGGGATAAAATATCTAGCTTATATCTTCATCTAGGAAGCTATCTCTGTAGTGTAGCCCACGAACTGGGCGCGGAAATTGCGGGTGGTAGGACCTACCACCATTTTACTCGCTAATCCCATCCCATCGCCAAGCAGCAGTGATTGTACTGTTGTGTTCCAGTGTAGAGAATAAGACAGCCGGTGTAATTATGAGCACAAGAGGCAATTCATTTGCGATTAAATGACTGATATTATGGCTTAATTGGAAAAATCTGATGCGTTTTCGATGTTCATCTCACTGTACAAAGACGACGACTTAATTAAAGAGCTGGCAGCTTCCTCGGATAAAGAATTTAGTATTGCTATAAGAGAAAATGCTACCCGTATCTCTGAAACCGTGCCTTAGATTTTTGTAGGAATAAAAAGTATTTCGTTCTCCATTTTGGTTTAGATTAATTGCTCATCATTTTTTTTGGGATAATTAATTGATTTAGTATGATACCTACTAAGTTTTTTGGATTATTAATCAGGAATAGGTAATTAATTTTATTACTTTTCTTCAAGACGAAGAAAATATATTTTAGTTCAATAAGCTGTCGCCTATCTATCTTAATGCTTGGATTTCACAAAGGTTGATCCAAAAGATTATTTCTACTCAAATAAAAATCAATGATGGTAAATCAAACATTCTGCTTCTTAATTAGGCAATACATATTTTCAAATTAATTTCGACAGATCCCATCAAAATTGGCTACGTAATTTTCCCTCAGAATTTTAAAGAATCTAACGTGCGACCTCAAAATATTTTTTGTCCTATTTTTATATGCCCTTAAAAAGGTCAAAGGAAATGCATGTATCGAGCCGACGCCCTTAACCGCCGAAACAACGGCTAAGTAAGGGTTCGGCGAAAATTATCCCTAAACTATAATAATAATCATTAGCCCTAATGTGTTTTGTAATAGTATCGGCTATACGTTTAATGACTTTATGTTCTCGCGTGCTACTTGCCGATAGTTTATGGTGCCCTGGTACTTAATTAGAAAATTACACATAAAATTGTGCGGAAATTGAAGCATTTTATGTCACGGAAAATTTATGAGAAATGGATTAAATTGACCAGCGATAAGATCCGACATTATTCGTTCATTAATTTATTTACTAAAATGTCAATGTTCCTTAGAATGTTACGTTGGACATAACAACCTAAAGTTCAATTTATTACGTAGAGAATGATCAGTGGGTATATTCATACGTACCTGTATCTACAATACAATACAAAACATTATTTATTGAAAACAATAAAACAGTCAGGATCGTAGCAGGTGGAAGTTCGTGGTCTCTGCCTCACCCTCCGGGAAACAGGCGTGACTGTGTGTAAGTATGTATGTATGTATAAAACAGCACAAGGAGATTACAGAAAAACAGGTACGGAAGACTATTACGAGGGGCGGCTGATAAGTAATCTCCTTGGTCAGAAATATATACAAAAATAATGCTGGCTGGTATGGATTTATATTCGTTTGTTACTCTATTTTCAAAATGCATTACATTCATTTGCTTATTGCATCACGTTTATTTGTCTCCTACAATTATTTCAAACATGTCGGTAGAAAAAGTGAAAATGGATAAAATCGAGCAGCGTGCGGTGATTAAGTTTTTGACTAAAGAAGGGAATACGCCTTCGGAGGTCAGACAGCGTATGTTACGTGTGTTTGGCAGTTCGTGTTCTTCCGAATTTGTTATAAAGTTTTGGTCAAAGCAGTTTAAGTTAGGTCGTGAGAGCCTGGAAGATGATCCTCGTAGCGGAAGACCAGTTTCGGCCGTCACCGATGAAAATGTAGCCAGGGTGAAAAAAAATATATTAGAGGACCGACGAGTGAAGCAGTGGGAGATAGCTAGAGATATGGGCGTCAGTAAAGAGCGAGTCAATGAAATAATTCATGAGCATTTGAACATGTCCAAGATTAGTGCACGTTGGGTCCCCAGAATATTGACTGCATTTGACATGGAGAGGCGTGTCAAATGTTGCAAAGAGTTTTTGGAAATGAGTCGAGGGAAAGAGGAAGAAATAATTTCTAGAATTGTAACATGTGATGAGACTTTGTTTCGACAATGGAACCCGGAAAGTAAGGCAAGAGTCGTTACAGTGGAAATTTAAGGATGAGAAGCCGCCTCGGAAATTCAAGGTCTGTCCATCGGCAGGTAAACTTATGGCTACAATCTTTTGGGACACAGAAGGGATTTTGCTCATAGATTATTTACCGAAGAAAACTACAATGAATGCTGATTATTACTCAAACTTACTATATCAATAGACAATAAAGGAAAAACGGCGAGGTAAACTAAGCAAAGGAATTCTGATTTTGCACAATAACGCACCAGTGCATACCGCCCGCACAATGAAGCTAGCAATTAAAGACAATGGCTTCGAAAACCCCCCTTATAATCCAGATTTAGCCCCCTGTGACTATTTTCTGTTTAGACTTCTCAAGAAAGACCTCAGGGGACGAAGGTTTATGACCGATGACGAAATGAAGGCTGCGGTTACTGACTTTTTTGACGACAAACCGAAAGATTTTTTTTAATGATTTAAATTCAATATTTGAAAAATTTAATAAGTGCGTTTTACTAGTAGGCGACTATAAAGAAAAATAAAAAAAAAATTGCCACGACAGTCTTTTGTTTCATTGTTAGGTAGATTGCTTTTCAGCCGCCCCTCGTATATATGCGGTCTTATCGCTCATTAAAACGTCAATCGTTATCTGTCATCTAGGTTTATTGAATCGGCAATCGACGTCTTAAATTACAAGAAATCGTCACTTAATCATGTTGCGTTAATTAGGTGAGGTATTACTTCAAATGGAAGTGATGCTCTGACTTAATTGTACCTACCTTGCTCAGTCAATTTTTAACCGACTTCAAAAAAAGGAGCCTCTACGTTCCACTGTATGTTTTTTTTTTTTATGTATGTACATCGATTACTCCGTCAATTGTAGACCGATTATAAAAAAAAAAAAAATTGTAGTGGTATACTCCTGAGGTGGTCCCATTGTCACCAAGTCATGATCTGATGATGGGATCCCAGGGAAATCGAGGGCAACCCTCAAATTTTACAGGCACGTACTATGTGTTTCATATATTTTCTAAGGTTATTCAAGTATTTGCGTCTGGTAGTCATCATCTCATGATGATGAGCTGATGATGGAAGGTACAACTCCTTAGCGGTTAGGAGTTGGAGGATAATTATGAAAATGTTAAATCAACGTAAAATTGTGAAATAAAAATCTTTTAAGCACTAAGCAGCAGAAATATGAAGTCGGTGCTTCATTCAAAGAATATTCCGCTCGCACCGCACCGACTTCATATTTCTGCTGCTTAGTGCTAGGCCATAAAACTTTGGGCTGTAGTTTCTGTTTCCGAAATAAACGCATTTTATTTTATTTTATTTTATTTATTTATCATTATTTTAGAGGATTATTTTACGTGTTTTTACTAAGGTTTTTTTTGAAGGTGGTTTTACTTTTTTGTTATAGGTAAGTCAGTTCAAGGTATTTCGAATGAGATATTTCGTCCTTAGGTATATCGGCATATTTGTTAGTACTTTATGAAAACAATTGATCAAAATTACAGGTGACAGGTGACCAAAGGGCTGGCGCGTTCCTTTGCCAACGTAGAGGCATTGCTTTACAAAGAGGCAACGCCGCCAGCTTTTTGGGTACCTTGCCCCGAGGTAGTGGCCTCGGGGACGTTTTCCATTTTAGGTCCTGGTTTAAATTACTATTATTATTTATTTTGTTTATCTATGTTTTGTTGTGAGGAATAAATTTATTGGTTTTATATGAACAAGCCAAAATGTTGGAAACAATGTGGCAGTCCCTAGCGTAAAAATTGTCGAGAAAAGTTGTCACTGTACTGAATTGAATACAATAGGTCGAGCACGAAATTTTCTTTTCCTGCGTAACGTTATCGTTTCAAAATCGGGAAACCTCATACTAAATTTTGGGCGCTGTTCCAAACGTCATAAAAAATTCTCGATTACTTTACGCAGGATTCGAAAACTTCGTGCTCGACCCTCTGGTGATGGTAGTTAGGTACTGAAAAAAAGTTTCTATGCACCGTCCATCACTTCACTTTTAATCTCCCTAAATTAAAAACGTTTTACCACAAGAATTCGTTTTTGAAAAGTCACTCCCTAATTACTTTCAAAGCCAATGACATTGTCAAATTGATGTCCCTTGGGATGCAGTTATTAGAACGTAAGTGCGCGCCTCTGTTTTTGTAGGTATACCTAAACCTTTGACAAGGATCGTGTCACAAGTTTTTGTCGGAAAGGGGATTTAATCATATGAAGTGTTCGCTTTAGTAACGTTACGTAAATTTTAAGTGATATCATATCTCATATCACTTGTCTTGGTAAGTGCGTGTGCACAATTTTAGCTCGTAGCTCGTAAAAGTAAATTATTTTTTAGTTAGGTTACATAGAAAAAAACAGCCAAGTGCGAGTCGGACTCGCGCATGAGGGGTCATTGGTCTGCGAAATTTGCAGACAAACATAAAATTTTAAGATTTTGAGACTTTTTTGAGTGGTTGTGCTTTAAAAGCTACCTTCATACCAAATTTCAAGTTTCTAGGACAACTGGAGGTACCCTTTAGGTTTTCGGATTTCGGCAATTTGTATGGAAATAACCTTTTTAATGACTGTATCTTTTGATAGCGTTGACTTAGATGGTTGATTTTTTAACAGCTTTGAGGGACCGCAGGCTTCAGTATTTGGTATTAATTTCAGCAGACTACCTCCACGCGTTCCAGAGAAAAAGGGTCTTGACAGACAGACAGACAGGCAGATGGACAACAAAGTGATTCTATAAGGATTCCGTTTTTTCCTTTTGAGGTATGGAACCCTAAAAACATGTCTAACTTGACGGTTCAGGGTATTTAAGTGTACTGTATTACAAGACCAAGAAGCGCTAAATTGAATTACGGTTATCTTAGTATCCTAAATAATTTCCAGTGAATCTAATTAACAATTATTTAGGTCAGTGCCAAAACTGTATTTTACCCTATCTTAGCTAAACCTCAATGCACCTAAATGCAATTTACCCAAAAAAAAACCTAATCCATCTTTGCATCTTTTATAAAACAACTTTCAGTGACACACGCTGCTTACAACACAAAAAAATCCACCTCGTGCCGCCTCAAGCTCTACATTTAATCTACATAATACCTCTAAGTGCAGGCCCAGAATAAGTTGGTTCTGTAATTCGTCCGTGACCTCCTACAAGGTCAGTTTTGTCCCTTAACGTTATTAATCCACGTATTAACTTGCCTGAAGACTTATTATTACATCCACGTATTAATTTCCCCGCTGGTGAGTGGTAGTGGGAACTGCACTATATTTTTTCTAGGTAAAAGTGATATATGACAGGCGATGTCTTTCTCTCCAGGGTCTAACTATGAACTATGCTATATGGAAGCATAACGCCTGTTTATCGGCGCACGAAAATATAACACGCACAACTACGAAGCGCGTACACATGACACTCGCACATCGAAAATTGCAGCTCACGAATGACTGGCGATACGCGTCGGCTGCGCTCGGCATTTCTCGACAAAGTTCGGTCGAACAATCCTACTATCTCGCTCAGAGAGTACGGATGAGTCGTCAACTATGGCTTTTTAAAATCTATATTTCCCTACTTGCTTATGAAAGGTCATTGTAGTGTTTGTCATATCCGTATCCCGTGACACAAGCCCGCAACGTCACGAATGTCACGCCTGTCTGACGCACGGCGAAGTTAGTATACTATTCCACGCCTATTACGGTACCTATGTGGTGGAGCCATTTTTCGGGATTAGTTACGCTTCCATGGATACTACTATTCGTAGCTCTAGACTAAAAGTTCCTTATTCGACGTGCTACAAAATGTGGGGGGATCAAAATAAGGTAATCCTAGTGGAAGTCCACGAGAGGAGCATTGTAAGGGACATTTTTTCGGTCCCTTTTTCACAGTCAGCTGTAGCTCTCGCGAGCTTGCGTTACATTGTATTTCTAAGAGGATCAACATTTTTAACGTTTTTTAATACAAGAAGGGGAAACGAGCAGGCGGATCATAGGAGGAAAGCAATCACCGTCAGCCACGGACATCCATACGAGGGCAATTTCAGCTTTGCGGCCCTTTAAGGAAAAGGTAGGCTGGTTTTTTAAAGACCCCTAAGTTGTTTAGCTCCGGGAATGTTGCCGCATTTGGTTATTGTATTTTATTGTGGGAGCCATTAATTCTATATTACATTTAGAAAAAAAAAATTGCGGCGCATTCTTCTTGGCAATCACAGTCTTTCCGAAACCGCTGGTAGACTCAAAAAATTAAGTCTAAAACAGCATTCAACTATTGAGTAAAATTTTGATTACGTGACTATGTCTTTTACCACCAAGTGATGTAATATTCAGTAAAGTAAGGGCCCAAAAAAGCGCAACCCAGGGTCATACGTAAGTGAACAGATTACCGCGCTGAGAGCAGAAACGTGTTCAACCATTGTAAGATCCCTCAAGGGCCCCGCTCGATGAATTTAAAGGATCGAGTGACGAACGAAGGCTTGTCAGGTTAATTTGCGTGTGAGAATTGATGGATTTCGCACAAGTGGCCGACGGTGTAGACATTCATTAGTCAATGTGTTGCTTACGATGCGTGATGGAATGCTTATTCTAAGGGTTGGCCTTATTATATTAGAAAATGCGAAGAAACTTTTTGCATTGATAGATTTGATGTCGCTAAAATTTGTCATTGAGTAAATAAAGATTATGGAACCGCATCAAAATCACTCCATCCGCTTACAACAGAAAGATACAATATTTAAAACAGAGGTTCGTGCACGAGTTTACGAATTCTGATTAACGTACGTGCGTGTACGTGCGTTCTGCGTGTGTGTTTTTTGTCTTGACTGTTATGTGGTGTTCAATAAAGAGTTATTGTATTGTATTGTATTGTAGTCGAGTAGTGAGGAATTCGTATGACGTTTGGAACAGCACCCGGCGTAAGCCCGACGCAACGTTACGCAGGATTCGAAAACTCGTGCTCGGCTTATTGAAAGATGCAACATTTACTACACAACAGGTCACTTATAACACCCCTCTTTTTAGATCGGGGCAAGTTAAAAAGAAAAACATTCAACAAAACAAGGTATCATTCGTATTTCCTTCCAGAACCAACGTCACCAATTTTCCCCCTCCACTTGCTATTCATGCACACACGCAAAAGCAATAACACAATCACGTACACAATTACTAACGCCACTTTGGAACACATGTATCACGAGCAATACCTACTGAGTCACAGTTCGCGCAGTTGTATCATACGCGTTACAAATGTGGCAATAAGGTCCGACGACCATGCTACTTCTACCCTCTTTTTTTAGAGTTCCGCACCTCGAAAGGAAAAACGGAACCCTTATAGGAACACTTTGCTGGATGTCTGTGCGTCTGTCTGTCAATACCTTTTCTTCTGGAACGCGTCAAGGTAGCATGCTGAAATTAATATCAAATACCTACTCAAGCCTGCAGTCCCTTGAAGTTGTAAAAAAATCAACCTTCTAAGTCAACAAAATCAAAAGATACAGTCATTAAACCGTTGTTTCCTTACGAAAATTGCCGTACTGTGAAAACCTAAAGGGTACTTCCAGTTGTCCTAGAAACTTGAAATTTAGTACGAAGGTAGCTCTTATAGCACAATTACTCAGAAAAATCTCAAAACCTGATTTTTTAGTGTCTGTCTGTTTATGTCACAGACCAATATAAAATCACCCCACAATGCGTAAATTTTGCTAAGGAGCTGGGCTTTTTTTTTATACAACGAGGAAGGCAAGCGAGCAAGTGGGTCACCTGATGGTAAGTGATCACCACTGCCCATAGACACCCGCAACTCCGGAGGGTTTGCAGATGCGTTGCCAACCTAGAGGGCTAAGATGAAATGCCTCCTGTGCCCGTAATTACACCGGCTGCCTTACTCTCCACACCGGAACATAACAACAGTGCAAGCACTACTGCTTAGCGGCAGGATTAACGAGTAAGATGGTGGTAGCGATCCGGACGGACCTCGCACAAGGTCCTACCACCCGCAGCTGGGCTCTGCTAACACTGAAAAATTTAAAACACTGGAGAAAAGCTGGAACATCTTTGTACGTAGTCCGACACGCACTTGGCCGGTTTTTTATTAGTTCTGTGACCACACGCATTTTGACATTTCATCAATTGACGCGCCCCTTTTAACGCAAGACGTTCCGCAGACCTTTATGCCCCACTAGTTTCAAATTAATCTCACTTCCGATACCCAACCTAACAAAAGCCTTAAGCTTGAGTATATTCCGAAGGGCAGTAATTATTCAGGTGCCTTTGGAACCTGTGTAAATAACTCTCGTTTTGACAAATGTCAGGTCTATTCAAATACAGTGAACGCGGTTTCTGCTCCACTGTATCCACTGTATAAAGGGTAAGCCCTACGGTGGGTTTTGAGTAAAATCAGGGCATACGACGCACGGTCAATGTGACACTAACCCAGTAATTCTTTAGTGAAGTCGACTTACGGTATCCTATACCGTAACCTGGGTTACATTGTTAACTTACGTTGGTACAAAATACGTCGAGCTAATCCCGAGTAAGTGTGTTAATGGCTTAAGACTAATCATGCTCGTTTTAGATTCTATTATGTCGCATTCAATATTTTAATGTCATATAACCTAACCAACTTATAAAAAAAAACCTTAGAAAAAAAACGTAAAATAATCCTTTAAAATAATAATAAATAAAATAAAATAAAATGCATTTATTTCGTACAACAGAAACTAAAGCCTAAAGTTTTATGGCCTAGCACTAACTAGCAGAAATATGAAGTCGGTGAAGCACCAATTAAGCTATACTTAACATTGGTGTACCTAACGAATTTTTCAATGCCTTGTGTTCCATCTCTTGCCACTAATCCGTAACTGTAGAAGTTCCGTAGTGGGTGAGCCGCTTGATTAAGCTACTCATAGATGGCGCTGAGAAGAGATCTTCTAAATAAAAATATGACACAAGGCATTGAAAAATTCGTTAGGTACAAGTTAGGTATGTTAAGTATAGCTTAATTGGCGGAGCGTGGTACGGATTACCGAGGTTGCTGGTTCAAGTCCAGCTGGTTAACGGATTTTTCTTTGCATTGTCATTGTATGTTGAATTTCATACTATGAATGTTTCATAAAAACAAAAACAAAAGTAATTAATAAATCGATTATTTTCATTAATATCATATACTGTTAATATATAGTGGGTACCTACTTACCTCAAAGATGAAAACATGACTTAATAAAATCTTTGACAAAAATGTTTTTTTGGATCAGGCCTGCCTCAGCACTTTTATCGTGTCTGAAGCGGAGTGAGAAGGAATGATGTAACTGCGATTGAACGAAAAGAAAAGCTGAGCTCGTAATGCTTCGGACTTATTCGTAGTCCTTCGTCTGGGGTCGCACGTCCGGGCGGCAGCGAAAGGACCAAGACCAGAGGAGTCAGAGCCAGAAGGACCAAGAATGATCGCGAAACGTGTTATGCTAAACTAGACTTGTTTTCTTAAAATGATCCGCTTATTTCAGTGTGGTAAAAAGATTTGATTCAGAAAATTCGTTTTTTAACCCTTAACAGGACAGGATAATTATTTTATGGCAATGAGAAACTGAGGTCGATTTATATGTAAGTTTGATGTCTAGATTCTGGAAACAATATATAAAAAGGTGGGGGGGGGGGGGGGGGGGTAAGTGGAAGGGGGAGATTTCTGGTGGGAAATGATTTCCCCTTGTTCGATGATCACAATGAAAAAACCCGTCCGACCGTGAATAGAATGTTTATTATTAGATTTATTTTAAGATTATTTCATAATATATTTTCTTGACTTTACTTTATTTTCTCATAATAATGTTAAAAACAAAACCGAGAAATTTATAACAAGAAAGTTTTACCACATACAAAAAAAAGTTGACTTTCGTAGAATCATATCAACCCGAAAAGGGTGTTTCCAAGTTGCCGTGGAATCGAAACCTATAGGGTACTTCCAGGTAAATCTTAAAATAATTTTTTTTTATGTTTGCCTGTACTTATATCTATGTCAGAGACCTATATAAAATGATCTTACAGTGCGCACATTAAAATACCAAAATATGCGTTAAAAAGTAATTACTGTGTACTAAACTTAAATAAATAATATAACAGAGTGCGTATTTTATAGAAATGAGCCTTAAAACTCGTAACTGTGTTGTGAACCTTATTAAATTAATTTACGAGAGGTTCGCAACTTGATTTTTTTAAGTTTATGAATGAACAAAGGGAATTATTTTCCCACTTGGACCCTACGATTTCAGGAGACATTTAGTTGGACAAAACAATGGCTTCAAATAAATACTTATATGCTAAATACCAAACAATATTCTTAATTTCACATAACTGCCATCAAATTCCTCTTACCAGATTTTTTTTACGAATTCGAACACATATTGCCAAAACCACCGTTATTTACGAATTTATCACAACTTTTGACTTTGACGTTGATGTGTGTTGACAGATGAAGTTTGAGTGAAAGGTGTTGCCAGCAAAATGAAGGCTAATACTTACCAAAACCGTAAAGCGGTATGATAGAATCGTTAAGTGTTGCCGTTTAAAAAACACATACGACTTTATATGAACCGACGAAGTGGGAAATAATATCCCCTTGCACTAATAAGGGTTAATAGTTTCTAAGAGACCAAGACTAAGTACTAGCTAACACAATGAAACAAAACACAAACAAAGGTACTGTAGACAGTGGAAAGTATCGCTGTAATCTGTTAAGGCAATCTATCCAAGTCTCCTAAGCACTATAACTGTGTCTCTCTATCTTCCTAGTCTAGCCAGACAAGAACAGAGATGTAGCATATAATTATAATAACTAGTGCTAGGTAGCACTGGCTGATAAAAATAAATGTGATTTGTCATCCATCGTCAGTTACGATCTGATATCTTATCTTGTCAGCTTCGTTTACGAAATAAATAAAACAAAAGACAGGATAAAACAAGCTGGAAATTCTGCCATTGATTTGGAGACAGCGACTGTTTGTCAAAGGGCGTAGCAGTTAATTTATGATGTTGAAGGCACATCACGAGTTTGATAAAATAGAAATAAAAGATAATCGAAAGTTACTATGAAGATAGCGGGCTCCTTGATCTATTTGGCAGCTAGCAAGAAAGCGATGAATTTGTTTGGTATAGGGCCGAGCAAAGTGGCGTGAAAAATTAAGAGGTTATGATTAGTATTAGCCAGTAATGATTGTGCAAGTGATGAAGACATTTAAATGATTCGCGATTAATTACTAATTACGTTAGACATAATGAGAACGGCATATTTACCTTAATTACCTATATGTATAGCTAATTATTTTCGTCATTTTGCTCGTGATCATGATGCATGTTACTGCGTCGAAATATAGGGAGCTTATCAAACCTATAAGGTAATCGCGGTCAATATACCGTTCTCATTATGTCTGACGAAGACAGAGTTTTTCACAATACTGCGTTTATGAAATTGTGCATTTAAGGTTTTCAGGGTTCCTAACCACAATGGAAAAACTAAAACGGAACCATAATGGTGCAAGTCGGTCCGTCACAGCTGGTTTTCTCGGGAATTACGAATGCTGTCGACTTGAAATTTGGAAAAAAGCAGTTTTAGATATGTATTTTTTACAATTGTAGATACTTAAAGAAAAATATCGTGAGGAAGCATGCATACTGCTGCGATGCATTTCAATGGTATGTGTGAACTTCCCAATCCGCACTGGGCCCGCGTGGGAACTATAGCCCAAGCCCTCTCATTCTGATAGGAGGCCTGTGCCAAGCAGCGGGATGTAAAAAAAGACCGGTGAAGACGTGATGATGTGATGTGTATGTTTTATGTGCAATAAAGAGATATACAATACAATACAGTACAATACAAATATTCCTTATTGAAAACCACAAAACAGTACAAGGAGATTACAGAAAAACAGGTATGGTGCACAATAGGCGGTCTTATCGCTTAAAAGCTAACTCCACACATACATACATGCATGCAACCCATACGTTGAGACGTATACAAACAGGAAAAATTAAACAATGTCTCTAAATAGCACAGTTTTTCAGAATTCATCAAAAATACAGCTGTCATCTGGCACTGCGTCCTGAAATTTAAATAAATGTAATAGACGATGACTTGGAACCCTCGGTGCCCTTTTCCGCGCCCTCTTCACCGCTGCAACCAATTACCGTCGCATTCAAGTCCTTCATTAAGCACGTGTGCAATTAAAACGTGTTTTTAACACATCACCTATCATTAGTATCAAAACAACGGTTCATTATTTCAGCAGAAAGCGCCTTTGTTTATCACTATGCCAGATAATGATCCTTCGGAATATTGGAGATAGGCCATCGCACCACTCCCATTGTTCCAAACAATGCCCGTTGTTTAAGATTGTGAAACGGCGCGACTATTCGAATAAAGTGGGTTTTCGTCCATTTCTGCTAGCTTTTTGATGACACGCTATTTTGAGACACTTAAAACGATAAGTTTGTATTTTGAATCCGTAATGAAGATGGATGGAAGGTGTTGTCTGCGATTTGATTTAGCCTGTAATTGGAGTGACACAAGCGGGCCTTTGAAAGTCTCGAAAGCGTCAGAATTGTAAAATCACGAATAACTAATCAGTTAAACAATCATAATGGCTTTGCTTAGTTTGTTGGCGAAATTGTGGTGTAAAATGTAGAATATAATTATATACGTTAATCTGATACACGATTCTTCGGTCTAAGTTAATTTTAATTGTATACAAATTATATCGAATAGTTATTAACGCTTGTAAAAATACCCTTCGAAAATGGAGAAATTCTGGCGTGAATTTGGAATACTAGTTGAGTAGGTCAACGCTATATTCAATTTCTATCACAACCAGTCAACATTTTAATTCAATTAAAGGTATACCCACACAGAACTGAACGAAACAGAAGGAAAAAGTTTATGTAACTCGCGTGCCAAGGAGGAGAAAGATCTCCCGACTGCTTTCCGGGTGCGATATCAAATTTTAAAGACAACCATGCCTTATATAATTAAATTGCTCAGAAAACTAGTGATTCGGCAAGCGAGATGTGAGACGAGAAAATATCAATACCGAGACTCTTCACACGCCAATTCTCGATCGAACGAATGTATAGCAAGAAATTTTCTTGGTCTCGAATTAGACAGGCGAGCTCAGATTTCGTCTCGATCCTGTTTCCATGACATCTTGTTTTTCAAGATTATTCGTGTCATTTATGCCCTTTAGTTATTATTCTGAGTTTATACCTACCATTTGACAACAACGAGTCAAACGTCATTATAATATATGACAGACTAAAGGATAGAACAATGCTCTTTCACAATTCACAATAATAGATTTCGTGATCAATTCGAACTTGTCACTCGATCTCGCTTGTCCGTTGGCTAATTTCATGTCGAAACAAAGCTTGATCTTGACATCAAGCGATCGAGACCAGACATTAGGTAAAACAAAATAACAAACGCTTAAAAAAGTTACCAAGATGCTTGACAGTCTTGTTACATGCTCGATTCTCAAACAAATCGATAAACCCTTCCCATCTATCTTGATAAAAGTTCTGTAATCCCATCAAAATTAGATAGAGGCATATAAAACTGTGCTAACTTTATTAAACAGAAATTCGTGCTGATTAATCTCAACTTTTTCTGCCGACGCTGCCAACCACAAATTAAATATTAATCTAATAATAATACCTAAGTATAAACAATCCAGATGAGCCACCAAAATTAAAGAAATAATACAGCAAAAGTAACAGTTCCCTAAGAGTATAATAACGCAGTCAATGATATGTTATTGAATGAAGCACCGGACGAAATCCACATTATCTAGCCCTGGAGAAATAATCAGGGCTCGCCAACATTTGGCGCTATGAAAAAGGCATTTCTTTTTTTAGAAGATGTGTTCTTAGAAGCGAATTACGGAGGTCAACTTCATTATGATGTTGACTTTTGTCGATATAAGATAATAAAGTCGGTTCAATAGCCTTGGGTGTGCTAAGGGACCGATAACGTTACCTATGAAAGTACCGGTAAGGTATTTTGCAAATTAACGTTATTTCGGTCACGATACTACTACTAAGTACCTACCAAAATAAATGAAGTAGATAGATAATTTTTGTAGATAGCCCATTTAAACACAAAGCTATGTTGCCAGCTCATTCTACCGCTCTCACTCTCCTCTCTTCAACACTATAAAATGTAAGAAAGATACGTACAAGACATAAAGTCATAGTCATGAGTACCTACCGGTAAAGTATTTCGTTACCAACTATTTTTTTACTAAATACAGTTTAACATTTACATTTACCGGTACATTATGGTAACGGTATAATAAATGTTATACCTAATTTTTACCGCAAGATATTTCGGTCCCTAAAGAAAGCTGGAGCGAAAAGTTTCGCAAGGAGCCACAAGGCAAATAACTTTTCAAGGTTATCTAAATATAAGAAAAAACAAGTAGGTACTAACTAAGTAACTTATTTGAAACAATAGTGAAATGCTAGTTAGTAGATACTTACTAAGTTTGTGAATAATTGTTAGTAGTTTTTAAGTCGTGCCGTCATTTTGTTTTAGCCAATAAATTAAAAGTTGGTTAAAAACTGAAACGAACATTTATTTTAAGTTTCTGTTAATTAAGAATGACAGACAAGACAACGAAATAACCAGCGACCTCATTACAGCCTCACACATTCAAACTCCGACAGATGTCTCTCGAAAGTATCATGAACTGACGTGCTCTAACAACATACCTCAGTGCCAAACAACGTGAGTTTGCAAGTAATCTCCAAGTGAAATTGCGACACTAGCTCCCCGAATTTAGTTTCGCTGAACCAACCCGGGCGGCCATTTTGAGCACGTGTGAATCAGTACGCACGGTTTGCCTCGACGATTGGTTGACGACGCCTGGTGTTTTGCTGGTGCGAAAAAATGAAGAGAATTTTCTCAGATGCTTGGTTGCTTAAAAAGAGTTTTAGCTAAAAGGTTACTGTAGTTTTCGATTTCAGGCCAGTTGGTGGTGGGATAAAGTTTAAAACTTTTTCATTTCTTTCTTGGTAGGTACCTATCTATAAAAAAATTTGGCTGTTAAAAACATATCTAGGATCATCATCAGCCTTTTTTACGTCCCACTGCTGGCCACAAGTCTCCTTTCATAATGAGAGGGCTTGGACTATAGTTCCCACGCGATCCCAAGGTGGATTGGGAACTTCACACACATTGAATTGCTTCGCAGGAGTGTGCAGGTTTCCTCGCGGTGTTTTCCTTCACCGAAAAGCTCATGATAAATTACAAATTTCATTCCGCACATAAATTCTGAAAAACTCAGAGGTGCGAGCCGGGGTTTTGAACCCACGGCCCCCTGCTTGAGAGGCCATAGCTCAAACCACTAGGCTATCTTGTCTACTAAATCTAGGATTCTTAATCATTATTTACACATTTTTCTCAAGCGAATAGATCATGGCTACAGTTTGATTAATATTAAAACGTAAACATCAAACGACATTAATACTAGCTGCGTGCACCGTACTAACAATAAGTAATATTCACAACTATCTTATTACGCTCATGATCCAGAACCAAAATCATATTAAATGCCGTAAACGCTTAAGCCGCTTATCTACAATTTATGTTGCTCCCAATAAATTTTCGACTGACACAAATAATAATCATATAATTTGCATGTCTCGTTACCACGAGATAAATCAATTTTATTGTCTGGTTGAAACATCTGGCGCCTGACGTGAACTATATAGCAATATTACAACTTAAGATTAATAACTGCACAGGGGTACTGACAGGCGCAAAGGAAAGCCTTTCAGCGCTGAGGCTAGTTATTCGCAATCTTAAGATGAGAAATTCTTAGCCTTTACAGAAAAAGATGTACCCATTGCGCTTAGAGTTAGGAGATTAATTTGTTTTCATGTCCGCTTTTAACGTCTTTGGTTAATTAGGTACCTACCTATAGATTGTTTCACTGAATCCGTCGTGGATCTAATGAGTAAGTAAATACCTACACTAACTTTATCTACACACATAATGATATGGCAAGTCCTCTATAATGCGTTCAGAAACCGTAGAAAATGACCGGCATTACAGCATGTCGTCGACTGCTCGCCGCCAGCAGTAACGAAAAGTCATAACGACATCGAATCCGATGTTGTAATGACTTTTCGATGTTGAATTCGATGTCGTTAAGAGTTTCAAATTTGAAATATCTTCAATAACCAACATAATATTATACAATAAAATCACCGTCGATATGAAATGTCAGCTCGGTATGTTAAAAACTGTGAAATTCGTGGCAGGTCGGGTAAGTTTAATATAATATATGTGTGTAGATAATAGTAGTATAAGCAACTGTTATGTAATGAGGGTTTTTAAATCACGAGTGAGCTTTTACAAAACGAGGCGAAGCACCGAGCACGAGTATTCAAATGCTACCTAACGTAATCGAGTTTAGCGTTATCGAGAGAATTTGTATAACGTTTGGAACAGCGCCCCCCCGTGAGCATATTTGGCACTCAAATTTACTATAAAATTTCTCAATTTAGATACGATAACGATTACAGGATTACAGGAGTCCAATATACGTGCTTGGGGCTCTGCAGTGCAGTGGGTAGTTATTAAACTTGGTTTTCAGGATGATGCATTGTCATAAAAAGTTTATACATCCTGTATCGGCGTGTGTTAGAGATATAACAATAGTTAAAGGAGCTTTATAGTAAGTAAAGTAGTTTGTGCTCCGATGATTTTTACGGGTTAACTTTTTTACGACTAGTTTTACCGTTCTTTAAGGCGGTTGGTATTACAGAGCGTAGATACTAGTGTTGTAGTTTTTGAACATTTCTCTTTTTTTAGGATTCCGGTCTGTCTGTCTGTCTACTAACAAAATAAAATAAATATTTAAGTGGGGCTCCCATACAACAAACGTGATTTTTTTGTCGTTTTTATAGATAATGGTACGGAACCCTCCGTGCGCGAGTCCGATTCGCACTTGGCTGGTTTTTTTTTATTTCCAAAAAACGAACCGACAAAAAAACTGTATTATTTATTGAACCTGATCACAACATTACTCGAGAATCGGTTGAGAAATGCGACCTACGGAGGAAAACAGCCGGGCAGACGGCGGATAGACGGACATATGATTTTTTTTTGTCCAAGCTGACACGGTGACGCTGCGCTCACTTCGTCCGCTAAAAAAAAGCACACAGACAAAAATTTTAGGCAACTCTGCCTATTTTCAAAACACTAGGCTTAGCTTTTTTACGTCACAGCACAGTTTAAAATAGTAAAATGCATCGTGAGGAAACCTGCACACTTCTGCGAAGCAATGTGTGTGAAGTTCCCAATCCGTGCTGGGCCGGCGCGGGAACTATAGCCCGAGCCCTCTCTTTCTGAGAGGAGGCCTGTCCCTAGAAGTGGGACATAAAAAAGGCGATGATGATGATGATGAAGGAAATATAAAAGTGCCGCATAGACGTAGTTCTCTCGCACGTGTGGTCGCGGAGTTGCTAGGTATTTAATTGGTTCGTACTGTCTTGGGCATTATTCGGATGGGTCAGCATTCCAACTGTTAATTACAGTTTAAATGCAGTTGGCTGGCAGTTCTGTTGCATTGTTCTGTTTCAACTAAAGCCGAATTCAACTGAAATTTGACCGTCGTAAATTCTATATAACTAGGTAAGGTCATCATCGTCATCGGCCGTATAGCCTATTGCAGACTGTTTAAGCAGTGTCTAGAGGTAATGCATCGTTTCTGATGGCCAATACGGGAGCGGCAAATTCGATCGCAACCCTAGTCTAGGAGGGATAGAAGGTGCGCGGAGAACCAGAGCCGAGTTGGTGTCTTTTGGCTCGCTTATACGATAACGTCCTAAACCACTCCTCGTCATGGATTTTTCGACCATCCAACACCGATTTTATCATCAGCGGGCCCCTCCCAGTCCCAGTACTACCTTAGATATTCAAGTTCGGTCGAAGACAAACATACGCAAACAGGTCTCGTAAACGAACTCAGAAACGGAGAGGGCTCATACCTATCGAATTCAGCACACTAAACCATTTTTAGGATTCCGCAGCTCATTACTTTGTTGTCCGTCTGTCTGTCTGTCAAGACCTTTTTTCTCTGGAACGCGTGGAGTTAGCAAGCTGAAATTAATGTCAAATACTCACGCCTGCAGTCCCTTGAAGCTGTGAAAAAATCAAACTTCTAAGTCAACGTAATCAAAAGATGCAGTCATTAAAAAGGTTGTTTACAAATTACCGTACTGTGAAAACCTAAACTTACTTTCAATTGTCCCAGAAACCTGAAGGTAGCTCATATAGCACAATCACTCAGAAAAATATGAAAATCTTAATTTTTATGTCTCTGTATATCTCACAAATCAATATAAAATGACCCCACGCTGTGTACGTTTTGCTTAGAAGCAGGGCTCTGCTAATACTGGACAACTCAAAACACTGTGGAAAAGCAGGAGAAATTACGATTACGTTACGTGTTACATTGGACTTCAATACTCGTGCTCGTGACTCGGAATATCTATTTACCAAATATTTTTTACGCGGTGAACACATTTGACAAACAACGCAAAAGTTGATCACATGCGTCTAACGCTGCAATTTCCGCGCAAAACAACCGCGCGATTAAATTATAAATAGTATAAGGTAATCTCAAAATGAATTACTCGAAACGTAATTAGCCGGGTGAGCTCAGGATTGTTCTTGAACGGCTCACGGCCTCATCGATCGAGGTTTATGATTAAGCCAGATTAAGGCCTACGGGATCGATCCGTGGTCTTAAGTTCTTTGATTAATGCTTTGATGTAATTGGACCTTTGAATTTTGGGAGATGAGTGGGTGTACCCAATTTTGTTTCGTATTAAAGGTTAGATAGGTACTAGAAAATATAATTGGCATTTTGTTGAAAATGTAACGCTGAAGAACTTTAGTTTGAACACTACATTATGTTATTAATATCCCACGCCACGTCTGCACGCATCCAAACGCGATGAAAGTTTGAGCCGGTTTTTACCACCATATTTTTTTAAAGCTTGTAAGTAGTTAAGAAAACTGTATTCATGAATCAGAAAATTCGTCTCAATCGGATGCTTCAAAATTCGGTTGTAAGATATGTCCCGAACATTCTTATGACAGAGCGAATAAATTGAGCGAAGCGTCTCAGTTTCAGCTTGTTTCGTCTGTCCGTCGTCCGGCTGTCCCGGGTCGAGCACGACTTTACGAATGCTGCGTTACGTAAAATCGATTAGTAAACGTTGTCGAGTTTGTATGACGTTTGGAACAGCGCCCGCCCGTGAGCGTATTTGGAACTAAATTTAGTGTGAGGTTTCTCGATCTCGATACGATAACCGTCACGTTACGCAGCATTCGTAAGTCGTGCTCGACCCTCTGCCCGCTGTCTGGCTGTCCGGATGTTCTCCTCTACAGGTCGCATTTTTCAACTGATTCTCGTGAAATTTTGTAAGCAGGCTCGCAAGATAAATTGCTTTTTTTTGCTGATTCGTTTTTTGGTTTTCTTTTAAAGAAAAAAAAAACCGGCCAAGTGCGAGTTGAACTCGCGCACGAGGGTTCCGTAGAAAGATTTTAACGCTATTTCCCAGTGTTTTAAGAAGTCCAGTTTTAGCTCCTAAGCAAAATGCACGCAGTGTGGGGTCAACTTATATTGGACTGTGAAATCTACAGACAGACATAAAATTTTAAGATTTTGAGACTTTTATGAGTGGTTGTGCTATAAGAGCTACCTACATACCAAATTTCAAGTTTCTAGGACAATTGGAAGTACCCCTTAGGTTTTTGGATTTCGGCAATTCGTATGGAAATAGATTTTTAAATAACTGTATCTTTTGATTGCGTTGACTTAGAAGATTGATTTTTTCACGGCTTCAAGGGACCGCAGGCTTGAGTATTTTTTATAAATTTCAGCATGCTACCTTCACGGGTTCCAGAGAAAAAGGGTCTTGACAGACAGACAGGCAGACGGACAACAAAGTGATCCTGTAAGGGTTCCGTTTTTTCCTTTTGAGGTACAAAACCCTAAAAAAAAAAAATTCAATAATGACCTGAATTTTTGTGATCAGGTTTGATAGATACGCTCGAGGAAATTAACTCCCGACCCACCATGAAACCTTTACACAGTAAACGTCATAGTGACGTCGCTTAACTTGACAAGGAAAATCGTTATGACGTTTACTATGAAAATGTTCTATGGTGGGTCAGGAATTAATTTCCTCGACCGTACCTATCAAACCTGATCACGAAAATTCAGGTCATTATTGTTTTTTTTTTTGTTTTTAGGGTTCCGTACCTCAAAAGGAAAAAACGGAAGCCTTACGTTTTTTGAAAATCAAAATAATAATAAGAATGTTCGAAAATGGGGTCGCGAGGTTTACAGCTCACAAAGCCACTAGCATTCAAACGTTGCAAGTTAAATAAAAGCTTGTAAAAATGCGGGTAAAATTACTAAACTAAATAAAACATCAAAAGGGGTCATTTCAATACCCATATAGCAGCGAGCTATTTAAAAGACGGCACCACACTGAATTTTTATAGCCATCTTTGCCTCGAACCCTTCAGCAAAAGGACGAAACAGGTGTCATATGGAAATAATCGTATTAACCCTTTTCCATTCCCTTTGAAACTCTAAACGCAATGTCTTCAAGCAAATAAAGTAAAATAAATAAAACGTTAGACACGTTTACGTACTTAACGTCACGTAATGCTATTTTTAAATAAATGTTATTTAGTCTGCCTGTGTTAGGGTTAAAAAACAAATCTTAAAACGTCGACATTGGGACTTAAGTAACAAGACACACACACACGGTTACAAAATACACGAGTACACGTTTTGTATATAAATGTGATGTTTTATAACAAATTATTTAATCTATCTATCTAAATAAAGAAAAGTCCGAACTGATTGACTCATTGA
The DNA here is from genome assembly GCA_963691665.1 of Clepsis dumicolana. Taxonomy (NCBI): domain Eukaryota; kingdom Metazoa; phylum Arthropoda; class Insecta; order Lepidoptera; family Tortricidae; genus Clepsis; species Clepsis dumicolana. The sequence goes on along the minus strand of OY829520.1, from coordinate 2,516,725 downwards.
AATTAGCCCAGTCCTAACTAACCCTTGAACAATGTACTGCCCTTTGGACACAATGTTTTTCGCCAATAATGTCTGTATGATGAAAACAAATGTTTGTTCTTGAGTCTTGGATGTTTAATATCGACGGTACTCTGACTCAACCTCGTATATAAATATAAACTTTGACGAAATTGGAATAACCAGTGTAGACCGCGACGCTAAGGTGGTTATTCTGATTTCGTCAGTTTCTATACGAGGTTGAGCCAGAGTACTACTGTCGATATTTATTTATCTATGAGTATGTTTATCCGTTGTCTAATACCCATAACACAAGCTCTGCTTAATTTGGAACTAGGTCAAAATTGGTGTCAATAGTCTCACGAAATTTATTTTATTTATTGATAAACCAAAATCTTTGAAAACTGTGCCCTAAGCACGACTTGTCGAATCCTGCGTCACGTAAACTCGAATAGTAAACTATAACGAGTTTGTATGACGTTTGGAACAGCGCCCGCCCGTTAGCGTATTTGGAACTAAAATTTAGTATGAGATTTCTCGATCTCGATACGATAACCGTAACGTAACGCAGGATTCGACAAGTCGTGCTTAGGGCACTGAAGGAGTTCGTAACAGTAATGATAACACATGATCTCAATTGGAAAATCTTTTTGTGTTTTTTTTTTTTTTCCCAATTTTTTATTTTTTCGATTCCCGGGTTGGTATTTTTTTTGGTTTTTCTGTGTATTCATGTTTCGGTGAGTTTATTAAAAAAATATAATGATAACACAAACAATAATTTATCTAAAGACTGCACTTGAACCTCTCGTATACTAAATCTCTCTCTCTAACTAAGCCACACCTGTAATTACAATTTCATTTATAAGACTCACGTATTTGCCTACTTTACAATATTACAAATTCTCTCTGTAAGATCCTCAAGTAACAATTATTGCCAAACAACTAAGGGCTTATGTTTAATTTAGATCTTCGCAAATTTGCTTACAATCGCAAGAATGATTAAACTGTATTCAGCAATACCACTTACAATGTCTTGGGTTGTTTGTAAATTTTGTGACCATTTCTCGGATGATTCAAGTAGCTTTGTGTACTTACTCGTTTAAATCTAGAAATCTATACGTCAATTAGGACTTCACACACTGAATTTAGTTTTGTCATTGGAGCATTGCGACAGTTTTATGAATTTGATTACTATTTTTATTAGGACTGTAAAACCTTTGTCATTGCCACAATCATAAAATTTACAAGAAAAAACGCCACCTTCGCCAAATTTTTCGGTGAGTTTTTGAGGCCTACCCAAACGTCTTTCAGTACGACCACGTGACCACACCATAGTATTTTTTTTTAAGTGTAGGCATTATTCTGAAAGCTATTTCATTGACAAACTTAATATCTGAAGTTTTGCTGCAAATACCTTCCTGACCTGGTTTGCGAGCCCATTCTAGGCAACGTTTAATTTAAGAAGATTAAAGATGTAAGACAGCACTTTAATAAAACGTTGATTTACTAAAATATTACAAATTTACTTTCGCTTTACTACTTTATACATTACTTTTATGTTATAGTAGGTAGGTACCTGTCTATCTAAGATCCCTACCTTACCACTTCAAGAGTACGAACACATACAAACTGCTAAGAAATGCGTATTATATCTGCTAAGGCATGACAGTAGAAACAGTACAGAGGTACTTATTAGAAGTGTGCCAAGGATTTTTCCAAAAACCAATCACTGTTGGGTAAATCAAGTTTGGTAAGAGAAGAGATTGATAAATCACTTATACCCTACAAGGTTATATGTACTTTTATCAGTAGGAAGGAACAAAACTTTAATCAAATTAAGTAACTATCTAGTAATCATTAGTTAGGTATCAAAACTGACCGTAACAATTATAAAGCTAGCACAGCTATAATATATAATACTCGAACATGTATAATAATGCCAAAATTAATTTAGTTACGGCGGAAAAATTATGTAAACCTAAAAGCGCGGAGGAAAGAGGATTTTTATTAATTTCAGTTTAAATATCGGGTGGCCGAGTTTTCTCGCCAATTTACCAATTACTGCTTTTTTTTTACCAAAAATAGCTCAGGTCCGGGAAAATGATGGATACCGCTCGCGAAATGAAGGTTTGCGAGGTACTGGCGTCCGCAAAAGGTTTAGGTTTTACTAATTAAAACAAGACGTTTCAATTCCGGAATACTTCGCTTTAAACTAACTTTTCGTATTTTTTATTTTTACGGTCATCGAGTTCACTCGAGTTCGTGGCGCCAGCGGGTCAGTAATCGCAAAGTAATTAAAACTGATGCATGAATATATAGAAGTTTTTCGTGCTAGCTACCAATTGCTCGAATAGCGTAATTGTATTAGCGCGTTACCACGGTTTGGTAAAGGTTTGGGTTCGAACCCCATTCGAGAGTAATTTTTTCTGGTTTTTCTGCATATTTATGGAGCAGTTTTAAATTTGGAAAAAAATCGCTTTGTTGTACAATTTTTTTTATACACGTAAGCGAATATGTGGTCTAGGATGGAGCACGCTTGCCTAGGAAATGCCCACTCACCCTAGACTTGAAAACGGCCAGATGAGTGTTCAGGGAACATAGACGCAAGCAGGGAATGCCACACCTTAGCCGTACGGATGATCAAAGAAGAGCGAAAACGCTTTGTGCTATGTTTGTATGTTTCCATTTTGTTTCTGAAGGATTTTGGTTTTATTTACTTACATAATGTCGTTTTCATTGAATACGGTTATTACTGTTACACGTGATAACGTGTCGTTAAATTTTCCAGGATGAAAAGCAACCAATGTTCATCTACACTACAAGGTCACATCTAGATCTTTGAGCGTGAAAGCATTAATTGTTACAGTAAAGTTGGTCTGGTTAATTATGATGCCACACAAACATAATTATCACCACCATCACTACACTGAACGGTGACCGTTGTTGTCAAAAAGCACCAAAACAACCTGTTCAACTTGCTACTAGTTACACTGTGTAACTTACATACATTTTGCCGCACTGACGTACAATACAATACAATACAATACAAATATTCTTTATTGAAAACCACAAAATAGTACAAAGAGATTACAGAAAACAGGTATGGTAGAAAATAGGCGGTCTTGTCGCTTAAAAGCGATCTCTTACAGACAACCAAAATACAGAAACCAAGATGAAGAAGCTAAATTAGGTGGCAGAAATGAACAGAAAGGAGAAACTTAAAATTAACAACAACTACGCTACCGACGTAGCTATTTATCACCTGTGGTCGCGGGTGAGCTAAGTAATTAATCGGTTTTAGTTAAAAAAAAATTTAAAAGAAAATTTTCAAATGCAATTTTTCAACAACACAAAATAGTATTGATTTAAACTATCGCGATTTTCACACATTATCATGATACTCGGGACTTAATCGCGTAAAAAACTTTTATATTTAAATTTGAATTTAAATACCTCGACGTTTCGGACGCGACGTTGCGTCCATGGTCTCGAAGGGACTCTCAGTCCCTTCGAGACCATGGACGCAACGTCGCGATTAAGTCCCGAGTATCATGATAATAAAACACAAAATAGCACTGTTGCCGTGGACTGTACCGGCCATAAATCTAAGTATAAACCAAGATTTGCTGCCCAAGCATTTAGCTAACTAATTGAGTATTCCTTCGAGAGAAGACCTTCCAAGGAAAATATTTACTTTCGCGGACCAATAAAAAACCCTTTAGGCCGTTAGTTTCCAATGGTAGCGATAATGCGAGGAAGAAAATTGTCGTTTTGCTGCGAAGTACTTCGCGAAACCGTCTATCCTTCCATCAAATTCAAATTCAAATTCAAAATTCAAATTCAAAATAATTTATTGCTAATTATAGGTACATATAAAGCTGGATAACATAGAGTAGAGAAGAACCGCTATAATTTGCCTTTAAGGCGTACAACATTTCATTTTCTTAAAATCTAAGATTATTTATTCAGTAACATTATCATTAACATTTGATTAACATTATCATTCTATTAAATCATGTTCTAAAAATTCATTTATATCATAAAATATATTATTTTTTAATATTCTTAATAGTGATTGTTTAAATAATTTTACATTTAGGTTTTTTATATTATCTGGCAATTTATTAAATAATTTTCCAGCCGTAACATATATACTTTTTTTATAGTAGGCAGTCATAACATCCTCACCACCTTGACTTTTGATCAGTCTAGCACTGTTCGATTTAAGCAGATCTTTTTTTCTCGTACGGCGAAGATATGCAGCTTCCTGCGGCCAACATTCCCGGAGCGATACAGCTTATGGATCTTTAAAACACGAACCTACCTATGCTGGCAACGCTCCTCCCCTGTGATTCCCTTCGTGTTGCACGTGACCATGGGCGGCGGTGTTTGCTTTCCATCAGGTGACTCGCCTGCTCATTTGTTCCCTTTTATACATATAAAAAGTTGTGAAAGGAAATTTTTACCTGCCCTAAAAGAGAAACTACCTGTGTAAGGTTTTATTGACTATACGAATCTTGGCCAAACGTATAATGTAACTATTTGAATAAATGAATTTTAATGGTAGTACAAATAATGGCCATACTCTTGAATCGAATTCCGTTTCAATATTAACGACATGTATGTACAACCTTTTTCCGCAGCGTACAAGATTAACTTGAGGACAACCGCAATAACAACAGATATTCCCCCTTCCGCCCGACATCTTGTAACGAACGTCACACACCGGAATGTATCGACACGGAGAACAACGCGCAGGGTTGTCAGACTGACACTTATTTAGTTTTCTCCGGCTACAATACTACAGTGTTATCAGTTTGACCTGTGCATCTGTTTAACTGTTTGTGATATCTAGCTCCCAAACACATGGACCGATTTCAATGCGGTTTTTTTAATCGAAAGCTAGTTTAATCGAGATGGTTCTTAGCTAAATTTCATTAAAATCGGTTCCCCCGTTTTTGAAATACTGAACTTTGAAATGACAATGTCAGGGGTTTTACAACTTTTCTAAGTTAAATCGTAAATGGAATTTCGCACATTGCATAAATTTCAAAAACACAGAGTTGCGAGTCGGGGCTCGAACCCACGCCCCTCTGTTCGAGAGGCTATAGGTCAAACCACTAGGCTATCACGGCTTTTTTCACGACTTACTTTTCGTAGCGTAGGATCTCATTCAGAACCATCCAAAACCCGAGCTTATTTTTACCCGACTGCCAAAGGAGGGTTAGGGTTTTCAAGCGTATGTATTTGTAATTCTTTGGCGCGCTCTACAGACTAACCCGTTTGATGGATTGCATACTGTGAGGTTTCATTGGCTTCGTCTCAGTTATGGGAGTGACATAGGGTATATTATTCCCAGAAACGAATTTTCGCTAATCCTGCCGCCAAGCAGCAGTGCTTGCACTGTTGTGTTCCGGTGTGGAAAGTAAGACAGCCAGACACAAAAGGCATTTTATCTTAGCTCTCTAGGTTGGCAACGCATCTGTGAACCCTCCGGGGTTGTGGGTGTGGGTGTCTATGGGCATTAGTGATCACTTACCATCAGGTGACCCACTTGCTCGTTTGCCTTCCTAGTCGTATAAAAAAAAAGAATTGCAGTCGGGTTGTCTGTTTTTAATTTTAAGTTGGTTAGGTAATTTTCACTCCAACTCATCATTGTCCAACCGACCTTTCCCGCGACCCGTCAAAATCTCAGCAAGCCAGCAGAACCCACAAAAACTAATTTTATCTCGCGAGGCAGCCCTAGCGGGTTCCAATGTAAACAATTCGCTAACTTTTGACAGTTGGCTACACTTCTGGCGCGAGCGGTAACGACTTGCGCTTTACTTCGATAAGCTTCGCAAAGAAGCATTGTCTTTAATGTTTCGGATGCTAATTTTCAAAATATTTTGCTGCGTAGCGCGACGCTATACCTACACATACAACTATGATACCTGTATGGATCAGTGCGCGGATTCTCTAGTTAATCAGCCAGATCGACTTAATTTTTACACGACAGCTCTAAAAAAAAGACTGTATTATATATTTCATGTGTGAAGATTCAACAATTAAATAATTAGTTACTCTTTCTTAACCGCAGAACTTATAAGAAAACTCTTCAATTTTAACAGACAATACAGTTAAGTAGCTAAAAAAAACTAAAATTAAATTAAAACAATAAAATAAATAGATACCTATTATAAATTTAAACTAAAATGAACTTACTTTACAAAAACTAAAACATATCTAAAAAAGAATTCCCCTTGGGCTTTATACCAAAGACGCTGGCAGCGTTCCCTCTTTGGATGGCTAGGTTTAACCTTTGTCCGAGAAAGCTGCCAGCTCTCCGGTCCCGTGACATCGACTAGCCTCTTGTTTATTCCCTTAAATAATCCCGAAGCACTAGGACCCCACGGCCAAAGGGTCTCGACACCGAAAGGGAAGAACTAATCCAGGGAGAAGGAAAGTGATTCTCGATTTATATGGGAACGGAGCATGTAACATTTTGCATAGATAATTTAGGACAAAGAGTACTAAACTTACCGATGAAAGGAAAGTAACGGCTTCACTTGATAACCTCAAATTCCCGTCTGGTTGACGTTAGTGCATTGTAAAAATAACCGTGATATTATTATTACTTCAACTCTTGATCATTATGCACAATACATAGGTAAGGTATCTTGAAACACAATTCTATCGCAATAAAGAAGCTACCCATATATTTATCCTTTTGATCGGAAATATAAACGGGGAGGAAAATCACTAAACCGCACAGCGGAAAATAAAATTCCCATAAAAGTCATTGTGAAGGTCATTCTCGATAACATTTTATGGGATCGGTCAAGCCCCCTTAAGTTATAACAGTGTCCTTAAGGCAAGGTCAACTTTTGTTACAGTTGGGCCAAAGGTTGTTATTTTTGAACAATGAGAATACAAGTATACTCTGCGGTCATTCGGCGTGTAAATAAAATGATAGTTGCTTTTGTTTGGTTTGACGGTCATTGTTTCATTTCCTATTTTAATTTTAAGTTAGGATATAATTTTTCTTGTCGTTTCTGCAATAGATTATATTTTGTGCACGGTTATTGATGATTAGAAGTGCAGTTGATCAAGGGGTATCACTCGAATGACTACAAGTCCTTGGGCTAAGAGGAAGATAGAGTTGATAGTGAAAAAAAAAACGCTTAAACAGTTTTACACCAAAATAAGTGTATTATTTTCAAAGAAAATTACGCCGATCTCAATGGCACTGAAAATCATGGAAGCAATTGGGAAAAGCCTATGATCGAATTAGTCGAAATAGAGACGGACATGATGATGCACGTACACTGAAACAAAACGTACATTATTTTCCTGAGTAAGTAAAATAAACTAAACATCAGATGGAATACACTGGCCTCCGGAACTCGAATTGCCAAACACAGTTATCATCATCATCATCACAATCACCAGCCATGTTTTACGTCCCACTTCTGGGCACGAGCCTCCTCTCAGAACGAGAGGGCTTGGGCTGTAGTTCCCACGCGGGCCCAGTGCGAATTGGAAACTTCACACAAACCATTGAATTGCATCGCAAGAGTATGCAGGTTGCTTCGCAACGAAAAGCTCGTGATAAATTACAAATGTAATTTCGCTCATTAAATCTGAAAAACTCAAAGATGCGACTCGGAGCTCAAACACACAACCCTCTCCTTGAGAGGCCACAGGTCAAACCACTAGGCTATCACGGCTTTTTACATTAAAATCAGTGTAAATTTTAATCAACTCTACCCATCAATTTGAACGCGATATAAAAGTCTTGCCTTCACTGAGTGGTAAAGTGGCTTTCCACTCAATGAAGCAATAAACGGGATGTGATAATAATAACAATACACTGCGCAAGCCAAAGGGACATTTGTCTTGGCTACTTAAGGGTCACATTGTGAGCTTATTGTCTAACGCCTAGGATTTGCTTTAGCATTCGCTATCTTTTTCTGGCAAACGATACAAGGTCGTGGGAGAAAGAAACGGCGGAAGGCAAAGCGCAGTTGAGCGCGTTAGACAATAAGGCCTCTGCTTTTAGTCAAGTTCTGTGACTTGGAAAGGCTACGTCTGAAAAATACTGTATAAGTTTCACTCGTGTGCACAAAGTATAGACAAAAGGAAATAGTAACGCGCGTCTTCCCCTCTGCCAAAAACTTCAGATAAAACTGCCCAATTTGCACAATGTGTGCGTGTTTTTGGCATTTGTGTGAAAGTTTTGTCGTAGTATGGGTGTGTAGGAACGTAACCAATTTTGAAATGAACGTCAATCGCGTCACTGCGGGTTGAAACAAAAAATCGCTTTTTGAAAATCTTAATTTTGTTGAGCAAAGGTTTTCCTTATAATAACAAACCAGTTTTCATCTGAAACTAATTTTTCATTTGAGATTAATCGATAGGCTTTCAAGTTTATTCTGAGTTAGTGACAAACCCACATTGGCACAAATGGGCCTAGGTCAGCAAAGGAAAAGTCAAAAAGAGAATTGTATCTACGATAATGAATACACGGAAATCCTTAAAATAAAAAGAGAATTGTATCTACGATAATGCATACACGGAAATCCTTAAAATAAAAAGAGAATTGTATCTACGATAATGAATACACGGAAATCCTTAAAATAAAAAGAGAATTGTATCTACGATAATGCATACACGGAAATCCTTAAAATAAAAAGAGAATTGTATCTACGATAATGAATACACGGAAATCCTTAAAATAAAAAAAGAGAATTGTATCTACGATAATTAATACACGGAAGTCCTTAAAAACGTAACATTCCTTTTCGTCTGCGCCGTTTAATTTTTATAAATCCGAGAGGGTAATATTTTTTTAGGATGAAATTTAATTGCTTGTGTCTACACGACTCTCTCAAAAATTGCTTTGAAACAAGTAAGGGCAGTGTAAAATATAACCATTTGGAGGCGAAATTATGATCGCCTGTGCTGCCTGGAAGCCGATAGTGACTAGTTATTTAAAAATCGTGGGACAATTGACACTAATTAATTATTGACTAGTTCCAAACGTTTAACACGAAACTACCATGTGACAAAATCACAGTAAAATAAACGGATCACTCACGTATAATAATGACCATAAAAACGGTCAGCTGCGCCTAGAAGTCGCGTGAGCAGAGCCGCGGCGCGCAGTGTGTGTCTCGCTGCCGCTGGGCCTTGCGCTCCCAGAGGAAAGACTACGAATTAGTCCGAAAAGTGTCGGTCTAAACTCGACTTATGTACGTGAGTGGTCCGTTTATTTCACTATAGTTGCAAATAAAATAAAATCTTGCGATTTGGGGACAAGGCACTGGATAAACAAACTTATATATACTGAACATCCAAGACTCGAGAACAAACATTCGTATTTATCGTTCAAATATTTGCCCCTACCTTCCCAGGTACTTTGCCACTAGGTTATGCGGTCGTCGAATATATATTTATCTTTATCATCATATTGCCAAAGAATTTTCAGGTATAAACACTTGCCTAAAAATAGGAAAGGTATGTTATGGAGATGTTAACGCGCGATTTTGAAGTCTGCAAAATGCACAAGGACTGTCAGCTGTGTGCGAGTTTTGCCATTCTTGTGACAGTGACTATTTTGTTTTAGTATAAGTTTGTAGGAACGTAACAAATTTTGACATGTACGTCAAACGCATCTCTGCGGGTTGAAATAAAAAAGAAGCTTTTTAAAATTCTTAGTTTTGTGGAGCAAAAGTTTTGCTTATAAAAACAAATACCACTTTTCGCCTGAAACGATTTTTAACCACTTCGAAAAGTGGCAGAAAAATTGTATTGCATAGAGAAGCCAAAGTCCCATGCCTATGGGGCCAAAAGGTTCTCGAATGGCGTCCACGGGCCGGGAAACGAGCTGTCGGTAGGCCTCCAACAAGATGGAGCGACGACCTAGTAAGGATCGCGGGACCACGGAATGCGGAAAGCACAAGACCGGTCTGAGTAGAGAGCCTCGGAGGAGGCCTATGTCCACATTAGTGGACTTCTATCGGCTGACATGATGATGATGATGCTGAAAAGTCACATCATCTACCCAATTTATTTTAGTGCATTGATTGAACCTCCGCAAAGTAACGCCTAAGAACGATTAATTAACTTTGCGCGCTACGAATGCGATACAGATGTAATTAATGCTAATAACACATGCGAATATATCAAACAGAAGTAAACACAAACCGGCACGTATTTATGCTAAAGTGGAGACCAACATTATACGAAATACTTATACATAATATTCATAAATTACCCCTAGCTTGAGGGCAGGATGTGGCTCCATTTATTGTAACGTTGACACACCTCTTCCCGACCCCTATATATTATATAATTTATGTACATATGTATGCGAGTTCGAAGAAATATAGCCTCGGAATAGTTACAAACGCAGTCACGTATTTAACTCATAAATAAGAGAATTGAATCCATAAACAATTTTGTTTCGCGTCAGAGTTTTTTGTCACGTGAATCGGATTAGCTTGCGAAATCTTCTGCTTTTATGTTTATTGCTTGGGAGGTAAAAATCTTTTAGGGCACGCTTCGTAGGCAATTTAACCGCTCTTAATTATACGATTTTTACAAGGTTTTATTTAGTTTCATCTGTAAAGCTGCCTGTCTGCTGCCTGTCTGTTTGTAATTAAATCATAAAGGTTTATACAGGGTTGGCAACGCGCGAGTGATACTTCTGGTATAGCAAGCGTTCGTAGGCGGTGGTAATTGCTTAACATCAGGTGATCCGCATGCTTGTTACACAGGGACGAGTAGTGTAACTAGGCAGCTGTCTCATTGAGCTTGACTCTTAGACAAAATAAAATAACTCTAGCACCACCGCTACTGGCTACTAGATGACGCTGTCTAACAATTTTATTTGTTTTTATAGATAGTAGTACGGAACCCTTCGTGCGCGTGTCAGACTCGCACTTGGGCGGTTTTTATTAAACCAGCCGCTGTCAACTGCGCATATAGTACGTTCGCTTTAAGAATGCAGTGAATCACCGTTGTCCGCCGGCCAAGCCACGTCCCGTAACCAATAAGGTCGCTCAAAATACACCTTTGAATAAAATACACCAATGATTACACGTTTACTCTGCAGTTACACTGATGGATCACTACATTCTTAACGCGGACGTAGGTGAAATAAAAACGGATCACTCACGTATATAAGTCGAGTTTAGCCCGCGGAAAGTACGTGAAGCCATTGAAATTAGTCGTCATCCCAATTTTAATCGTGATAGTGGATAGTCGGAAGTTGGAAGACTGTGCTTAATACTGCGTCAACGGCGAATGTGGACGAGCCTTTACAGAGTGATGTGGTCAGTGTAGTGTGCTACCCTGCATTTGACAATAATAAAAATGACGATGAAAACGAGGGTAGTTGTGTGCCGCTGTCAGCTGCGTCTAGTAGTCGCGCGAGCAAAGCCGCGGCGCGCAGTGTGCGTCTCGCCGCCGCTGGGTCGTGCGATCCCAGAGGAAGGACTACGAATTAGTCCGAAACATGTCAGGCTAAACTCGACTTATATACGTGAGTGATCCGTTTTTTTTTCACTATGATTGAGTCTCACGGTAGTTTCATGTTAAAAGCGAACGTAGGTACTATTGTAGTCACTACCGACTAACTTGTCTAATTTTTTGTACGTACTTTATTATCCAACTAGCTTATGCCCCGCGGCTTTGCCCCCGTGAAATATTACAAAATGGGCTAATTCCCTATCCCGCTGGAATTTCGAAAAATCCCTTTTTAGTGCACCTCTAGGGTACTAAAGGTACACGTTCTCCAAATTTCAAGTCTCTAGGTCCAGCGGTTTGGGCCGTGCGTTGTCTGTCAGTCAGTCAGTCACGGTACTGTTTTAAGGGTATAGATTCGCGTATCAGACCAGCAACATGTTATACAGATAATTGAATGGGTGACCCCTAATGTCAAAACCAAATTTGAGTTCCCATCCGGCGCTTTGTCCAATCGGCCGTAATCGTATCAACTCGGATGTTTCCGTTTCGAGTCGTCGTTTAGTGACAAGCGACTGTGCAATTACTAGTGAACGACTCAATATAGTCACAGCCTTTCTATAGTTGAGTTAATCGACTCAATAAAATCGCGAGTCAAAAACTACGATCGCTAGTGTTAAAATTGATTTTATCCCTTCTTCATCTTTAGTCTATTTAAGGCCCACTGCTAGGCACAGGCCTCCTTTCAGAATGAAAGGGCTTGGGCTATAGTTCCCACGCAGGCCCAGTGCGATCGGGAACTTCACACATACCATTGAATTGCTTCGCAGGAGTGTGCACGTCTCCTCACTATGTTTTCCTTCACCCAAAAGCGTCAATTGTCACATGATATTTATTATTATTAAAATCTGTCTTGTTTGCTTCGTAACACACATTCTGGCAACACCGAAATAATTCACAAAGCTTACCCTATTACTTAACTTCCCCAGCTTTAATCGGATTTCTAGATTACTACATTTGCTTAGCCAATTTACAACTGTTTCCAGTAACTCCCCAAGGTAAATCCAAATGCATATTAAGGTTTATTAGAGGACCTTAGAACCTTGTTTAATATAGAACTGAGTTTCTTGTACTATTACCAGAAACTCAGTTCTATATTAAGTAAACAAGGGCTAATGTGTTTAAAACTGTAATTTTGAAATGGGTCTTGTACCTAAGTTATGCACTGTATTATGTTTTGTTTTCGTTTTTTTTTGTGGCAATAAATATTTATTTCTTTCTTTCTTTCAATTGCGTTAGATGTGATGTTTAAAGCGCAGCAGGCGATTTCTAAATTGTAATCAGGGTTAGTATTAGACAAGCAGAACGCGTGACTGACAATCTTTTTATACCTATAAAACAGTACCGTGACTGACTGACTGACAGGCAACGCACAGCCTTAACCACTGGACCTAGAGACTTGAAATTTGGCAAACAAACCTTGAGTATCCTAGAAAGAGGTGCACTTAGAAGAGATTTTTTGAAATTCCCACAGGATAGGGAAGTAGCCCATTTCGAAATATTTCACGGGGCAAAGCCGCGGGGCATAAGCTAGTTTTAGATAGAAAACCTGCTTTGTCAAAATAAATGAGCTTTCTAAATATTTGTTTTGCTTTTTCAAAGTAGGAGTTTTTATAACAAGTGTTAGAAGTATCTTACTATTTTTATTCAGTCCAAAAATCCAACTATCCTACTAGTATTATTATAAACGTAAAATTTTGTAAAGATAGAAGATGTGACTATGAATGTTTGGACGTTTATTACTCTTTCACGGAAAACTACGGAACAGATTTTGATGGATTATGAAACTTCACAGTTAATACCTCAATAAAGTCAAAATAATACAATAGGCTACTTTATCCCGGAAAATAGCGTAACAATCTTCACAAACGAAGTCTCGGGCAAATGCTAGCTAATAAGAAAAACAACACCAAGCGTCCAAAGAAACGCTACTTTATTATCACAGGTTAACTCCAAAAAACTTTTTACCCCACCCAAAAAACCGGACAAGTGCGAGTCGGACTCGCGCACGAGGGTTCCGTATAAAGATTTCCTTACTTTTCCCCAGTAATTTAAGATGTCCATTGTTAGCAGAGCCCTGTTCCTAAGCAAAATGTACGCAGTATGGGGTCACCTTATATTGGTCTGTAAAATCTACAGATAGACATAATAATTTTAGATTTTGAGAATTTCCTGAGTAGTTCTGCTATAAGAGCTATCTTTGTACCAAATTTGGTTTCTAGGACAACTGGAAGTACCCTTTAGGTTTTCACAGTACGGCGATTTGTATGAATACAACTTTTTTCATGAAAACATCTTTTGATTGCGTTGACTTAAAAGATAGATTTTTTCATTGCTTCAAGGGACCGCAGGCTTGATTATTTGATATGAATTTCAGCCTGCTACTTAAACGCATTCCAGAGAAAAAGGATCTAGACAGACAGACAGACGGATAACAAAGTGATCCTATAAGGGTTTATAAGGGTTCCGTTTTTTACGGAACCCTAAAAATTGAAGGCAACACTTCACAAACCTCATTTCACGCCATAAAGCTGTCCGCGTATACCCCAGCGTACTATCTAAGACGGTGACCACACAGCTGAGCAGAACACAAAAGCAGGAGGACTCTAGGGAAATCTACAGTCGTAGCTCATGGAACACGAGACAGGATTAAAGCCTGTTACGCGCTAAAATCTAGTAATAGCCGGCGTAATGGTAGTTTCAAACTGGGACGTGTGGTCACCTTAGTTATGAAGTTGGTTGAAATGTAGTACAGCGCTGTAAGTAGGCTGGGGAGTGCAATGCAAAATTCGCATGAGACCGTAACTTTTAACACTAGTCTCTGTGAGCTGTTGACCTCGCGAGCTCATTTTTGAATAGGCATAATTAATAAAAAAACTGTACCTAATAATAAGCAGGTTTATTGTCTCACTCGCTCGGAAACAGAATCGCGTTCATTTTGACATTTCCAAGCCAAGCTCGCTTTGAAAATGAAACAATTTGTATCGCGCAAGGCCATGACAATCGAAAGCGATGCTGAGGCAATTTTCAGGCCAATTGAACGAACGATTGGTTTCAGTAGGCAAAATGACAGCTCGGAATGGTTTAGTTTGACATGAGTTTCATGATGCTAATCGTGCTTGTAATCGGAATTATTTCGTTATACGAAAGCAATGTTCGCTCGCAATAGCGATCATTTTCGCGATTTTCACACATTATCATGATACTCGGGACTTAATCGCGTAAAAAACATATATGCTTTATGTTTCGTCCTTTCGAGACCATGAACGCAACGTCGCGTCCGAAACGTCGAGGTATTTAAATTCAAATTTAAATATAATGTTTTTTACGCGATTAAGTCCCGAGTATCATGATAATGAGCGATCATTTTCGTCCGTCAAGCCGATTATGATCCCGAGTGAGTTAGACAATATGGCTGCTGCTCTCACATTTTTACAAGAATCGGTTGAGAAATGCGACTTGTAGAAGAGAACAGTCGAATAGCCGGAAAGTCGGATGAACATGCAAAAGCATTTTTGGCCAAGCAGAAACAGAGACATTCCGCGCCCGCTCGGTTAATAAATTTATCGTATAAGCCTCAAACATAGTGGATATAAACGGACCACTCACACACAGAAAAGAGCCTTGAAATTTTTGAGTTGTAAAAATATTTTTAATACAAGCTTCTCCGACCTGATAGCCTAGTGGTTAGATACCCTGATTATGAAGCTTGAGGTCCCGGGCTCGATCTTCGGTCGGGACAGATATTTGAGTGATGAATACGAAAGTTTGTTCTCGGGTCTTGGATGCTTAATGTATTTATTTATATAATATCCGTTGTTTTTAGTACCCGTAGAGGCTTTGCCTAGTCTGGGACTAGGTATCGATTGGTGTCAATTGTCCCATGTTTTTTTTTCCTCAACTGGTAGGTAAGTTGTCACATAGGTACTGTGGGGCGTAGCCCAGGAAGTGGGCACTGGAGAAGGTACGGAGTCACGCTCTAACAGGAAAAATAATGGAGCCCTGCAAATACTGATGAATTTAAATAAAATATGGTATTTTGGTCAGGACTGGATCTATATTCAAGTAGCAGGGGCTTAAGGCTAATACAAATTCTGAAATGCAACTATCTTAATTCGAGGTCCCAGCCCGACTGATCTGCTTTCTGGGAACCGAGTGTTCCTATATTTTGATAACATTCTAAGTTCAAAACGTAAAGATCAGTCTAGCTTGCCAGGACCGCACTGCACTTGCTGCATGGAGGCTAGCACCCTACAGTACATTGTCATACAATTTAAATTTCCAGTCAACCCATTCACGGAAAGCGAGCCAATCTAGTAAGATGAAAGCTCAACTAGCATAGGTACAAACAAATAAATTGCAAGTTAATAGAAAGTTTTAAAAATTAAACTTTGTTAGCATGTACCTACATTTGAGTTAAAAGCCAAAGCAATGTACCTACTTTTAAGTTAAAAGCCAAAGCAGAAAACTGTTTACGCACTTAACTGGATAACCGGTTTGTATACTTTTCATTACACAAAACAGGGTTCTCCAGAGAATAAAATCCACGGATACCACGAAAAGCGAAACTTAGCTTCCTTGTCATTCTAGAATCTAGATCGATCAGTGCCTGGGGACGTCACAACCTTTATAGGATCACTTTGTTGTCCGTCTGTCTGTCTGTCAAGACCCTTTTTCTCTAGAACGCGTGGCGATAGGATGCTGAAATTAATATCAAATACTCAAACCTGCGGTCCCTTGAAGCTGTGAAAAAATCAAAGTCATTTCCATACAAATTGCCGTATTTTGAAAACTTAAAGGGTACTTCCAGTTATCCTAGAAACTTGAAATTTCGTATGAAGGTAGCTCTTATAGCACAACCACTCCGAAAAGTCACAAAATCTTAAATTTTTATTTATGTCTGTAGATTTCACAGACCAATATAAGTTGACCCCATACTGTGTACATTTTGCTTAGGAGCAGGGCTCTGCTAACACTGGACTTCTTAAAACACTGGGGAAAGACGTTAAAATCTTTCTACGGAACCCTCGTGCGTGAGTCCGACTCGCACTTGCCCGGTTTTTGTCAAGCTCTTGATAAGTCTCACTCTGCTTTCATCATCCGTTAATCATCGTCACTTTTTTTTTTTTTTTTTTTTTTTTTAATACCACGTCGGTGGCAAACAAGCATGCGGATCGCCTGGTGTTAAGCAATTACCGCCGCCTAGGAACGCTTGCAACACTAGAAGTATAACTCGCGCGTTGCCGACCCTGCATAAACCTTCTTATACCCCTTTCGCTGGTAGTCTGTGGTCATATTTGTTATTTGTTTTTTTCTTATTCCGGGACATTCCGCTATTAAGCTTCCTCTTTTTTTAGCATGTTCGGTGTAAGTCTGTGTGAAGGTTCCAACCCGCACTGGGCCCAAGCCCTATAATTCTGGAAGGAGGCCTAGGCCTGTGCCCAGCAATGGGACATAAAACGGCTGATGATGATGATAATGGTATTTCGGAGGGCTTGATGGGAACTTCACACACACCATAATATCTCTCATCATCAATTCTCTAATCACTAGGCCAGCTCTCGTCAAAATTCTTCCTCAAAGCAATTTTTTAAACCATTTCTCAGTAGGCTGAGCACGACGCTTTCGAATCCTACGTAACGTTACGTTATCGTATCGAAATCGAGAAACCTCATACTAAATTTTAGTTCCAAATACGCTCACGGGCGGGCGCTGTTCCAAACGTCATACAAACTCGTTATAGTTTACTATTCGATTTTACGTGACGCAGGATCCGACAAGTCGTGCTTAGGGCACAGGCCAAGAAATACGTCTCGATCGCGTTCACGTTTAACAATTCTCGTACTATTTGACACTTTAACGCAAACGCGATCGAGACGTATTTTGTGCTTTTTGATTACACCAAGGGCACGTTATCATGATACTCGGGACTTAATCGCGTAAAAAATATATATTTAAATTTGGATTTAAATACCTCGACGTTCCCTCCCCTCCTCCTCCATCCATGGTCTCATTGAAGACCATGGACGCAACGTCGCGTGCGAAACGTCGAGTTATTTAAATTCAAATTTAAATATACATTTTTTACGCGATTAAGTCCCGAGTGTCATGATAATGTGTGTAAAGTAAATCGCGAAAGTTTAAATCAATAATAATAATAGTCCTCCACATCGATTTCGATGACGGCGACCCGGACTATAGCAATTTTACATAGTTTTTTTTTAATAAAATAAAACTTATATCCTATTATGAGCCCTAATGTGGCTCGCTGGACCAATACTAAGGGCACAGTATAACTCACTATTCTATTAAATATCTCTTTTCCCTTCGAACCGTAAAAAACGCTAATTGACTGTACGGTAACTGGGCAAAAAGGCGGCCTAAGTGATGACTATTCGGCCGTTCGTTTGCGCACTGGCATTGTTCCCTCGCCGGTCATTTGTTCCAACTATTTGGCATTCAATCCTTTCCGCGTGGAACAGTTCCTGGAATTTCGACGTAAACGGGAACATTTAATGATTTTTGTCGAAAATTTGCGGGGAAATTTGATGATACTATTCACTTTTTTATTTTTTAAACAGTACCGACTTCGAATGTGAATGCAATTTTATTTGCTTAACTGTTTATTTTTTTATTCTTATTCCTTCCTCGGGGAGCGAAGGCTAAACTTGCACACAGTCACATGTTGGGCTAAACTCGAAGTATACACGGGAGCGATCAGTTCAATAGCATAATAACAATAAGTTTATTTAATTAAAATATCTTTTTTTACAAAGTCGTCATTTCAACTCCACTCCCTAAATTGTTTTAGTGTTATATATATATTTAGTGTTATAGTGTTTTAGTGCTATTTTAGGTAAAACCTGTGCTTTAGGATAAGCAGCGCTCCTCCCCGTTAATGTTTTCGATTTTTGCTACAAGCAATATTATAGAGACTGAATAAACAAATATTAAAAACTAAGCTGGGTTTGTGTGTGTGTGTGCGCGTGTGGCAACATGCATGTAGGTATTTTTGTGAGTACTTTCTGTGATAGCCCTGTCTATTTAATTAAATTTATATTTATATTTAATTATCGTTAAAAAATCCTCGGTGGCCTAGTTTATTTCACTAAAACGGATTTTGATAAAATTTATAATATATTATTAATATTATTATTTATTCAACTTTATAATGTACCTACGTTATTGAAAACAAGTCATCACAGCTGGCAAAAATATCGAAATT
Source organism: Clepsis dumicolana (assembly GCA_963691665.1). Lineage (NCBI taxonomy): Eukaryota > Metazoa > Arthropoda > Insecta > Lepidoptera > Tortricidae > Clepsis > Clepsis dumicolana. The sequence continues at coordinate 2,497,995 of OY829520.1, read as the reverse complement.
ACTAACTGAAAGGGAACTTGGTTTTTATTCTTCCAACCGGAGCAAAGCGGCAGGGATAAGCAGCAGCTGTGCCCTAAGCACGACTTGTCGAATCCTGCGTCACGTAAAATCGAATAGTAAACTATAACGAGTTTGTATGACGTTTGGAGCAGCGCCCGCCCGTGAGCGTATTTGGAACTAAAATTTAGTATGAGATTTCTCGATCTCGATACGATAACCGTAACGTAACGCAGGATTCGACAAGTCGTGCTTAGGGCACTGGTCACAACGATGAACCAACAGAAGCAGAAAAAACCTTCAGGCATTACGAAACACGAAGTTCCCTGAAAAGTATGAAATCCAAAAATCCGTTTAGAGAAACGTTAAATTGCGGTCATTCTCTGATATCTCCTAATGAACGCTCGGGGCGCGGGGCCGATCCGGAAACAATAGACACTAAAACGGCTGCCTCGATTGAATTATCACCGGACTTAGAATCCGCCCCTTCCTTGCATGAGAAAAACTGTTAAAAAAACACGCAAAATTTGACGTTTGATATCTATAGGCAAATCACTATTCTGCACTGTTGCTGTTGATTTCATTATATTATTTTAACCAAATATTAAATAAAAAGCTTTTAAAGATGGTAACCCACCTCAAACCCTAAAAACCGTTGACCGAATTTTATTTTGTCCGAAAGTTTGCATGTTTTTCTGAAACTGTAAATATTTCGGGATTTTTTCAGGATCATTATCGTTTAGGTTAGGTTGGTTTTATAAAAATCTTGCAATATTTACAGTTACAGAAAAAAATGCATTCCGACAAACGATAGATAGATAACCTTTAAAAATCATAGTTTTTTGACTTATCAAGTTGATCGCGGTGGATGCGGAAAGCACAAGACCAGTCTGAGTGGAGAGCCTGGGGGAGGCCTATGTCCAGCCGTGGCCATCTTGATGATGATGATGATGACGACGAAGTTAATTACACTTACTTCAACCTTGATATTTTTGAAACGTAAACAATATTAGTGAAACAGGGTTACATAACTCGAGAAACATGTTTATGTACCTCGACAAATATTATTTCTCGTAACTACTGCGCTACAATCATGTACAGTTAGCAGTAGATGCTTCTAAGAAACCGAGGGTCGAGCACGTCTTTACGAATGCTGCGAAACGTAAAGTCGAATAGTAAACGTTGTCGAGTTTGTATGACGTTTGGAACAGCGCCCGCCCGTGAGCGTAATTGGAACTAAAATTTAGTATGAGGTTTCTCGATCTCGATATGATAACTGTAACGTTACGCAGCATTTGTAAAGTCGTGCTCGACCCTCTGAAGTGGTCACAATGATCTCCACAAGCTCTTATGTCTATAACAATAGAGCCGAGCTTAGATCATTGTGAACGCGTCGGTTGCTTAGCAACTTTTGCTGCTGACTGTACCGAAATTGGGCTTCATTGTGTTAAAAAAAAGTGAAACGGCATTTAATACAAACATTTGCAAAGCTCAATACAGTAAAACCGGAAACCTGAAACACAGGGCATCGGGGAATCAGCGATTATGAAGGGACATTTTTTCTCCATTTTTTGTCGCTTATGCGGTATTTTAAGTTGATTACTTGGTCCCGCAGCATTACTAGTACAATATTTCATTAAGAGTTAATACCATTATTGGGTAATATAATAGTGCTCCAATATTTCATTAATAGTTAATAGGTATCATTAACTGTTAATAAAATTTTGCTACCAATAACTATGAACTAAAACAATTATTTAGCTCACCCGCGACCACAAGTGAAAAACAGTTATATCTGTGCGGCAAATGTATGTTTCTATGCAACTGAACACCTCACGCATGTGTGTGGCATGATTCGTGTAGCAGTGGAGGCGGAGGTGTTGCGTGGAAACATACCTACATTTGAGCAAAATAATTGTTTTAAGTTCATAAATATGAACCTTCGCAAAGTGACGCCTGATTCAATAAGTTATACCAATAACTGTTAATAAAATATTGTATAGGTACAGGAAATATGTATACCTACACTTGATATTTCAATACGATTGTTGTTTTTTAAATTATAGGCTTGAAAATCTGTCTCCAATATCCATTACAAAACCATCGTAATTGCAAAATTAAAATGAAAAAAAAATACACACAGTGGAACGTGGAAACTCCTCCTTTTTTGAAGTCGGTTAAAGACAAACAGCCGGTGTAATTACGGGCACAAGAGGCATTTCATCTTAGCTCTAGGTTGGCAACGCATCAGCAAACCCCAACCCAACCAACACTGGTTTCGGGTGTCTGTGGGCAGCGGTGGTCGGTTGCCATCGGGTGACCCACTTGCTCGTTTGCCTTCCTTGTCACATGAATATTTTTTTTTTTCTAAAGTAATTTTATGAAGAATGTATGAGACTTTTTTATTATGAAGTTCATAGTATAAAAGTCTATTTAAAGTGTATTTTCTGATACATGCTTCATAAATATGAATCATGTATTAGGACCTTGTGTAAGTTCAGGTTTTTAGTGTCCTCTTACTTATTAAACCCAAAGCTAGCCAGCAGGGTAATTGCGTAACTATTTTGACACTCGTCATCGGAGTGAAATGTCAGTTTTCGTACGACTGTGACAGCTATTGTTTCCGATACCAATTGTCAGCCCATACAAAATGAACACGATGGCGATTGTGAGCCAGTGTTACAATAAGCATGCTGTACTGCTGTATTGCCGTTTAACTTAAGATAACAGGGATAATTTAATGCCAGAGACGCGTTCTATTTTTAAACCCCGATGCAAAAAAGAGGGGTGTTTTAAGTTTGACTTGTGTATGGATATATCTGTGTACATGTCTGTGGCATCATAACTCCTAAACAGATGAAGGGATTTGGACTTGGCTTTTGATTCAGTTTAATATCATCTGTAAGTTATAATAGTTTTGTCTTCTATCTTCGTCTTGTTACAAGGCATAATAATAATGATAATAAAAGAGCCTTGACCATTACCTTAAAAGGCTCTCGCTAGGTGGTTGGGTCAAGGGTCAGATACAGAAGGCAGTACTCCTGGACACGGCTCGGATAGTCAGGAGGTTCCTCTCTCTGTCGCCCTGACCACCGGTAGCTTAGGCCCCGCCTCGCTACTGGCGGTACCCTAGGTTAGGTTTTTATATTTTGTATTAATAATTATGAACAAGGATAAATATTAAAACTGTCTTTAGATACTATAAGCAAATTTATATTTATCCTTGTTCATAAATAATTATTGTTTTATTATTTTTTTATGAATATTGTAAAAACCTACCCTAAGAGATTAAAATAAATATACAGAATGATAATAATATTTTGCAATACCTACACATATCATAGGATATTTCTCAGTTCATAGGTAATTATAACTCCCAGTGATGCCCACAATTGAGGCAAAAGAAATGTGAGTTCATTACCGACGGACAGTAAAACTTGTCCTTAGTTAAGTGAGGCAACGGCTCAAGTCACGGTGACAACCAAAATATGATAGCCGATGTCTATTATAACATTTATAACTGTAGGTTTAGGTTGACGAGATGATTGTATGTCGTCTTTTGACAACCGTCAACAGATAATTTTAACTGTTTAAAGTCACGGATAATTATCGTAACTCGTCATAATTATTTTCAATTAAACACCTATATTTTAACTAATAATTTAAGTGATTATTGAACGACGGGTTGATGTAAACCTTGAATTAACTGAAATCAAGAGTCGTTAACAGTTTGAAAATATTACCACTTCTTTGATTAATTAAGAAGGACTTAAATGCACGCTAATCAAAAACGCACAATCATTACGGCGATAATTATAAAAAAAGTTCAAATAAGGAAAATTGAAAAAGGTACCTACTTGAACTTAATTATAGTATGTTATCTTTTTTGCAACCATTTTTTCGTCTACAGTCGAAATTTCATCTAAAACGTACGTACGCGTTAGACATTTAACGCACCGTTTAAACACAATACGGAATTTCGTATAAATATTACAATAGGTTTTTCATCGCGAGTCCCTAGTCGGCAGTAAGAAAGACGTCCGAATATAAGCTCTCATATTGCTTTGTAGCGAACAAAACGCAAAAACGGAACATCGCCGACAAACTTGAGAGAAAATCCCCAAAAGCCTCCTACGACAATGCGAACTTGAAAACGACACTTACGTCAAAAATTCCACCCGATAAAAAAACTTTGAGCCTGAAAAAAAAACATTTAGTAACAAAGGCCACTGAACTCACCGTTTATTCTTTAAAATCACATTTGCCGCGCAAAGCGCTAGGTAATCCTCACACGTCACGATCGACACGACACACACGACACGTCTAACTCGCAAGACGGTTCGCGGGGCACTGGAACACGCGCAGACTCTGACTCATAACTGTACCAAAATGACGCTCGTGACTCGTAGCCCGTAGCTCTGCTACGCCGTAGAGGTACTACGCGGGGTGCGTAGCTGCGCGAAAACAAAGTGAATTTAATGTTACGTTTAAATTATCTGGAAGGGACGGTGAGCTTATGCTGTACTTTGTGAATTCGACCTCGTTTTATACTTTGAGTACAGCAAATGGTTATTGCAATATTGTTAGTGGATCCTCTGTGGGTTTATCGTTGACGTTATTTTCAGGCTTAAAAAAATACACATTACCGACCGAGGAAAACATTATTTCCTAAATCGCCTGTCAGCGAAGAAATTTCAAAACAAAACGAGCTTAAATGAGATTCTGCTAGCGTAGCAACAAACCGTAATGAATATAATTTTCCTACAGTCCATTTTGATTTAACAATGGTGTTTTTTTTTTACGACAAGGAAGGCAAACGAGTAAGTGGGTCACCTGATGGTAAATGATCACCACTGCCCATAGACACTCGCAACCTCAGAGGGTTTTGCAGATGCGTTGCCAACCTAGAGAACTAAGATGAATAATGCCTCTTTTGCTGAAATCGGTGGAAACAAAACTGTAGTATGATTTCATTTATGTTCGTACACTTTTCAAAACAACAGTACTTAGGTTACCGACATAGCCCGAAGAAATGCGAAACTTAAATAGCAGTCGGCGAGGCATATTGCTCACAGGACTATGGCCGATGGGGTCAGAAGCTTCTCGAATGGCGTTTGCGGACCGGCAGACGAGAGATATGTTGTTGGAGCCTCCATAGACATGGAGCGACGACCTGGCACAATTTCCCTGACCGGTTAAGAAAAAATTTAAAGAGAAGCGGCTCATTTCAGCAGAGCAATCCAACGATGTCGTGCGTAAGTCCTCAATCGCTAGGAGACGTACGAACTGCGGTCGGACGCAGGAATCAAGTGTATCTCATTGTTAAACATGAGCTGTTTCTGTTGATACTTGGGATTAAAATACACATTTTAAAAGTCCGTGGCGACCTGGCGCCATCTGTCATCCAGTAGGACTACTAATATACGACTTTCTAACGACTCCTACCGCCATCTAGTCATCGAACGTTCGTCGCAGTTTCAGTTCTACATCGCGCTGACGAAGTTTCTCAAGTCAGTTGCATAAATACAACTTCCAACTCTTTTCCAATGGACTTCGGTCCCCAGGCATAACATCTGCCTGGAGAGAGATCTCTCTTTGCGGTCCTTCCACAAGTCTATAAACAATTTTTTTTGTATAATTGAATGAATCACGCTTTACTTAGCGGAGATCGATATTCATGAACTGAAAATAAATAATGTTTGTATCGTATTCTTGTGTTGAATATGAATATTTGTCATTCCATGTCAAGGTGCTTACCAATACTTTAAAGTTAGCGCAAAAAGTACTACGTGTACTAACTATTACAGTAGTAGGATTTAATGGGAAAACCGTAAAAAAATACCAATAATACAAAAGCATACTGAATTGCTTATTCTAGTTACTCGACATCATAATAAAGTCTTGTATTACTTAATACAGATACATTTTCTGTTAATATTCTGTAGTTGCGTATTTCTGAGATGTTATGTTGCATGTATTAGGTATAATAATAATATCTTTATCTACACACACATATTATAAGTCCTCTATAATGCGTTCAGAAACCGTAGAAAATGACCAGCATTTCAGCACGACGTGGCCTTCTCGCCGACGGCGCCAGCCCCAGCACCTCCTCCACCACCAGCAGTAAAGTAATAGCCATTACGACACCGAATTCGATGTCGTAATGACTTTTCGACATCGAATTCGATGTTTCAAATTTGAAAACCAACGTAATTTACAATCATAGTGAAATAAAACGGATCACTCACGTATATAAGTCGAGTTCAGTCCGACATGTATAAATAATAATGTGATGTATATTTTTTTTTACAATAAAAAAAAACAGTTTACGAAACGTGAGCTCGGTATGTTTGTCTATGATTAAAAAAAAAACTGTCAAATTCGTGACAGGTATGGGTACAATATATGCCTTCGGCTTCTGAACCCATCTTAGAGTGCTTATAATATGTGTGTAGATAAAGTAATGTATGCAACTCCACATAATTAGGCCTTAAAACACTCGTGTGATCCTATTGTGAAACTCAGCTTCGCCTCGTTTCATAAAAACGCACTCGTGTTTTAAGGACCCTCATTATGTAGCAGTTGCATAAACTACTATTAATAAAGTGTTTATACTTGTTTACTAACTTATTCATCAACTTCGGCTTGAAGCCTGAAAATTGAAATAAAAATCAAACTTTTTTAACCTTGTTATAAAAAACCAGACAAATTAGATCAGTTCAATTTAAGTTAAAATGAATTCTCTTGCATTTGGGATTTCAGCTCTCTTTTAGCCAACCCTTTTAAAGGTCAATGTATGTGTCACTTTGAACCGGTCAAATTGACCGCCTACTATACACAGATATAATATTATGTATGTCATTGTATGTTGATGCGAAGGACTTTAGTAAGGTCGTAAATTATAATACTTTAAGACTAAAAGGAATTGCAATGAAAAAAACTAAAATTAGGTTACTTTTTTTTACGAAAAATGCAACCTAATTTTAGTTATAAGATATATAAGGTCAATGTATGTGTGACTTTGAACCGGTCAAATTGACCGCCTACTATACACAGATATAATATTATGTATGTCATTGTATGTTGATGCGAAGGTCGTAAATTATAATACTTTAAGACTAAAAGGAATTGCAATGAAAAAAACTAAAATTAGGTTGCATTTTTTTACGAAAATGTTATAAAATGTGTTAATAAATATATTTTTAACCATCATCATAATAACAGCTGCATTACAGATATTATTATTATTTCTATCTCCTAGGCCAGTACAATACAATTGAGGCTGGCGTCTTGTTTGAAGTCGTTGACCTATTTCTCTGGCGAATGACCTCTGCCTTCACTAATTTGCTTATTATTGTATTTAAGTAGCTCCAACCCATATACTAACAAGCGGAAACAATTCCCAAACCTATATAAGAACCAGGAAATTACTTATGGGGTAATTCTTTGGTATTTTAACCTCGCTTAGTTTCCGTACTCATTGACCAAATATTGGTAAATAAAGTTAATTAGGCCCTATTCGATTTTATTGTATTGTTAGCTTTATATTTAATAAAAAAAAACAATAACAGTTTTAAATGATTCGCGGTTAATTGCATTAGACATAACGAAAACGGGATATTGACCGCGATTACCTTATAGGTTTGATGAGCTCCCCGTGAGGTTTGCCCGTGATCATGGTGCATGCAACTGCATCGAAATATCGGGAGCTCATCAAACCTATAAGGTAATCGCGGTCAATATCCCGTTTTTATTATGTCTAAAAAAACAAAGTTAAATAGACATTATGTGGAATGATTTGACACTAAAAACTGTAAATGGTATATTAAAGTTAAAATATTATGTACGTATTGAGATGGTCAACGTAGCGTTATCGCTTCCGCGTATCAAATAAGTTATAAAATACAGACTTAGCGCCCATAAATTTCAAATAACGCAGACAGCAACGTTCACGTGTAGAAAGTTTTACCCAGAATTCAAGGGAACAAAAAATTATCTTAAACAAAACTTAAGATTTATAGAGTCGACCAACGCGCAACATAAAATTAAATTAGACAAAAGAAACCTGACTCGCTTTCTTAAAACTAAGTCGTAAAAATGACGCTTGACAAGTCGATACTTAAGAACCCATTATAGACAAAGGACTTTGTGCAATCTTTCAATTGCTAGGATACGTAAATTGCTTCCACGTGTTGCTCTAGACTCGAGTGAAACCAGTCAAAAAAAATCATAGCAAGCAAAAACATCATGATGCTGATGATGATGTTTTAAGGGCGGAGCTTACGCTCTAGCATGACTATCGTCCAATCGCAAGGATCGGTCATAGTCATTAACCAATCATATGTACGGAATTACTCGTGGGAATATTTTAAAATTACAGAGACAAGCCCACAGCTCCCGGAGAGAGGTGGAGACCCGAAGGATGACGCTGACGGGAGTGGAGGAGGAAGTTGGGGCAGTTGGATCTTGGCTCGCTTCACGACAAGAACCTAGAAAAATCTTAGCGATTCTCTCTGTTAGAACCTATGAGCTAGGGTTGTTGAAGGTCCTAACATATCGAACTAAAATCTAAATAAATAAGTTAGTTTGTAATTTAGCTAGGGAGTGAAAAGTGCATCCAGGAGTTATTCGGTAAAGTACCCGATTTCAGTTATTAATACAGGTTATCAAATGAATCCACTACTTGTTTATTACTGTTCTGTATTATAGTAAAAAATGAATCTAGACGAACTATATGAGTCTTGTTATCGCCTGATTCAGGTTGAATATAAGGGTTGGAACTCAATAGAGGTCATAATGTTGATATTGTTCGGATTAATGATCATGGTTCTATTGATCTTAATGTGTGAGAAATGTGGGAGTATTTGGAGGTGTTTGGGCTTGATTGTAGTAGAGAAGTCACACCTAGAGTTCGAGAGATTGAGATGACCGACGTTGGAAATTGAACTTATAAGGGGTCATGGATTTATTTGACAATACTGGAAAGAGTAAATTGTAAAACGTAATTTTATGTGTACTAAGTTAATCTGTGTGAAATGAATAAGAAATCTTGTAATTCCCTTGATTCATAGCTTTAGATTTACTTGCCGATCTTTGATACTGTTTTCCTAATTGTTTTAAACCTTGATAACGAATAAAGAGCGAACTTCATTGTCGCACAACAGATAATAAGTGTGCAGTCACAAGGGCAACCCGTTGCAAGCTATGTAAATATAGCACCATTCACCAATGTAATAAGGTGGAGAGTTGAGGCTAACGTACATTAGACCCTCAATTAAAGCTCCTTTTCACACCAACTAAAAGCGAACCTAAAATCTTAAGTCTATTCATTGTACTCAGATGAACTAATTGTGTATATATTTTATTGTGTGATTATTTGTGTTTATTGTTGTGTGATATGTTTATTAGCCACTGTGTGCATGTGTGTTAGTGTGTAAATAGCCAAAAGGGTTTTTTATTTGGGGGTTCGTTTTCCCTTTATTAGTATGGCTCTGTAGGAACAGAATCCTCGATTTTCATTGAAATGATATCATCAATGAAGATCTAAATAATTGAAATAGTTTCTTTTGCTTCCTCAAATGTATTATAAGGTAGATCTTCCTATTGAATAAATTAATTGATCTACTAAATTTCATGGTTTTCGTTATATTCTAGATAAGTTCCCTAACTCGGAACTATTTAATAATGGAGATTTCTCATTAATAAATTGAGCGGATTAAGCTACAATGAGATTTCTAAATCAAGAGCAAGTAAAGTACACTTCGTGTAATAATTAATCTCCACTATTGAAGATTTCCACACTACATCTCGATCACAGATTTTCTATACAGTTCGATCTCGATGGCATTTTACAGATAAATTATTAACCACGTAATAAATACGGGTTAATAAATTAAATTGATTGATGAGACTTTATATTGTTAAAATTATGCCGATACACTAGTAATTTTGCTTCAAATTGGTAATTTAAGCTTCTTCCAAGCAAACTGAGAGTTAACGTAAGGTCCATGTTTTGATTAAACAGACCATATATGCATTTCTGAGACCAGAGTTGAGAACAAGAGTCACAAGTTATTTGAGTAATAAAATCCTGCGTACAAACGCTAGGCGATGTCCTAACGGATTTTAGTGGCTAAATGTCACGTGTACCGGGAGACACAAATGGCAGTGGACCGAGAGCGGCGGAACCAGTGGGTATTGTTCGCATCGGTAGATGCAGTAAAGGTAACGACCCTGTAAGTCACAGCTGGTCTTGTGAGGCTGAGTTAATTGAGTTGAGACATTGAAGTAACGGAGGTTTCAGCAAATAAGCTGATTTGGGAAGGTTGACCCTATATACTCATGTACATGATTCGGTGGCGATCTGATAGCAATCCTGGGTACCCAATACACGCCATGTCTTACAGATTGACCTCCGACCTTGGTTTGGCCAAACCATATCAAATATTATTGAATTTCATAAATCCATGGTAAAAGGGGTAGGGGCCCGCTGGGCCCCAACATTGAAAGTACGCATCCTCGGATGTTGGAAATGTAAACGCTTCGCAGCGCAAAGGAGGTCAACTGTCACCCCAATAACCTGACGACAGGGCCAGTTACTGGCGTAGGGATCCCCGTACCAGAGTGAGATTGGTCATTTGGTTCAGGCATACCTGTTTCTAGTATTTTCACTGTCTATCACGCTATCCGAGCACTTACTTTATTCCATACAGCCAACAATAGTACAAGCGAGCTTCACTAACTTGTATTGAATGAGGCTCGCCTCATTACAATAAACCCTTTGTCTACCCCGGAACATAAAGGTTCCAGGTAAGCGGGTGGAATGAATGACAGTCGGGGTACTAGACCACTCAATCCAATGTACTGTATAAAGCCTTGAAATTGACAAATAAGCTGCCTCCTTGTTACCGAGATGTGCTCTAACTCTACGATGTTTTCCTGAACAAAGTCTAAATACATTCGATACACTAAATAAATAAATATATAGACGATCATAGCCGTACCATCACAGTATCAAGTTTCACATCAAGAGACATCTACACAAATTGTAATTCTTACATTCACTTGTAGTAGATTATTAACAGTCAGTGCCAGGCACTTTACTGCTTCCATTACCACGCTTGCTACCACGTAGACACAGACATACACATATCTGTACTATGTATGTACACTACACCTAAAATCAGAAGTAAAACACAAAATATTTACAAAACCTAAGTAAACAAAACAAATAAACATCAGCATAAACACGAAAAATTAAACAAATATCTAAACAAAACATGAAAAACCTAACAGTGTTGCGTCAAATTGTATTTTTTTAACCTAATTGTACAGTTGTAGTGTTAGATAGGTATTTCAAATTGTCTCAAAACGTTATTCAAAATTAACCTGAACCGAGACTTCTGGTTCTGGTTTAAAAACCTGCTTACATAAAACTAATACCTACTTGGGACCTGTAATTTCATCAAGGTTTTTTGCCTATCCATCAAATTTTTTAAATTTAGTTTTTTACCAAGTTTACCTTTTAAACACTGTAAAAATATTCTCAAAGAGAATCGTACGCATCGCGGTAGGAGACGTTTCATTTAACATTGAAAATAGACTCGAGGACTCATTCAATTGACAATTTTCACGGGCTTTTGTGTGCGACGTATTGGATTTTAGCAAAAAAAGTTAACGTATGTTTTGTCTCTTTTTAACCCCTGACGCAAAAAGAGGGGTGTTATAAGTTTAACCTGTGTGTCTGTGTGTCTGTCCGTGGCATCGTAGCTCCTAAACGGATAACCGGATTTGGACGCGGGTTTTTAAAAGAGCTATGCAATACCAAGGTAATTAATTAATTAATACAACAAAGCGTAAAAAATAAAATATTGCAAACAAGTTTGCCGATTTTTTTTTTGTTACGGAGTTATGGAGTGCCCCTCTAGAAATTAATATTTTTGTATCAAACTTTGTAGCGGCTTCTACTTGACACCTACACTCCAAATTTCTTCAATATAAGTATTGTACTTAAACTTTGGGTCCATGGGGTCCCAGCGCTTACAAGCTTATTTCTGAGTTACAAAAGCGCTTAGTTGATGCAACTTGTGACCAAAGGGCTGGCAGTTTTCTCTCTCAAAGAATCAGCATCGCTATTCCGCGAGGCAACGCTGCCAGCCTTTTGGGCACCATGCCACGGGGACCTTATTTAGATTTAATTTAGTTTTAAGTTGTAGTTTATTTAGTTTAAGCTTAGATTTAATGTCATTGTAAATTGCTTTTATTATGTAAATAAGGTATTTCTCATTAGTATTGTAGTATTTGAGTAAATGCCTGTGACATACGGATGGATGGACGGACGGACGCGTTCCTTTTTTGCCATTTTGGCTACGGAACTTTAAAAGAGACTAGTCGATAAGAAATACCTCAATATAAAGCCCTCGAATCCTTGTCGAAATGAAAATCTCAATTTAATCTCATTGATGTCTAATCGAACCACAATTTCGATTCTAGTTGACAGATATTTATTATTTCATCAATCCCATTCAGAATTAACGGTAATATTTCCGGTATGCATTTCGGACGCGGCTTGACGGAAATTAGCCGTTTGATGTTACGGTATTTAATTTCGTTGTTTACCGTTATTAAGTTTACCTGAAGTTATTGTTCGGTAATTTAATTTAGCTTGTTTCAGGTGGATTAAGTAGTGTCTAGGAGTTGTTAATTTAGTATTTCAATATCAAAACGTACTTTAGTATTAATTTTGGTTAAGTTAATTAAAAGTTAGGTTGATGGCATTGTTTTTAAGGCGTGTTAATTTTTTTTTCTGGTCTCAAGCATCATTTTATGATACCTACGGGGGTTTACAATTTATTTTGTGTTTCTGTGATTGTGTAACTACCACGACAGGTAAAGAAAATTTCGAAGTAATACCTAACTAATTTGAGACATTTTTGATACTTAGATTGCTTCCTACGTTAACTATCTAACTACGTATTTTTTGGCTATGCTATTGAGTTCGAGCCCCGCTTAGGACCTCTGAGTCTTCGGTATTGAAGTATTTGCGACATAATATTAAATTCCCAATCCGCACTGGGCCAGCGTTTGAATTACATCCCAAGCCTTCACATTCTGAGAGGAGGCCTGTGCCCAGCAGTGGGACGTAAATAAGCTGGAGATAATGTTGATGATCTAGGTGTAGAGCGACCAGCCAAGTAAACTTTGACGCGGACAAAACAACTTCTATTTTTTTTACGCAGGCAAACTCCCAGAGCAGTAAACCTAAGTTCCCCATTCTCACATTTAACGGTCAAACTCAGAGAGGTCTAAGTGCTATTAGCCGAGCCACGGCGCCTCTGACAGACACTTTAGCTGTTTTGATAGATCATCGAAAATGCCCCTTTTTGTCTCGTCTCACTTGTTAAAGTTGCGCTCGGAGACAGAGCAGCCTTCTCAGAGAAACTTTAACATTACTGCGTTGTGACCTAATTGCAATAACCTACAGTGTGTGCATGTTTGTATATGTGTGTATGTTTTGTGTGTTTTATAGATGGGTTCTCGTCTCATTTGTTAAAGTAGCGCTTTGGAAACAAGGCAGTCTCCTCCGAGAAACTTTGTCATTACTGCGTTGTGACCTGATTGCAATTACAGTATGTGTATGTGAGTGTGTGTGTATGTTTTGTGGATGGATTTCAATGTAATCCCAAGTTTTCCATAGCACTGCAACATTTAACGGTCAAAGTTGAAGAGGTACAAGTGCCATTAACTAAACCACGATGAGTCTGTCAGACACTAGTGTGTGTATGTGAATGTGTGTGTAACTTAGAGACTACATGTGTGTGTGTGTGTTCGAAATCGAAAGACAGAAGTAAATTTGGTAATTAACTTCATTTCACGCAGCCACCCAGTTCCTATTGAAAGGACAGCAATTTTTTATAAAATTTACCAAAAATAAACTTCTTTTCGCTGAGACTAACAACTGCCATTTGACTTGGTAACTAAGGTTCTATTTGCTTTGTATTAGGCAGAGGACACATCATATTAAAACACATAACAAAGAAATACACTAACACACCACATTCCAGCACTAAATTTTCATGATCTCTAACAATCCTATTTATTTTGAATGAATAGGCTTTTCCCTCTGTGCTCGGGTTAAGAAAGCTTCAAACGAAAGTGATTTATCACAGCTATTTACTTTGACAGTTTTACGAGTTTGACTTATTTTTTTGTAAAGCGAACTGCAGATACAAGCGACATCTAGCGTTTGTTGGCATTTATTGTAACAAAATTCAGTGTCGCGCTTTGACTGAAAATGTACAACAAGGAAAATGTACACCACACGCAAAATGTAACAACTGGTATGATGTACAAATCGCAAAATGTACACAACGTATATTGTAAAATACGCGAAATGTACAAACAGCTAAAGGTACGTTCGCAAAATATACCTACAAATCGGAAAATGTACACTAAGTGCATACACAGAATACACAAAACGGTGTACGTAATTAGTGTACATTTTCCAATTTTTACTTTTTGCGAGTGTACATTTTGCTTTGTGTACGTTCCGCGTGTTTCACGATATGCGTTTTGCCATTGGTTAAATTTTGCGTGTAGTGTACATTTTGCGTTCTGTGCATTTTGCTCTGAAGGGGCCATTCGAATTCATCTCCGGCCCATTACTTTACATCTCACTGCGTAGCATAATCCTCTTCACAGAATAATAATAGGGCTTGGTCTGTAGTTGCTACGCAGACCCACTGCGGATATGGAAATGCACACGTCATTGAACTGCGTCTCAGTATCCATGCGAGTTTCCTTCCGAAATTTTCATTTAATGAAAAGCTTATACATTACATTACAACACAAAGATTCCAAAAAACCAATAAAAAGTAAAAAAAACCGGGCAAGTGCGAGTCGGACTCGCGCAAGAGGGTTCCGAACAAAGATTACGCTTTTCCGTAGCGTTTTAAGAAGTCCAGTGTTAGCAGAGGCCCCTGCTCCTAAGCAAAATGTACGCAGTGTGGGGTCGTCTTATATTGGTCTGTGAAATCTGCAGACAGACATAAAAATTCAAGATTTTTTGAATTTTCTGAGTGGTTGTGCTATATGAGCTACCTTCAACCAAATTTCAAGTTTCTAGGACAACTTGAAGTACCCGTTAGGCTTTCAGGGCACGGCGATTTGTATGGAGACAACCTTATTAACGACTGTATCTTTTGATTGCGTTGACTTACAAGTTTGATTTTTTCACAGCTTCAAGGGACTGCAGGCTGCAGGGAGTATTTGATATTAACTTCAACATGCTACCTCCACGCGTTCCAGAGAGAGAGAGAAAAATAAAGGTCTCGACAGACAGAGAGACAGATAGACAGACGGACAACAAAGTGATCCTACAAGGGTTCTGTTTTTTCCTTTTGAGGTACGGAAGCCTAAAAAATTAATTTATAGGTCAGGTCCTTTAATTAGGACCTATGCCAACTTTTGAGCAGTCGGGTGCCGTCAATTTGTAGGTATTTGTAGGCCCTCCGTAGGTACGACACACTAAATAGATAAAAAATCTTTTCACAAGGCCCTGTTGCTACTACCGAGGAATCTATGCTGAATATGGAGAAGATGTCATGACCTCACCTGTTCGCCAATTTCGCTTGGCCAACCGCCTGCCTAACAACCTGTATAATATTGGACGAACGCTGCCTCTTAATGTGTGTGGTTATTTTCTTCTATATTTGGATAGATAGTGAATAGCCTTCATCAAGTAAATTACAAGTTCTATTTTCCGCCGAACAGCGGCCAATAATACACCCCAACTTCCTGGTGATTTGTCTAGATAGACACGACTCTAATCTAATCTTGATCTCTAATACATTTTTTGAACAAAGTAGATACTCTGTTCAAAAAATGTCTTAGAGATCAAATTAACTACCCATGTACACTTGGCAGCAGAAGTACTTTTAAATAAATAAATAAATATCATGGGACAATTTGACACCAATTGACCTAGTCCCAAACTAGGCAAAGCCTATACTATGGGTACTAGACAACGGATAAACATACTTATATAGATAAATACATACTTATATACATATTAAACATCCAAGACCCGAGAACAAACGTTCATATTCATCATACAAACATCTGCCCCGACCGGGGTTTGAACCCGGGACCTCAAGCTTCATAGTCAGGGTCTCTAACCACTAGGCTATCCGGTCGTCGGTCCGGTTTTGCTGCTGACTGAACGGACTCCCATACACGTCTGATTCGTCTTAGACATTTTTGAGCATTGTGGACACTTATACACCTCAATGTGATGATAATGATAACTATTACTCACACGAACCATGTTGCAGATACCATTTTATACTTTTAGTTATTATTATGAACTTAAAACTATTAGGTACATTGCTCACCCGCGACCATAAGCGAAGAAAGTTATATCTGTGCGGCAAATGTATGTTTCCATGCAACACCTCCGCCTCCACTGCTACACGAATCAACACATGCCACACAGACCCAACTATCACCACCACCACTATACTAAACGCTGACGCGTTTCGGCACTCTCCACGAGGCCATTTAGTATAGTGGTGGTGGTGATAGTTGGGTCTGTGTGGCATGTGTTGATTCGTGTAGCAGTGGAGGCGGAGGTGTTGCATGGAAACATACATTTGCCGCACAGATATAACTATTTGTCATTAGTGGTCGCGGGTGAGCAAAGTAATTGTTTTTTAGTTTACAATTCTTGTTTATGATTGTTAATGTTTTAATTGAATAAATGATATATTAGAAACTTAGAAAACATACTTAATATTTGACATCATCATGGACCTCCTGATCCCGTTAATTCGAGGTCAGTTGACCCTTCCATCTATCCCTGTCACCTAGATTCTTACCCTGTCTTGCTCGTATCATCTGACGTCTGAAATTACATACAAAGCTTACTCATCATCATCAAAATAAATTATACTCTTGTCGGTGGAGTGTCTTCCAATCAACTCTTCTATAAGCCAACTCCTTGACCTCGTGATACGACATAACACAGGACTTCTCATTTATCTGGCCAATTCAGTTTTGCTTAAATCGACCTCTTCCTCTCTTTCCTTCAATAGAAAGTTTAACTATCAGCCTAACTATTCATAGTGCTTCTTAATTTTATATGATTTAACGCATCAAAAGATCGGAGTAAACCTTCAGCCTGGATAGATCTTCGATCCAAAATATAACAAGCAAAGATCTAAGAAAAACCTAACCTATCCAAGCAGCTTTGTGAGTATATCTTGGTAGGTAATAGGTTAAGGTTCTCGAATGGCGTCCACGGACCTGGAGACGAGCTGTTGGTAGGCCTCCAACAAGATGGAGCGACGACCTAGTAAAGATGGATGCGGTGGATGCGGAAAACACAAGACCGGTCAGAGGGGAGAGCCTTGGGGGAGGCCTATGTTCAGCAGTGGACGTCTTTCGGCTGACATGATGATGATGATGAGGTTAAACGTGTCAGCCATTCATTTTAGAAAAGCAGTTTATTTCGTTTTATTTGTATTTCTTATTACCCTTACACTATATCAACAAACTATGTTTTCCGACACGAGGACGCAGCTGCTCATACGACAGTCACATTGATCAAGGTTTTTTGTTACTGTCCCTCTTAACTGGTGCGTGTGGGAACGAAGATTAATCACTCGCGGCCGTAGAGTGCCCAGGATATCCAAATATAGGTCGAAACGACGCGCTTCGGAGCTTCGGGCATTCTCGCTCACGAACATCTTGGCAGGGTGAAGAGAAGACGTCTCGAGTTGCATTTCGTATTAATTGTTTCACAAGGTCGCTTCAGCTTAAGCTATAAGTATTATGATTCAAGAGATCCCAATTGAAGACTAATGTTTTATCTTTTTTTAACCCCGACGCAAAAAGAGGGATGTTTTAAATTTGTACACATCTGGGTATATCTGCATGTGGCATCATAGCACCCAAACATGTGGATGAATAAACCGAATGCTAGTTAAGTCGAGGGGCTTGTTAGCGAAGTTTCATCAAAATCGCTTGCAGTTTTTGAGGTCACTCAACTTTACCATGAAAATGTCGGGTTTTGAACTTTTCTAAGGTTTTATGTAGTATTACCTATTTTAGTAATAATTGTTAATGTTAACTTTGATAAATTACCTACACTATAGGTAGACATGATATTGACTATGGGATATTAACCGCGATTACTTTACGACTTAGGTGAGGTTAGGTAAATAATTTCGACGCAGTTACATGCATCATGATCACGGGTAGACTGAGGAAACGCCAACATCCCGTAGTTAATTATGTCTAATGTAATTAACCGCGAATCATTGAAAACCTTTAACTATTAATTATGTGCTGATAATTACCTAATCATCCGTTTGAATAGTTACTGAAACGATACTAAAAAACTATTAGTAGTAAAATAGTAGTAAAATAAAAACAGAATGAGTTCCAGCCATAAAGCAGACAGACGGGAGGCGCCTTTGGCTTATCTATATGAACTACAATTTTTCTGCCACTTCTTAACACACGTCTGCGCTCATGTCAAAATTTGTTACGTTCCTACAAACTCACACTAAAACAAAACTGTCACACGCATGCCAAAAACACGCACACAATCAACAGACCCTGATTATTTTGGTCAGACTCAATGTTAGAGTTTGGCAGAGGGGAAATCGCGCGTTAACATCTCCATTATTTTCCTGCTCTAAGGTTCCAGCCACTGAATAGGTACGTACATGAAAACAGCTCAATTTGAAATAGATAATTCAAAATTACAATTTAACAGCACACTACTAAATAAAGTAAATCAACCACTAAATTATTTCTGCAACTCTATAGCACCGCTTCAAACAAATTCCATATAAATTCGATACACGTGTGTGACTGCGAACAAAAGATGAATGGCCGCACTATATTATTATGAATTACCGCTACATGCATTCAATAGGATTCATTCAAATCGAATTTAGCCGTTTAACTGCTAGGATTTACCAATTTCGGCGGCATAGAGGTTATACAATTGGTGCCGTAACCAGTAGTAAATGACTCTGGCTACATTCAACCAGCAATAAAATTACTAAATGCGATTTATTTCTACCAGGCCCCTGTTTCACCAACTTTAAAATTGTCAGTTTCCAATGACAATTCGGTGTCAACTGCTAACTTGAAGAGCTTTTGTTTTAGCGCACTTCATGTTGTCAAAGAAATGTAGTTTGAGTTGTTATATAAAACTGACAATTGTAAAGATGGTGAAATAGAGGCCAGTACATAGTGAATAACTTTGTCTGTATTCAAGCAGCATTCAAATTACTAATGCTATTTTTTCTGCCAGAACCCTATTTCACCAGAGTTACAAATATACCTGTATAATGACAATTTCATCTGCATTCAATTGCCAATGAAACGTAACTGTAAACCGACATTTTGTAATGTTGGTGAAATAGGGCCGATTAGACATAAGTGTCGACAGGAAGACTTGGTAGTCCGAAGGGAAGGCCTTTGATTGACAGCGGGACATTTATAGAGACTATAAAATTAAATATTAAAAAGAAAATAACTTCCAAGTTGGGATTCAAATCTGCAGTCGGTTTTTCGGGACATTCTGTGCTAACGATTTTCTACAGTGCTCCTAGTTATCCAGAAATTGATTAAAGTATCGGACTTTGATAACAGGTAGTGGTTTCAGCCAGTTGTTTATTTATCCAAACGAAAGTTTTTTTTTTTTTAATAAAGTTCACTAAGTATCATAATTGAAAATGAATGTTGTATCATTGTTACGTATCGCAATTTGAAGACTCGGGATAAATCTTCAAAATTCATGCTTTTATAATATTTGTGCTGTATAAATCATTTTCATTTTCCCAGAAAAATATTTAGAGTGTTCACATCCTGTTTATTGTATGCAAAAAGACACCATCTTTCATATTATAATTATTTAAAAATAAAAACCGACCAAAAGCGAACTACGGAATCCTTACAACTTAGCCTTTTACCACCAACAAATTTTGTGATTTAAACTAAATTATTTCAATAACCGTCTATTATTAAAAGTAAGTATAATTTTAGAGATACCTAAAAACTCTAACTAAAAATTATTCTTCTATGCGGCAATATATTCTTCTTAATCTCCAGTTCGAAGCTAAAAATCATCTGAAACGGAGTGCTCTACAAATAATTCAGTTGAAACAAAAGCTTTCGAAACAAAAGTTATTCTTTCAGATGGCTCAACTTAAATCCTACATTTTTGCCTCGATGCATGGAAAAGAAAGGATATGTGGGGTGCGGAGTCACGGATTTCATTTGAATACATCGCTACAATGCAGCGGAGTTTGCGGAACGAGTTATAAGCTTTTAGGCATAACGTTTTGAATTTCAACGAAAATTACGAATAGTTGATGAACTGTCACATTCATCAGAGGCCCGGGTACGAATATTCGAAACCTGTGTCACGTAAAATCGAATAGTAAACGTTATCGAGTTTCTATGACGTTTGGAACAGCGCCCGCAGCGTATTTGGAACTAAAATTTAGTAATCTCGATACGATTATCGTAACGTTACGCAGGATTCGAAAAGTCGTGCTCGACCCTCGGAGCTTAAAGCGGAATTGGCGGCCAAAAACTACGTCTCGGGTCTACGTCAAAGGGTCAAATAGTATGAGAATTGTTTGCTGTCGATACATGTCGGGCTAGAGGCGCTGCTAATTTGCCCATAGAAATTCAGACTTCAACACGAACGCGATCGAGACGTTTTTTAGACGTGTAACAAACAAGCAAGTCTGGCATTATTCTGTTAAGGTTGACATTGTCAATAATCATAAGCTTCATAGCTGTGTGCTGTGTGTGTGTGTGTGTGGAATAGATGTGTCAGGTGGGAAACTATAGAGGCTCAAGATAGTAACAACACACAGTGTTTATAATGGGTAATTTTATTAAGAAGGTACAAAACCGTTTATCATACTGTGCTAATCAAAACATTTTAACGACACGGTAAAATCACTACCTTTTGTGTGAGTAATAACATTGACTCAGTAAATAGCTACGACACCTTATTTTTGCTTCGCGTATCTTTGTTATTTTATTATTTCACGCCCAGACTTTCATATTTCTTTCTTTTCTTTTGTTTCAAGCTAACTAACGAGTATCTACGACTCAACGACTAACTAGCCACCTCGACGACGAAGACACGACGTAACCAGTGACTCTCTTGGATTTGTTGGCTCTCATGGGGGGCGGTGATCGCTTACCATCAGGTGACCGGCTTACTCGTTTGCCTCCCACTTTCAATAAAAATAAAATGAAAACATAGTACATTACTGCAGAGGCTGGGAAGAAAGGGGTTGCTGGACGAAGGGGTTAGACGACCGCGTAACACGAGGCCGAGTATAGTGGGAATCCGGCAACCTCTGTTCCAGGTGAAGCTTGTATGATGATGTTCTCAAACATTGTAATGGAATGAAAAAAAAAACAGTTTTATCGACTGTCTGCTAGTCGACAAGCCTCCTTCAACATTCGGGAGCTGTCTTGACCTTGTCCCGGCCTTGGCTCTGTCTCGACTTAACGACAGCGACCTCCTGCAGCACCAGAGGTCGGAATACCTTCGAACATTCGAAACCTGCGTAACGTAATCGAGTAGTAAACGTTATCGAGAAATACTGCTCTGCCGTCGTCGGCGTGTAGATAATAGCGGCCAGTAATAGATTTTCATACATATTTTGCTGGCGTTAGGCCGGCAAAGAACTGTACTATCCACAAAATAAATGTGCTACTCGGAGTCTTCTTTTTTTGAAAGTAATGTAACGTGGCCAACCTCTTTGGCATGCAACTGGCCGCTTACAATTTGAACTGAATTCAAAATTCCAAATTACCGATTGTTTTTCCTGGACTTGAAAATTATTTGGCAAGGCGTAAGCCGCTCTTTAGATTTGCTTTCGGTATAATTTATTATTTATCAGCGATTGACTTCTAATACTTATAGTAAAAAAGGGCTGCCGCTAATACAGCCCTCCCTAAACCGCTCCACCTTTCGCTTCTCTTCCGCTGTCTGTGTTTCCGTCGCCATACTGCCTCGAAGCAGACCGCCGCTGAAGGCTGAAGCCTACTGTGCCCTAAACACGACTTGTCGAATCCTGCGTCACGTAAAATCGAATAGTAAACTATAACGAGTTTGTATGACGTTTGGAACAGCGCCCGCCCGCGAGCGTATTTGGAACTAAAATTTAGTATGAGATTTCTCGATCTCGATACGATAACCGTAACGTAACGCAGGATTCGACAAGTCGTGCTTAGGGCACTGGAAGCTCCGAGGCTACCCTGATACCCTGCCCTGCCTACCTACCGTATCCAGCTGTGTTAAGGCCAGTGTTTCAAAGTTATTTTCAAGAGCAGTGCTGACTGGGACAAGATGTATATAGTTTTTATTTTTATCTTGTATCATATTTTCTATACAAACTCGCCTAGTTGTTCTCATTTTCTCCAACCGGCTAGCCGATTACAGTAATGCGAATATTAACTTCTATGTTTGAGAAAAATCAGTTTCCTCGCTTATAATGCGGCCCAACCCTGCACCGCGGCGATGTTCTTTTGTTTTCTTTTCTTGTTGCAATATTACAATGACGGCCAGAATAACTTTGCCCCTCCACTACCGTTTCCCTCTTAAATATTCCGATTAACAGCCCGCATCAGTGGAAAATGAGGGGTCAACTGCAATTGGCTGGCTTGTATCAATATTCGCTTAGCTTTCCACTGGTTCATTTTTGCAGGGAGGTAATTTTTTCAGGTAACTTTGTAAGTGGGAGCATGGAATTTTTTGTTTACACGTTGATGGCTTAAGTGACGGCGGTAACGAATATTAATATTAACTGTCGTATTCTCTCTTATCAAATTTATTTTATTCTTTGGTTTTAGTTCAAAGATAAACCTACGCAAAGAAACGTCTGAATGAATAAATTTTACGAGTTTTCCTGTTGTTCTAATTATTTGTTTTTACCGTCAAGGATATAATAGGTACTTAGAAATTTTGTGCCGCTAAGTATAAATAAGTAACTAAAACTTTTTCACTTAGAAATAAACAGATCATTCACGTATTTATAAACCGAATTATGATCTACAAAATAATACCGACGAGGTGCCAGTCTGAGTCGCTCACAGAAGGTTTCATATAAATTTATGGGTACCTTTGTAAATAGTTCACCTAGTCTCGAAGTCCAGTGTTAGCAGAGCCCTGCTTCTAAACAAAATGTAAGCAGTTCGGGTTCACTAATTTTATATTGATTTTTCACATAATAATCCGACAGACATAAAAAATGAAGATTTTCAGATTTATCTGATCAGTTGTGCTTCATACCAAGTAATTAGCTACCTTTATGCTTACTAAGTATCGAGTTTAGAACCATTAGAAGTACCCTGTATAGGTTTTGATTTCACAACTATTTGTATGGAAACATCTTTTATAATTTATATATATATAATTAGTTCATTTCAGCCACTTTTCAATTCCCCGTAACCATAAAAACTCGGGTAACAAGTAACACGGGTATTTTTACCCGATTGCGGAAGGAGGGTTGTTTACAAACCTTTTTCATTTTGCTCATTTCATTCCGACGAAAAGGGTATGATTGTGTCTGTCGTCGCAGATTAGCAATGGTGCAGAGATTTTGTTTTGTTTCGTAGAAAGGCATTTAAAAAGATTTAAGTATTACAAACTTTTTTCTTGCGCCGAGCTAAGCAAACGTTTTTCCGTGCACGAAATAATTTGTAATCATGGTAATTACTCATCACCCTTTTTTGGAGCCTAATCTGTTCTATAATGTGCACAAAGGATTTAATCACGCATGTAATTTTGATTTTAATTACCGCGACTTTTCTTTGGCTTTGCAGCCAGCTCCTACTAGTATTTTCGCGATTCTAACTCATGCTAATTAGAGGTGAAACAGATATCCGGTAACATCCGGACTATCCTGCCTTATTTTACTATCCGGCCGATACCGGTTAGTTACGCAATGTCCGGCCGGATACCGGATGTTTGAAAAACTCCGTCTTTTTTAACCCCCGACGAAAAAGAGGAGTGTCATAAGTTTGACCTGTGTATCTGTGTATCTGTCTGTGGCAACGTAGCTCGCAAGCGGATGGACCGATTTCGATGCGGTTTTTTTGAGTCGAAGGCTAGTTTAACCGAGGTGGTTCTTAGCTAAGTTTCATTAAAATCGGTTTACCTGTTTTCAAAATATTGAACTTTGAAATGACAATGTCGGGGGGTTTTTCAACTTTTCTAAGTTGGTTAGGTTATTATTAGGCTGACAATTGGTATCGTCACGTCGTACGACAACTGACTCATACACTGAAAGAGTGTCAAAATAGTTACGCAATAGGGCGTCTGTATTAGTTTTGTTTAATTAAACTGATGTTTTCCTTGCGTATTTAAAAAAAACGACCAAAAAGTCAAATCATCGCACCGGAATCACGCATCAGACTACTTGAGCAAGATAATAAGTTACTTTCGCCAATCACTGAGGCACCCGAATACGCTCGGATTATTTACATCACAAATACAGCCAGTACTTTTGCAATGCTAAGCTCATTGGGTCATTACTACAGGCAATGTGAAAACGTACTGAATATCCGGTAGCCGGATGTCGGGCTGTCTGACCTTATAGCTTGCCGGATGTCCGGTATCCAGTATCCGGTCAATCAACTATCCATTCTATTTTTAAATAATATGTAATAACATTCGGGACTTCATGAAGACATAAAAATCAATGTATTTAAAATTACCTACCTCGACGATGCCACTGAGGGTCGAGCACGACTTTTCGAAACCTGCGTCACGTAAAATCGAATAGTAAACGTGTCGAGTTTGTATGACGTTTGGAACAGCGCCAGCCCGTGAGCGTATTTGGAACTAAAATTTAGTATGAGGTTTCTCGATTTCGATACGATAACTGTAACATTACTCAGCATTCGTTAAGTCGTGCTGGACCCTTAGAACGTTCTCACAGTAAGTGTCATAATGATTTTCCTAGTCAGGCAATGCCAATGTCACCATGACATTTTCTACGAAAACATTCCACAGTGGGTTACTTTTCAGTTGGTTCGATAATACTATCGAAAAAAAATTATTCCTAACCAACCGCGGAACCTTTTCACAATAAAAGTCATAGTGACATCGCTGTTAAGGAAAGTTATGACGTTTACTGTTAGAACGTTCTATTGTGGGTTCAGGAATCAACTTGATCGATAGTAAATATATAACTGGCTACTTAATACTTAGCGCATGGACAGGCCATTCGGTACTCCGTTATTGTTGCCAGTTTTGTGGCACTAATAAGTGCTAGCCATATGACCCGCGCGTACGCCGCTCACGGGTGCCGGCGGCCGCGGGCCGCTCCCCGAGTAGGGGCCCGCTCCGATGTTTCTGTGTTCAAAATATTCCAAAGGGCATATTAGTAGTTGACACCTGTCAATCTTAATTTATACAAATAAAGGTGACATGCAGGGTGTCAATTATTGGAACTAAGTGTCATACCTTAGGGCATTTGCTTTATACTATATTTTACGATTTACAACGATACCCCACACTATGGGATGGGCGAGAAATAAAAAAATCATCCCTACTTTACGTGTAGGGGAGGTACCTCAAAAAATTTTTTTTTAAGTTGTTATCCCAGCACATTTTTGGCCTAATTAATATGTGTATCTAAGCAAAATTACAGGTTTCTAGTACCAATAGTCTCTGAGCTATGACGCTGACAGACAGACAGACAGACGGACATGACGAAACTGTAAGGGTTCCTTTTTGCCATTCTGGCTTCGGAGCCCCACAAAGCAGCCTTTATTTTGTCATGTATTTTGGCAGCAAAGATCAGAATAGTTTTGCTTTATACAGAACTATCATTTTATAGGTTTAAATCAAGTTCACGCCCGTTTGAAACCCTATAGCTTCTTAATGAACAGGATTCTTCAAAACTTACCTAATTAGCTGTCAAATTCCTTACAAGAATGCCGAGCGTGTGCCTTGGTTGTGTTTAGAGAGCTACGGAGTACTCACTCTTTAGATAAACTCAAACTATGGCACGCCACCCACTAATGGGTTACAAGATCGGATGGCTCTGAAAGTCTTAGTTATTTTAGAAAAATGAACCGGACAAGTGCGAGTCGGATTCGCGCACGAGGGTTCCGTAGAAAGATTTTAACGCTTTTCCCTAGTGTTTTAAGAAGTCCAGTGTTAGCAGAACCCAGCTCCTAATCAAAATGTACGCAGTGTGGGGTCAACTTATATTGGTCTGTAAAATCTACAGACAGACATAAAAATTTCAGACTCTGAGACTTTTTTAAGTGGTTGTACTATAAGAGCTACCTTCATACCAAATTTCAAATTTTTAGGACAACCGGAAGTACCCTTTGGGATTTCGGATTTCGGCAATTTGTTTGGAAATAGCCTTTTTAACGACTGTATCTTTTGATTGTGTTGACTTAGAAGGTTGATTTTTTCACAGCTGCAAGGGACTGCAGGTTTGAGTATTTGATATCAATTTCAGCATGATATCTCCACGCGTTCCAGAGAAAAGGGGTCTTGACAGACAGACAGACAGACAACAAAGTGATCCTATAAGGGTTCCGTTTTTTCGTTTTGAGGTACGGAACCCTAAAAACAGCGACTTTAATGGCACGTACCTCTTAGCAACCATTAGAAATTACCATTACAAATCAACTTACATAATATCTATAAAACAGTACCGTGACTGACTGAGTGACTGACAGAGAACACACCGCCGAAACTCTTGGCTCTGGAAGGGTGAAAATTTGCATAGAGGTTGCCTTTGTGATGTCGACAAGCACTAAGGAAGGATTTGTTGAAATTCCCACGGGACAGAGAATAAACGAGATTTATGCGCATACGAAGTCAAAGGCAAAAGCTAAAAAAATATGGTTATACACTTTCATAATCAGGTGATTATGAAAGTGTATAATCTGGCGTGCCTTATATTTATGCAATACAACCATCGTCATCATCATGTCAGACGAAAGATGTCCACTGCTGGATATAGGCCTCCCCCAAGGCTCTCCATTCAGACCGGTCTTGTGCTTTCCGCATCCACCGCGGTCCCGCAAACAATACAAACGATTATTTATTGAAAACCACAGAACAGTATAAAAGGAGATTACAAAAACAGGTATGGTAGACAATATGCGGTCTTATCACTTAAAAGCTATCTCTTACAGACTGTCAAAATTTTGTATTTTAAATGTTATTTGACGAATAAAAAGTTATAACCTAACCAACTTAGAAAAGTTGAAAAACCCCCGACATTGTCTTTTCAAAGTTCAATATTTTAAAAACGGGTGAATCGATTTTTATGAAACTTGGCTAAGAACCATCTCGATTACATTAGCTTTCGATTAATAAATACTACATCTAAATAGGTATATCCGTTTGGGAGCTATGATGCCACAGACACAGATACACAGATACAAAGACACACACATATAGACAGACATATTTGTCGGGGGTTAAAAAACCAAGATGTAGATACATTTTATAATGACAAGCTTTTATTTAACTTGCACTGTGTGTATGTATAGTACCAGAAATGTTGAAATAATCGGTTTGATTAAGGTAACTTCACACGAATAAGCAAGCTAATTTTCCATTAAACTGCTATAAAAATCCTCTTCATTCTATTTATTTAGTCCTTTATGCCATTCATCACATGCCCTTGATGCCATATAACAATACCGACTTATACTGAAATATCAACTTATGTAAAATTCACTATTTACCTAAATAGACAGTATCCTATTTGCAAATTCACAAAGACTGTAACACCCTCTTATAATAAAGTTGACGGAATGTTTGAAAACTTATCAAAGGAATTTTATAACAACAGTTTTCATACATTGCAATATGCCTTGTGATTTAATACGAAATATGAAAACCTGTATAATAAAAGAGCCCGTGTGAATGTACTTTAATATGCTATTTTATCGCGTCAACCAAAGATTCTTTATTATACTTATGTTAAGTAAATCAATTTTTAATGCGTTCCGCAATGTGAAGTATAAAAAGCAATTCGCTCGAATCTGAAGGCATTATACGTTTGACAGTTTCAAAGAATCCAGCTTTTCGAATGGATTATTTGAAAGAGTCGCCTTTAGAATTCTCAAAGCCTTTCGCGATATGTTTCGACTTGTTGGGAAAGGCTAATATAAAGATACACGAACAAAAATGCAGTATTCAGAGAAAAATACGGTCTTTGTTGCTTGTCGTTTGCTATGTGACGTTTTATGTTTCGTTGGCTATAAGCTTCAGTAAAGTCTTTACTGGAGAGCTGGGTTTCTACGAAATGGCTAATTTGCTGAATATTATCATTGTAGCTACGCAAGGTATGTACTTTTTAAAGATAATCTTTATGCCTCCGGAATAATATCATTTTTTCGTTTTAACTTAAAAAAAAACTTTATTAAGTTTATGATCAAGCTAGTTCAAATTAATGTACCTAAATATATTTCTACTAACTTATTCATTCGTAAATCCAATTAACTAGTGGTTCGCTCCGAAATGTAAACTCGCGAAGTAATTTTTATATAAAAAAACAGCAGTCTCTTTGGCATAGAAAGGAGCCATTTTCTCTCCAGATTTGAATCCCGGTAACTCCTGAACAAAATCTGCTCATGTTCGAAATTAAAAATTGTATTTAGGTACACCGCCTAGTAAATTTCACGCAGTTCAAATCAACGATACTCAAGTTAACGTCGAACAAACGTTTCGGCGATCACATTTACATACCATACAAAAGCCAATTTATCCCCTTTCTCGACACACCGAGGATTCGCTTACGCTCGTTCAACTAACTCGTTCCGTGCGCCCGTTGAATAATGAATATCTTCACTCAAATTTTTCAATCTAGGTTTTAATTTCACTCAACTTGTGGCAACCTGCAAGTGATTGGTATGCCCGAGTAATCCATTGAGGCAAATTAATTTGGACCGTCCTCTGGTGTCCGTTCAATATCGTTTGAGACATATTCCTGAATACAAAGGATTTGGGAGACATCCAGTGTAGAAAGACCTACGAGATGTTCAGGATGCCATTGAAATTAGAGACGTTCGTAAATTGGATGATGCAGGACCAGGATGAGAAGAGCTATGAGGTCCATATGACGTGCTGGAAGGTAGGGGTGATGACATTCTGGATATTATTATACACCTGACCTAACTGAATCAAGGAAACCGAGAGTGAATTTTTTTTATAAAATAATTGCGTTAGCGTATTCGTCGGAAAGTAAATAGTTTTAAACAAGTGTTTGTAGCAATTATTTAAAGGAAAAAACCGGCCAAGTGCGAGTTGGACTCGCGCACTAAGCGTTCCGTACCATTATCTATAAAAACGGCAAAAAAAATCGTGTCTGTTGTATGGGAGCCCCACATTTAAATATTCATTTTGTTTTGTTTTTAGTATTTGTTGTTATAGCGGCTCAGGAATGCATCATCTGTGACAATTTCAACTGTCTAACTATCACGGTTCATGAGATATAGCCTGGACAGACAGACAAACGGACGGAAATCCGGGTCTTAGTAATAGGGTCCAGTTTTTTACTCTTTGGGTATGGAGCCCTAAAAACATGTATGGCAGAAATCAGAAAGCTTTTAGAATAAATATTAGTTTTCGTTTAATATTTTTAATCTCAAGCCTAAAACACACAGGATACCTGCGGGTCGGGCGCTGGTCGGGTGGATTTTTTTAAACAGACCTGACCCATCCCGCGCCCAGCCCGCCCCCGTCCTGTGTATGTTTTTGGCTTAAAAATATTTTTCTGTTAGTCTGAAGCTTCAGACGCAAAAAGAGAGCTGAGAGATATATTCATTTATTTATTTATTTATTCGTTGCAGTATGGGTCATACATGATGTTATATACATAAAATACAGTTCCGGCATAACCCTGTTAGGGCACAGCAACATTGAATTTAAAAAAGCAACAAAAAATCCTACTCATACTAAATTAGTGCATGCAACACGCTCACACATGACTGTATTCAAGCTTTAAATTGAAGTTATATAGTTATATGTTTGACGTGTATATCTGTGTGTCTGTCTGTAGTATCATTATGATAGCTCCTTAATATATAGATGGATGTAGAAGTAGTTATGTTGTGATCGAAAGACATTTTAATAGAAATGGTTCTTAACTAAATTTCAGTAAAATCTGTGCAGCAGTTCTTGAGATAATAAAAGACTTTGAAATTAAAATGTTGGGGTTTTCTAACTTTCTCAGTTGTAGCAAAATAAACGGATCACTCACGTCTACAAGTCCAATTTAGCAGTGTGCGTTTCGCTGCTGCCGAATCGTTCGCTTCCAGAGGTTAGCACTGCGAATTATTCCGAAACTAGTAAACTATACTCTACTTATTATACGTGTGTGATCAATTTATTTCACTATGATTTAGTCTTCCGTTAGTTTCACGTCAAAAGTTTTTTAAGTTGTGCCTGAAATAAATCCATTAATCAATCAATTATCAATTAGCAGCATTACAACCCTTCCTACGCAGAAACTGTTTCCAATCACCGAACGCGGTTGCAACCTAAATAAGGGTCATTAGCCCGACCATCGGTATTCATGAATCAATCTTCGGTGAAGCTTAAGTATTTTGTTTACTTTCGAAGTGACGACAAACAACTCAACCCAATAACAACACAATAACAATAAAACAATATTACACCGCCGTCCTTCGGCCTGAAATTATTATAATCCTGTGTTGATGGACCCTTGTCACACCGTGAGTGGTAAGGCCGCTTTTAAAAATATAAAAACTAAAAAAAAAACTTCATCTACATCTACATCTACACTAATATTATAAAGAGGAAAGATTTGTACCTATTTTTGTATGTTTGTAATGAATAGGCTCAAAAAGTACTGGGCCGATTTAAAAAATTCTTTCACCAATAGAATGCTACATTCTTCCAATTTGACAGGCTACATTTCATTTTGAAAAAAATTAGGGATCCTTCGTAAAATTTGAACAATGTAACCGAAGGTGTAGAAAAATGAGTCTTAAAATGTCTTTCGTCGAATGCGCTGCCGAAACTATTAGCGATAGAACAAAATAATGTACAACAATATTGAAGAACATCATAATGTCTACAAAAAACTTCACGGTAGCATATGTCCAACTATTGTAGTTATGTCACTACAACAACTTTTTTCATTTTATAATTGTCTACCCCGTGCGAAGCCGGGACGGGCTGCTAGTTTTATATAATAGCGTTGAGCATGTCTAGGTGACCCATAGAACTATAACCTGACCACAAGAAAATCATTTTGAAAACAAGTTTTTTTTTCCGACTGTACTTTTTGTTATCTGTAAGTACGTATATTGTCATCCAACTCTCATATACGTACCAAATTTCAAGTCGACGCCATTAACCGTTGAAGAGTTACCTCCCTGTGGAGACGATCCTGGGCGCACCATCAAAATTTAATTACCAGATGCATTGTCACCGAACTTGCATAAGCATGCAAAATTTCAACTAAATCGAACATCGATAAGTGGGTCAAATTTAACTTGCAAGATTTGACCCGAACATACATACATACAAACATTGCAAGTTATGCTACCGTTCGTATTTCCTTCTAGAATTAATATCGCCGCTTTTTCCCCTAATTATACACAGTATGGTGGATGAGCTTCCAAATTCAAAAAACAACTTTTAATACAGTTGCTCAAAAAGTGGTACATTTTGTAGCTACGTTTCATGTGGAAAGTTGTATTTTTCTAACTAGTGCTTTTTACTTTTCCAATTCGCCGGCGGGTGGTGGTGGGGCGGTTCACCGCCTCATTGTAATTTTTTCGCAAATGGTTTAAAAAACGTCGTTCGGTACACATGCGGAACTGTCATTTTCACTCGTTCCGAGACTCGACCCTCGCCTGGCGGCTTGGCCCATATGTTATTATGCACGAGTCCCGAGGTGTCTAGACACCTCGGGACTCGTGCATAATGACATACTTTCCGCACTTATATCAAAAAGTACTATTAGAACACATGTATCACTCCGACCTTTCCAGCAATACTGAGTCACAATGTGCGCACTTGTGGCGTACGCCTCACAAGCGCGGCGGCTAGTAGGTACAAGGTTCCATTCCACTTCCTTTATCTTTTTATTAGTTCTGTCAGATAAACGCTCCTGTGTTCCACCATTTAACCGACTTCAAATAAAGGAGGAGGTTCTACGTTCCACTGTACGTATTTTTTTTTTTTTTTATGTATGTACATCGATTACTCCGTCAATTGTAGACCGATTTTCAATTTTTTTTTATTTGAAAGGGTATACTCCTGAGGTGGTCCCATTGTCACCAAGTCATGATCTGATGATGGGATCCCAGGGAAATCGAGGGCAACCCTCAAATTTTACAGGCACGTACTATGTGTTTCATATATTTTCTAAGGTTATTCAAGTGTTTGCGTCTGGTAGTCATCATCTCATGATGATGAGCTGATGATGGAAGGTACAACTCCTTAGCGGTTAGGAGTTGGTGGATAATTCTGAAAATGTTAAATCATTATTCGAAAGGGTATACTCCTGAGGTGGTTCCACTGTCACCAAGTCATGATCTGATGATGGGATCTCAGGGAAATCGAGGGGAACGTATCATGTGTTTCATATATTTTCTAAGGCTATTCAAGTATTTGCGTCCGGTAGTCATCATCTTATGTTGATGAGCTGATGATGGAAGGTACAACTCCTTAACGGTTAGGAGTTGGAGGATAATTCTGAAAATGTTAAATCAACGTAAAATTGTGAAATAAAAATCTTTTAACAAAAAAGTAAAACCGCCTTCAAAAAAATCCTTAGAAAAAAAACGTAAAATAATCCTCTAAAATAATGATAAATGAATAAAATAAAATAAAATGCGTTTATTTCAACGCATTTTATTTCATTTATTTATCATTATTTTAGAGGATTATTTTACGTTTTTTTTCGAAGGTTTTTTTTTAAGTCTTGTCACACAGATCCAACTATCATCACCACCACCACTACAGGTACTCTGACGCGTTTCAGAACTCTACAAGCCCATTTGTCAAAGCACCATGTACCATCTTTTTGACTGTATTATTCTATGCAAATAAAGATGTTTGAAGTTTGAAGTTTTGTCAAAGCAGAAAAACTACCGTTCAACGTACCACCAGTTATTCTTTAGTCAACGTAATGATGGTGGTGATAGTTGGATTTGTGTGACATGTGTTGATTCGTGTGGCAATGAATTGGGAGGTATTGCATGAAAACATTCGTCGCATAGATGTAACTTTATTACACCTGTGATCGCGGGTGAGCAAATTAATTGTTTTTAGTTAATGAATAATAATATGAATCTCCGCAATTAACGCCTCAATCAACTACCGCAAATTATGACAAAATAATTTTAGTTCCTACTCAAGGTATAACATACAATTTAATTTCATTGAAACGCCTACGTATCGAGGTATTCTAAAGCTTGGGAAAGTCCCCTTGTGTATTTAACCACATATAGAATCATTAACAAAATTGTACCACCTGTCTCTGAGCGGGTTTAAACGGGTAGGATTTGAAAAGGGTGATCCCTATTTAAGACGGGAAAAAATACCTACAGGGCTTGTTTTTGTCGTGCTACGTGTTTACACCCTTTAACCTTGTCGCCATAAATCATCTATGACAACGTTACTAGGTTTTACTGATAAAAGTGATTAAAATTTTATGTTTTCAAGACACAAACATAATGGCATTCGAATTTGATATTTACCCATAGCAAAGATTTTTGACTAACAATTTCATGTGACCTGTTCAGTTTGAGCGCAGAATTTTTGTTCAACATCTCGTTTATTTCGATTAAGATGTTGTGAATTTGTATTTCAGTTTTGTTTACAGGAAACTCAGATGGAGGAGATTAAGGAGTCAACTAAAAATAACTATTTACAATGTTTAAATATAAAACTCCCGTTTTTCATGATTATAACGATGTCTATTTTGGCTGAGTCTTTATAATATGACGTTTGTATTAAAGGTGCCATGAAGGGAACAGTGATCATAACAAACCTGGCAAAGGCCAGAAAGCTGATTGATGAACTTGGTGCAATGTGGAGAACTACTGGGTTGACAAGAAACCAAGTCGCACGCAAGGGTATGATGCTGAAGAGGCTAAATTTATGTAGTGCAGGTAATAATAATGATACAAAGTAGTAAGCCGTGATAGTCTAGTGGTTTAAACTATCGCCTCTGAAGCAGAGGGTCGAGGGTTCAAACCCCGGCTCGCACCTCTGAGTTTTTCGATATTTATGTGCGAAATTACATTTGTAATTTATAATGAGCTTTTCGGTGAAGAAAAACATCGTGAGGAAACCTGCACACTCCTGCGTATCAATTCAAAGGTGTGTGTGAAGTTCCCAATCCGCAATGGGCCCGCGTGGGAACTATAGCCCAAGCCCTCTCATTCAGAGAGGAGGCCTGTGCTCAGCAGTGGGACGTAAATAGGCTGATGATGAAAGTAGTAAGTACTCTACTGGAAAAAGGTTGGGGATTTCACTAAAATAATTAACCGGTTTCAACACAATTGGTAAATGACATACCTAATGAGAACGGGATATTGACTGCGATTAACTTATAAGTTTGATGAGCTCCCGATATTTCGACGCAGTTACATACATCACGATCACGGGTACCACGAATCATTTAAAACTGACATTGGTAATCGATTTACCAATTAATAAACAAATCACATGTGACATTTTAAGATTTAATATAATAACTTGTAAGTAAACTGTAATATTTAGATATAAGTTATATTGTTATAATTATTGTATGCCCTGACAGGGTGTCATGGCTTGACCTCTCTTAAAATTATTGTAACACATTAATGTACATATGACTATGCAATTAATAAATGAATGAATAATTAAATGAATTAAACAAAGGAAACAGGACAGCTACCGCAGTTCCTAGCCTTATAATTGAACTTGAAGCTACATACTATTATGCTAGCAACTAGTTAACCAATTTTCTCTCCCTCTCCTTCTTCTCTTTCAGGCTTTTTCTATCCACTGCTGGATGTAACCCTCTCCTAATCTCCTCCACTCCGACCTATTCTCCGACTTCCTGAGCCAGTACGGTCCGGCGTAACTCTTCAAGTCATCCGACCATCTCAAAGTCTGTTTTGGCAGCCTACCGTAACCCAGGGATTCTTAGCACCCCTTGTCCGGCCGTGACCACAGCCGCTGCCTTAACTGGGAATAGCCGGACCGCTGGGAACTAGAAGCCGGAGCAAAAGTGTACTCATCATCATCAAAATCGGTTAACCAATTTTAACTCATGTTAAAAGAGTCTGTAGAGTTCATAATACTGAATTTTGAAGTAGACAAAATAATAATGTTATTTCATTTGTCCTTAGTTAAGTTTCAGAGAAGCATTCTGTCTCTTTTGGATGAATGTTGTTCCATTCATTCATGTGTAATTAATTTGTTTTGTTTAGTTATTAGGTAACTATTATTTGTGTTTAGCCAAAGTTTGTTTCTTTGTTGTTGGTTCTGTGTCCTGTTCGTTTCTCTTTACTTAAATGAAGTATTAAGTGGTTTTACTTCAATGAACTGTTGTGTTTATATTTGAGAAGTACAACATAAAACATTTGAACCTGGCAATGGACTTCGTATTACTCTGCATCACAATGTACATTGTATAATTATTAAAAAAAATAGGGAAAGGCCAGTCGATGCTTGCGCGTAACATTTTACAGGAATTTTGAATTTCAAAAGACAGTTCCTTTTTCAACCAGTCACTAATTTCGACTTTTACATTGACATAATTTTTATCGATTTCGTTAGTATAAAATTAACACCACACTGTAGAGCCTGACCAGCCAGTCGTGTCACAAAATACCAACTAACAAAATTATAACTATCTCTTTCTTATGCTGAAAAGTGTTAAGCGTGAATAATGATACTCTAATCATCAAAATCGGTTAAGCCGTTCACGAGTTTTGGTGGAATAAAGAAACTCACATACCTAATAATAATAATTTCTTTGGGCAGTCGTGTAAAAACAGATGGGTGTACTTCCCCAGCCCCCAGCTACGAATGCTAGTGACATGATTGGCTGGTCAGATTCTAACTGATTTTGTTTTTATTTTTTTGCAGTTTTCTACTGGTTGAATATAGTGGGGACGTGGCAATACATTCTGGTTCCTTTATTCGAAACGCTGTTCCGCACATTTGTACTTGGACAAGATAAACTGCTATTCCCTTTCATATGCACGTTTCCATTCGACGCGACACAAAACTGGCTCGTATATTTAGTCACATACTTCTACGAATCATATAGCAGTAAGTGATGCTGATTTTGATTAGGTACTAGTACCTAATCAAAATCCTTTTGTATACCTAGGTATACAAGGTGTTTTAATGAACCGTCAAGAATCCATAGCCAGGGGTAAAGCAAGTGGAAGTGAGCACACCCCGTTTTTATTTGATAAAAAAACTTTTCCTTATATAGATATTTTTAATCATCATAGGCAATGAACGTGTGGGAGTTTTATTTTATTTATTATGATTTTCCAAATAAAAACTTTACACTGGTGTTCATTTAGACTTACTTAGCCCCTGGCTGAGTTATTAACGGTACATTGAAACGTATACTTGGCTTTATGGAGTTATAAAAGCGGGTCCTTTTGTCTCGTAGTTTTTTTTTTGTCAAATTAATGTTTACCTATTCGAATGATTGTTTATCATAATTTTCCTAAAATTGAAACCGAAAATATTTTACATTGGACAGGTATCGTTATCAATATAACGTAACTTTCCAAAATACCGCTAAAAATAGTACAAATATTGGTCCTATTCAGCAAGATTTCTATATCACCAATGAAGTCGAACTACGAATTGTTAACAAAGTTGTACGCTCTATAAACTTCATTATTTTCAGTGCTCCATTTGATTTACATGTATCTTGGCGTTGAATTCCTCATGATAACTCTCTGCTCGCATTTGGCAACTGAGTTTGAATTGCTACGTGAGGAACTACTATACGCAAGACCTGCACTAGAAACTGCTGATGTTTTAGATTATATTAATACGAACTGTATGGAAAATGGAGATAATGTTATACAGCATGATGGAAAAGATGTAGTTGAAGACAGACGAGATATTAAAGATGTCATAAGGAGACACCAGAAACTAATAATGTACTTTTTTACAAGCCTTTATTTTATCTTAGCGTGTTAGTATGTTCTAGGTGTTGTAGTGTTTATGAGACAAATCTTTCAAGGGAAATTTAACTAGCTTCCACTTGGTCGGATTTACATTAACTTTGGTTTATTTATAGAGTTTGAATGTGCAATTGTGCATGGGACTTCAAACTGGTCTGAAGATAGAGCAGGAAATTATTGAGAGGAACGTAATGATGAAATTGAGTAAATCCATCGATTTTCCGCCATTAGAAGTTTCTTTATGAGCACTTTGTGTATAGTATGATAGTACCTATGTCATTGAGTTGCTCAAACAATGCAAGGTATGAATCAGGCGTTACTTTTCGGTGGTCCAAATTTATGAACTAAAAACAATTACTTTGCTCACCCGCGACCACTTTCTTTGTTTGTGGTCAGCAAATAAATTGTTTTTAGTTCATAAATGCAAGTACCTACTTGCAATATAGTCAGCAAAAAATGCTTGTCTTGTTTTAAAAAATATCCTTTTCGTATTCAGTTTTAATATGTTAAATCCTATGCTCTATGAGTTAAATAATTTTCACTTTTAGCCCAAAATTGCTTCATAATAGCATTATGAAAATTTTGCAGTTTGGCTCAGTTACTGGATGATATTTTCAACAAGATGATATTTTTCAATTTGCTGTTCGCTACTATCACTATCTGTTTCTTTGGATTCGTTGCTAAAGTAAGTGTTTTTAGGAAAGTAGAGAAAAATAGTAATTACAAGTTATACGTTATAACAATGCACAATTTGAATGAATAATAGTCTGTGGTGTTCTAACAGCCGTTTCCAATATTTAATCTAACTCTTTGTTTTAATCTACCGACAATAAAAATACTAAAGTACCTATCTATCATTTATTGAATCAGGCGTTACTTTGCGGAGGTCCATATTTATGAACTAAAAAACAATTACTTTGCTCACCCGCGACCACTAATGACAAATAGTTATATCTGTGCGGCAAATGTATGTTTCCATGCAACACCTCCACCTCCACTGCTACACGAATCAACACATGCCACACAGACCCAACTATCACCACCACCACTATACTAAACGCTGA
Source organism: Clepsis dumicolana (assembly GCA_963691665.1). Lineage (NCBI taxonomy): Eukaryota > Metazoa > Arthropoda > Insecta > Lepidoptera > Tortricidae > Clepsis > Clepsis dumicolana. The sequence continues at coordinate 2,459,719 of OY829520.1, read as the reverse complement.
CGCGTTTCGGCACTCTCCACGAGGCCATTTACGAAGCACAACAACAACCGCTCAACATGCCACCACTCATGTCAGTAGTGGAAGTGGTGGCATGTTGAGCGGTTGTTGTTGTGCTTCGTAAATGGCCTCGTGGAGAGTGCCGAAACGCGTCAGCGTTTAGTATAGTGGTGGTGGTGATAGTTGGGTCTGTGTGGCATGTGTTGATTCGTGTAGCAGTGGAGGTGGAGGTGTTGCATGGAAACATACATTTGCCGCACAGATATAACTATTTGTCATTAGTGGTCGCGGGTGAGCAAAGTAATTGTTTTTTAGTTCATACCTATCTATCTTCAATTTTGACGTCTACGTAAACTTACTGTCGGTAGACAATCCACACACACACACACACACACAAGGTAGTCACAGATGGCCAAAGCACCAAGGAGGGCGAAAGTTCCTAACTAATCGGGCAGTGGCGGCGTATGCAAGGGGGCTCACCCTGCCCGCCCCGCACCCCGCATCCCCCCGCACGATTGACCTGTCTAGAGGCTTTCGTCGGACGACTGTATAGACTGTGGTATAGTGTACCATGTACAGATAGCGAATTTTATGATTGTATATATTTATTATATTCGTCAGTAGATCAAACAAGAGACAGGTTCGATACAAAATACATAACCACAATTGAATTACCTAAGTATGTAAAACGAAAAGTCACAAAATTGTTAGAAAGAACAATTAGTATCATAGGAACAGTTTGGTAGCACATAAGCCTCAATTCATAACAGAACAAAAACCAGCCAAGTGCTAGTCGGACTCGCGCACTAAGGGTTCAGTACAAAGATTTTCCCGCTTTGCCCCAGTGTTTTAAGTTGTTCAGTGTTAGTAGAGCCCTGCTCCTAAGCAAAATGTACGCAGTCTGGGGTCATTTTATATTGGTCTATGACTATTTATATACATACAGACATAAAAATTCAGATTTTCAGATTTTTCTGAGTGGTTGCGCTATAAGAGCTATTTTCAAACCAAATGTCAAGTTTCTAGGACAACTGGAAGTACCCTTTAAGTTTTCATAGTAGGTACGGCAATTTGTATGGAAACAATATTTTTAAAATCTGTATCTTTTCATTGCGTTGACTTAGAAATTTGATTTTTCACGGCGTCAAGAGACTGCAGGCTTGAGTATTTGATTATATTTAAATATGCTACCTCCACGCGTTCCAGAGAAAACGGGTCTTGACAGACAGAGAGAGACAATAAAGTGATCCTATAAAGGTTCTGTTTTCCGTTTCGGGCGCGAAACCTTAAAAAGTGGTACCTGACAAATTTTCCCCTTGTTCTGTTACAGTCCGTTAAAATAATTATATTTAACTGAACTCAGTAATTACTCCCAGAGGAGGGGCCGTTAGTTTGCGTTACCAGGTATGTTTACCCGGCGTTGTTTACATTAGGACCGTAATGGCTCGTAAATGCTGTAATTCCTTGAGGAAAAGTATTATTTTAAGAAAGAGCTTCTGGGATTACTTTGCCGAGTGTTGCTGGCCACTTAAGAGATTGTGTCAAATCCAAATCCTACTAAGTAGGAATGCTGCTTTCACATCTGACCTCCAACTCAAAATATTCCAACCAAATTTTTTTTTTTTATTTACTTAATCTTACTCGTTAATCCTGCCGCTAAGCAGCAGTGCTTGCACTGTTGTGTTCCGGTGTGGAGAGTAAGACAGCCGGTGTAATTATGGGCACAAGAGGAATTTCATCTTAGCCCTCTAGGTTGGCAACGCATCTGCAAATCCTCCGGAGTTGCGGGTGTCTATGGGCAGTGGTGATCACTTACCATCAGGTGACCCACTTGCTCGCTTGCCTTCCTCGTTGTATAAAAAAAAAATGAGAACCTCCTTTGGCATCGGTAGACTAGACATAACGAAAACGGGATATTGATCGCGATTACCTTATAGGTTTGATGAGCTCCCGATATTTTGATGCAGTTGCATGCATCATGATCACGGGCAAACTGACGAAACGAGGGTAGACACTAATATGCAATATACACACTAATATGTAAAATGCGTTATGTCTAATGCAATTAACCGCGAATCATTTAAAACTGTTATCGGTAGCCTACTCTTAGAATGGGCGGATTCGAACGCGGTTTTTTTAACCAAAAGCTAACCTAATCGAACTGGTTCTTAAATAAGTTACATACAAATAATTATAGCCGTTTTTGTGATTGAACTTCAAAACGAAAATGTTAGAGGTTTTTATAGAAAATAGAAATAGAAAACATTTATTCAACGTACACAAGAAGTATAATAAAAAACAATTAAAAAGTAAACAAAGACGTTGAACAGGATCCCTCTCAGCATTGTGCCGAGGCAGGGGCCACGGCGCTGGTTTGCAACTGTTCTAAGTTGGTTATGTTTTATGTTATCTACAAATGTACGTGTGAGGATATTCGGATGTTTAATTACTATTTCTCAACGGATTTTGATGAAACTTTAGTGATAATAATTACTAGCTTACTCTTTCTCAGACAAAATCGTGGCAACAGCAACAAAGTCGTCACTAATTATTTGATAAAAAAATGTTGAACGACTTAAGTTGAAACAGAAAAATCCGTAACCCGCCGTGAAACCATTTCACACAAAACGTTATACAGATATCGCATTGTTTGTCAAGGAAAATCCTTATGATAATTTTCTGTGAAAACGATTTAATGTTTGGTCAGAAACCAATTCGCTCGGTCGTATAAAAATGTTGAACGACTTAAGTTGAAACAGAAAAATTCGTAACCTGCCGTGACACCATTTCACACATAACGTTATACAGATATCGCATTGTTTATCAAGGAAAATTCTTATGATAATTTTTTGTGAAAACGATTTAATGTTTGGTCAGAAACCAATTTGCTCGGTCGCATAAAAATGTTGAACGACTTAAGTTGAAACAGAAAAATCCGTAACCCGCCGTGAAACCATTTCACACAAAACGTTATACAGATATCGCATTGTTTGTCAAGGAAAATCCTTATGATAATTTTCTGTGTAAACGATTTAATGTTTGGTCAGAAACCAATTTGCTCGGTCGTATAAAAATGTTGAACGACTTAAGTTGAAACAGAAAAATTCGTAACCTGCCGTGACACCATTTCACACATAACGTTATACAGATATCGCATTGTTTATCAAGGAAAATTCTTATGATAATGTTCTGTGAAAACGATTTAATGTTTGGTCAGAAACCAATTCGCTCGGTCGTATAAAAATGTTGAACGACTTAAGTTGAAACAGAAAAATCCGTAACCCGCCGTGAAACCATTTCACACAAAATGTTATACAGATATCGCATTGTTTGTCAAGGAAAATCCTTATGATAATTTTCTGTGTAAACGATTTAATGTTTGGTCAGAAACCAATTCGCTCGGTCGTATAAATTCTCGTGTAAAACAGAACAAGTCAGAAAATAGTTGGGTTGCATTTTTTAATTTTCTCTAGGTTCCTCAAAAGGGAAAAATTAACTTTGTTGGCCATCCTTTTGTCCGTCAGTCAATCCCAATAAAAATAAAAACCTTGAGAGTAGGTACTTCCCATTGATGGGAAATTGCGGGTGGTAGGACCTTGTGCGAGGTCCGTCCGGATCGCTACCACCATCTTACTCGCTAATCCTGCCGCTAAGCAGCAGTGCTTGCACTGATGTGTTCCGGTGCGGAGAGTAAGACAGCCGGTGTAATTACTGGCACAAGAGGCATTTCATCTTAGCTCTCTAGGTTGGCAACGCATCTACAAACCCTCCCGGGTTGCGGGTGACTATGGGCAGTGGTGTTCACTTATCATCAGGTGACCCACTTGCTCGTTTGCCTTCCTCGTCGTATAAAAAAAAACTTAGAATCATGAACGGCTCAAAGCAGGGTTAGATACGAAACCCTCGGTGTGCGAGTCCGACTCGCACTTGGCCGATCTTTTTATAAAATTATGTAAAATTGCATACGTACTACAGTTGCCATATTAGGTATAAGTTGCTTCTGGCGTTATAAAACAGTAACATTTGGTACCTGTGTTTTCAGACTGCCCGCGACCCTCCAGAAATGGCGAACAACTTCGTCGGAGTATTCGCCTCAATGATACCTATATTTAATTTATGCTACTATGCCGAAATGCTGTCAGGAGCGGTTAGTATTCTTTAAGTTTGACGACCGAATAACTGACTGGTTTAATATGTACATAAGTATAATATTTATCTATACGAGTAGAATGCATCCGGATAGCTGGACCAGAATTACTACCGACTGGGTCCCATGCGATGGATACCGGAACAGAGGCAGACCAAGAAGGAGATGGCGGGACGATCTGGAGCGTTTTTGGCCGGACTGGCGAGAGTTGGCCGAAACCAGAGACATGTGGAAGGAGAAAGGGGAGGCCTTTGCCCAGCAGTGGGACAGTATAGGCTACTGAAAAAAAAATTAAAGTTTATCCGTTTTTCAAGTACCCGTAGTACAGGCTTTTCTAGTAACCATGGTATAGGCTTTGCCTAGTTTGGGACTAGCCAATTGGTGACAGTTGTCCCAAGATATTTTTTATTTTATTTTGAGTACTATTTGTAACTTGATTTAGTAATTATAATTTGTTCAAAATATATTAATACGCCAAGCGAAAACTTTGGACTTCTTATTAAGAACGAAAGAAAGAAGTTTAAGCTTTGGCATAATTCATGTTTATTATGGAAAAGAAGAATGTTAAAATTTATGTATTTGTCATAACGGTTGAATTGCAACCTCTGTCAGATTACTAGTTACACTGCTCGAAAATGTCTAGGACATAAATATAAATAATAACAGAGTAGAACGGAATCTCTTTTGACCGAATCCAAAACTCCGTCATTTATATACCTACATACCCCTCCATGTCGTTACACCCCTCTCTCATCCAGGTGTGTTGCTAGGGTTGCTTACTGTTAAATATTACTTACGTCTAAAGATAATATCGCTAAAATATAAGTTTTTCTTTACTTTGAAATCATTATTTTTATTCTAGTTTTACAAAATATGAGATTTGTAAATCATTACGTAGGTCTACATATTATAGACACTTCTAAATAAGAAATTATTATAAGTTTTATACCAAATGAAGCCATTTAAGGTGATTTAAGTAAGTATTACTTACCTGCAAATATTAAACAAAATACGTACAGGCTCACGTAAAACTATTACAACCAAATTATAAACAACCAAACGCGCGTGCGGCGATGCCGACCGTGACAGTGACAGACTGACTGAGTAGCTCGTTGAACGAGTACTCTAATATCGTGGCCTTGAGCCCGTCCGGAGCAGGAGTTTACGTTCTACTATGTTATTATTTATTCTTATGTCTAGGGATTAAACGCGTAATGGTACAACATGATTGATCCCTAAGACATTTTTGTGAGGTGTGGTTAAAATAATTTATTAATGTATTCGACCAACTAAATATTAACCCTTAACCCAATATTGTGACAGTTAAAATATTATTATAATTTCATGTTAAAAGTATTATTATAATTGTAAGAATACTCGCAAAAATAAAGAATATATCATTCACTTTCTCAACAAAACTAGACTTTTGTAGGAAAACGGTATTACTAAAATACCTAACTTGTTTCAGAGTGCCGGGGTTGCTGACTCCGCTTATCATAACTTATGGTATGACGGCGACTTACGATATCAGAAAATTATTATTTTTATCATAGCGAGGTGAGAATATGCTATGTTGGCTGTTAGGGTAAGAAAGGTTTTGCTGGACGTAATTAGTTATATAACGGGGATTAAGTAATATTAATATACGAGTACGTTAAACAAAAACATCAATTTATGCGCACCTCAGAGAGTCGAGCACGACTTAACGAATGCTGCGTAAGGTAAAATCGAATAGTAAACGTTGTCGAGTTTGTATGACGTTTGGAACAGCGCTCGCCCGTGAGCGTATTTGGAACTATAATTAAAATTTAGTACGAGGTTTCTCGATCTCGATACGATAACCGTAACGTTACGCAGCATTCGTAAAGCCGTGCTCGACCCTCTGAGTTTTTCGGAATTGATGGTGATGAAAAACATTAATTAATTAGCCTCTTCATCTTGGTTTCTCTATTTTAGTTGTCCGTGAGACATCGCTTTTAAGCGATAAGACCGCCTATTGTTTACTATACCTGTTTTTCTGTAATCTCCTTGCACTGTTGTGTGGTTTTCAATGAAGAATATTTGTATTTTGTATTGCAATTCGGACACCGGTGACAGTACTTCCACGTGTAAGACAAATTATTTACTGTGTGTATGAAACAGAATGTATATTTTCATGCACTTAAACCCATCTATCGGCACCACTGCTAATCAAATCTACTTAAATTTGACCCACGTTCCGGTTTTCGATTGAAATAACATTTTGCATGCTAGTGGTTTGACCCAAGCACAGGGTTGTGGGTTCGAGCTCCAGCTCCCACCTCTGAGTTTCTCGGAATTTTTGTACGGAGTTATATTTGTGGTCGTCAGCTTTTCGGTGAAGGAAACCTGCACACTTATCGAAGCAATTTAATCCCAATCCGCACCCTCTCGTTTTGAGAGGAGGCCTGCGTCCAGCAGTTGAACTAAATATGCTGGTAATGATGATCATTGTAAGTAGACTTCATACCAAAGTTTTATTTGCTTTTCAGGTCTCAAAAACCATGTTCTTTGACGTCTATGAGATATTCGCCTGTCACACTAAACACTTTTACTACAGTACGTTTCTTGTATAATTGTTTTATAATAAAAAAATCACACATAGAATAAACTCATCCTATCCACATGGGACGAGTTCTTGAGTAGAGACCACGGATCGGCAAACGTAGCGTGGGACGTCCTCAGACTCGGTGGAGCGATGATCACCGCAAGGCGGCTGGCAAGAACTGGATGAGAGTGGCCGGGGATCGTGCTCAGTGGCGTGCCATGGGAGAGGCCTATGTCTAGCAGTGGACGAACATAGGCTGATGATGATGGTGATGATCCACATGGGGCCATTGTGGTGCCCCGAACACGAATATTTGAACATTCGAACGTTATCGAGAAAATTTGTATGACGTTTGGAATAGCGCCCTCTGAGATCGTAATTACTATTTGGTACTAAAGTTTATTCGATTACGTCATGTAGGATTCGAAGTTTGGTGCTCGGGGTAATAACTGGTGCCTTTATTTCGTAGTTGTTTGCCACAATCACTACTATTTTTTTTTTCTTCGAAAACGTAAATAAATCCTGATTTTTTTAATGGTCATCCTGTTGAATTCTTTGGGTTAACTTTTAAATAAGTACTAATTGATTCAGAGAAAAAAAAATATCACAAGCATATTGATAACATGCACAAGCATGAGAAACGAAAACACCCGAGGCAGTTATGTTTAACATACAATGACAATGCAAAGAAAAAATCGTTAAGCAGCTGGACTTGAACCAGCAACCTCGGTAATCCGTACCAATGGTAAAATGGTAAATGGTTGAATTTCATTCTATGAATGTTTCATAAAAATAAAAACAAAAATAATCAATAAATCGATTATTTTCATTTATTTTTTTTTTAGTTATGTTTAAATCATCATTTTTTCATTTACAGGTTTTGAGTACAACTTGGTCCTACTTTTCACTGGCAATCAGCATTTATGAAACCGACAAACAATAATAAAAAAAGTAAATCATGGCAAGCATCAGTGATTTAATTTAAATCAAAGATAACAGTTTTTAAATGATTCCCGGTAATTACAATAGACAAATAAAATAATAACGAGCAATAATGAATGAATGCGGGTAGATAGAGCCCTGTCTGTGCAACATTAGCATCTACCCGCGTTTCGTTAGTTAGCCCGTGATTATGATGCATGTTTGATAAGTACCCGTTTATGGAAAAAAAAAGACATTTTTTTTTGTATATATGCATTTATTTTTCTACGTAGTCACCTTTTAACTCTATGTATTTGTTCCACCTATACTCAAGCTTCAATAAACCATCCAAAAAGTATGATTTTGGAAAGTCATTAAAATAGGCTTCTGTGGCGGCAATGACTTCGTCATTTGATCCAAATCGCTTGCCACCGAGCCATTTTTTTAGGTTGGGAAACAAAAAGAAATCGCATGGGGCCATATCTGGAGAATACGGGGGGTGAGACAATAGTTCGTAGCGTAACTGTGCTAATTTAGCCGTCACAACTCTGGACGAATGAGCCGGGGCGTTGTCGTGATGAAACAGTACTTTTTCTTTTTTAAATGGGGTCGTTTATCCTTCAACACGGCGTCAAATTCATCCAATAAATTGGCATAGTACTGCCCTGTTATTGTTTTTCCCTTTTAATAATAGTCAATATGTATAATACCCTGCGAATCCCAAAAAACGGTCGCCATGACCTTTCCAGCCGATGGGACGGTTTTTGTTTTCTTTGGAGCACGTTCACCCGGTAAAATCCACTGCTTCGACTGCCGTTTTGTTTCCGGGGTGTATTGGTGGACCCACGTTTCGTCCACGGTCACGAAACTAGGCAGAAACTCCTTCGGGTTACGTTTGAACACGGCCAAACACTGCTCCGAAGTAGTCAGTCGGTTCCGTTTTTGCTCCTCCGTGAGTAAACGTGGCACTCACCTCGCTGATACTTTCTTCATACCCAATTTTTCTTCTAATATGTGTTGTACCCTCTTGATTGAAACGTTTACAGCATCAACGATTTCTCGAAGTTTAATTCGGCGGTCAGCTAAAACGATATTTTAAATTTTCTTAACCATATCGTCTGTAGTCACCTCAACTGGCCGGCCTGGGCGATCCTCATCAAAGACGGTTGTTCTCCCCCGCTTAAACTCGTTATACCAATATCTGACGGTTGTCATAGAAGGAGCACATTCATGGTAAACCGCTTGCATTCTTACTTTTATTTCATCACATGTTTTTCCTTCCAAAAATAAGAATCTAATTACAGACCGATAGTGTTCTTTCTCCATTTTAACAATTTTAAGTTCACGCCTTCACTGAATCGTTGTCAAATGAGAAAAAAAACAAAAGAATGCCATTTTTTTTTTAATTATCCCGCCTCTGAAAAATGGCTAAAAAAGGTGGTATACTTATTTGCGGCCAGTGATATTAATATATTTAGAAAACGGGTACTTATCAAACAGCCCTCGTAACTGCGTTAAAATATCGAGAGCTCATCAAACCTTTTAGGTTCGCTGTCATTATCCCGTTCTCATGTATGTAGAGGTAGGTTGGGTAGAGATCGCTTGTAAGCGATAAGACCGCCTATTGTCTACCATACCTGTTTTTCTGTAATCTCCTTGTACTGTTTTGTGGTTTTCAATAAAGAATATTTGTATTGTATTGTATTGTATTGTATGTCTAAATCAAATAATATACTCTAGAACAGTAAATTTGTTGTAAAATAAATAGATCAGGGAAGTTTAATGTCTCTACTGGCTAGAAATAAGAACAACTTGTAAATAATGTCTGCAAGGAATAGGTATGGTGGTGGCTTTGTGAGCTGCAAGTGGGTCAATCAACTTTTCGTTGCCACTCGTTGTCGATGTCCCCTATCGATGTCTCCTGGGTAACACAACAAAAATATGATTGTCTAAGACCCCACTCTCCCGAAAGTCAGGATTTGCATGCTTAGGAATTGAAGCATGAAGGAATTGGTATAAAACTGTCGAAACTCCTATCGTTTTATGGAGTGGTGCCTTAAAAAATCTTATTTTAAACGAGTGACCCCAGGGGACATAGCAACGAGTGGCGAAGAAAAGTTGATGTCATTATTAAACATTTTTCCTTTTTTTTTTTAATTATTTATCAAATTTCAAACTGAAGCGCTTAGTTGATGCAACTTGTGACCAAAGGGCTGGCAGTTTTCTCTCTCAAAGAATCAGCATCGCTATTCAGCGAGGCAACGCTGCCAGCCTTTTGGGCACTATGCCACGGGGGCCTTATTTAGATTTAATTTAGTTTTAAGTTGTAGTTTATTTAGTTTAAGCTTAGATTTAATGTCATTGTAAATTGCTTTTACTATGTAAATATATTTGTTATACCTAAAAAAAAGATACTGAAATGTAAGTACCTATAGAAAGATCAAAGAAGAAATTCTCGAACCAGGATTTGAACCTAGGACCTCCGCCATACCGTGGCACCATCCAAGTAATCATTGGTAGCAGGGAAAAACTCTTTTCATACACGTTTCTCAGTTTTAGTCAAATTACTTAGCGAGTACTGACTAGCTAATAATTAACGAAAAAACGTACGTAATTATTAAGAGGCTTCCCTGAGAGGATGGCCTTGAACGCCTCGCGCCTTCCTCACCCCACCTCACTTCTACTAAACAACTTCGTTTTAGTGACGACATCTATTAAATATCATTCTAACTTCATTTTACACAGTGTTATCACAAATAAGGCGTATTTTCGAAAAAAAAACTCGTTCAGAATTCGCACCGAATACGTCAATTACTTACTTAATTTTTTTTAAATATTATAAATAAAGGCCTAGTGCCCAACAGTGGGACGTAAACAGGCCGATGGTGATGATGGTGATGATGATAATTATTAAAAGGTATCTTAACAATGTTAAACATAGAAAACCTAGCCTATTAAATTCTATATACATTGGTGTATGTCAGAAGTCAAAGTAAGTTATGCTTTATGATGTGGTAACAGAATATTAATTGCAACTTGACTTACTTGTGATGCAGATATCATAAGTATTAAATAGGAAAAAAAAAACATGGAAAAACAAGTCAAGATGTTATAGATACTTAATGTATTTATATATTTTGTTTTTATCGTTTAAATAATTTACAGAATGGCTCTAAAAAGCAGCCATTTCAGCGTCATGGTCAGGGAAGCGCCTTAAACCCGCTAGGTAACAAAGTTTGAGGAGATTCTGTTAAATAGTACTTACAAAATGGTATACGATAGGTGTACCTAATATGGAAGTAGTAGTGTATATAATCTTAGTTTTAATTAAAATCTAGATTAGAAACTTGGCCGAAAGACCAAGGTCTCTTTCAATGGACGTCACACTTTTTTCTTCTTGTAATTTCCTCCGCCGACCGGTTTAATTAAAGAATTTCGTTCAGTGGAATTCCTTTTAATTATTCAAATACGAGTGTCCGTTGTTAATTTGATTTTGATCACAATAAAGAAACAATTTAGGTAACCCTGTTGAGGGTTAAATAAATGAAATATCAAAATGAATTTACTGCGCCATTTTATTGGAGAACCTTCTATCCTTGCCTGTTTAAATCTTAACTCATACATAAATTTAGATCATTACGTATTTTATTCAAATTTTATAGAAAATCTTTACAAATGTCAGTTTACAATGACATTTCGAACTAACATCTCCTTGCGAATACGAAGCGCGCTAAAACAAAAGCTGTTCAAGTCAGCAATTGACACCGAATTGTCATTGAAAACTGTCATTTTTGTAAAGTTGGTGAAATATGGCGTGTTCATTGGTTTGGTGTAGGGGTTGAGCACGTGACATGAAATGACAAGGAACCAGGTTCGATTCACGGGCTACAGTTTACTTTTTTGTTTTCTATGTAAATAATTTCAGTATTCAGAAATGTAATTGAATGAAGTTTACGATTAGGTATCTTAGCCTATTCGTTCTTCTGAAAACTGTTTTCTGTGGCTTAATAAACATCATCATGTCAGCCGAAAGACGTCCACTATGGACATAGGCCTCCCCCGCGGCTCTCCACTCAGACCGGTCTTGTGCTTTCCGCATCCTCCGCGGTCCCGCGATCTTTACTAGGACGTCGCTCCATCTTGTTGGAGGCCTACCGACAGCTCAATAAACATAGACAAACTAAATCTAACAAATAAATCGCATGTAATCTCTGTTAGTTCTAATAAAATAGGCAGAGATGGTATGACAAGTATATTTTTAGAGAGTGGTGAAACAGGCTGTAAGTAAATCGTTTGCCAAAGTATTTGTTATTAATACCTTCTGATATCTGTCTTCTATTTACCTAAATTCTACTTGACATCAAAACTATTGGAAAAAAAATACCTAGATAATCATTTTGAAAGTAGGTAGGTCTTTTACCTTTGGAACGCGTGAAGGTAGCAAGCTGAATTTATTAATAAATAGGTTATACCTTTAGTTTAGTTCCTTGAAGCTGTGAAAAAACCAAGTTTCTCATTCAATGCAATCATAAGATTATAGTCATTAAAAAGGGTGTTTCCATACAAATTGCCGTGGAATCAAAACATATAGGTAATATAGGGCCATTTCCGTTATCCTAGAAAAAAGAATTTGGCAGGAAGGTAGCTCTTATAGCAAGCAGGTGGCAGCTTATTGCGGGTGGTAGGACCTTGTGCGAGGGCCATCCGGATCGCTACCACCATCTTACTCGTTAATCCTGCCGCTAAGCAGCAGTGCTTGCACTGTTGTGTTCCGGTGTGGAGAGTAAGACAGCCGGTGTAATTACGGGCACAAGAGGAAGTTCATCATAGCCCTCTAGGTTGGCAACGCATCTGCAAATCCTCCGGAGTTGCGGGTGTCTATGGGCAGTGGTGATCACTTACCATCAGGTGACCGACTTGCTCGCTTGCCTTCCTCGTTGTATAAAAAAAAAACAATCACTGAAATAAGTTCGATTTGTCAATGGTCAATATAAAGTTTCCCCACGCTGCATACATTTTGCTTAGAAGCAGGGCTCTGCTAACACTGGACAATGAAAAAAATCGGGGACAACGGGGAAAATCCTCAAGCCTCATTTCTAGAGATAGGCGAACTATTTACATCCACCTACAAATTTGTGCGGAACTCTCGGCGGCTGGTTTTTTATTTGCAGAGGAACCCTAAATAGGTACAATCGAATGTATATTTTCAAAGGCAGACAATAATCCAGTCCGATCACGTGGGGTGTTGACGCTGCAAACCGTACCTATTTGCATACATTCGCTTTTTTACTAGAAAATAAAAGTTGTTCGTGAAGATTAAACAAATGTGGACTCGTTCAATCGAAATAAAAAGGAGATTTATATTGAAGGTTTATAGCCAATTGAATAGGCTTTTTTAATCGAAATGTTGTTAACAAACCTTTTTTTAATCTGCCCTGTCAAGCACTGATATTACACATAAAACCGGCCAAGTGTACTTCGCACACCGAGACTCGCGCACGAGGGTTCCGTACCATTATCTATAAAAACGGCAAGAAAAATCATATAATGCTTATTTTAGCTATTCTGTTTTTAGTATTTGTTGTTATAGCGGCAACATCTGTGAAAATTTCAACTAACTATCACGGTTCATGAGATACAGCCTGGTGACAGGCGGACAGAGAGACAGACAGACGGATGGACAGCGGAGTCTTAGTAATAGGGTCCGTTTTTTACCCTTTGCCTACGGAACCCTAAACAGAGAACCCTAAAATTTCTCGTATTTCAGGTGACCCACAAGCTCGTTTGTCATATTAATATTGACTTAAAAAGCATTTTTTTGACAACTACTGTGACCGATTGTAACAAAATGTCATCAAAGCTATATTTTAAAGAGAAATCCTTCAAAAAGACAATGATTTACACCTTAATAATTTTCTTACACGTTTTTTTCCTCGAGTAAGCCTTTGAAACTTTCACTCTAAAACTCATCTCTTGATGAAAAGTCGCAATTCACTTTGAGAAAACGGTAATACTGGAACCGTGACATACATGAGCATAGGCTGTGTTTTAACAGCCACATCACTTTAGGAATCTGGAGAACATTTATACAATTTATTGAATCAGGCGTTACTTTGTGGAGGTCCATATTTATGAACTAAAAACAATTACTTTGCTCACCCATCGACCACTACTGTGTCAGTAGTGGTAAAGGTGTCTTGGTGATAGTTGGGTCTGTGTGGCATGTGTTGATTCGTGTAGCATGGAAACATACATTTGCCGCACAGATTAACTATGTTTCACTAGTGGTCGCGGGTGAGCATTCGAGAACCTCCTGACCCCATCGGCCATCAGTTCTGCGAGCTATGTGCCCCGCACACTGCCACCTAAGTTTCGCAATTCTTCGGGCTATGAAAAATAAAATAATAAAAGTGCTTGAATAATATGTATACAATTTTCGAAAACCGATTCAAACGCTTGATCCTTGCACCAAAATTAGTGAAACGCCATCAGCAAACCCAGCTATAATGCCTGTGGACGCAACAAGACAGCCCCCCCCAGGAGCTACGTTCCTGGAAAGCAAGGTGAGTGTCTACATTTCTCGCACTGATATCGAAGGAATTTCCCCAACGGTATTGCCAACTCAAAATATTTCAAAATTGCCGTATTTTGCAAGGACAACTTTCAGTAGTCAGAGTGAGTTGAGGTGGATTGGCACGCACACAGCTTCTTTATTTAGGTACACGTTGGAACTCCCTAACGGGCTATTCATTGATAAATAAGAATTGTTAATAAATGTTTATTTTAAAACAGTACACAGTTACCGAACACAATATTATTCTCTGGAAGGTGGGAGCAGACTGCCCTGCTAACCCATTTGCTAAAATGCCGTGTCAGCTCATATGTCAGTGCATTTGCACATGAATATGAGCTGACCTAGCAACTGTAGGCCCCGACATATATATTTACCAAAACAAATTGGCAGTAAAACTAATGCGCTATGAAATTCAATCATACTATAAACAGTGCAGATGAAACCCAAAAAAAACATACAAAAACAACATAAATAATTCCATATTCAAGTCGTGTATAGACGGCGTCAAACGTCAAGAGGACGTTTCATTTCTGAACTGAGAGCGATTTTTTTATACAAAAAGGAAGGCAAACGAGCAAGTGAGTCACCTGATGTTAAGTCAATCACCAACTGCCTATAGACATCCCAATCACCACAACTACAACTGGAAAAGGTTATAGCGACGTCAAATAAAGCTTGAGCCTGTTATTTCTCCGTATGTCAATACTGGCCCCTTTTTCACCATCTTTACAATTGTCAGTTTTATATGACATTTTGAACTACATTAAACTCCTGTGACAATATGAAGCGCACTAAAACAAAAGCTCTTCAAGCCAGCAGTTGACACAGAATTGCACATTGAAAACTGACAAATGTAAAGTTGGTGAAACAGGGGCCAGGTCTGAAGAAAAAGTTTTTCCACAGGTTAGGCAAAAATCAATCTTATTTTAAAGTCATAAATACTGTGACATTATGTGAAAACATTCAATTCAACTATACAGCCTGTTATGTTATTTCAGCTGTAAGGTAGTTGTTCCACGAGGGATGTGCGGTTCAAATTGCTAGGGTCAGCGCCGTCCTGTGACATGCAAATCTGTCGGATTACGGCCAGTTGTCACAAGACTCACTTTGCGCTTCTTGTAATTTGGGCGGTGTCAAAGCGAAGTAACCTAAAGTAACTACGTTTGAGGCGGAATTTACGAATGCAGCAGGAAACTGGGGTTTATGTTTTATGTTGTTTATACATTTATACAATGGTGTCGGATAACACAGCTCCACATTTTGTTTTCTTGTTGCTCCGGTTGTCTTTACTAAAAATAGAGTTGTGGCTTGCCGCAACGTTATGCTGCGTGGCGCCAAAAATTTGTCTTGCGATTAAATAGTTAGCAGTAATGGGCTGCCTTTTTCAAATGTTCCCACTATCTTTTGTGCGTGTGTGCGTGAGCACGTGTGTATCGAATTTGTGTGAATAATCTCATTCTGTCTTCTCACTTTGCGGTTTTTTTATGCTAGCAAGTAAAGTTTGTTCAAACATTTATTAATAATTCATGAGAGTTAATGAAACACTAAACTCATATACTTAATACAATATTTTTTCAGTTTTTTGAGTACGTTGTTGTTCAACCCTCTTTATTAACCTTTGTATTAAACCATCAGTATTTCACTACAATTAAAATAAGTACTCGTTTATTTCTAACTACGCTAACATCAAGCCTCAATACTTCTCAAAGAAATTATACGCGTGAACCAACATTTTGGTACCTCAAGCAATTTCGTAAGCCCATTTTTCTTGCCTTAAAGCTTCGTTTGTAATTAATTCTTGGCTTAATTTGTAAATTAGGTCGATGTATCGGCTGTTAATAAGTAAGCGCCGTTTATCGGAACACCCCCAGGCACAAACTGAGAAAAGCGTTTGTTCGTTTAAGCTTATCATGTAAATTTTGGAACATTTTTTTTAGAGAATGTACTATATGTATTGTACAATGTACATGGAGCAAAAGAGAGTAGAAAACGGAGGAAAGAAGAACTAAAATTTCTCATACAAATTTGTTTACGTCAAAAATGTGACGAATACGAAGAAAGTGGCGCCCTCATTTTAATTTCTAGTCAGAGTAGAATGGAATAGTAAACGTTGTTGAGATTGTATGACGTTTGGAACAGCGCTCGCCCGTGATCGTATTTGGAACTAAAATTTAGTATGAGGTTTCTCGATCTCGATACGATAACCGTAACGCTACGCAGCATTCGTAAAGTCGTGCTCGGCCCTCTGCAGTCTGAATTTTTACCATGTAAGGTAAAGGTGAACGCACTAATGTTACCGCCATAGCCCGAAGAATTGCGAAACTTAAGTGGCAGTGGCACCTTACTCGCTAATCCTGTCACTTAGCAGTGCTTGCACTGTTGTGTTCCGGTGTGGAGAATAAGACAGCTGGTGTAATTATGGGCATAAAGAGGAATCTCATCTTAGCTGTCTAGGTTGGCAGTGCATCTGCAAACCCTCCGGGGTTGCGGGTGTGTATGGGCAGTGGTGATAACTTACCATCAGGTGACCCACTTGCTCGTTTGCCTTCTTCGTCGTATAAAAAAAAGTGGGCGGGGCACATTGCTCGCAGGACTGATGGCCCCAACGTGGCCAGAAGGTTCTCGAATGACGTCCACGGACCGGGAGACTAGCTGTCCAGCCTCCAACAAGATGGAGCGACGACCTAGTAAAAATCACGGGACCGCGGTGGATGCGGAAAGCACAAGACCTGCCTGAGTGGAGAGCCTTGGGTGAGACCTATGTCCAGCAGTGGACGTCTTTCGGCTGACATGATGATGATGATGATGATGATGATGATGATGAAAGTAAATTACCCATGTTCCTGTGCCTGACGTTGTCTCAATAGTTGGCACCTTCGATACGTAGCCATGAAGGTGACAAGCAGGGTGTCAATTAATGGAATTAACGCATCAATAATTTAGATCGATCGTAATTATGAATTACGTTCCGCAAGATTCGAGTATTCGTACTCGGGCCTCTGTGAAAAAGTTTAATAAAAAAGCTCATCTTCGTCTCTTCAAATGTCCCAAATACCCAAAGTAAACATTTCAAAGTTTGTCAACGTCAATTTCCACTCGACCTATTAAACATCGGTAATAAATTTCCAACAATAAATTTCCTTATTCCCTTTGGCGATTTGATGGGCCAATTATTAGGCATTCTTGGCTCATATTTCAATTTCGAGTGAAAGTGAAACGAGTGGGTAGGTTTAAGTAAAAAAAAACCGGCCAAGTGCAAGTCGGAGTCGCGCACGAGGGTTCCGTAGAAAGATTTTAACGCTTTTCCCCAGTGTTTTAACAAGTCCAGTGTAAGCAGAGCCCTGCTTCTAAGCAAAATATACGCAGTGTGTGGTCAACTTATATTGGTCACTGAAATCTACAGACAGACATAAAAATTCAAGATATTGAGACTTTTCGGAGTGGTTGTGCTATAAGAGCTACCTTCATACCAAATTTCAAGTTTCTAGGACAACTGGAAGTACCCTTTAGGTTTTCAAAGTACGACAATTTGTATGGAAACGACACGTTTAATGACTGTATCTTTTGATTGCGTTGACTTAGATGCTTGATTTTGTCACAGCTTCCAGGGACCGCAGGTTTGAATATTTGATATTAATTTCATCATCCTACCTCCACGCATTCCAGAGAAAAAGGGTCTTGACAGACAGACAGACAGACAGACGGAGAAGAAAGTGATCCTATGAGGGTTCCGTTTTTTTCCTTTTTAACCGACTTCAAAAAAAGGAGGAGGTTCTACGTTCCACTGTATGTATTTTTTATTTTTTTTTATGTATGTTCATCGATTACTCCGTCAATTGTGGACCGATTTTCAAATTTTTTTTTATTCGAAAGGGTGTACTCCTGAGGTGGTCCCATTGTCACCAAGTTATGATCTGATGATGGGATCCCAGGGAAATCGAGGGCAACCCTCAAATTTTACAGGCACGTATTATGTGTTTCATATATTTTCTAAGGTTATTTAAGTATTTGCGTCTGGTAGTCATCATCTCATGATGATGAGCTGATGATGGAAGGTACAACTCCTAAGCGGTTAGGAGTTGGAGGATAATTCTGAAAATGTTAAATCATTATTCGAAAGAGTATACTCCTGAGGTGGTCCCACTGTCACCAAGTCATGATCTGATGATGGGATTTCAGGGAAATCGAGGGCAACCCTCAAATTTTATAGGCACGTATCATGTGTTTCATATATTTTCTAAGGTTATTCAAGTATTTGCGTCCGGTAGTCATCATCTTATGTTGATGAGCTGATGATGGAAGGTGCAATTCCTTAACGGTTAGGAGTTTGAGGCTAATTCTGAAAATGTTAAATCAACGTAAAATTGTAAAATGAAAATCTTTTAACAAAAAAGTAAAACCGCCTTAAAAAAACCTTAGAAAAAAAACGTAAAATAATCCTCTAAAATAATGATAAATAAATAAAATTAAATAAAATGCGTTTATTTCGGACAACAGAAACTAAAGCCTAAAGTTTTATGGCCTAGCACTAAGCAGCAGAAATGTGCAGTCGGTGCTTCATTCAAAGAATATTCCGCTCGCACCGTATTCATATTTCTGCTGCTTAGTGCTAGGCCATAAAATTTCAGACTTTAGTTTCTGTTGTCCGAAATAAACGCATTTTATTTTATTTTATTTATTTACTATTATTTTGGAGGATTATTTTATGAGGTACGGAACCCTAAAAATGGGATAAACAATAATTGAACCCCGAAAGTCCCTGGTTGTAAATAATGCGTAAAATTAGAACTGGCTAATTACTGAGCACCGGGGTGTATCTCGCAGAGCTAAAGCTTCTGAAAACTCTATCAGATTATTTTTAAAGACAAAGAAGGCAAACGAGCAAGTGGGTCACCTGATGGTAAGTGACCACCACTGCCCATAGACTGCGTTGCGTTGCTGCGTTTGAATTATCTGAATTAAGAGATTTATTATTATTATTATTATTATAAACACCCACAACCCCGGGGGCTTTGCGGGGCATTCCCAACCTAGAGATCTAAGACGCAATGCCTCTTGTGCCCATAATTACACCGGCTGTCTCACTCTTCACACCGGAACACAACAGAGGGTCGAGCACGACTTTAAGAATGCTGCTTAAGGCGCTTCCCTGACCCAGACGCTGAAATTGCTGATTTTTAGAGCCTTTCTGTAAATTATTAGAACGATAAAAACAAAATATATAATAATATTAAGTATCTATAACATCTTAACTTGTTTTTCTATGTTTAATATTATTATTTTTCCTATTTAATACTTATGATATCTGCATCACAAGTAAGTCAAGTTGCAATTAATATTCTGTTACTACATCATAAACATAATTTACTTTGATATGTGACATACACCAATGTAAAGAGAATTTAATAGGCTAGAATTTCCATGTTTAACATTATTATAATACCTTTTTGTAATCATCATCATCACTATCATCATCATTGCCCTATTTACTTCCCACTGCTGGTCACCAGGCCTTTATTTAGAATATTTAAAAGAAATTAAATAACTAATTTTCGTAATCGGTGCGAATTATGAAAAAATATATTTTTTTAAAAGACGCGTTATTTGTGATAACACTGTGTAAAAAAAACCTTAGAAAAAAACATAAAATTAATACTCCAAAATAATGATAAATAAATAAAATGAAATAAAATGCATTTATTTCGGACAACAGAAACTAAAGCCTAGAGTTTTATGGCCTAGCACTAAGCAGCAGATATATGAAGTCGGTGCGGTGCGAGCGGAATATTCTTTGAATGAAGCACCGACTTCATATTTCTGCTGCTTAGTCCTAGGCCATAAAACTTAAGGCTTTAGTTTCTGTTGTCCGAAATAAACGCATTTTATTTTATTTTATTTATTTATCATTATTTTAGAATATTATTTTACGTTTTTTTTTGAAGGCGGTTGATTTAACGTTGATTTAACATTTTCAGAATTATCCTCCAACTCCTAACCGTTAAGGAGTTGTACCTTCCATCATCAGCTCATCAACATAAGATGATGACTACCGGACGCAAATACTTGAATAGCCTTAGAAAATATATGAAACACATGATACGTGCCTCTAAATTTTGAGGGTTGCCCTCGATTTCCCTGGGATCCCATCATCAGATCATGACTTGGTAGCAATTGGACCACCTCAGGAGTATACACTTTCAATTAAAAAAAATAATTGAAAATCGGTCTACAATTGACGAAGTAATCGATGTACATACATTAAAAAAAATATATATATATACATTGGAACGTAGAACTTTCTCCTTTTTTTGAAGTCGGTTAAAAATGAAGTTAGACCGATATTTAACAGACGTCGTCACTAAAACGAAGCTGTTTAGTAGAAGTGAGGTGGGGTGAGGAAGGCGCGAAGCGTTCAAGGTCATCCTCTCAGGGAAGCATCTGTTAGGGTCTTGGCCCTTATTCTAATATTCTTGAAGTGGAGTGCAGACGATGGAAAAACGTGTTGGTTGTTGCGAGCTTTATTGCAAAGAGAAATAAATCAAACGCCATTTTGTGCAAGAGCTGTGTCGCAGGTTACGCCATCTGTAGTTTCTTTCCCGAACCCAATAGTCTGGTCGATATCGAATGGAGCTAGTCTACTTCAGCTTACGCCGAAGTAGTGCCCACTAATAAATGTAGATGGCGTTACCTGTGACAGCATCATACCGTTACGGTTATCGTATCGAGATCGAGAAACCTCATACTAAATTTTAGTTTCAAATACGCTCGCGGGTGGGCGCTGTTCCAAGCGTCATACAAACTCGACAACGTTTACTATTCGATTTTACGTGACGGAGGTTTCGAAAAGTCATGCTTGGCAGTGCAAGCACTTGCTGCTTAGCAGCAGGATTAGCGAGTAAGATGGTGGTAGTGATCCGGACGTACCTCGCGCAAAGTCCTACCACCTACAAAACTATATCTATACCGTGCGCCGTTTTCTCGCTTGTGGCTTAGAGCTCCAAACACGAATATTCGAATCCTGCGTAACGTAATCGATTTCGTATCGCCATGGAGAACCTTCATAACTTTAGAACCAAATACGCTCACGGGCGGCGCTGTTCCAAACGTCATACAATTTTTCTTGATAACGCTCCACTTGATTACGTTACGAAGCATTCGAATACTCGTCCTGAGGGTCGAGCACGACTTTACGAATGCTGCGTAACGTAACGGTTATCGTATCGAGATCGAGAAACCTCATACTAAATTTTTGTTCCAAATACGCTCACGGGCGGGCGCTGTTCCAAACGTCATACAAACTCGACAACGTTTACTATTCAATTTTACGTGACGGAGGTTTCGAAAAGTCGTGCTCGATGCTCTGGGGGCTCAGTGCGTCCCTTTCTTAGTGAAGGACTAAGGGCCTTATTCATAAACGTCACTCAAGCCTCCATTAGCTAATATAGGTTTTGTCTTCTTCTTACTAACGGAAATGTCAATGTGACAAAAAAGGACAAACGAACTTTAACGGCATTTTAGTTAATATAGGTTTATGAATAACAGGGTAAGTTTCCAAGCGGCAAGATGACGCCCCGGAACTAACAAATAACTAGCAAAGTGAGTAGTCTCCGAGTTTTTCGGAACTTATGTGCGGAATTACATTTCTAACTTATCATGAGCTTTTCAGTGACGGAAAACATCGTGAGGAAACCTGCACACTTCAGCAGAAGCAATTCAATTATGTGTGTGAAGTTCCCAATCCGCACCACTGGGCCCGCGTGGGAACTATAGCCCAAGCCCTCTCATTCTGAGAGGAGGCATGTGCCCAGCAGTTGGACGTAAAACAGGCTAATGATGATGATGATGATGAAAATGAGTGAAGTGTAATAATTAAGAGTAGGTGTCAAATAAATTATGGCACCACTTTCTACGTAACTGTCACATTTTTGACATTTTTGGAAATGTTTAGTCCCGCTTCTGTTTTGTCCTGTCTGACTCAAGATAACGCTAGTTCTATTCTCGGATAAGAGACGGCGCTGTCCGTCTGTGCGTCTATTCAACATTGAAAGGACTGCACGTAAAGCAGCCCAAATATTACGTATTGGATGATGGCCCGTAACCCTCGGTGAGTGAGTTCGACTCGCTATTGCCCAGTTTTTTTTTGTTTACATATTAGGTTTGGGTTTGACCATAATCACGGCTGATGGTAAGCGAAGATGTGGTCTACGATGGAGCACGCTTGCCTAGCAAATGTCCATTCACCCTAGACTTGAAAACGGCCAGATTATAGTGTTCAGGGAACACAGACGCAGGCAAGGAATTCCTTAGCAGTAACGATGATGAAGGAAGAGCGAATACGCTTTCTGCGGATTTTGGGAATGCTGACAACATAAGGGTGGAGACCCCGCCTACTTCTGGTCGACCTGTAAATCGTCGCAGTACAGGTCGATTAACGAGAGCTGCCATTAATGGAAAGAACGAAACTATGAATTCATTCTATGAATGTTTCATAAAAAATAAAACAAAAATAATCAATAAATCGATTATTTTCATTTAAGAACGAAACTACTGAAGGGCTCTTAGACATTTTTATGTGTGTGTTGCCAGTGATGACTTACGGATCTGAGACGTGGGTGCTAACAATGGGCCTCATAAGGAAGCTCAAAGTCACTCAGAGGGCGATGGAGAAGGCTATGCTCGGGGTTACTCTGCGGGAAAGAATCAGAAAATGATGATATCCGCAGTAGAACTAAGGTTACCGACATAGCCCGAAGAATTGCGACACTTATGTCGCAGTGGGCGGGGCACATAGCTCGCAGAACTGATGGCCGATGATGTCAAAGGTTCTGGAATGGTGTCCACGGACCGGGAGACGGCCTGTCGGTAGGCCTCCAACAAGAGGGAGCGACGACCTGGTAAAGATCGCGGGACCGCGGTGGATGCGGAAAGCACAAGACCGGTCTGAGTGGAGAGCCTTGGGGGAGGCCTATGTCTAGCAGTGGACGTCTTTTGGCTGACCATGATGATGATGATGAGACATTTTTATAGGGAAATGACTGTGAAGCCTGTCATTTTCATGTGTGTGCAGCGTATCCAAATAGGCGATACAAATAGTTTCATTCACTCACTCATTCAATCCATTCGTGCCAGCTCTAGTGAGTCCACCTGTACGCTCAGAACGAAGGCGCTTGCCCATCTAGCGACTCTTGATCCACAATTTAAGCCCTACTAATTGCTTCCGGTGCTTTCAGCTATTTACAATTTGTTATACCGGCTCATTTCGTACTTCTTATATTTCCACGGAATATTGTTAATTTTTCCCCGCCCCTCTACACGGACAATTTGGTAGGAGTCACTAATAAATTAGTCCATTGTTGTCTTTTAATACAGGCTTTTATGATAATTGAAGTGAAAATCAACGTTTGTAGGTTGTTTAGTTTCTGGCGAGTTTGTCGTTAGATGTTTTTATGTAAGCATTATTTTTTCCATGTTGATTTTAGAATCTCTCTATCTTGAACTGAACAGTTCAGTACAAAAAACAAGATAAACTTTTACATAATTATGGAAATTTTAATACTAACTAAAACAAAAAATACACAGAAAACTACAAAACTCAATATTGATACTGTATTAAGATCATGAATTGACTGATTTTACCGCCATCTCTCGGTCCGGGAGCTCTGATTAGTTCCGATAGCGTGGGGCTGTTATCTCGTTGTGAGATATTTCACACAGATGGCGCCATGTTTGGGGGAAATCCAATAGGTGAGATCTCTTTCCAAGCAGATGTTACCCCACTCATAACCGAAGAAGTCCTAAGCTAGAGAATTGTTGGAAATTGTATTTATAATATGCAACCGAGTTAGAGAAACTTCGTCAGCGTGATAATATCAAACAGCACTCGGAAGTATTTTCGATGACTAGATGGCGCTGAGAATTGCTACAAAGTTCTCTTACTGGAGGACAGATGGCACACATAAACCATATAGATACAAACGCATGGAATAATTTTGACGTAGGAACTTAGTACTGTAGGTATGGGTAGGGTTGGCTTTACTGTAATGCTGTAAAATTGTTTTGATAATAAATAAATAAATAAGCACTGCCACTGAATATATTAAAGGATCTGTGTCCAATCCCCGGAGCTAGTTATATACTTTTCCTGTTAACTTTGTATTCTTGCTTCAGTGATTATTTTAAAGTTCTATAATAATAGATTTTAACGGGAATAAAAAAAAATACAAAAAGGTTCCATTGAGATCATGAAAATAAAAGCGTTATTACTTTACAATAACTTTGTTATCTTGAAGGCTCTAAAGAATTGTGAATCTGAGAGACAAGTTAATAATTTATTGTTACCTGTTACGGAAGGAGTTCCTTTCTGTTACTCCAATACTTTGATTTTGTTATTGTCATGCTGCGTGATATCTGTTTTTGTAAATAAGTAAATAAATAATCACAGACACGTTCCTAAGAAAAAATAATTAAAGTGAAATGAATAATAATAATTAGTCCTTCTTAGTCAGGAGGTAGGTTCTTCACTCTGCAGCCCTAACCACCGGTGGCTGAGACTTAGTAAGTATAATTTTGTATCATTATTGTTTCATTACTTTTTATGTATTATTGTAAAAGCCTACCCCAAAATATTAATAAAATATACAGAAACAATAATAATGGTACAACAAGCGTGTTTCATGTTAAAAAATAATAATGTATAAAGCACCCATAAAGATAAGCTACGATAGGAGCACAGCTAAAATATATTTCTCATTTTAGATTGTAGATAACAAAGCCTTAACTATAAACTTGGCACACATAACTCACTAGTTCTTTTCCGTATCAAGTAACATCTTACCAAATAAAACTACAGAAGCAACGCGCCATCTAACTTGATAAAACTGAAAACACATCTCGAGCAAGCTTTAAAATGTAACTCAAAGACTCATCGTATTATATTTAAGCATTTTATCCAGAAACCTTTTCGAATTTGCGCCCTGTACACTTTTAAAGTGTGGTCCAAACACAGGACTAATAAAAAGATGATAGAAATGTTATCGTTCGTATACCCTTTCAAAACCAGTGTCGCCAATTTTTTCCCTCCACTTGCTATTAATGCACACACGAAAAAGCACTGCGCAATCACGCAAACAAAATATGAATGTATTAACACCCTGTGGATGACTTTCCGTAAATGGGTCAATCATTTTTTTGCCATTCGTTGCCATGGAGATGTCCCCTGGGTAACTTGTCTACAATAAGATTTTCTAAAGCACCACACAATCAAACGTTCGAAGTTTCGACAATTATATGCCAATTCCTTCATGCTTTATGTCCTAAGCATGCACATCCTGACTTTCGGTGGAGTGGGGTCTTAGAAATTTTTGTTTTAGACGAGTAACCCATGGGACATCCCCTTGGCAACGAGTGGCAATGAAAAGTTAATTGACCCATATACAAATGCTGCAGAACACCATTTTTAGAACACATGTATCACGAGCAATACTAAGTCACAATTCGCCTACTTCTATCTTACGCATCACTAGCGCGGCAACAAGTTTACGCGACCATGCCACTTCCATCCTATTTTTATTAGTTCTGTGGGCCCACACTTATATTAAATCACAATTGCAGGATCTCACGTTGCAATATGACGGGATTTGGAGTGCTCGGGCGCAGTGCACAGAATAGATCTTATCCTAAACATTATTTTTGGGTTATCATTGTTATTACTATTAACCTATGCTATTGACGAACGCTTAATTGGCTCGGATTTCACGCACTAAATACATGAAGGGGTCCATACAAGGTTTATTCTTTGGAAATCGTTGCCTCGATTTTGACTGTGATAGTGGTTGGTCAGTGCCTCCGTGATAAAAAAACAGTATTAAATACCTACCGCGTCAACCAGGCTTAGCAGAATGGATTAGGTGTGAAATCCTAAATTGGACTATCATAAAAGTAACGATAAGAACGAGGGTAGTTGTTGGTCGCTGTCATCTGCACCTATTAGCCGCATGAGTAGCGCCTTAGCCTTAGTAAGTAAGTAAGTAAACACTTTATTGTACAAAAAACAGAATAAAAACTCAAGTTACAAAGAATCAAATTCGTGGACAAAGGATTAGAAGGAGGATTCTTCTGTCATTTAATTATGTTTTTTATTACATTTTGTTTTATAATTTAAACTCTTGCCAATTTCGACACGGTTTCTCCCAAGTTGACATTGTAAATATAAATTAACTTTGTAATCGAATCGAATCTAATATACAATTAAATACGTGGGTGATCCGCTTAAGTCACTACGATTGAATCTTACGGTAGTTTGACGATTGTTCTTACTGTACGATATACTATGTAGTGTCTCAGATGGCTTCAGAGGATTGGGGCATGATCTGACCGGAGCTCTGGTCACCGGGAACATTGCTTTATTGGATTTTAAAATAGTCCTCACTCGGTCGCGCGTAAAATACACTACTGCGATTGCCAAAGCCGTCTTCTTTGGGATATTTCTTTTATTATTATGGTTTAGGGCAAATAATAACGCCTACGCATGTACAGTCAGTGCTCTAACATAACTATGTATCCACTTTTATGTACAGTTAGTATGGAAAAGTGGATACTTGTGCTAGGGAACCAACCTTACCTACGAGTAGGTATACTTATTAGTCATCCATAGCAATCGTTTTTTTATATAATTATGAACATGTCATTATTTCTTAGTTGTGCTTGTGGTATGGTTATTTTCTTATTACGTTTTTCAATAAAAAAAAAGCTATGCCGAAAAGATCATAAGATTCCGCGCGCAGTATTCCAAAAAACGGACCCAAAATTTTTATTGCGCTTACTCATTACTTGGATAAAAAACTTATTTCCATCTAACATACCTAATTATCGCCTTACATCAAACATACAAGTACCTATAATTCGTGCACAGTGGAGGAGATAAACGGGATCATTTTGTTGATGAAACGTGTAGGGTTAAACTCGACTTGTATTAGGTATATGAGTGATCCGTTTATTTCACTATGAACATCTCCCATAATTATTGTCTATGATCTGTGAGGCCACTTTAACTTTAACAGAGCTTCAGTTAACAAAGTCTGCGGCAGTTAACGGAACGGGTTTTACGTGGTAAACTACGTGGTTATTACCTTGAGATTAACGAGGAAGTAGGCCACAGAACCTGTGAGCCGAGCACGAATATTCGCATCCTACGTAACATAACGTTATCGTATAGAAATCGAGAAACTTAATATAAAAATTAAGTACCAAATACGCTCACGGGCGGGAGCTGTTCTAAACGTCATACATTTTTCTCGATAACGTTACTACGCTGTTACGTTACGCAGGATTCGGATATTCGTGCTTGATCCTATGTGAGCCGATTTTTTATACTGTGATCGTAAGCATTATTATATTTTGATTTGATTAGATGAAGACGTTTTAATACTTTGTCCTTATAATACTACGACCAATAATGAAAATCGTCATTTTTATACTGCGTCATTTTTCCTTGAAGTCCACAATCGCCTAAATATTTTTACGAATGCAGGCAAAGCCGCCACTAACCACAGTTACAGCTAAAGATTATAACAAACGAAACTCTCATACTTTTGCACAACAGCAAAGACAATATTGTTCCCAGGTAGCAAATACACAGGCAAGAATTCACAATCCATGCGCGCATTTGGCTGAAACAATATGGTGCAGGGTTGCACTATGCGCATCAACTTTTCATGCGGCTAAGTGGAGGCGGGTTTCAGCGTGCATGCATAGCTACATGCATCAAGTGCCGCATAATGTATGTACACTGCTGCATGGCTGAAATCACAAGAAACACTCGTCTCGTCGTAACGCATTAAGGAAACACTTAGCCCCCTTTTTTGGAATGCGGGCTATCGCGTATCAAAAATCCACTTGGATAATCGCTTAAAAAACCATGATTATGTAGTTATGCACAAGCCTACCCACTGATTATTGTCATCAAACCTAATAAGTCAAACATCCGCGAGTCAAATCCTAGTGTCGAGTGGGGTCTATCTGTCATTCTCCACCAATGAGAGACAAGCTACTAGCCTATGATTGGTGGAAATGAGATAGACCTCGGTCAACACTGGCGATCCTAGCGAATTTTTGACTCGCGGTAGCCTTCATTGCGTTGATGGCTGACGTAAACATAATAGTACATTTTGCATAACTTCGGTAGTGGGAGAGCCATACTGTAGCTATTGCAGAAAATCGGCGTGAAGCAACATCACCCCTGTTGCGTATCGTTCGGACAGTGAGAGTGCCGGAGGCCCAATCCCCCTCCCCCCGGCTGGCAACGGACTAGTGGCTCTCATGGACTTGCTGGTTCTCATGGGTGGCGGTGATCGCTTACCATCAGGTGACTTGCTTGCTCGTTTGTCTCCCTCCATCACCAAAAAAAATAAAATAAATGAATGCCCATTTACGGTTTTTAAAGTGAATAAATTATAGCGGCTTTCAGGATTTAGTTAAACGGAACAGCGATATCTAGTGGCAGCGGTATCCAGTAGTAGTAGTAGTGGTGTTTTATGTGCAATAAAGAGATGTACGTATATAACTTACGTAAACTAAACTCTCTTATAAGTATATGCCTGCTCTTATACGCTACTCTTTTAATAATTTCTCTGACGTTACTATGCATCATCACCCGACCACGTAAATGCATCTTTTACCCTGGAAGTGCACAGCGTTACAAGTAGAAAATTATACCAGCAAGTTCCTATGACATAGCATCTTAATATCTTTGCGGAGTATGTAGTAGATGCACTACAAGAATGCACTGTAATATTAAGGAATTCCAAGTTTTACAAGCAGCTCGGAAACACTGGACTGGCTAACCACTAAAAGTGTAATAGTAAAACAATGAGATAACTTTGCGAGGATTTGAGGTTTATTCAACAAGACTGCAGTGACAATCTGTGACAGAATTTAGGAGCTGTTTGACATCAAAGCATGCAAAGTAAATGGTTTAATCAGCTTTTTTTGCCACTCGTTGCCACGGAGATGTCCTCTGGGAAACCCGTCTAAATAACATTATAGATCTAAGGCACCACTCCATCAAACGTTAGGACTTTAGACGGTTTTAATTATGCCAATTCCTTCATGCTTCATCTCCTAAGCATGCATATCCTGACTTTTAGTTGAGTGGAGTCTTAGAAAATCTTATTTTAGACAGGTTACCGGGGGACATCTCCATGGTAACGAGTGGCAATGAAAAGTTCATTGACCCAAATGTACTAAACAGTTGCGTGCTCGTGATTGATTAAAAAACAATTAATTTATGCATTCAGGTGGTACCTTCGCAGAGGTTTTCAATAAATAGTTATGTTATTATTACCTATTCCTAACCAGCAGCCTTATTGTCTAACTCACTTGGGATCACAACGAGTTTGATGGCCGAAAATGATTGCGATTGCGAGCGCCTCGAAACATTGCTGTCGTGTAACGAAGTGATTCTGATTACAAGCTCAGCATCATCAAACTCATGTCACGCTAAACCATTCCGAGCTGTCATTTTGCCTACAGTGAAACCAATCGTTCGTTCAATTGGCTTAAAAAATGCCTCGGCATCGCTTTCAATTGTTCGACCTTACGCGATACAAATTGTTTCATTTTCAAAGCGTGCTCGGCTTTGAAATGTCAAAATGGACGTGATTGTGATTCCGAGCGAGTTAGACAATAAGACTGCAGTGCCCTTAGTGTAATCAAAAAGCACAAAATACGTCTCGATCGCGTTTGCGTTAAAGTGTCAAATAGTATGAGAATTGTTAAACGCGAACGCGATCGAGACGTATTTCTTGGCCTGGTCGGCGATTACACTAGGCGCTCTGGTTACTCTTGGAAACGCGGCTAAATGTTGTATTTTTGTTTTGTTTGCATTTTTGTACCACTATACACAACATTGACTTGAAATTTTCTCAACGACATATAGATAAACATAACATAATAATCGCGTGTTATTAAGTTTCGTAAATATGTTTTTTTCTGTATTCAGTCAATTGCAAGTAAATTAAAACTATTACGGTTGCGCAAATACGATTTTTTCAAGTGTTTTAACTACAAATTGTTTATAGTTTTTAGATCATTTGCTTACCTTATTTCGTGCCTTAAGAATTCCATACGTTTTGATTTACTTGTGATTCACAGACACAAGCAGATTGACAACAAAGTGATCCTGAAATGGGTTCGTAAGAAAAGTAATGGTTCGTCCACCACATTCTAGATCCAAACCTCGCTTATGGCTTAATCTAGGACATTTTGTATGAGAATGGTTGACGTCGTGCCGTAGTTTTAGCCGGTTAATGAAACCGGCGACTAAAATACTCAGTCGTATGAGTAAAGTATTTAGTAAATGTCCTTTGCACAATCTGGACAAAGTTTTAGCAAAAATGCAGCTCAATTTTGTAGCCGTTTTGATGAAAATACATTATTTACATAAAACCTATTTACATACTGTGTCTGCGTAAAATTCTGTTATTGCTATCCTGCTTATGTGTTATTCTGTGGTATAAACTATATCACTGTGAAGTTTTATCAAAATCCGTTCAGAAGTTTCTGGCGTGAAACGAAATTCAACATAAAACATCCATCATCACAAACTTTAACGTTTAGATATGATAATAGGATTTAGTGTTTTTGCCGTTTTATAGCATATTTACGTGAAATAAAATAACTTGCATATTAAATAGAAGAAGAAACAAAATCTGTGACGCTTTTACGTGGCTTTAACCGACCTAAATACTTTTTTGTATAATTGTGTACCCATGTCATAACATTATCATCACAGTTCGTACTTAAAAATTTATAAGACTTTAAGTACCTATTCTTAATTATGACTAACTTGATCAAACCCGCATTTTTTTAAATGTTAGAGCAATCGCTAGTCCGCATTAAGTCTAAACTGAATTACTCAACTATAACGTCATAATTTTCATAGCATAGTGTCCTTTAATTAGTTCTTATCTTGTTTATTAAAAAAAAAAGAAATTGCAGTAAGCGGTAAATGAAGCTTAGTATGAGTAAGTGAGGTTTAATAGGAAATAGTAACGGTAGAGTGTAAAACTACATTACTTGTGTAAGGCTACAAAAACAAACTGTAACATAATTTTTTGTACCTTAAATCTTGATGTTTTCAAACCATGTTGTCTGCCCTCGATCGTCGTCTTGAGGAAAGAAATAGTTTTAATTAACTGTGAGTTAAAGCAAAAGGGAAAGATTACTTCAAATATAAAAGCATGAATATTTCTTTGAATGAGATTTATTTCCTTCTCTTTTTCATCAAGTCCCGCAAATTACTTTTCACCAAAATTACTTCGCACCCTAAAAAGTACTAAGTAGAAAAAAATACGTAGGTGTTAGGAAGATTCAAGTACAAAACCTCCGTAATGGCGTACGTAATGCTGTAATAGGCGGGTCCAAGCCAACCACACAACTCCAACTCCTACTGGGATGCTGAGGGATGACGGCAAGAGGCCGGACGGGGCCACTCAGGTGCCCTGGTGTCTTGGGCGTGCACTCGTTTGGGATGTCACCTGTGTGGACACCTTAGCGCCATCTCATGTCGGCAGCACGGCTCGTAAAGCTGGGGCGGCGGCCGCTCTAGCGCAAGTTAGTAAATGCAGGAATTATTCGCAACTCTGCGCGCACTACGAATTTGCGGCATTGGCTGTGGAAACTTTGGGTCCATGGTCGTCGCACACCAAAGCGTTATGCAAGGACATCTCGACGCGATTGGTCCGTGCTTCTGGTGATTTGCGAGCGGGTAGCTACTTTGTGCAGCGGTAAAGTATAAAGAAGTTTAGTTTGAGATCAAGGTTTGTGACCGCGCGGTCACTTTTTTGTGACACTAAGGATGACAATAGGAACGCGCATCACTTGTTGATATTGATTACAGATTGTCGCTGCCCATTAGCATAGAATAACTTATAGTATTTATTAAAGTACTTACCTACAGAAGGTACACTTCGAACAAAAGCCAGGTTTAGGTATATCCCTTATATGCCTTATCTTTCGACCGCTATTTGCGTACACGCGACATGGAAACTGACACGATCATATTATTATTTCGTTGGGCACTGCAGACTCGAAACCAGTGTGGCGGCAAGAGCACGGGGTTCTTGAAAATAAATAAAGAAAGATAACAGTGTGCATTTATTCAATTATTATTATATAAAGCATGGGACATCTTTCGGCGGATATGATGATGATGATTTATTCAATAAACTACTTTTAATAAAGTAATTCTAACTACTGATGCTTTAATTACTCCCGACGCGGCTACCAACCTCACGCGGCACAGCAACCTCCTGCAACGACAAACTATGGAGTGGGTGGCTATTACGGCGTTACCATTACTATTATTTTCTTAATACATTGCGGGCATTGTAAATTAACCGAAGTGCGGTAGGAGTCTCGACCGCGCATTGAACTGAGAAATCGCTTGCCGAGCCGCAGATCGCGCAAAGTCGTGGTCAAGCCGTTAGACACCCACCCGCAGTTTCCCTAAGTGATAATTTGTAGTCAGTTTTTACCGAACCAGCTTCTTATTAAGTCAAAATATAGACATGACATGCGGTTGGTGAGACCCCGATCAAGCAAGTAATTTAGTTTAGTACGTGGGAATGCGAATTCGGATTTCTTTCGAGGCTATTAAGTTTGTGCGTTGAGGCGATCCGCAAAGTATATAAAAAACCGGTCAAGTGCGAGCCGGACTCGTGCACAGAGGGTTCTGTACAAATTTGTAGGTGTGTTAATTGTTCGTTCTGAAGATTTTTCGCGCTTTTACCGAGTGTTTTAAATTTTCTCATAAGCAAACTGTACACAGTGTTTGATCATTTTACATCGATTACGTCAGTAGACAAACATAAACATAATTATTTTAAGTTTAGGCCAACTATTACTCGTAAACCTGTAACGCCTTCTTATCTGTGATAGCTTTGCTTTTAAATTCAAAATAATGCACTACGGTTTTGATTTTTTACAAATTAGCAAATACAACAATTTCCCTGGTAGAAGAGGGGGGGGGAAACTTCAAACCAAAATTTTTGTCAAACGAATTCCGCAATCGACAACTGATCTTTGAGAACCCCCCAATATTAATATTATGCTCCGCAAGAAACTAGCCAAAGTCATTTTAAAAAGTTACAAAAGCTCATAACATAACCATAAATGTGAAACAAAGAAAACTCAAAATAAAAAATATTATCGGTTATAAGAGGCAAAAAATATAAAACACACTTTTCTGATAAAAGTTAATAGGCGGCCTAAAGTACGACATTAGTGTTTAACTGAAGCAAAAACAAAATAATTTGTTTCTCGATAACCTCGTAGTATGTATTTAATTATTTAGCACTCTTGACTGGACGATGATACTTTTTTTTGCTTTTGTTAGGATTAAGACCATTGCATTGGTAATCTAATCTAGGTTAACAACATTTTCGGTAAGTACAATGTTTTAACATGAGTAACTTAGCAAACCGATCACATCTCAAATCCGTTAGCAACTGTCATTGTGCTACTAATAATATAAGATTACGGATGTGTACTTATCGTGTCAATTTCCATGTTCGAGAACAGCGCCATCTATGTACGGGTTGGGTACACCAGTTGCAAATTAGTTACCCAGTTTTGCCGAACTCTGTTCGACGTTGGTTCGCAGTGCGAGTTGTGATATTCAAAGTGAAAGGGAGTCCATTTTAAAGACCTATTATTTCTAAACCCCTATTTAAAAACGAGTATTTAAAACGGAAAAGGTACTTGCACCAACCTGAGTTAGCGCTAACCCTGGGTTAACGTAACGTCAGACGATACAAATAGGTCAATCAACTTTTAAGTGCCGCTCGTCACCATGGACATGTCCCCTGGAAAACTTATCAAAAATATGATTTTCTAAGACCCCGATCCCCCGAAAGTCAGGATTTGCTTGCTTAGGAGATGAAGCATGAAGGAATTGGCATGTAGTTATTAGCTCCTAGCGTTTGATGGAGTGGTGCGTTAGAAAATCTTATTTTAGACGAGTTAACCAGGGGACATCTCCATGGCAACGAGTGGCAATTAGAAGTTGATTGACCCAAATACGTCAAGTTAGTGTCCAACAAATTGTATCTACTTAAATATTTATAAAAAAAACTTTTCACGTAGGTAGTAAGTAAGTGAAAGTAAAAAATTTCCAAATGAATCAGGCTGAATTATACAGGATAAAAAATCTGTAACGTCTGTATAAAAACTATATTCTAGCAAATAAACATTTCTTTGACATGTGAAATAATGTTTTATTTGGCATGTTTAATATGTTAAGTATTACCTATAATTAATGATATAATTTTATATTAATAAATGATTTCAAAGTATTAAACCCGTTGAGTATTACTCAAATCGAAATCATTATAAATCATTGTAATTTATTTGTACTTGAAAAAGTACGTAAGAAACGGTGTCCTATCACTTTGTCGCCAGTCATTTGGCAAATTTTCGTTTCACAACCAACGATTGACAAATGCATCATTCCTAAAATTATCTTTACACAACTACTGATTTCGCAAATAATTTATTTTATCGAATAATAGCTTCACAAACTTTCATTTCATATCGTATAATTTCTCAAATAGGTTATTTTATAACGATATCAAATAGTCAACTAACGTATCACAATACAATACAATACAAATATTCTTTATTGAAAACCACAAAATAGTACAAAGAGATTACAGAAAGCAGGTATGGTAGACAATAGGCGGTCTTATCGCTTAAAAGCGATCTCTTACAGACAACCAAAATACAGAAACCAAGATGAAGAAGCTAAAATAGGTGGCAGAAATGAACAGAAAGGAGAAACTTAAAATTAACAACAACTGAAATTAAATTAATAACTACAGATAAATATACTACATAAATAAACATATACCTACATATACAATACATACACTACTTATACAAAACATGAGTGATAATGTCAAAAAGGCCACAGGAGAAAAGCATTTCAAAGGACTAGATATAACCGAGACAGTAAGAATCGAGATGGACCGAAGACAGAAACAAGTTATTAAGTTAGTGACAAGTAGTAAGCCTTAAGAAGATTTTTGAAAATATGCAGAGATTTCGCTTGCCTTAAAGCTAAAGGAAGTGAGTTCCACAAACGAATGGAGGATAAAGTGAAGGAGTTATGATAGAATTTACCACCTACCAACGTTTGATATATTACTTTGTCACTGGTTTTTTTTTATTTTATTTAAAATATTATTATATTAAATCGCCGTTACCTTTTAAAAGACTAAGCCCTTTTAAGGACGTTCGGGCGGACAGACAGACTTACTGACGGAGAGAATGAATAGGCTTACAATAGGTTTAGGTTAGGTTAGACTTACGTCCAAGTATCAGGAATAGGAGCTCCGCGAAGCGGAGCTCCGTCGACACCGTCCAGAAATTGGGGTTGAGTATAATATTTTTCAACACATTTGCTGGAAAATTTTAGAAGTCCAATTCAGAAATCAATAAGCAAGGAGCACTAAACTTACTGAGTTCGAGTATAAATTTCATACCTAACCACCCTGCATTTCGTTACGCAAAAAGTAATTTTTACGGAACAATGCTTACCAATTCACGTTTTGCAAAAACGATTAAACGATTTTAAAAACGATTTATTTGTGAAATGAACATTTTTAAAGTAATAATTTGTCTTTCCATATGTTTGTCAAGTGTCAAAGTTTCTAAATTATGTATAGCTGTCGAGTAATTATTTATAAAATGAGCATTTTTTGTAACAACATGTTTGTGAAATGAATAGTATATGAACCTTGGTTGTGAAATTAACTTTTGTTAAACAAGTTTCGACAAAACATTAGTGAACCGAAAGAAACATCTAAGCTTTGATTTCGTGAAGTTTCACTATGTTTAATTTATTATTGAAACTTTGATAATACTTCAGCATTTCCAGGAAATCAAAGTAAGTAGGTACTTACAAAGAAAATACCTCTGCGCAAAAGTTTGTCATAAAAGCTTATATGTAGATATAAGCGTTGAACATTATAACATTTATTTAGAAAACTTACAAAACCAAGCCCGATATGCAGAAACGACTAAACTGATTTTGATGAAACTTTATGTATCTATCGACGGCCGAATAGCCTAGTGGTTAGAGAACCTGACTATGAAGCTTGAGGTCCCGGGTTCAAATCCCGGTCGGGGCAGATGTTTGTATGATGAATATGAATGTTTGTTCTCGGGTCTTGGGTGTTTAATATGTATATAAGTATGTATTTATCTATATAAGTACGTTTATCCGTTGTCTGGTACCCATAGTACAGGCTTTGCCTAGTTTGGGACTAGGTCAATTGGTGTCAAATTGACCCATGATATTTATTATTTTTATTATTATTTACTATACTATAAGGGCTACGAGGCTACAGACCGGCATACATAGTACGAATGACTCCGAAACATGTCGGGCTAAACTCCCGGAGACTGAACTCTACTTACACCTCTACAATATACGCGAGTGATGCATTTTTCACTATAAACTTTATTTAAAAAAAAATACGCGTGTCGCTTTGTATTCGTATACAGTCCAAACTACAATTTTGTTGTTGTCGGGTTTGAGACCTTGGGTCCCGGCGATTATAAATTTATTTCAGAGTTGCAAAAGCGCTTGTTCGATGCACCTTGTGACCAAAGGCTATTCAGCGAGGCAACGCTGCCAGCCTGTTGGGCACCATGCCACGGAGGCCTTATAAAAAAAAAAATATCATGGCACAATTTACACCGGCAATTGACCTAGTCCCAAACTAAGGCAAAGCCTGTACTATGGGTACTAGACAACGGATAAACATACTTATATTATAGATAACTACATACTTATATACGTTATTTAGATTAAATTCTAATCTAATTAGTAGTAAAGTCTAATTAGTTCTAGCTTGGATTCAATGTCATTGTAAATTGCTTTTATTATGTAAATAAATACAATTTTTATCCCGCGTTATCAAGTTCCCATTGAACGCCAATCGAATGAAACGCGACGCTCCGTAGCTCTTAAATTATTATCAAATTTATTTCGCATTTCCACGTATGGAGCTCCAGAAATCGGATCAAGAAGGCACCTTAAAATCTTATTTATTACCGCAGAGCATGTATCATCTTTGAAGGATAATTTAATCTGTGACGTCAAGGAATTGGCTATAAATTCTAATGAATACCGTAGCTTCGAGTTTGATGGTGAAATATGGCGTCGCGATTTGTATACAAAATTTATATAAAATGGTTTGAGATCGCTTATCAGGGTGTAGGTTTTGGAAGTACTATTGGCGTTATAAAGAATTAGGTTTTGGATGGTAACAGAATTGCAATGCAAAGGTCATTCAAAAAACCATAACCATAAAATACAAGAAGAAATAGGTCCAACGTAATTTACAATAAAAAAAAAACAGTCGGTGCGAAACGTCAGCTCGGTATGTTTGTCTATGATAAAAAAAAATAGTCAAATTCGTGACAGGTGTGGGCATGATATGCCTTCGTTCGGCTTCTGAGCCCATCTTACAGTATTTATATTATGTTTGTAAATGAAGCAATAATAATAATAATAAAGACTAGACAACCAACGCGGCGCGGAAGGCGACCGCTGCCGGCACGCTTGGGGCCAGCGAGGCATCCTGCCCCGCCCACGGCTCCCGCTGCCGGTGGTGTAGTGCGACGCATGCGATGGACTCGAACAATTAACGAGAACTGCATGCGAGCGTACTTTGGGGCGACAGAGGGAGGAACTAATCTATCCGGGTACTGTGCCCGGATGCTTCCTCTGTTTCAGGCTCTTGAACCGACCACCACCGTGACTGCGCAGCGGCTATCGGATCAAGTGCGGGTCATCCGGCGCAACAACATGCTGGATGACTTAACACTTGATAGACTGCGACTGGAAGTGCTCTCTGCCCGTGCGGCTTCCACCTCGGCGCGGGACCCTCCCGCCACATCACCGGCCCCGGTGCCCGCACTCGACCTGGCATCGGGGGTGGCGCGGGTCGGTCCCCGTGCCGACGAGGACGGCTGTACGGATCATACAGTTAGTACCCAGACCAATGAGCAACTGAGGAGGGCTCTGGAGGAGGCGATAACGCAGTATTGCTTCACACGCGATTCTAGGCCACGATTACCGCGCTTGCCCACGAATAGACGTAATCTAGCGCTAATGGGAGCCCTTGACGCTTTGCTAGACCCGTACATACGGGCTAGCGAAGATTTAACTGATACACACTCAATCATGTACTGTGGGGCCATCGCAGCGTGCCGTGTTGCTCGTATCAAGTTTCCGGACGCTGATCGTGCACCTAGGACCGCTGGTGGTGTCCCTACATGGCAAGTGCGGATTGAGCGGCGTATCAGTTCGTTTCGGACCCTCATTGCAAAGCTGATCTGCTTATTATGTAGCAGTTGCATAAACTACTATTATCTACACACATTATAAGTACTCTAAGATGGGTTCAGAAGCCGAAGGCATGTATCATACCCATACCTGTCACGAATTTGACTGTTTTTTTTTAATCATAGACAAACATACCGAGCGGACGTTTTGTAAACTGTTTTTTTTATTGTAAAAAAAATCGCATTATTATTTATACATGTCGGACTGAACTCAACTTACATACGCGAGTGATCCGTTTTATTTCACTATGATTGTAAATTACGTTGGTTTTCAAATTTGAAACATCGAATTCGATATCGAAAAGTCATTACGATATCGAATTCGATGTCGTAATGACTATTACTTTACTGGGGGTGGTGGTGGTTGTGCTGGGGCTGGCGCTGTCGGCGAGCAGGCGTCGTCGTGCTGCAATGCAGGCCATTTTCTACGGTTTCTGAACGCATTATAGAGAACTTATGATATGTGTGTAGAAAAACTACTATAAGTTTTTACTTGTACAGAAAGGACCATGAGATCAAGCTCATTTAACACTTTTTTTAATGAATGGTTCCTCGTCCAAGCTACACGTCACCATAAGGATCAAAAACTAAAGACGTCAATGAAAATGTTTCTGACACCTTATAATTAGCTGACAAAAACGCTATTCCTCTCCCAAAACACGCGGCTTAATT
This sequence comes from Clepsis dumicolana, assembly GCA_963691665.1. NCBI lineage: Eukaryota > Metazoa > Arthropoda > Insecta > Lepidoptera > Tortricidae > Clepsis > Clepsis dumicolana. The sequence continues at coordinate 2,420,431 of OY829520.1, read as the reverse complement.
GCCCTTAAAACAAATGCAAACTATAAGCAACGAATTAAAAAGTGCAGAAAAAGTAATGAAAGTGGTAAACAGCCATATAAATTGGCGGGGCGTAAATATAAAAGCTTGCCCGTGGTGGGATATCGTTTGTCATACAATTACTCCCGGTCTCGTGTAACCTTGTTAGTGAGGAACAAGGATAGTGTCCACTGGAAGAGGCAGTAAATTAAAATAAACAGCCGAAAGACGTCCACTGCTGGACAAAGGCCTCGACGAAGGCTCTCCACTCAGACCGGTCTTGTGCTTTCCGCATCCACCGCGATCCCGCGATCTTTACCAGGTTGTTGCTCCATCTTGTTGGAGACCTACTGACAGAATTCATTCGAAACTAAAGATGGAAACAATCAATTCAAGTGCATCAGGAGGAATATCGCGAGTCAAAAATCTGCTAAACCCGCTAGTGTGGAGTGATGACTATCCTGTCAATTTCCACCAATCATAAGCCAGGTGGAAAATGACAGATAGACCTCAACCGATACTCTACTGATCCTAGCGGATTCTTTGACTCTTAAAACTTCATTCTGTAAAGTCGAAGCTATTGAATTTTGAGGATTCAAAAACGTCGAAAGGAAACGGAGCCCTTGCAGGATCACTTAGTTAAGTTAGTTATCCGTCTATCTGTCTCTTTTCCTGTCTGTCTGTACGTCTGTTTGTCTGCCAATCCCAAATTAATCAAAACCTAGGTACTATTAATACTTCCTATCTAAGATTAATGAAGTCAATAGAGGGTCTGTGCTTCCTATTTACATAGAATTGTAGGGGGTTTATAAGTCTGGTCTCAATGATATATCTGCATCTGGCAAAACTCCATTTATTCACATTTAAACACGTAATTACATAAAGGCGGGCGAGAGACTACTGACGCTCCGGATTGCATAGCAGGCGCATGTTAGCGATATCGCAAGATAAGCAATCCTGTGTCGCTACAGAATCATGAAAATTAACAAAAAGTCGGTCTCATAACTCACGTCAAGGAAAAGAGGTTAGGTTAGTCCGACTTACAAAATGGCCGGTTCTACTTCACGATAAATGACAACTCCATTAGACGGTAAAAGTACGGTTCCATGTTTTGCTGTGTCACAAAGTTCTCGATTAGTTGATTCTAAAACATTCTTCCAGGTTTTCCGTGTACTAAGTATAAATAAATATGACACTCGCTTTAATAATATTATCTACAGGTACTTAATTCGGTGTAATAAATATCACACTACTGTACTTGTGTTTAATTTCTACGTTCCTCCCTGTTGAAGCTACATTGTAAAAAACCTCTTCCAGCGTTTTTTAGGCTCTTGTTTTCAGCTCATAAAAATCACCAGTCCAGTTTCTGCAGTGAAAAGCAACTAGAATAATATGTTAAGCAACGTAAATTACGCTGAAAATTCCAGTATATTGCACTAAGAAAATAAGGATGAACAGAGATACAATTTGTTTATTTAACACAGTAATTTATTAAACATTAATTATTAATGAGCGACCCCCTATGAGTAACTCAAGACTTATACCCTTATTCATAAACGTCACTCAAGCCTCTATTGTTAGGTGTGTTCGGCAGTTCGTGTTCATCCGAATTTGTTATAAAGTTTTGGTCAAAGCAGTTTAAGTTAGGTCGTGAGAGCCTGGAAGATGATCCTCGTAGCGGAAGACCAGTTTCAGCCGTCACCGATGAAAATGTAGCCAGGGTGTAAAAAAATATATTAGAGGACCGGCGAGTGAAGCAGTGGGAGATAGCTAGAGATGTGGGCGTCAGTAAAGAGCGAGTCAATGAAATAATTCATGAGCATTTGGACATGTCCAAGGTTAGTGCACGTTGGGTCCCCAGAATGTTGACTGCATTTGACATGGAGAGGCGTGTCAAATGTTGCGAAGAGTTTTTGGACATGAGTCGAGGGAATTGTAACATGTGATGAGACTTGGATTCGACAATGGGACCCGGAAAGTAAGCAAGAAATTTAAGGTCTGTCCATCGGCAGGTAAACTTATGGCTACAATCTTTTGGGACACAGAAGGGATTTTGCTCATAGATTATTTACCGAAGAAAACTACAATGAATGCTGATTATTACTCAAACTTACTATATCAACTAAGAGAGACAATAAAAGAAAAACGGCGAGGTAAACTAAGCAAAGGAATTCTGATTTTGCACGATAACGCACCAGTGCGTACCGCCCGCACAACGAAGTTAGCAATTAAAGACAATGGCTTCGAAACCATTGACCACCCCCCTTATAGTCCAGATTTAGCCCCCTGTGACTATTTTCTGTTTAGACTTCTCAAGAAAGACCTCAGGGGACGAAGGTTTATGACCGATGACGAAATGAAGGCTGCGGTCACTGACTTTTTTTACGACAAACCGAAAGATTTTTTAATGGTTTAAATTCAATATTTGAAAAATTTAATAAGTGCATTTTACTAGCAGGGGACTATATAGAAAAATAAATAAAAAATTGCCACGACAGTCTTTTGTTTCATTGTTAGGTAGATTACTTTTCAGCCGCCCCTCTTAAGTAGGTCTTACATTAGGCAACGAAAATTTTATACATTTCGTTTTAGCTGCATTCAGTAGGTAGCAAATTGTTTGTAGTAAACCATTATTATGGAGCGACGACCTAGTAGAAATCGCGGGACCGCGGTGGATGCAGAAAGCACAAGGCCGGTCTGAGTGGAGAGCCTTGTAAGGCCTATGTCCAGCAGTGGACGTTTTTCGGCTGACAATGATGAACCATTTAAGCACATTTGGACTTATCGACGTGACTTTGATCTTCCTGTTGCCTGTTGACTTTAAAAATCCGAAAGGTATCATCAGCTAACAGTACTATGTCACATTTGTGTTCTAACAGTTGGCGCAAGTCATTTACGTACAACAAGAAAAGAAAATGACCCAAAATAGAGCCCTGTGGCACTCCAAACTTCACCGGTGATCTACATGAATGAAATGGCGGTATACTGTTAAGCGTTGCTTACGAAAGTAAGTCTTCTCAAATTGCCTTAGTACAAGTTGAGGGAATTGAACTTTTGTGCTAAGATAGTTGGCGCCTACCATACTCCTAGTTGCTGCTAACATTATTTACTGCAATCTAATGCTGTATCAGAGCCTAAATTATGCAGCTGACGAACAGGCGAGGTGCTTTGACGACAGCTCTTTGTGGACAAGCGTTCTAGCTACGTACCTACCTAATGTTAATGTGGAGACGACCTAGGTACATAGCGGGGAGGAGAGACTGAACTTCTAGTAGTAAGTAAAGGCTACGAATTTCGCTGTCTGCATTCTGTATAATTTTAGCGGATGCCAGCTGAATACATTGTCCAGTCGACGTTTATTTCCTGGAAAGCTTTTAGTTGAAACTTCTTTTTTAATTTGCGTCCCTAACGTCCCTACATCTCTGTGTTTAAAATGTACGAAAATAATAAGAAAAACAACGAATTTCCCGTAGTTCGAAATAGCACGAGTATTTGTTTTCTAATTTTGCTCGTCTGTTGAGCTCTGGAAAATGAAATACATTGTTCGGTTAAAAACCGGCCAAGTCAGAGTCGGAATCGTGCACTGGGGGTTCCGTACAAATTTGTACGTATGTCGATACCTAGTTCGCGTCAATTGCGGGAATCGAGTCTCGAGGGTATTTGTTGTCCAATGTTAGCAGAGCCCTGGTCCTAAGCAAAATGTACGCAGTGTGGGGTCATTTCATATTGATCACTGACATAATACAGTTTAGATGAACTTATATTTTTATATTAATCTGAGTTGTGCTAAAAATAAGAGCTACCTTCATACAAAATTTCAAGATACTAGGACTAGTGGAAGTACCCTATAGGTTTTGATCCCACGGCAATTTAATGGCTGTATCTTTAGAGTACGTTGATTTAAAAAGTTTTGTATTTTCTACAGTTTCAAGGCCCGAGGTATTTAATATTAATTTCAGCTAAACGCGTTGCATAGAATAAGGGTTTTGACAGATAAACCGAATACAAAGTGATGATAATATAGGGGTTCCGTTTTTCCTTTTGAGATACGGAACCCTAAAACGGATTGAACACAAAACATGAACGGTACCTACTTGAAAACGTAGAATTTCAGGTATTATAAATAAATCATGAATAAGGTTAAATTTAGACGTTACATCGCAACAGTATATCTCTAAAAACCCTTTTTATTAAAGCACAGGAAAATACTCGTATCATCATAATAGTCTGTTATATTAAACTTCACTGTTATTTTATGAAGCCTTTAATATAACGGGAGAACAAAGGCCTCTTCTCCTTTCTAAATTCTCTTCAACCTGGACCATGTTGCTATGACAGTTAAGTATTTAAATTTTCTCTAACTTGTTTAGAACACGTTCAAGTAATATTTTTGTATGTTTTGAAATTTTTTTCGGTCCATCTTACACACTCTACTCTTTCTGGTTAGTAGTGGTGGGTGGTTTCCGGTGGTGGTACCTTAGTTGTTGACTGCAGATTTTGAAGGGTCGCTATTTCAGCAACTGAGCTCAAACACGAATATTCGAATCTTGTGTAACGTAATCATTATCGTATCGCCATCGAGAAATTTCATATAAAATTTTAGTACCAAATACGCGCAGACGCTCACGGGCGGCGCTGTTCCAAACATCATACACATTTTCTTTGATAACGCTATCGGATACAACGTATGGTTTTTTTTACTAAAAAAAAACAGCAGAGGCAGTAAATGTATATTTAATGTGACATTTACTTTTTCTTTTTTTTTTTTATCAAAAACTTAACAGAAGAGTTCATCTAAACTTGCCCAATCTCCTGAAATATTGATGCTCCAATAATGAAACATAAAGTGCAACCCTGTATATAACAACGAAAGGCAAAAACCGCTTTATTATTTGACAAAAGTAACAAGGCTATTTTAAAATGCACTCACCCCAAACCGTTGTCCTATCAACCACTTACGACCTTAATTAATTGAATTAATTGCGTCTGCCTGAGGCACAGAGTATTTATTCGGGAGACGGTAAAACGAGCTTTACCTTTGCCAAAATAGGTACGGCATTTATGTGACAGTTTCGTTTTTATACCCACCCACGCAAAATGAGGGGTGTTATAAGTTTGGTGTGTGTAACCGTGTACGTCTTCGGAATATTAGTAGCTGTAATTGAGATGGTTTTTAGGTAAATTATATTAAAATCTAATGAAAATAATCGATTTATTGATTATTTTTGTTTTTTATTTTTATGAAACATTCATAGAATGAAATTCAACATACAATGACAATGCAAAGAAAAATTTCCTTGCATTGTCATTGTATGTTATATTAAAATCTGTTAAGCCATTTCTGAGACATTGGACTTTGAAATTAAAGTGTTGGGTTTTCTATAACTTTTCTAAGTTGTAGATATTACAGCAGTTAGTTGGTATGGTCAAATGTGTCACTTTATGTACTAGGTCTCGTCCAGTATACATGCGCTGTTTACCTAAGTATGTGTATAACCTCACACCCTTAAAAAGTAGCAGAATACCTAACTAAAACTTATAAAAGTTGAAAAACCCGTCACATTTTAATTTCAAAGTCTGATATCTCAAAAATGGCTTAACCTATTGTGATGAGCCTTAGCTGAAATCTATTAAATTGTGATGAATCTAGTTTTCAGTTACTAACAGTCCGTTCCCAAATTGGTCAATTCATTTAGGAGCTACGATGCCACAGACAGACACGAAGATACATACGTCAAACTTAGGAGCACCCCTCATTTTAAAATGTAGTTCAAGCATAAATTATTATCAACTCCCGTATAAGTGCTCTGAGGCCTGCGGGTTGTCCTCAGCTTCTATCAAACTTAAAGGACTGTCAACTTAATGGCTTTCGAATTAAAGTTCTTATTGTGATAGGGGAGACAGTTTTATTTTTAATCACTGGGTATTGATCAATCGAACGAGAACAATAAGGTGTAATTACTTCGTTCACTTTGAAAGCCTTTTTATTTACCCGACTGCCCAAGGTGGGTTAAGTTTTTCGAGATGCATGTATTGTATGTATGTCTAATTCTTCGCTCGGCTCTACAGCCTAAACTGTTTGACAGATTTCAAAGTATAAGGTGTCATTTCATTTGTAGGAGTGACATAGGGTACATAACATACATACATACATACATACATACATACATACACAGTGTTTCCCAGAATTGCAGTCGGGTTTTCTGTTTTTAGTTTTAAGTTGGTAGGTACTTACTTATATTTAGGGTTCCGTAGGTTTTTAGATGGTAGTGCCGTCTGTGGGTCAAGCACGACTTGTCGAATCCTGCGTAACGTTACGGTTACGGTTATCGTATCGAGATCGAGAAACCTCATACTAAATTTTAGTTCAGTGACCTTAGTGTAAGCAAAAAGCACAAAATACGTTTCGATCGCGTTTGCGTTAAAGTGTCAAATGGGTTTTTTATCTCGTAATTAAACTGCAATTTATTTTATTTTTCACATAGTCTTCGTCCGGGCAAGCTTGGCGTACACTGAATGAATTTAAGGGTACCAAGATATACAAAGTCATTTAATTATCACAAAGTAAAAAGTTTTGATCTGTTTTTTATATGACAAGGAAGGCAAACGAACAAGTGGTGTTAGCGACTGGCTGCGGCTCCAGACCTTTAACCTTTTTTAATACTTATAATATTTTTCTAAGGTTTCATTGTCTGTCATTGTGTTTGGTCCGTCACATCCTTGTAAAATACTATATTATAATTTTATTGCTAATACGTGTTTCCATCACCATCTCGCATCTTCACACCATACAGTCCACACCGCTCCACCGCTCCATATCAAGTGGGTCACCTGATGATATTAAGTGATCACCACTGCCCATAGACACCCGCAACCCCGGTTTACAATTGCAACCTAGAGAGCTAAGATGAAATGCCTCTTGTGGCCGTAATTACACCGGCTGCCTTACTCTCCACACGGGAACACAACAGGGCAAGCACTGCTGCTTAGCGGCAGGATTAGCAAGTAAGATGGTGGTAGCGATCCGGACAGACCTTGCACAAGGTCCTACCACCCCCAATGTATGATGTCTCTTTGTCACTGTAGGAATTTTAATAATTGGAAAACTTTTCAGCAATTATCTTACAATGTTTGCAGTGACAACATTTTGTTCGAGCTTAGAAAATTTTACATGAGCCACTTGAATCTCAAAGTATACTTATTTTATGTTGTCCAATGTCAGCAGAGCCTTCAATCGTTTCAGGTAAATTTATCTTATCTTATCTTATCTTATCTTATCTTATCTTATCTTATCTTATCTTAATCGCTTTAACCATAGATTTAAGCTTAAGTCCGTCTCCAAAAAAGAGGCAAAGGACCGCTTCGTCAATGTATTATTGCTTTTTTCTAACTGTATCCCGAGCACGAATATTTTGAATCCTACGTAACGCAATCCTGTGGTCAAGTTATCGTATCACTATTGAAAAAAAGTACCAACCAAATACGCTCATAGGGCGTTGTTCCAAACGTCACACAAATTTTCTCGATAATGTTACTAACTTATTTATCACTCGATTACCACGTTACGTAGGTAGGATTCGAATATTAATACTCGGGCAACTGTCCAGTCAGCACAATATCGCAGCGTATTTTCAGTACATTTCACGCGGCAAAGGATTTTCAGTACCTACATTTTCACGTGGCAAAGTTGCACAGGTAAATTTAATGAGATGCGAATTAGCAGTGACTTTGTGACAAACGGTAGGTAGCACAGCGCATACGGATAACAGAATACGAAACAAACACTTCGTTTTTAGTTTTCAGTCTTACGGCTTGTACACACAAGTATTTTGTAGTTTTTTAGAACTTGAAGTGAAATGTTTTTAAAGTTATTTAATTGCGAATTATTTTGAGAACATTCACCGAAGCGTGTGACACATGCATGTGACGGTTGCATTCTCTAATCTCATCGCTTCATTTCACATACGTCCACAATATGCGTGCTTGCATTGCCAATAAGAGCAAGAGAACCGCCAATGAGTATGATACAGGTTTATATACAGGTTTACTAAAATGTATGGTGAAATAACTTTTCCCTATGTACCTATATCGTCGGGTGACAAGCAAAAGTAAATAAATGCAAAAAAAAAATTAAGGAAAATCAACCATGTTTCTAGAGAAATAAGGTTTTGCTACTTAGGGTCGACCGTGTCAAATAATCTCTCGCTTAATGCGGAGATTGACATTCGCATTGGCAAGGCGGCGACCACGTTCGGGAAGCTGAGTGCAAGAGTATGGTATAATAAACATCTCACCACTAAGACCAAGATGGTAGTCTTTCAAGCTTCCATCCTAAGCATTCTCTTGTACGGAGCTGAGACCTGGACAACGCACGCAAAACAAGAGCGTCGAATAAACTCCTTCTATATGCGTTGCCTTCGTAAAATCTTGGGCATATCATGGCAAGACAGAGTCACTAACGAGAGGGTTCTTGAAATCGCACAGCTGCCTAGTCTGACCGCACTCCTCAAACAGAAGCGCCTACGTTGGCTAGGGCATGTGCACAGAATGGTCCCCTCCCGATTACCACGACGTGTCCTGTTAGGTGCAGTAGCGAATGCAAAAAGAGATGTTGGGAGGCCATTGCTTCGCTTTAAGGACTGCGCCAAACAAGACATGGCCAGTTTTAAAATTGACCACCGTGACTGGAAAAGGCTCGCGGAAAATCGGTCAAATTGGCGCAAATGTGTAGTGGAGGGTCGCAAGTTTTGCGATGAAGCCTGGTTCGAGACACTTGCTGACAAGAGAAGGAAACGACATCAAGGCGGCTCAGCAACAACCACCGCAAGCTTCTCTTGTCAGACCTGCGGTAGAACGTGTCGCTCTCGCATCGGTTTGTATAGCCACAGAAGGCGTTGTCTCCCAGACGGAACGCCATAAATCGTCTGTAATAGACGCAAAGGCCTATATAAGGTTCATTATCGACTTTAATTGGTGAACGTATTTAGTGACTTTGCTTGTCACCCGACGGTATCACATTCCAAACTAATTTACTCAAATTATTATTTGGCGAGAAATCATTAGTCAAAACCGCATATCGCAGTTTTACAGTTCATTATGTCAGCCGAAAGACGCCCACTGCTGGACATAGGCCTCCCCCAAGGCTCTCCACTCGGACTTGTTTTGTGCTTTCCGCATCCACCGCGGTCCCGCGATAATTTACCAGGTCGTCGCTCCATCTTGATGGGGGCCTACCGACAGCTCGTCTCCCGATCCGCGGACGTCATTCGAGAACCTTCTGCCCCATCGGCCATCAGTCCTGAGAGATTGGCTTGATGATATTATGTTAGAGAACATGAAAAAATAATGGAACTTAATTTAAACACCCTTCAAATTAACTAGCAATTCGCTTTAGCGAAACTCTCCACAGAAGTTACAGGATTTGGTCACTTTTTAGTAACCTGCTTTGGAGGACAATTTCTCCGAATAGGTTGAGTTCCGGCAGCTAAAAAAAATGCGTGTCCGTTACTTTAGACTACTCTACATAATATAAAAATAAATCAAATCAGATCCGGACAGTGTTGGGTACATTTCCTTGTAAGTGTCATACGAAATGAACGGTACGAAACTAGCTACGGTAGGCTTATTATTTTTAAGGGACGCGACATTGTTAGCAGTCCTCTAGGTTTCGTCGTCCTTGGTACCTACCTACATGTAATATCCCATACATGCACCGCATTTTGAGTTATGGCTCTATTACACCGCGCGACAGGCTCACGGTTAGATCTGCGCCTGATTTACAGTCTGTCCGTTTGCATGTTTACGGCTTGTAGCGGCGCAGGTACGCGGTGTGTATCAGTGGTAAGTTATGGCTGTATTGTTAGAATTTTGTTGGACCTAAAGTGTAAAGGGACATGAGTTTTTTGTGAACAAAAAAAAGGAAGCTTTTTGTTGACTGTATTTTTTTCGGTTTCGCTTGTATTTGTCATACGAATAGTGCAAGTTAATTTATTTTGTAAGCTTGTGAAAATAATTGAACATTAAAATAATACAATAAAATACAATGCAATCTATTGAAGACCACATAACAGTAAAAGCAGATTACAAAGAAAACAGAGAAGGTAGACAAAGGCGGTCTACCTATATATTTATGACAGAATGCACGCGTGTAACCAAGAAGTTTATTCAAACAAGACTGAAAGCATTTTTAGTCGCACTAAGGTTGTAAAATTACTATATTTTTGATAAACAAAAATTTGAGACGTAAAAGAACTGTGCTTGCAACATATACTTATGAAAAGGAAGGAAACCTTAAATAGTGTACCGACAACTAAAGGGAAATAGCAGCAGAACTCAAAACTTTCTAACTTTTCCTACTTCACTACCAAACTTATGAGAAAAAACTTTCAAGGAAATAAGTACAACATAACGCGCACAATTAATAATGCATCGTTCGCTTTGAAAGACAATGAACAACAGGTATTGAATTCCCAAAGCGCCCGAACTGCCTTTAGAAATCACACACTCGTATAATTATCCTCGCCATTTTAGTTCCTAACGACATGCAAACTAGGTTTAATTTAGCGCATAATTTGTATGGATAGTCGACCAATCTGATGCGGAAGTAGGAGCAAGTTAAAAGTAATAAATTGCTCTTCAGTGCACCGGCTTCTCTACACCCCGGTGGTTTCAGGTATTGAAGCTGCGAAGACTTTTAAAGTGATCGGAGGAGGCTGTTTAATCTTTGTCATTACACTTGCACGTAACAAGGGTTTATTTATTTAATCGTATGGCAATTTACAGAGTCGCTTATTAACTATCTTATACTACAAACGAATATCTAAGTTCTTAAGTTTAAGTAAAGGGTTGACCCTTAATGATATATGTATCATAACACGCTGGCTATTATGCCCTAAATAAAACCATCGAACTTTTTCTCTTGTCGTAACAATAAACAAAAACCACGTGTAATGGCGCGCACGGTGAGGTTTCGTTGCATTGTGTGTGGTACGGAAATTACGAATCTAGGCACAGAAAGTCTTCAGTCTTCGACATCGGGCTGCTACTAGAGCCTCGTTCGTAATTCCTTACTTTAATACCCTCCTGCCCTCAACACACAATGTACTATTTTACTGGATGTAGGCTGCATAAAATGAATTTTTATTTTCTAGCTAGTGCAGAAAACTAAGGCAATCAGGCCAACAGCCCGCGCTCAATTTGCCGCAATGACATTTTGAATTTTTTTTTAAATTTCCCCGTAAAATGGACGGACGATTTGGTAAAGATCGTGGCAAGCCATTGCCTGCATTGCTGCTATTCGTCCGGTTGTCGCGGAGATCCTTGGGGAAGGTCTATTTCCAGCAGTGGACGTCTTCCGGCTAGTAATTATACTGATGACATGATGAACGCAAAAAGTGAACTCGAATTAGGTATTACATTGACATGGTGTGGGGCGTCCTGAGGCACGATGGACGGACGACCTTAAGAGAGATGCTGGCGGCGGATGGATGAGAGGGGCTGAAGACAGTGTTGTGGCGCGCCATGGCAGAGGCCTGTGCCCAGCAGTGGACTGCTGTGGGCAGATAATGAATGTGCATTTTACTCTAAAAGCTTGTATTGTTGCTTGGTCACATTGTAAATACCTTATCTATTAAACTTTTAAAGGTTTCGTTCCTCAACGTCCGCACAATGAGTTCGAGGGAAGTTTTCAACAGCGTCGACTATCTAGTGCTAGTTAAATCGCTTAATTGTTTTCGTTTGCTGCTAACAAAACTTTTTGCTACTAAATTGGCAGCAATTTTTCCGATTTGACTTCTGCTTTCCAGTTGTTCGGGTAATTAGGTTTCCGATTTTGCAAAATGGAAGAGTTAATTGATTATTAAAACTTTAAACCGACAACCGTTGGGGGTAAACGTATTCTTGCGTGAAGACTACGACCCGGCAAACGTCTCCTGCCATTTCCTCATTTATTTTCACAATTATGCAATTTATACCACTTAATTAACATTAATTTTTCAGGAATAGATATGCAGTTTTCGCAATTATCGTTTGTTTTTGAGTAGTTAATTTTTTCATGTCATGTCTTTTACTTGAGGTTCATAAATTATGGTTCTGAAAGCTGGTAGTCTACAGGCCCAATTTCTAGGGTTCTTTGTATCTCAAAGGGAAAAAATGCAAACCTCATAGGGTCACTTTGCTAACCGTCTGTCAGTTGGTCTATCTGTCAATCACAAAAAACTGGCTCATCGGTTTTTAATAAATCGTCTTCTATTTTGATGTTGACTTAGGTAGGTACTGAGTCATTCGGATCTTAGATTGAAATCCTAGCAGCCACAAGTATCAACTCAAATCAGAACACAGTCAAACGTTCGTGTCCAAACCTAAGTCTCATTCAGACAGAATCCCTTTAAGCCGTTTCATAAATACCCAACTATCCTTTGTACGGCGTTTCCCCAAATCTCAAAATCACCTGTACAAATGAACGAAACAATAAATTCTAAAGCGTATTGGCTCTCGAGTTTAGGCCCCTTTGTGGGGAACCTATTAGGATGATGAAAAGGCTTAAGCATCGGCGCCGGCGAGTGGGGCAAAATAAATTTCCCCAACGGCCTTAAGTACTAAGAATCAAGATTCCGCTGTGGGGTCGGAAATGGTTTTTATATTTTTTATGGCGAGAGTGCTGGAATTTTGTACTTTCGATTTTGAAATCACGTCGTTCCAAGCTTTCGAGTTTTTGAAGAAAAAGAATGATAGCTGGGAGCTGGATACTTTTTTTTTAATTAAATTTCCGAAAAACCAGTTTATTTATATGTAACTATCAAACCTACTTGCTGCTAACAAAGCTTCACAAGAATTGCGACTAAGACTTCATGAGAATTGCTTAAAAGGTCTCAACACCGATTGGGACAAAGTCATATCATTTGGGAGCCTAGACCTCTGTATTTATAAGATTCAACTTTTTCAGCAGCTTCAAACGCTTCACCAGCAGAGGGTAGAGCACGACTTTTCGAAACCTGCGTCACGTAAAATCGAATAGTAAACGTTGTCGAGTTTGTATGACGTTTGGAACAGCGCCCGCCCGTGAGCGCCTATTTGGAACAAAAATTTAGTATGAGGTTTCTCGATCTCGATACGATAACCGTAACGTTACGCAGCATTCGTATAGTCGTGCTCGACCCTCAGAGCTTTATATTACTAGTTCCATGAAGACGGAACAATTATCTGAAACTATTGCTAACAAACCTCAACAAACTTCCTAGGTGCATGCTCAATTGTAAAATGCCTGCAGAAATATGCCGTTCATTTCAGGCAATTGAAAAGTTGATTCAGACAAAACAGCGAGCATGCCAATTATTTTTATATGTGATTGTGATTCAATTGAACGCGATAGTTTTCATGATAAAAGTTATTGAAACTGCTTCGTAAAAGTTTTCATGCAAATCACACAGGTACACATTTTTATTCAGGCAGGTATTTTTCGAATCATTGCCGACAATTATAATTGACAATGCGAGAAATTGACAATAAATAATTTCTACTAAGCCCCTATTTTACCAACGTTACAAAATGTCAGTTTATAATGACTATTTGGTGTATTTTGCTGATTTGAAAAGTTTTAACAGTTTTAAATGATTTGTTTTTAACCCCCGAAAAAAAGAGGGGTATAATTTCCCAAGGACTTAACCGATTGCGATGCGGTTTTTTTAATCGAAAGCTAGTTTGATCGAGATGGTTCTTAACTGAACTTAATAAAATCGGTTTACCCGTTTTTGAAATATTGAACTGTCAGGGGTTTTTCCAACTTTTTCTAAGTTGGTTAGGTTATGTGTGTTTTAGTACGCTTCATATTGGCAATAAATTGTAGATCGAATTGTCATTTTAAAGAGACATTTTTTAGCGTTGGTAAAATAGAAACCAGCTTCTGTACTGTAATTTTTAGGGTTCCGTACCTCAAAAGCAAAAACGTAACCCTTATCATGGGATGACTCTCGTGTCTGCCTGTGCGTCTGTCAAAGCCAATTTATTCTAAAACACGTCTGCAAACCCTCCGGGTTGCGGGTGTCTATGGGCAGTGGTGATCACTTACCATCAGGTGACCCACTTGTTCGTTTGCCTTCCTCGTCGTATTAAAAAAAAACTACTGGATCGACTGAGTTGAAATTTTGTAGCTAACATAATGTAAGTTGATGACCCAGTATGTGTAACGTAAATTAAAGAATTTTAAACAAGTTAGAACATGAAAAACAAAAGTTTTTCAAACTATATCGTGCTACATTATCAAATGAAAGGGCTCATTGTAAGCATTTCAAATTTATATTTTTTATAATTTTAAGACATAGCTTTGAAGTTATTTAATAAAATAGGCGGAAATTGACCACGCCCCCCCCCCCCCCCCTTAACTCCGGTACTACTTGGCCGGAAATATCGAAAAAAAAAGTTCTTTGCCAAGTAGATTAGGTACAGGAAAACCTATAAAAAAAAACTATGGTATTAAAAGTAACATAATAGTGACTAACAAACGGAATCCTCTCCACGCGAGACGAACTCGCACTTGGCCGGTTTATCTTTATCACGTGACAGGCTGCATAAATGCACTAGGTAATAAACAAAGCGCAAATGCAACAAACACTTAGGTTTTTTTTACAACAAACCCTTAGAACTCCTTCGTAATACCTGTTCCAAACAACCTGACTTCATGTATGTTTACATAGACAAAGCATGTCGAAGTTACATGACTGTGGCCACACCGAACAAAACACGTCAATAAAGACATATACACATATACATTGTAAAAAACGTGACCAACTCGTAAATAGCCATACAAATATAAAGGGCTATCTTCAACCGATCTCTCATAGCGGCGTTGTATGTCAAGCACGTCGCTCCCTTTGCCAAGGTTCCATCTACCATGAAAAGGGTTGGAGATTTATAACCTTTGCTAACTTACGCGCTATATCGTATTTATATCTGTGACACCTCCTATAATACGTTAAATTGCTAGACGTTTTTATCTTTTGCGAGATAAGCTAATTTATGTTTTGGGATTATCGAGTGCGTGGGAGTCGAAATTGGTTTTGCTGATTTTTTGTACATTTTTCTGCTGTTTCATCTTCCATAGTAAAATACCTAATATTAATACTAAAAAAACTGGCCAAGTGCGAGTCGGACTCGCGCACGAGGGTTCCGTAGAAAGATTTTAACGCTTTTTCCCAGTACGCTCCTAAGCAAAATGTACGCAGTGTGGGGTCAACTTATATTGGACTGCGAAATCTAAAAACAGACAAAAAATTAAGCTTTTGAGACTTTTTGGAGTGGTTGTGATATAAGAGCTATCTTCATACCAAATTTCAAGTTTCTAGGACAACTGGAGGTTTTTGGATTTCGACAGTTTGTATGGAAATAGCCATTTTAATGACTGTATCATTTGATTGCGTTGACTTAGAAAGTTGATTTTTTCACAGCTTCAAGGTACCGCAGGCTTGAGTATTCGATATTAATTTCAGTATGCTACCTCCACGCGTTCCAGAGAAAAAGGGTCTTAACAGACAGACAGACAGACGGACGGACAACAAAGTGATCCTATAAGGGTCCCGTTTTTTCCTTTTGAGGTACGGAACCCTAAAATGTCCTGACTAAGTGACTGACTCGTTAACGCCCAGCCCAAACTAGCTAAAAAGCTGAATAGCTACCTATATTCTTAGATATCTTAAGCAGTATAAACCACAGAACTATATTGGGACAGAAGGTAAGAGTTTATCGATTTGCATGGAAACCGAGAGTGTAACATTTTGCGTAGGTATTTTGACGTCACGAGTGCAGTTTAGTAGGTAGGTAAGGAAAAATGTCAATTTACAGCTTCAACTGTTTGTGTAGGAACTGGTGGTGTAGGACCTGTTAATTGTTGAACTAGAGGGATTTTTGTATATATGAAACCTGAGCCGTGTTTTATAAAGCTACAGGTTACAATTTACAAGCGGAAGTCTCATTCTATCACCTTTTCTTAGAAAGAGACTTCCGCTTGTAAATTATAACTTGTAGCTTTATAAAAAACACGGCACTGACGTAGCAAGCGGAAAGCGGCTGGAACGCGTAATGAGGTTTTCAGCCCTTCTTCTCGACTTCAAAAACGGGTGAACTGATTTTTATGAAACGTAACTAAAGAACTAGCTTTCGATTAAAAACAAACGCATCGATATCAGTCCATCCGTTTG
The DNA here is from genome assembly GCA_963691665.1 of Clepsis dumicolana. Taxonomy (NCBI): domain Eukaryota; kingdom Metazoa; phylum Arthropoda; class Insecta; order Lepidoptera; family Tortricidae; genus Clepsis; species Clepsis dumicolana. The sequence continues at coordinate 2,404,244 of OY829520.1, read as the reverse complement.
GGATCTGTGTTGCCACATATACTCATACACATGTCAAACTTATAACACCCCTCTTTTTGGGTGGGGGGTTAAAATGGCATAAATCTGAGCTTGTGCCGCCCCTCCCAGCCTGCCGCTCCGGGCCATGGCCGTTTTGACCTCAGGGTAAATGCGCCCATGGGTATAAACAGTGTCATAAAGATAGAAAGATAGATAGATAGATATATTTCTTTATTTCTTATTGAAAATTACATTACAATTCAAACGTCAAAAATATAAGAAATTCACAAAAAGATCGTCAAATAAAAACAAAATAAGATAAAAATTAATGCAAGATACAGTAAAATAAAATGTCAAAGCATGTACAATATTTTCTAAATAAGTAAAATGTCAATTCGAACTACGCAATTGAAAATGTCATAAAAATAAAAGCAATAACAAATAAAATAAAACGACGTGTTACAGAAAATAACAATAATAATCACAAGTCAATGCTTTAAATTAATATAATTATATTCTTTTACGGAGTTTTATTTTATTTATCCATGAGAAGTTCCTTAAGGCGCCGTTCTTCCGTCCGAACATTCAGTTTTTAATTCAGCTGGTAGTCTTTCGTAAAACCTACGACCCATCTGACGCGCGGGTGCCCGTCTAGCAGCGCCAACCGCCGTGGCACCGCTTGCGAATAGGAACTTGAAGGAATATAGTCTTCGCCATGACTGTACTAGTCAATCCATATCGTAAAAGTGACAGGAACACAGGTGTCAGCGGCAGGCACTTGCTGGTACGCTGGTACGGTCAGCGCAGGTGTTAATCGAACGCTGCTTCGTTAGCAAATTTCTGAACGTAAAGGATAGATAAGTTATGGGTTTATCCGAAAATAAAATACGTTTCACTACCCCTAGCAGTTATAGCTGTAAATATAATTATGTTCAGAAAAGGACATGTAGATTGTAGACATTTGTATGTTTAAAACTGAAAGTGTGCAGATATTTTTAAACTTTCTCGAACACTATTTAATGCCCCACGGCTTTGCCCCCGTGAAATATTTAAAAATGGGCTAGTTCCCTATCCCGTGGAAATTTCGTAAAATCCCTTCTTAGTGCACCTCTAGGATACTCACGGTATATGTTTGCCAAATTTCAAGTCTCTAGGTCCAGTGGTTTAGGCTGTGCATTGTCTGTCAGTCAGTCAGTCACGGTCTTCTTTTATAGGTATAGATTAACTACAAAATACATATAATATTAAAGGCATTTGCATCTATTAGAGACGATTCATTGCGTACCGTTTGGGAGACAACGCCTTCTGTGGCTATGTAAAAAAATGCGAGAGCCACACACTCTACCGCAGGTGTGACAAGAGTAGTTTGCGGTGGTTGTTGCTGAGCCGCCTTGATGTCGTTTCTGTCTTTTGTCAGCAAGTGTCGTGACACCAGGCTTCATCGCAAAACTTGCGACTGTAAATTTGTGCCAATCTGGCCGATATTCCGCGAGCCGATTTGAACCAATTTTGATAAAATACATCTAAAAACCACGGCTAGAAAACCAGCTTCCAAATAAAATAAACCGCATCTAAATGGGTTCACCCGTTTCAAAGTTACGACGCCACAGACACACACACACAGCGACCAAACTTATCGCGGTGGTTAGTTATATAGTGGTCGCGGGTGAGCAAAGTTACTGTTTTTAGTTCATTATAACACCCTTTTTGCGTCGAGGGTTTAAAAACTGAACTTTTAAAAAGCTTGCCGCGTCTAAAGCTTAACGGCATCGAAGTCGTTAACGCTGTAACCGCACGACTAACTCGCTGTAATGAAGCTTCGGCGAGATTCCACCGAAATAAAAGAGCTTTTAATACAACGACACTACAGCTATTCAGATTTAGAGCATTTTTGCTGCCATTTTTATTATCACTCGGATTATACTGCTTGATTAAAATGTGCAATTAGGGTGGCTAGACGAAAGATACTGGCTGTTTATGATTTGGTTATCACTTCGAACCAACGACCCAAAGAGGGGTGTTGTAGTGTGTCTGTTTACTGTGACATTGTAGCTCCTGAACAGATGAACCGATTTAGACGCTGCTCCTTTTAATCGAAAGCTAGTTTAATCGAGACGGTTCTAAGGTAACTTATATTAAAACAGTTTCAAGTGTTTTTAAAATATTGAACTTTGAAATGAAAAGGTGGATTTCAACTTTCGAGTGAACCGTTTTCTTCACTATAATATTTGTAATGTCTCTGTCTATTTGTACTACTTTTTCATTCTGTGTTCGGTTCGTGATACCTTTCTTGTAAATTGGTGTGAACAGACTTCCTTTTATGTGCCTCTCCAACTACTGAAGGTTAGCAGTCAGCTGAGCATATTTGTCTACCTAAATAAACACCATCAAGGCAATGTTTACTACCTATCGATGAAAGATGTCTAGATTTAAATACTTACTGAAACACAATTACACAGAAAACCAGAAAAACATAGCCTACCAGTTGGTTGGAATTCGTGTCCTTGATATTCCGTGTCACGAGCTTTAAATCATACCATACACTAGAATATGTAAAAAAGGTAAAAAAATATTTTCCGTTTAGACAGATCATGAAAAATGTGAAAGCGCAGAACAACTATTTGCTTTAATTTGTTCCTAAGAGGCATAGGGACAATCAGCAGCATAAGCAGCTAAGCAGCCGACGCGTTCACAATGAACTAAGCACCGCTCTATTGTTATAGACATAAGAGCTTGTGCAGATCATTGTGACCGCTTCGATTACTTAGCTACTTCTGCTGATGACTGTACCAGAATGAAGATTCTCGGGGAAAAATTAAAATAGACACCTATGTTTTTCAGCTAGTTTTGTTTTATGTATCCGATAATCCCTTTTTGGGGTTCCGTAGCCAAAATGGCAAAAACGGAACCCTTATAGTTTTGTCATGTCCGTTCTGTCCGTCTGTCTCTCCGTCTGTCCACACAGCTCAGAGACTATTGGTACTAGAAAGCTGCTGTAATTTTGCATGGATATACTTACATTATTACTTAGGCCAACAAATTGAAAGTTTTTTTTTTAAAGTTTACTTCAAGGCATAAAAATTCAACACACTGGGTAGTTATGGAGAAAAAACTAGTTGTATTTATAGCTCGCTAGCTTACTATAAGTTTCCTAAATAAGTTGACACCTCACATGCGCAAGGACAGTACAATCACTTAAAATGTTGCGCTTCATAAAATAATAGTAATAATGTTCGGAAATGTCTATTTTTTAGTTTTCAGAGTTATCATTTATGCACCTATATAAAACTGTTATATTTTTAGATCAAAAGATACGGTAAAAAATAATAGTATTCACGGTTAATCAAAAATATCTAAACATGCTCAGCTTCTCATAATATCTATCAGAAAACAAAACTTAAAATGTAATTTTCGCAGAAAAATTTGAAACAGCATAAACATCAATAAAATGTAATTTCCAACCATCCTGATTAAACTAGCTTTCGATAAAAAAGCCTCGTCTAAATCGGTTCATTCGTTTAGGAGCTACGATGCCACAGACAGACACAGACACAGGCCAAACTTATAACACCCCTCTTTTTGCCTCGAGGGCTAAAAATACGTAGCCTTGTACTCATAATCACTATCATCATGTTAGCCGAAAGACGTCCACTGCTGGATATAAGCCTCCCCAAGGCTTTTCACTCAGACCGGTCAGCCTTGTGTTTTCCGCATCCGATCTTTACCAGATCGTCGCTCCATTTTGTTCGAGGCCTACCGACAGCTTGTCTCCCGGTCCGCGGACGCCATTCGAGAACGTTCTGACCCCATCGGCCGTCAGTCCTGCGAGCTATGTGCCCCGCCCGCTGCCACTTTAGATTTCGCAATTCTTCGGGCTATACCTTGTAATCCTAAAACGTAATTCTAAACCTAAATCACCGAATAGCCCTCTAACTCCCGCTGTTCCCTACAATTAAATTTCAGCCCACTTGACGTACAGTCGGGGAAAAAGTGCTCCCATGTATGCATACCTACATCAGACTTGCGAGTTACAAAGGAACGGAGTTTGTCCGGATTAGCATGTGAACTGAATCAGCGCTCAGAGCACTTGCACCATAAAGCAGACTGACGGGAGGCGCCTTTGGCTTATCTATGCACTACAATTTTTTTGCCACTTTTTGAGGGGGACGAAGAACTCACACGTACAGCACACGTCTACGACGCTGTCAAAATTTGTTACGTTCCTACAAACGTACACTAAAACAAATCTGTCACACAAATGCCAAAAACACACGCACGCAACAGACCCTGATCATTTTGCACAGACTTAATGTTAGCGATTTGGCAGAGGGGAAATCGCGCGTTAACATCTCCATTCCTTTCCTGCTCTAAGACTTGGACGGACAAAGCTTTGCGACTTTAGTCTTGCACTCTGGGTTTTTGCCCGTTTTTGAGACCGAGTGTTTTGTGCGCGAGAGTCCTCGGGGATGCCATGTGGTCGCTTGAGCGCAAACAAAAAACAACCAAGTTCCAAAATTTTACACGGAATGCATTGATTTTAATTTTGGCGTAAGTAATGTGACCACTTGACTGTGAGCCAGTAAAAAACCATCACATTTTATTAAACAAGGTGGAAACCATAGAACTAATAAGAAGAGGATATTTGCGTTGTTGATGATGATGATGAGGATATTTGCGTGAACATGTCTCCGCGCTTGTGATGCGTAAGACAAGACACAAGTGCGCGAATTACATTTGTGATTTATCATGAGATTTTCGGCGAAGGAAAACATCGTGAGGAAACCTGCACACACCTGCGAAGCAATTCAATAATGTGTGTGAAGTTCCCAATCCGCACTGCGTCCGCGTGGCAACTACAGCCCAAATTTCGATGCGTTTTTCTTAATCGAAAGCTAGTTTAATCGAGACGATTCTTAGCCAAGTTTAGTTAAAATCGGTTAACCCGTTTTTAAATAGGTATTGGACATTGAAATGTTTTTAATTTTTTCTAAGTTCGTTAGGTTACTATTATTAGTTCTGTGGTGGAAGAAATCTTGTAAAAAAAAACAAGTCAGTAGCGAAGCTCGTCAGCTTATCCAAAAGTCCAAAAAGCATAATGAACTACAATTTGATAGCCGCATTCAATTTACATTCAGAATACGCAGCTCTCTGGGACAAAGGAATCGTCGGGAGATTAGAAAAATTTACGAGATGCCTGCCGAGATAGTCGGGCGGTCGAAATCCACCGAAGAACTTTGGTCACTTATCTCGACTTGTGACAAGGGTGCTAGAATTTATTCTGCCGACTGTACGAGTTTTACGGTCGTTTAATTTTTGAGGGCCGTACTATTTGGAGTGGTCTTCAGTATTTCGAGCAATAAGCGCGTGAGTAGCTTTAGACACGTAATAAAAATGTTTTTATTACGACAAAAACGGGATACATGGAAAATCAGATCCACAGCGCAGTGGGTCAAGCACGACTTTTCGAATCCTGCGTCACGTAAAATCGAATAGTAAACGTTGTCGAGTTTGTATGACGTTAGGAACAGCGCCCGCCCGTGAGCGTATTTGGAACTAAAATTTAGTATGAGGTTTCTCGATCTCGATACGATAACCGTCACGTTACGCAGGATTCGACAAGTCGTCCTCGACCCTCAGGCTTCGTCAGGTGAACAATACAGTGCCCTAAGCACGACTTGTCGAATCCTGCGTCACATAAAATCGAATAGTAAACTATAACGAGTTTGTATGACGTTTGGAACAGCGCCCGCCCGTGAGCGTATTTGGAATTAAAATTTAGTATGAGATTTCTCGATCTCGATACGATAACCGTAACGTAAGGCAGGATTCGACAAGTCGTGCTTAGGGCACTGATACCCGCAATGAGCTTCGTCATTGTAAGCTACCTAAACAGTATACCAGTATTATAAAGTATAGTACTTCAACATTCAGTATCAAGATTTGACCCATACATACAAAACATTGAAAAGAAAACTGCAAGTTAAATAAAAACTTGAAAACTTTGACACGATGAAACGGAAATAGTAGTTTATGCAACTGCTACATAATGAGGGTCCTTAAAACACGAGTGTGTTTTTATGAAATGAGGCGAAGCTGAGTTTCATAATAGGATCACACGAGTGTTTTAAGGCCTAATTATGTGGAGTTGCATACATTACTTTATCTACACACATATTATAAGTACTCTAAGATGGGTTCTGTGCCCTAAGCACGACTTGTCGAATCCTGCGTTACGTTACGGTTATCGTATCGAGATCAAGAAATCTCATACTAAATTTTAGTTCCAAATACGCTCACGGGCGGGTGTTGTTCCAAACGCCATACAAACTCGTTATAGTTTACTATTCGATTTTACGTAACGCAGGATTCGACAAGTCGTGCTTAGGGCACAGAAGCCGAAGGCATATATCATACCCATACCTATCACGAATTTGACTGTTTTTTTTAAATCATAGACAAACATACCGTGCTGACGTTTTGTAAACTATTTTTTTTTGTAAAAAAATATATATAAATAAATAAATATACATGCCGGACTGAACTCGACTTATATACGTGAGTGATCTGTTTTATTTCACTATGATTGTAAATTACGTTGGTTGTCGAATTCGATATTAACTATTACTCTGGCGGCGGGATGGTGTCCTCGTGCTGCAATGCTGGTCATTTTCTACGGTTTCTGAACGCATTATAGTGGGTTTATGATATGTGTGTAGATAAAAGTAATAATGCGGTTTTTATTTAACTTGCAATTTTCAATTTAAAATATTTAAATTTAACAAATTATGTATGGATAGACGACCGGATGGCCTAGTGGTTTGCGATCCTGACTATGAAGCTTGAGGTCCCGGGTTTGAATCCCGGTCGGGGCAAATGTTTGTATGATGAGTACAAATGTTTGTTCTCGGGTCTTGGGTGTTTAATATGTATATAAGTATGTATTTATCTATATAAGTATGTTTATCCGTTGTCTAGTATCCATAGTACAGGCTTTGCCTAGTTTGGGACTAGGTCAATTGGTGTCAATTTGTGCCATGATATTTATTTATTTATTGTTTTATTTTATACGACAAGGAATGCAAACGAGCAAGTGGGTCACCTGATGGTAAGCGGTCACCACTGCCCATAGACACCCATAACTCGGGGGGTTTGAAGATGCGTTGGCAAAAAGCTAGTTCAACGTTAGAGGTTGTAAGTAAAAAAGTAAGTATGGTACTTTATTGTACAAAAAACAGTATAGAAATACAAGTTATAATAATCAAATTTGAGTACAAAGGCGGTCTTATCCCTTTAAGTTCATCATCATCATCATCAGCCTATTTACGTCCCACTGCTGGACACAAGCCTCCTTTTAGAATGAGAGGGTTTGGGCTATAGTTCTCACGCGGGCCCAGTGCGGATTGGGAACTTCACACACATCATTGAATTGCTTCGCAGGTGTGTGCAAGGTCCCTTTAAGTTATCATCATAAAAATACCTGCTTCTACTAAGCTGGTTATGAATCCGTAACCTTTAGTTCCATAATATTGACATTAAGCACTGGGCTAGGTATCCGGAAAATAACAACGGAATATTTTGGTATTGATCGCTAAGTGATTACTAAATCAGTCTAAGTTTAAAGTAGAAATCCTAGTTTTACCCTAAAAACCCGTCCCAGAACAGTTCTCTTAAATTTATGAACCCTTTCACTAAATTTGGGGCTGCGTTATTGAAGGCTATTGAAAATTCAACCCAAATATCAGCCCCTCGTTGGATACGAAACTGTTTTCTTGTTGAGATAATTACAGTAGATCGTTTTTTTTTCTTTTCTCAAACATTGTCGGAAATGTTGTAATTTTACTCGAAGTAACAGAACACGAAGGGCCTTGTTGACGGCCGCATTACATTGCAGGCGCAATTACCTGTCCATAAATCGGATTGCTGGACTGTTTTTCATTTGTTTTTTAACTTTTTAAAATGTAAAACAGACCATGGAAACATTGAGTGACATGTCTCATTCAGCCAAACCGGTGGCTGTATGCAGGCGTTCTATTCGAAATTTACCTTTTTATCTTATTTATTAATTTAATAGCTTGGCAGTATTAAAAAGAAAAATACACTTTTTTGTTTACAAAAAAATGGCGGGAATGAAATCATAGGTAAAAAAGTACCTAAGTCTCGATTTATATAAAGTTATGCAAGTTATATTATTTTAATAGTTTTTAGTGACAAAATCGTGATCATTTGTTGTATAGAAGTCCACCATGATGAAAATCAGAGGAAAACTATTAACTAAAGCAAACTGCTTAGTACCACTTAAATTTCAATGGAAATATTTAGTCGATGTGAAACTATTATTAAATAGTGGTAAGGAAATTAATGAATTTAGTTAGTTAATAAGTATTTTTAATTAAATTAAATATATTAATAATGACTCAGATATTGTAATATTTTGCAATAAATATTATTTAAGACACTGCCATAATTATAGTAACAACAATTGCAGTTTTGGCTCGATGTATTAAGAGTTAATAATTAATTAAAAATTCCTTATTTCCTCTTAATGTTTGAGAAAAAATCTATATCTGCCACGGCTGGTATAGCAATTGCTAGACTCGTACTTATTAAAAACACTCACCTGCGGTTCGTGTTTTTAAAGTAAGTTCTCGCTCCAGCAATTGCTCACTTCCCATGCCAGGGCATTAATCTACTATTAAATTATACTTTTTGTAACACCTGGCGCAAAAAAGGAGTATTATAAGTTTGACATGTCTACGGGTGTATCTGTGTATCTGTCTGTGGCATCGTAGGGATGTACGGGTTCGGCGCGGCTTTTTTGATTACGATTGATGATTACGTAAGTACTTGCTAAGTTCTATAAAAATCGATTCAGCCATTTTTGAGACATTGAACTCTGAAATGAAATCGTTGGATTTAAATTTAGTCAGATTTAAGTTTTTGTGTATTTCCTTTCATATTTATTTAAATGACAATAAAAGCTGATCTATTTAAATTTCATATTTTGACAAAAAAATTACAATAATTGAATGATAATAAAATTATCAGTGCCAATAATTATGATTAACCATTTCTTTTTACTAACGAATATATAATACATTTATTTACATAATAAAAGCAATTTACAATGACATTAAATCCAAGCTAAAACTAATTAACTAAACTAAAACTTAAAACTAAATTAAATCTAAACAAGGCCCCCGTAGCATCGTGCCCAAAAGGCGGTCAGCGTTGCCTCGCTGCATAGCGATGATGATTCTTTGGGAGAGAAAGCTGCCTAATTTATTGAATTTATTGAATCAGGCGTTACTTTGCGGAGGTCCATATTTATGAACTAAAAAAAAAAAAAAAAAAATAAAAAAAAAATAAAAAAAAAATAAAAAAAAAAAAAAGGGTAGTTTGGAATTCATTTCTTAAAAAAGGGTAGTTTAGGACTTACATAAAAGGGTAGTTTGGAATTTATAAAATATTAGTGGGTATGTTGGTTTTGTCATTAACTAAGTTGAGTACATGGTTTACATATGTCAGTAGTGGAAGTGGTGGCATGTTGAGCGGTTGTTGTTGTGCTTCGTAAATGGCCTCGTGGAGAGTGCCGAAACGCGTCAGCGTTTAGTATAGTGGTGGTGGTGATAGTTGGGTCTGTGTGGCATGTGTTGATTCGTGTAGCAGTGGAGGTGGAGGTGTTGCATGGAAACATACATTTGCCGCACAGATATAACTATTTGTCATTAGTGGTCGCGGGTGAGCAAAGTAATTGTTTTTTTAGTTCATAGAAAGCTGCCTGCTCTTTGGTCACAAGTTGCGTTGACCAAGCGCTTTTGCAACTCTGAAATAGGCTTTTAAGCGCCGGGACCCCATGAACCCAAGGTTTCAATACCTACAGCAACAAAACTAGATCGGACCGAGAGCATAAGAATAAATAATAACATAGTAGAACGGAATCTCTTTTGACCGAGTCCAAAACGCCGCCATTTATATACCTACTTCCCCCTTCACGTCGTTACACCCCTCTGTCGTCAAGGCGTGTTGCTAGGGTTGGTTGCTGTTAAATGTTACTTACGTCTAAAGATAATATCGCTAAAACATAAGTTTTTCTTTACTCTGAAATCATAATTTTTATTCTAGTTTTACAAAATATGAGATTTATAAATCATTACGAAGGTCTACATATTATATACACTTCTAAATAAGAAGTTGTTATAAGTGCCATACCAACTGAATCTATTTAAGGTGATTTAAGTAAGTATTACTTATCTACAAATATATAATAAAATACATACAGGCTCACGTAAAACTATTACAACCAAATTATAAACAACCAAACGCGCGTGCGGCGACGCCGGCCGTGAAAGTCTGACTGAGTTGTCTGTTTAACGAATACTCTAATATCGTGACCTTATGCCCGTCCAGAGCGGGAGTTTCCGTTCTACTATGTTATTATTTATTCTTATGCCGAGAGTCTCGTATTTAGACATTTTTCTATTTTCAGCCATTTCTGCCGCCGCATCAGCTTGCCTAGTTTATTTACTATCATATTTTGACATTACAGGGCGTCATGGACTGACGTATAATACCAATAACAAATTTATCATAATATACATGACCTTGACAATTAATAAATTAAAATAAGACAGTAGGTAAGTAGTCAATCAAATTGTTTATCGACCGGTATAAAGCGGCGGTTACACCTGAGTCGTTCACCTAACGTGGTCACCTAACTTATTTATTTATTTATTTCCGAAAACAATTTTACAGCATTGCAGCAAATGCATACTTATTTTTATACTACCTTATAAATAATAAATAAATATCACGGGACAATTTGACACCAATTGACCTAGTCCCAAACTAGGCAAAGCCTGTACTATGGGTACTAGACAACGGAGAAACATACTTATATAGATAAATACATACTTATATACATATTAAACATCCAAGACCCGAGAACAAACATTAATATTCATCATACAAACATCTGCCCCGACCGGGATTTGAACCCGGGACCTCAAGCTTCATAGTCAGGGTCTCTAACCACTAGGCTATTCGGTCGTCAAAATATGGTTATACTACCATGTTATCGCCGCATGCAGCATGCGACAAACGACTTAGTGTAATTGTACCGCTTTAGTCGATCAGAAAAAGCTACTACACCCATGAATCTTCGATCAATAAAATAGATTTGTGTAGTAACACCCTACAAGCATTACGTGTACAGTTAGAGCTGATATTCCGTGATTGTATACTACTGAAACAGTAAATCTAACCTACTGTATATTTTCTCTTTTTTAATCTTCGTAACACAATACGGATGTAGTTTAATAATTAAAACAGATGGGAAAAATGACCCGGGGCTAGTGAAGCAATCTACTTCGCTTCACCTCAGCTATCGGATAAAATACAGCGTTGAAAAGTCAAAGATTTAAAATTATCTGCTATTTTATGATACCGTATCCGACGGAACATTTTCGCGAGTGACATGAGTGCAAAAAAAAATAAGAAAAATAATGTCGACTATGATTACCGACTTATTTAAAATGGTATTTTGTCCATCGCGGCTCGGCGTGGTAATGCGGCAAGTGTAAAGGCACATGCGCAAGCCTGGAATGACGCGGGACGGATTGTTTGACTGATTATGTATTTTTTGCATCGTACCTAACTATTGTATGTTTCTGCTTACTTGAAGTAAATAATAATTAGTCTGATACGTTTTAAAATAACAATAATCAGATTTTTTTTTTCAAAAATGCATTTGGTGTTAAAATTTTAGGTAATTTGTTTACTTACAAAACACTTATAGAAGCCTCCCGTGACCAATACTTCGCTCAGCGAATCAACATTGCCATACAACGTGGCAATGCTGCCAGCCTTCTGAACACCCTTCCCTTTGGCGGCGATTTGTTAGAGATCTTTTACCTTTAGTTTATTTTTAGTTAGCATTTAGTATTCAAAATTTTAGTTTTACGTTGTATAATGTACCTCATACATTTATTTATTTATTAAATACGATCCATTTTACAAAACAAAAGAGGTGTGATGTAAGTTTGACTTGTGTATCGGTGTGTGTATGTGTGTATCGGTATCTATCGGGGGTAAAAATAGCTGGGCAGAGAGGAAAATTATTGTTAGCGTTATTGAAAAATAATTAGTTTTTGAATTGTATGTATTTTACTATCATACAACTTTTCACTAACAATCACACCAAAATACATCTTCATTCGATCCTTCATTCCCAAAAATCTGAGATTCACAAACAAACGAAAGTTACCGCCCATCGAAGTAACTAACAACTAACGACGCGTGCTGATAAGGTTTTTGTTAGTACTGATAGCGTAACATCGTTGTATGAACTCGTATGGAAACTTTGTTACCAAGTGGTAACTTGATTTTGGAACTAACGAAGCCTATACTAGTTACGAGTATAGTAATGCGAATAAGGAGCTGTGTTTTTGAAGAGACGAGTGAATTGTCTTATATACAGTCAACAGCAGAAGTAGCTAAGCAACCGAGGCTCTATTGCTATAGACACAAGAGCTTGTGCAGATCATTGTGACCGCTTCGGTTGCATAGCTAGGTACTTTTGCTGCTGTCTGTACACTAAAACAAAAAATATTTCAGTGGCAGATTTGACCAAGGGCATTTTTAACAAACTATTGAAATTTCCACTTTTATCATTATGTGAAATTATCACAACTTAGAAACGTTGAAAACATCCTCCATTTTTAACCGACTTCAAAAAAAAGGAGGAGGTTCTACGTTCCACTGTATTTTTTTTTTTTTTATGTATCTTCATCGATTACTCCGTCAATTGTAGACCGATTTTCAAATTTTTTTTTTGTCTGAAAGGGTATACTTCTGAGGTGGTCCCATTGTCACCAAATCATGATCTGATGATGGGATCCCAGGAAAATCGAAGGCAACCCTCTAATTTTACAGGCACGTATCATGTGTTTCATATATTTTCTAATGCTATTCAAGTATTTGCGTCCGGTAGTCATCATCTTATGTTGACGAGCTGATGATGGAAGGTACAACTCCTTAACGGTTAGGAGTTGGAGGATAATTCTGAAAATGTTAAATCAACGTAAAATTGTGAGAAAATAATCTTTTAACAAAAAAGTAAAACCGCCTTCAGAAAAAAACCTTAGAAAAAAAACTTAAAATGGTCCTCTAAAATAATTATAAATAAATAAAATAAAATAAAATGCGTTTATTTCGGATAACAGAAACTAAAGCCTAAAGTTTTATGGCCTAGCACTAAGCAGCAGATATATTATGAAGTCGGTGTGGTGGGAGCGTAATATTCTTTGAATGAAGCACCGACTTCATATATCTGCTACTTAGCCATAAAACTTTAGGCTTTAGTTTCTGTTGTCCGAAATAAACGCATTTTATTTTATTTTATTTATTTATCATAATTTTAGAGGATTAATTTACGTTGTTTTTCTAAGGTTTTTTATTTGCAAAGTTTTTTTTATCTATCAGTGATATGACAGTTACATCAGAGCCAGTATTCAATTGATTTTTTTTGTTATTGATGTCAGTAGGTATGTCACGTATGACAAAGATAAAAATGACGATGAAAACGAGGTTAATTGCCTGCCGAGCAACCGCGCGAGCCGAGCCACGGCGCGTATTTTACATTTCGCTACCGGCGAAGCTTGTCCACCCAGAGGAAGGACTACGAATTAGTCCGAAACAATGTCTGGCTATACTCGGACGACATACGTGAGTGGTCCGTTTATTTTAGGTCGGAGGAAAAGAAGGAAGCCTTACAATGACAGGATCTTCATGAAAGCTGTTAACAATTAAAACTTTCACAATTCAATGAAACGACATGTCCTCGTGGCCTCGAAATGCAATATTTCCTTCTCCACCCACAAAACAACGGAAGTGCTTAATAAAGCAATAAATTGGATGATAGGAAGACATTAAACGAACACAAAATTGTGGAAGTTACAATCCATTTGAACTCTGGATATTTTTATTCCGCCGCCAGGGAAAGTTATACATCACTTTTGGCGCCCGACGCTTTTAATATTAGAGCGGAATTTTGCAGCGGCATTTTTAGGGTTCCGCGCTGCGAACCAAACTGGTAATTAGGAACCTTTGTCTGGCCGTCATAGCTGCTTATTTCAGGAACTGCTAATGCTAGGCAATAGACAATAGGCTTGAAATTTGGAACAATTTTAGAAGATGCCTACTTCTAAAAAGATCTTGCAAATAGGAAATAAATAAAACATATTGAAATATTATGGTCGTCAAATTTCAAAGTAGAATACTAGGTGAAGTGGGCTATCATAATTATGAAAGGGGTCTGTATGTACAATCTGAAACTTTTTTTAAACTTTTTTTTTTATGTAAGACTTTAAGGGGAAACGAAAGGATGTCTCTCAATAGCACAGTTTTTCAGGAATCATAAAAAAAAATTATTCTACTATACGACAATAGATTGTCCTGTTTGTCTATCAGAACCCTCGGTGCGTGAGGCTGACTCAAGCTTTTATTTTATTTTGACTGCACTTCCTTAGAACTTTTCTCACGAAGCACTTGTAAAAGGGAGTAGTTTTAGCTCACCTATTGTTGCAGTAATTTAATTCCGACACTTTTTGAAGGGGAGAGCGAGGCACATTTACAACAGCTCATAATTTTTTTGGTATGTTCCTTAAATTCAAACCAAAACAAAAACTCGCACACAAATTCCAAAAAAAACTCATAATCGACATTCCCTCTGTCCATAATGACAGTACCTCTCCTGTCAAATTTATTAGCCAAGGGTTAGCGCTGCGTGCGTTATAATGAAATTCTTTAAACCTTTGCTTCCGGTGTATTTCCGGCTTATTTTTATTCACGATAGGCTTGCGTTTGACCATAATCACGCCTGATGGTAAGCGAAGATGTGGTCTACGATGGAGCACGGTTGCCTAGCAAATGCCCACTCACCATAGACTTGAAAACGGCCAGATCAGGAAACACAATTTGAAGATCATGATTACACGTTTGAAGTGTTTTTTATACTACAAGATAGATAGATAGATAGATAGATTTCTGTATTTCTCATTGAAAATTACATTACATTTTAAATGTCAAAACATAATAAATTCACAAAAAGATCGTCAAAGAAAAATAAAATACAATAACAATTTATGCGAAATACAATAGAATAAAATAAAATGTCAAACCATGTACAATGTTTTATGAATCATCAAATGTCAATTTAAAACTATGTAATTTAAAGAAATCTGTAAAAACTCACAAAAAGGAAGGAACTACAAGGAAGGCAAACGGTCAAGTGGGTCACCTTATGATAAGTGATCACCACTGCTCAACAGACCCGCAACCCCGGAGGGTTTCAAGGTGCGTTGCCAACTTAGAGAGCTAAGAGGATATGCCTGGCTGTCTTACTCTCCACACCGGAACACAACAGTGCAAGCACTGCTGTTTAGCGGCGGGATTAGCGAGTAAGATGGTGGTAGGTCCAACCACCCGCAAGTAGTTATTAAAATAATTTTCTATCTGCGAGTTCGGGACTTATCTGCATAAAGTTGTGGAAAGATAATTGAGATAGAATGCAGTTATCGCCACAGTTATAAACTTGTAAAAGTTAGTCTCTGTAATAAAGATAGATATTAAATGAGTTGCTGGAACATTTTAATGGTGGATGAAAATGCACGTTACCTATTTTACTGGCTAAAGAACTAGTTCCACTCGAGTATAACCCTACATGTTTCAGTTGCGTCTCTCTTTATTTTGCTATGATTTAATCTCACGGTAGTTTAACACTAAAGAACTTGTTTTGGCTAATTTCAGACTTTTTTTATGCATTCACACACTTGCAATTGTTTCACAGGAGACTGCAGGTTGCCTCACGATGTTTCCCTTCACCGAAAACCCATGATAGTACAAATGTAATTTCTAGAATTAGGGCTCGAACCCACGACCCTCTGCTTGAGAGGCTACGGGTCAAACCATGGCTGTGACGGCTTCAAATACTATACTCATACACAAACAAAAGAAAGATTGATCTGGCAGAGATCCCATAAAGCTACCGCCTTTGTACTTTTAACTATGTAATTATCTGTAACTCGTCTTTGTAACTTTATTTTCTGTACAGTAAAGTGTTTACTTACCAATGATGTTATAAAGTAAAGATACGCCATGTGCTCACAAAACAATCGAGGAACATGTTCCGAACATTTTGTCATTTTTTGAGCGCAAATTTTAACCTTATTCGAGAGCATTAGACATAACGAAAGCGGGATATTGACCGCGATTACCTTATAGGTTTGATGAGCTCCCGATATTTCGATGCAGTTGCATGCATCATGATCACGGGCAAACTGACGAACCGAAGGTAGACACTAATGTTGCGCAGATCGGGCTCTGTCTACCCGCATTTTTGCGCGCCGACTGCGCGCACTACTGCGCGCGCGTACTATCGGTCGCGTTCTCACTTGTTACTCGATTTAAGCACACAACACTTACGGTGTCACTACGCGTACCCGAAACTGATTCTGGACAAGTCTTGCATGACGAAATCACCGGATTCCAGACATTTGACAACTTAAACCCATCCTCACGGTTAAAATTGTTGTTTCTTAATCTCAACCGCTTTTCTCACCAGTCTTGGTATATAATGGCGTTCTGTCGAAATGATCTTAGGGCTGTACAACTCAATCCAGTGATTTGTCCCAGACTCAATGAGGTGTTCAGCAATGGCGGATTTGCGAATATCGTTATTTTTAACTGCGGCTATGTGCTCTTTAACCCTGCAAGCGATCGTACGTTTGGTCTGCCCTATGTACGAGCTGCCACAGCTACAGTCAACCCTGTACACACCAGGTTTTTCCAGTGGAAAATTGTCCTTGGGTGATCTCAGAAGCTGTGAAATTTTCCTGTGAGGGGTGAAAATAGTCTTAACAGAATACTTATCTAGTATTCTTGAAACCTTATCCGTCACCCCTTTCACATATGGCATAAACGCTGGCTGTTTCGCAACATAATGAGTAAGACGTTTGGTTTTACAGCTACGTTTACGTGAGTTTATGTTATAACCATTCATCAGGACTCTCCCCACATGATTCAATTCCTGTACAAGATGTTGAGTGTTACACAGTGCATGAGCTCGGTTTGTCAAAGAAGTTACAACTGAGTTTAACTGTCTAGGATGATGATGCGAACTTGCGTGTAAATAGCGGTCAGTGTGCGTCGGCTTCATGTACACTGAATTGCCTAAGCTACCATCATCTTTGACTCTCAAGCTTACATCCAGAAACGCTAGACTTCTATCCTGTTCCATCTCCAGTGTGAACTTCACAGACTGATGAATATTCCCAAGATACTCCAAAAACAACACAGCCTCATGTTTTCCACCTTTAACCACACAAAAGTCATCATCCACGTACCTCTTCCAAATACCCTCGTTTCGTCAGTTTGCCCGTGATCATGATGCATGCAACTGCATCGAAATATCGGGAGCTCATCAAACCTATAAGGTAATCGCGGTCAATATCCCGTTTTCGTTATGTGTAATGCAAATAACCGCGAATCATTTAAAACTCTTATTCGAGAGCGACTGCAGCCAAAGAGGCTACGACTGTAGCCTTTTCTGTGCTTAATTTTTGGCGTGCTGGCGACATGCTTTACCTCTTTTTATATGTACCTAACTAGCTGTTGCCCGCGACTTCGTCCGAGTAGATTTCGGTTATCGCCATCCCGCGGGAACTATATAATTTTCCCGAAAAATAGCCTATGTTATTCCCCAATATTCAAACTATCTTTCTACCAAATTTCATCTAGATTGGTGCTGCGGCTTTCCCGTGAAGAGGTAACAAACAGACAGACAGAGAGACAGAGTTACTTTCGCATTTATAATATTAGTTAGGATTAAGATATTGTCATTGTTACTTACCTACAAAATCGAACCGCGAACTCTGCATCCAAACAAACACCCATGCTATATCTTAAATTCTAACAAAACAAACATGGAAGTTACTCGAAATGCTGCTGTTTGAGTTGAACTCAAGTTACTAAATTAATTAATACATAAGTACGTCGTTTCGGTGCCCATATCTCTGGCGCAATTATCTGAGTGAGCTGCACTGTTTGCAGAGTAAACTGGTGCTTTAACTGAGAGTATAGCTACTGTTATAGTTTCCATAGTAGTGTCAGATAGCAGTAATTGTTCGGCTATTGTAGAACTTGGTCAAGTTTCGTAACGGGTCAATTGAATGCGTTTGCGTTAAATAAATAAATAAACAAATACCGTGGAACAATTAACACCAATTGACTCAGTCCCAAGCTAGGTAACGCCGGTACTAAGGGTACTAGACAGCGGATAAACATACTTATTACTTATATATATATATTTTTAATTGTGTTTGTATCCTGTTTTTTTAGTACAATAAAGTGTTTACTTACTTACTTACTTACTTATGTATGACCTGAGAACAAACATTCGTATTCATCATACCAAATAATCTGCCCCGACCGGGGTTATAACCCGGGACCTCAAGCTTCGTAGATAGGTTTTCTAACCACTAGGCTATCCGGTCGTCAAAAATTTTGATTTAATTAATTGGAATTTAACAAACAGAAATAACATTCCATAAGGCGATGCGAAAGTCTTATTTCTAGCGTTTAGAATTAGCATTGTTCAATTTGGTCAAAAGTTTTTTTTACTGACTATTTTGACAACGGTCGAACCCATAAAGCAGACAGACGGGAGACGCCTTTGGCGTATCTATTCACTACAGTTTTTCTGCCTCTTTTCGAGGAGGACGAGGAACACACACGTATATAGCACACATCTGCGCTCATGTCAAAATTTGTTAAACAAAACTGTCACACAAATGCCAAAAACGCACACAATCAACAGACCCTGATCATTTTAGTCAGACTTAATGTTATAGTTTTGGCAGAGGGGAAATCGCGCGTTCCTTTCCTGCTCTAACCATACATCGAACCACACCGATTATCATCATTTTGATTACCTGGTTACCTTATTAAATCTTACGCAGCACACTGAGATAGTTAATATCGTTACATTAATCCCTTACAAGTCTCTAATCCTTTGTCATCCCCCCTAAATTATGAGGGGTGAATTACCATAATAATCGGGGGGCTAATACCTACTTGTTGTCACCTTGCAAGCAAATTACTGCTGCAGCGTAGTCTCAGCGGATTAAGGCACCTCTTGTAGATGATTTTATTAAGTTATCTGTCACTTTGTGCCTACGCGGGCTTGTCCGCAGAGAGGGCTAAAACAAAATCGTCAAAATAATGCCCATTGGAACATTTTGAATACAGGAACGTCAGGCGGTAAGCGATGCGCTGCGCCCACGCGCGCAGCTCATATCGTTGGCACTAATTAGTGCCGCGAAATTGGCAACAAAATGAAATAGTCCTGTCCATGCCTACGCTATGACTGTTATTTTTTTTTTAATAAGATCATTAAAATGTTATTTTTAGGAGGTTGTCAATTTGACAAGGTGTATGTATGTTAATATTTTATTATGGTAACTGTAAGATATTCACAATCATAATTTGTTAGGACTTTTAAACAAAAAGGTATACAAAGTTTCATAAGCGAGCTACAATTGTAACTGTTGCACGTAAAATTCAGCCACCCAGTTCTCCGCTACAAGCATTTTACTGCTACCTACTGCAACGGTTACAGATACATCTCGCTAGCGAGTACCGGGCATAGTGAAGGCTACATAATTATTAGGTACTGTAGAGAGATATTTATTTATTTTGATTTATTTATATGACAGTGATTGATGCAAAGGAGAAGACCCTTTTGTCAGTTTTGGCTTAAACGTTTTTTGACATGATTTTGTTTTGTTACTTTTGCAGCGTACCTACCTTGTAACACCGTTTTTTTTTCCGTAGCAGTTTATTTGTTTGTTTTTAATTCAGAGTTGGCATAAACACCAGTAGTCGAACAAACCGGGCGAAGAGGCGTTTTTCCTCGGTGAACAAATTTAATAAAATCACGGAGGTTGTTTGCTCATATTTCAGAGAATGCTGAATGGTTTTGTTTCAGGTTACTTTTGGGTCGTTTCAGGAATAATTCTAGTATTTGTTTACATAACCCTGAACAGTTTTTGATATTACGAAAAGTCCATTGCGAAATATTTTTCCTCGGTTAAGTTTAGCCTAGGAAAAAACGCCTCAGGCGTTCTGTCAAGTGAGGCGGATGATGTGGAATTTCGGTGTCTTTTGTCTCATCAAAATGGCGTGAGCGCCTCGTATTTCATAAAGAAATTTAATTTCCAATTATAATCCCTTTGAAATGGTGAGTGTTATGCCGCATTCGACGATTTAGACCGTCCGCGTCTTGTACTAGTATGTTTTTCGTCACGAATTCTATTTATTTTCAGAGTAACTAGTCGCCGCTTTGCGGAGGGCGTTGTCCCATAAAAAACTGGCTGTGTTCCGTGGTCACAACTCCTGTATGATGATTTACTGAGGTCCTACATCCTCTAAATCGTAAGTACCATAACGTTGAAACCAACCCAGTCGCCTGTCGTGCAGTTTTAGACATGCAAATATGAACTTTGTCGCGTTTTTTTTTTTTAGTTATCTGGTACGCTGGCACCGGCCGCCTGGATGATCTGGCCCCTGTATTGGTTTTGTGGTCGAGCTGGCACCCCCATGCAGCGATACTGATAGACGAGACCCGAGCGCCGGCCTACCTCGTTAAATAGGCCCTGGAGGGCTGTTTTGTGGATCGCAATTGATGCGTGACCGAGCGCGGACCTACCTCGTTACCCGCGGGCTGTAATACTCCGTTAAATAAGCCTGGTGGGCTTAACATACAGGCGACTGAGACGAGACCCGACCGCTGACCTACCTCGTTAAATAGGCCCTGGTGGGCTGTTTTGCGGATCGCAATTGAGGCGAGACCCGAGCGTTGACCTACCTCGTTAAATAGGATCACCCCAGCTGAAAGACTGCTGAATAAAACCCACTTAGTGGTATGTATATCATTTATTTCATAATAAAGAGTAGTGTGGCCTGATAGGTGACGCAGTGCATATTTAAGTTGTTAACTGGTCCATTTTGGTTCCAGGGTTTCAGGGCTAGGCCCACCTCTAAGAAGTTCTCAAGACTGGCGAGCTGTGTCTTCCCCGTGGCCTTGCTGAAGGGTTCGGAGGCTCGAGTGGACCGTGAGCGCTGGGGCTTAGGCATTCCTTTTTTTTGTGCGGGTCCTACTTATACGACTGGCTGCATGTCGCGGAGCATCTGCAGCTATCGCAAGTCACGCCCAGCCTAGATCTAAATATACTTGTTTGGGTCCTTTACTAGAGATTTCGTGATTTTCGCTACTTTCACACTTACACAGCTTACACACTACCCACTTACACCCGTTTAGTACGTAGCTGGAAGCTTCGTGTGCCACAACTAGTGTTTATTTTAAAACCTAAGCTTTATTAAAGTAAATAAATATAAGTTGCCCAATACTGGTTTTACTTCCAACCATTCGTGTTTGTTGGGTGAGCCCAAGGCGCCCTTTTATAAATTTCAGGGTTCCCCACTCAGGCCATAAGCCCACGACCCTCAAAAGAACCTTTTGCCTCAGCCGGGCATTTCAGGTGTTTCAGTGGCGTACCCAACGAGTGGCCTGAAAGAATGGTTGGTTGTATAAGTGTTTGGGTTTAATATTCAGACCAGTATTCTGTACTACTTACACCCGTTTAGTACGTAGCTGGAAGCTTCGTGTGCCACAACTAGTGTTTATTTTAAAACCTAAGCTTTATTAAAGTAAATAAATATAAGTTGCCCAATACTGGTTTTACTTCCAACCATTCGTGTTTGTTGGGTGAGCCCAAGGCGCCCTTTTATAAATTTCAGGGTTCCCCACTCAGGCCATAAGCCCACGACCCTCAAAAGAACCTTTTGCCTCAGCCGGGCATTTCAGGTGTTTCAGTGGCGTACCCAACGAGTGGCCTGAAAGAATGGTTGGATGTATAAGTGTTTGGGTTTAATATTAAGACCAGTATTCTGTACTACTGTACCATTATTTTATATACTGCGGTTATTTTTGTGATGGTGTGTTATTGGGTGGCTAGTGTATTACCTACTGTTTGGTTCTCTGCTTTCTATATAAGCTAGACACCGGATACACATCAGTGCACAACCTTGGATTGTGATAGAATAACTTTTGCGTCTCTATTGGTCATTAAAGTCATCACTATGGATTTCAGTGTAAAAATTGAATATTTGAATAAGGAGGAACTGGCACACGAACTTACTGTTTTGCACATCCCATTTACTGCTCAACAGTCATGCGACGACTTGCGTAAGTTACTTAGACAGACTCGGCAGCTTCTGCGGCGGGGTAGCTTGAAGCCTTCGCCTGAAACTTCACAGGCTAATCCTGAGGCGGAGATCACTGCGTGCCAGGCAAAAGTGAAAGAGATAGAATCTGCAGTTTCCAGTGGCCAAAACCTTACGCCAGCGCAGCAAGAGAGGTTAGTGGGTCGTGCCAATTATTACCTGGGACGTCTAGCGCGTTTTTCTGGTCAGAATGAGGCTGTAGACGAACTTAACCTTACCTTACCTTACCTTAGTTAGCTGTTTGTCGGTACTAAATCCGGAGTCGCAGTCTTCTGATTCGGAGGTGGAGATATTTAGATCCCCTGTTAAGCCTGAGGTTAAAATGGTTTGCCGTGCTGAGCCTAGGTATAATTTGTGCAGTTTGAACTTGAAGTACAGAGGTGACACATGTGTGCGGGCTTTTATAACGCGTTTGGAAGAGCTGCGAGTATCGCGGGACATACCGGAGCGCGTAGTATATAATGGTTTTCCTGAAATACTGGAAGGCCCTGCTTTGTTTTGGTACAGGGACAGTAAGGGTCACTATGCTACTTATGTTGAGCTGTTAGCGGCGTTAAGGGATAATTTTGATATACCTGACTTTGATTTTAAGTTACGGCGCGAAATAAGCAGCCGCACGCAAGCGCGGCATGAGTCTATTGTGGTTTATTTGTCAATAATGGGCGGTTTGTTCTCGCGTTTGACGTCGCCGGTACCTGAGGCTGAGAAACTTGACATTATATTGCGAAATATTCGACCTGAATATAGTCGCGAACTCGCGCTTATTGATGTGACCTCTTTGCAACAGTTGAAAGGGTTGTGTATGAAACTTGAGTTGGCCAGTGTGCGTGCTGGGGATTTTAATGAGCCGTCCACGTCTAGGTACACTGTCGCTCCGGACATGCAGTATTCTACTGGAAATCAACGTGCTCGTAATCAGAATGCGGCTTCAGTCAATAAGCCCACGTCGACGGCCGGTATAGATTTTTGCTTTCGGTGCAACGAAAATGGACACATAGCTATTCGATGCCCTAATTCTCGTGAAATTGTGTGCTTTAGGTGCGGTTATAAGGGTGTTCGCAGCTCCGAGTGCCCTTCTTGTAAAAAGTCGGGACCTCAGTCAAAAAACTGAGAAGGCGGGTCTCACGGCGGCCCTTGGTGTCTACTCCGGCCAAATGCCCTGAGACCTATTTTTTGCCCCCTACTCATGATCACCGCCCGTATTTAACTGTGCAGGTTTTTAATGTGTCAGTCTGCGGTTTGTTAGACTGTGGTGCGTCCTGTTCTATCTTGGGGAACGGAGCCCATTTAGAGTTCCTAAGACTAAATATTCGTATGTGTGAATTCGACTGCCCTCTCGTTCTGAGGGTAGCTAATGGTGAGGATTGTGTGTGTAGGTATTACATGAATGTTCCTATTCAATACAAAGGTGAAGTCAAAATGGTATTGTTTCATGTTCAACCTGAAATCTCCTTACCTATTCACTTCGGTATAAATTTCTGGAAGGCTTTTAATCTAGGGCCGGACATTTTAGCTTGTTTACCTAAGAATAGTTCGTCTAGTCGAGGCGGACAGGTGAATAGCGTAGAGGAGGACGGTTTACGAGATTTTGATTCACTAAGTACAAATCAAAAGCAAGAGATTAATAAGATCCGAGCTCTCTTCGACAACATTAACACAGATAAGGTCGGGCTCGGCCGTACCTCATTAATTCAACACGTAATAAACACTAATGATGCGGTTCCGATTAAACAAAAGTACTACCGCCTTAGTCCGGAAAAGTTAAAGCTCCTTGATTCTGAATTGGATAAAATGTTGAAGAACAATGTAGTCGAACCGTCTTTCTCGCCGTGGAATTCACCGGTGACCATGGTACCTAAAGCGAATGGTGAGACACGTTTATGTTTAGACAGCCGCCGACTTAACGCTGTTTCTAAGACTGATGCCTACCCACTTCCTTACATAAATTACATTATTGACAACCTTCGCGACGCCAGGTACCTAACGTCTTTAGACCTTAGCGCTGCCTATCATCAGATACCTCTTCATCCGGACTCCAAGGAAAAGACAGCTTTTACGGTTCCCCGTCGCGGGTTATTTCATTATAACGTCATGTGCTTCGGTTTGGTTGGCGCGTCCGCCACGATGCAGCGCTTAATGGATAGCCTCTTCTCCGCGGAATTCGACAATAAAGTCTTTGCTTATGTTGATGACGTAGTTATCTGTACGTCTTCTTTTGACGAACATATTCAGATTTTAAAACGTGTATTCGAAAAGTTGAAGAATGCGATACTAACCATTAATATGGAGAAGTCCCAGTTTTGCCGTAGGGAGTTAAAATACCTCGGGTATGTAGTTGATCGTTTCGGTTTGAGGACTGACCCCGCTAAGGTCGAAGTTATAATGAACTTTCCTATTCCGAGGGACACTAAGGAATTAAAACGCTTCTTGGGTATGACGGGGTGGTACCGTCGCTTTATTAACAACTTTTCACAAGTGGCACGTCCACTGACGCGCCTTACGAGCAAGAAGGTGGCCTTCGTGTGGACTGACGAGGCTAACGAGGCCTTCAATACTCTAAAGGCGGCTCTTATTTCTGCTCCAATCTTGAAATGCCCCGATTTTAGTAAACCTTTCTATATCCACACGGACGCCAGCTCCTTTGCTATTGGTGGTGTCCTGACCCAGAAGGTAGATGACGTAGACCATCCCATTGCGTACTGTAGTAGAACTTTGAATGCTCAAGAAGTGAATTACACGGCCACGGAACGCGAGCTCTTGGCGGTAATCTATGCTTTAGAGCAGTACCGGTCTTATGTGGAGGGTTCTAAGTGTTTCATAGTTACTGACCATGCTTCTCTTCAATGGTTCTATAAGTTAAAGAATCCTATGGGTAGATTGAATCGATGGGCATGTAGGTTGAGCCAATTTGAATTTGAGATTATTCATAGGAAGGGTAAGGAGCACGTGATACCCGACACCTTGTCTCGCATTAGAGTTGACTCAATCTCGTTTAGTCCCGAGGTTATCCAGGATCCCTGGTATTTAAAACTTCTTAAGGATTGTTCTGAGAACCCGCGTTTGTTTCCTAACTTCACGGTAACGGATGGCAAGTTATTTAGGTTGTCTAAAAATAAATACAGTTTGACCGCGCAGTTTGAATGGAAGCTGGTTGTGCCTTCAGATTATCGCGATGTGGTTTTAAAAAAATATCATGACGAACCGGCCTCCGGTCACTTCGGGGTCGCGAAAACCCATAAACGTATTAGTGCTGTTTATTTTTGGCCCGGGTTGTACCGTGACGTTGAAAGGTACGTGGGAGCCTGTGAGATCTGCAAATGCTATAAACCTACCAATACTGCGAGAGCGGGACTAATGGGTAATCCTCGTAGGATCACGCAACCATGGGAAGCTGTTTCGTGCGACATTTTGGGACCGTTTCCTCCGTCCTACGCGAGAAACCAGTATCTTTTCGTATGCTCAGACTACTTTAGCAAATATGTTGTTATCTTTCCCTTACGTAATGTAACGGCTAAAGCCATTGTTAAGTGTCTCGAGAAGGGCGTCTTCCTGGTTCATGGCGTGAGCAAGTTTATCTACGTTGACAATGGCCCGCAGTTCATCTCAAGGGATTTTAGGGATCTGCTATCTAATTATGGGGTTCCAAACGTCTTTTATAACCCTAGGTATCACCCACAGACGAATCAAACTGAACGCACGAACCGCGAAATCGTTCGGGCTATCTCATCTTACGTGCGTGCTGATCATCGCAAATGGGATCAGCACATTCCTGAGATACAGTGTGCTCTGAACACCGCGGTTCACGAAGGTACGAAGTTCACCCCGTTCTACTTAACTCATGGTAGGGAGATGGTCTTGGATGGATCGTTGTATAATTTGGAGGAGCCCGTGGATCATTCCTCGGTTGAGGTAAACTTGGAACCCTTCTCTTCCAACCTTCCCCGGTTGAATGATATTGATAAATCGGTGCAAGGTCATCTTAAAAAGGCATATTCACGTAATGTTAAATATTAAAACTTCCGTAAAAGACCAATTCAATTTCAGGAGGGTCAGATTATTTATAAGCGTTGCTTTCCTTTATCTAATGCTGCTAAATATTTTAGTGCCAAACTTTCTCCCAAGTATGAGAAATGTATCATTGATAAGAAACACTCCCCCCTGGTTTATTCGTTGAAGTCTTTAGACGGTAAGCCCCTAGGGCGATTCCACATCAAGGATCTACTTGATCGTGGAGGTAGTGATCCTCCCGGCGTTGACACCCCCTGACGTGAGTTTTTTTTTCTTTGTTTGTGTTCCGGGTAGACAGGGTGATAGTTTCCGGCCTAAGAGTCCGCCGACGCTGCCAAGGAACTGCATACTGCACCGGATTAGGTACATAAGTTCAGTGTTTTAAAATAAGTGGATTGTATGTTCAATGTTACATTTAAGAAGTAGGTACTTTTCTTTTCAAGCAGTTTTGATACTTCTTGGTCCCTTTTTAATGTCCGAACCTGCAGAGATATGGCGTTGGTACAAGATTTGTTCTGACCGTTGGCTCATTTTAGGAATGATTACTGGATAGTATGTATTTTAATGTCCGAACCAGCTACAAGATGGCGCTGTTATCACATATGTTCTGACGGTTGGTTGAGTTCAGGAACGTTCACAGGAAGATGAGATAGTCGTTGGTTTAGTTGGGTTGTTTACAAATTTGTAGCATTTAGTTTATTATACTAGTTTAATCCCGGGAAACTTAGTATAAGAAAGTAGGTTAGGATGGATCCATACGTGCAGTCTAGTGTTGTCCGTAGCCTAAGTTTATTATAAGGCATGCTTCTTAGTTGTACTCTTAAGCGCTTAATTTTAACAAGCGCAGGTAGTATTAAATCTCCGTCACTTACATTGAAATGTAACCGGTTCGCGATAAAAACAATCCGTTGGTTTTTATCTTCTTTGAATGACGTCAGAACAAGACATTCTGTTTTCACTTGACAGTGTGTGTTTTGTTTGATAGTATGTTTTTTTTTTCTAAGTAGGGTTACGAGACAAATGGTATTAGTCTACTGCTTAACTACCTACTGGGTGTCTCTCTTAGTGAATCCCACTTTCCTTTACAAGGCAGGATGTGTGTCACTCCCCTTTAGTACCTGTATATGGTACCTACTTTATTCATTAAGGTGTTGTTTCTAGTTTTTCTTGGGTACACTATATTGCTTAATAAGTCCCACTTTGTGTATTAGGGTGGACGTGTGTCACTCCCCTTACAATAACATGTTAATATGGTTTGCTTTTCTTAGGAAATAGAGAGGTCTTTCTTTCTTCTCTTTTATCTTAGTTTCATCGATCGAGTTCCGGTAAAAGTAACTAACTTACCGAACATGAGAGTATGGTTTGTAGTTTAAGTCGTTGTTATGGTGTGTAGGCTGTGATAGTTTGTTTAGAATTGGGTTGGTAGTTTTTATGTACTATTAACGGAATTCTAAACTGATGATTTCATTTGTCTTCTCCTACGGGCGAAGGCTGCATTTTCCCTTGAATATTTTTACTGTACCGACCTCGACAGGTTTGCAATAATTTTATTTTAGAATTTTAGTAATTCTGAAATAAAATTATTTTCCCCAACTGAGACGATACTGTAACACCGTTTTTTTTTCCGTAGCAGTTTATTTGTTTGTTTTTAATTCAGAGTTGGCATAAACACCAGTAGTCGAACAAACCGGGCAAAGAGGCGTTTTTCCTCGGTGAACAAATTTAATAAAATCACGGAGGTTGTTTGCTCATATTTCAGAGAATGCTGAATGGTTTTGTTTCAGGTTACTTTTGGGTCGTTTCAGGAATAATTCTAGTATTTGTTTACATAACCCTGAACAGTTTTTGATATTACGAAAAGTCCATTGCGAAATATTTTTCCTCGGTTAAGTTTAGCCTAGGAAAAAACGCCTCAGGCGTTCTGTCAAGTGAGGCGGATGATGTGGAATTTCGGTGTCTTTTGTCTCATCAAAATGGCGTGAGCGCCTCGTATTTCATAAAGAAATTTAATTTCCAATTATAATCCCTTTGAAATGGTGAGTGTTATGCCGCATTCGACGATTTAGACCGTCCGCGTCTTGTACTAGTATGTTTTTCGTCACGAATTCTATTTATTTTCAGAGTAACTAGTCGCCGCTTTGCGGAGGGCGTTGTCCCATAAAAAACTGGCTGTGTTCCGTGGTCACAACTCCTGTATGATGATTTACTGAGGTCCTACATCCTCTAAATCGTAAGTACCATAACGTTGAAACCAACCCAGTCGCCTGTCGTGCAGTTTTAGACATGCAAATATGAACTTTGTCGCGTTTTTTTTTTTAGTTATCTGGTACGCGGGCACCGGCCGCCTGGATGATCTGGCCCCTGTATTGGTTTTGTGGTCGAGCTGGCACCCCCATGCAGCGATACTGATAGACGAGACCCGAGCGCCGGCCTACCTCGTTAAATAGGCCCTGGAGGTCTGTTTTGTGGATCGCAATTGATGCGTGACCGAGCGCGGACCTACCTCGTTACCCGCGGGCTGTAATACTCCGTTAAATAAGCCTGGTGGGCTTAACATACAGGCGACTGAGACGAGACCCGAGCGCTGACCTACCTCGTTAAATAGGCCCTGGTGGGCTGTTTTGCGGATCGCAATTGAGGCGAGACCCGAGCGTTGACCTACCTCGTTAAATAGGATCACCCCAGCTGAAAGACTGCTGAATAAAACCCACTTAGTGGTATGTATATCATTTATTTCATAATAAAGAGTAGTGTGGCCTGATAGGTGACGCAGTGCATATTTAAGTTGTTAACTGGTCCATTTTGGTTCCAGGGTTTCAGGGCTAGGCCCACCTCTAAGAAGTTCTCAAGACTGGCGAGCTGTGTCTTCCCCGTGGCCTTGCTGAAGGGTTCGGAGGCTCGAGTGGACCGTGAGCGCTGGGGCTTAGGCATTCCTTTTTTTTGTGCGGGTCCTACTTATACGACTGGCTGCATGTCGCGGAGCATCTGCAGCTATCGCAAGTCACGCCCAGCCTAGATCTAAATATACTTGTTTGGTCCTTTACTAGAGATTTCGTGATTTTCGCTACTTTCACACTTACACAGCTTACACACTACCCACTTACACCCGTTTAGTACGTAGCTGGAAGCTTCGTGTGCCACAACTAGTGTTTATTTTAAAACCTAAGCTTTATTAAAGTAAATAAATATAAGTTGCCCAATACTGGTTTTACTTCCAACCATTCGTGTTTGTTGGGTGAGCCCAAGGCGCCCTTTTATAAATTTCAGGGTTCCCCACTCAGGCCATAAGCCCACGACCCTCAAAAGAACCTTTTGCCTCAGCCGGGCATTTCAGGTGTTTCAACCTAAAATGCAACGGCTGTTCAGAGGGTCGAGCACGACTTTTCGAAATCTGCGTCAAGTAAAATCAAATAGTGAACGTTGTCGAGTTTATATGACGTTTGAAACAGCACCCGCCTGTGAGCGTATTTGGAACTAAAATTTAGTATGATATTTCTCGATCTCGATACGATAACAGTAACGTTACGCAGCATACGTAAAGTCGTGCTCGACACTTTGGCGATTAAATGAAAACGTTTGACATGTGCCTGTGTATCTACACATTTGTCTGTGGCATCGTAGCTCTTAAACGGTCGTCCCGAATTAGACGGAGATTTTTTTTAAATAAAGTTAGTTTTATCGAAATTGTTCGTAGCCAAGTTTGATAATTTATTTATTTATTTATTTATTTATTCATACAATTTGCATTTACAGGCTTACAGTAAAAAACAAAGCGCCTGTAATGCCAAAAAGAACATACTTACATTACATTACATAATAATTGGTTTAGCAGTGTTTAAGATATTGAACTTCGACATGATTCGAGGGTTTTTAAAATGTTCTAAGTTGTCTACTTGTTACAATTTGTAGTAAAAATAGGGTGGACAATTAATAATTTATGCCAGTGAGTATATGTTTACTCTTTGTCATTATCACGTCCTCACTTGCAGTGTCCGGCGCACACTAATTAAGTGCCTGCAGTTAATGTCTCCAAGATTTATAGTCTGTGCCACTCGACACTGACCAAAAACTAAGCTGGGGTATTATGAACTGTTGACGTTAACTGCTGGATAATTCGTAAACGTTTACAAAATAAGTTAAAACCAAGCCTTTGTACTTGTATCTCACTGTTTGTATCTTGTATTTATTTCTGTATTTTCTGTAAAATAAAGCGTTTACTTACTTACTTACTTACTAAGCTTACAGTTAAACTAAGATTATTCAGTTAAGCTGGCGCCAAATCCTTGCCTATGTTTAAAACTATGCTGAAGAAGCACTATAACTCTTCTTGTGCATAAATTGTAATAATGTTTTTACCCGACTGCCGAAGGAGGGTTATTTTTTTCGAGCTTATGTGTATGTATGTATGTATGTATGTCTAATTATTTGCCACGCTCTGCGGCATAAACCGTTTGACGGATTTCAACGTACGAGGGCTGTTTGATAAGTACCCGTTTTCTAAATATATTAATATCACTAGCCGCAAATAAGTATACCACCTTTTTAAGCCATTTTTCAGAGGCGGGAAAATTAAAAAAAATGGCATTCTTTTGTTTTTTTTTCTCATTTGACAACGATTCAGTGAAGGCGTGAACTTAAAATTGTTAAAATGGAGAAAGAACAGTATCGGTCTGTAATTAGATTCTTATTTTTGGAAGGAAAAACATGTGATGAAATAGAAGTAAGAATGTAAGCGGTTTACCATGAATGTGCTCCTTCTATGACAACCGTCAGATATTGGTATAACGAGTTTAAGCGGGGGAGGACAACCGTCTTTGATGAGGATCGCCCAGGCCGGCCAGTTGAGGTGACTACAGACGATATGGTTAAGAAAATTGAAAATATCGTTTTAGCCGACCGCCGAATTAAACTTCGAGAAATCGTTGACGCTGTAAACGTTTCAATCGAGAGGGTACAACACATATTAGAAGAAAAATTGGGTATGAAGAAAGTATCGGCGAGGTGGGTGCCGCGTTTACTCACGGAGGAGCAAAAACAGAATCGACTGACTACTTCGGAGCAGTGTTTGGCCGTCTTCAAACGTAACCCGAAGGAGTTTCTGCGTCGTTTCGTGACCGTGGACGAAACGTGGGTCCACCACTACACCCCGGAAATGAAAGAGCAGTCGAAGCAGTGGATTTTACCGGGTCAACCTTCTCCAAAGAAAGCAAAAACCGTCCCATCGGCTGGAAAGGTCATGGCGACCGTTTTTTGGGATTCGCAGGGTATTATACATATTGACTATTTTGAAAAGGGAAAAACAATAACAATAACAGGCAATTCAGTACTATGCCAATTTATTGGATAAATTTGACACCGTGTTGAAGGACAAACGACCCCATTTAAAAAAGAAAAAAGTACTGTTTCATCACGACAACGCCCCGGCTCATTCGTCCAGAGTTGTGACGGCTAAATTAGCACAGTTACGCTACGAACTATTGTCTCACCCCCCGTATTCTCAAGATTTGGCACTATGCGATTTCTTTTTGTTTCCCAACCTAAAAAAACGGCTCGGTGGCAAGCGATTTGGATCAAATGACGAAGTCATTGCCGCCACAGAGGCCTATTTTAAAAGGTGACTACGTAGAAAAATAAATGCATATATCCAAAAAAAAATGGTTTTTTTCCATAAACGGGTACTTATCAAACAGCCCTCGTATGAGGTGTCATTGGATTCGTCTCAGTAGTGACATAGGTTATTATTGTTTTTCAGAATTGCAGTCGGGTTTTCTGTTTTGATTCTAAGTTTGTTAGGTTATTATTAATGTATTTACTACTAGACCTCCGAAAAGTAACGACTGATTCAAACAATTATTTAGCTACAGCACTGAGCTACACAGACCTACACAATTCTGAGAGCAGGCCTGTTACCCAACAGTTGGTTTTCAAAAACTGGCCAAGAGCGTATCGGACACGTCCAGGATAGGGTTCCTAAGTCATTACGAAAAAGTCCTAGCCTTTATTTTCACTTTGAAATAACAATGTCGGGGGTTTTTCAACTTTTCCAAGGTGATGTTGTAATACTTTTCTTTCAATTTCTTGCAAGTGCTTACATTGCTTACATTGAAAACCATACCTTAAACTTTCAAAATCTGTCCCCTTTCTACCCCACTGGTTAGATAGAGAGACGTAAAGAATTTCAGTGCAGTACAGTCAGCAGCAAAAGTTGTTAAGTAACCGATGCGGTCACAATGATCTGCACAAGCTCTGCTCTTATGTCTTTATCAATAGAGCCGTGCTTAGATCATTGTGACCGCTTCGGCCTCCAACAAGATGGAGCGACGACCTGGTAAATATCGCGGGACCGCGGTGGATGTGGGAAGCACAAGACCGGTCTGAGTGGAGAGCCGCGGGGGAGGCCGCCGGCCAGCAGTGGATGTATTTCGGCTGATATGATGATGATGGTGGTGACCGCTTAGGTTGCTTAGCAACTTTTGCTGTCGACTGTACAAAGATAAAACACGGCAATTCCGTTAGCCAAAATCCCACCATGTGCCGTAATGTCGTGACGTAGTCACGTGTAACTCGACACATAAAACTGCAGTAAATCGACAATCTTCAGATGACGTCTTAGAGCAATGAATCTACCGGAGGCGTCGTGAGCGCCAATTTCTAAAAAAGAACTGTTTTTAACACCTGACACAAAAATAAGGGTCTTTATATAAGTTTGACCGCTATGTGTGTCTGTGTGTCTGTCTGTGGCATCGTAGCTCTTAAAGCAGTGTTTCCAGCGATGGTTCTTAGACATGTTGTATGTCTTATACGTGTCTTATACGCTTATACGTGGGTTTGAACTATCAACGACGATAGCCTTTTTTAATGATATAATCTTGTTGATTCTGAAGTTTGACTTTTTTACAGCTTCAACAAACCTTGTTGATTATAACTTCAGGTTGCTATATCCACGCGTTCCAGAGAAAAAGGGTCCAAACAAAATTATCCTACAAAGGTTTCGTTTTTCTTTTTTTTTCGAGGTACTAACGGAACATTAGAGCAAGAAAGCAATGGAGATGTTAACGCGCGATTTCCGCTCTGTCAATTCTCTAACATTAAGTAAATCTGATCAAAATGATCAGGGTCAGTTGATTGTGTGCGTGTTTTTGGCATTCGTGTGAAAGTTTTATTTTAGTGTGCATTTGTAGGAACGTAACAAATTTTGACAGGAGCGTAGACGTGTGCTGTACGTGTGTGTCCCTCGTCCCCCTCAAAAAGTGGCAGAAAAATTTTAGTGCATAGCTATAAGCCAAAGACGCCTCCCGTATGTCTGCTTTATGAACGGAACCCTAAAAAAAGTACCTATTTAATTTTAGTTAAGTTCATCCGCTAACACTGTGGCCTCCGGCTTACCCTTAAATGTTAAGTCAGGGGACCGGGCGTAATTTAATCCGCTGTTTAATCAAATTTTGGCTAAATTATATTCTTAACGCATTTTCCAACGCAATTAGTAACTCGTAATGAAACTCCACTACCGGTACGGTTAGTTCTTAATTACCTTATTACAAATAAACATAGTAGTTTATGCAACTGTTAGTAATTTGAGGGTCCTTTTTGCCTCGTTTCATAATAGGACCACACAAGTGTTTTAAGGCCTCATTATGTAGAGTTGCATACATTACCTTATCTACACACATTATTATAAGTACCTATGAATAAAAAAAAAATGCTTTGATTACCTGCGACCACTTACTGAACTTAGTGGTCGCGGGTGAGCAAAGTAATTGTTTTTAGTTCATAAATATGGACCTCCGCAAAGTAACGCCTGATTCAATAAACTATAAGTACCTACTCTAAGACGGGTTTTTTATCGGTTCGTTTTTGTGAAAAATAAAACGGAAAATGTTCACCAATGAGGTCGCAAGGCTTAGCAGCTCACAGTACCACTAATTAAATATTTGCAGATAGTTGAGACTTCGTCAAAACCATTGCTGCCTTGTTTTTTATCTCATTAAATTAGTAATATTTTTTTAAGGTTATTCGTTCTTTATACAGCCCTTTTAATTAGGTACTGTTCTACCGTTAAATCAAGCAAGTATTTCCGTCTCCTATACTGTCTTACCCCAATAGTCAAACATGTTTTATTACCCCGAAAACATAGCAAAAAATAGAGATATAGCAAGAAGTAAATCGCGGTAGGTCAGAAGGCCGACCTGAGCCTACAAGTTATATCCTAGACGTGGGTGAGATTTATTACCAGCACAGGTATGTGGAGGTTCACGGCGATTCTAGTTGGGAGATATTGATATACCTACATTGCGTATTTACCTTTATAATTACACGTCGTGAATTAAGTCCAAACACGTTTTTAGGGTTCCGTACCTGAAAAGGAAAAAACGGAACCCTTATAGGATCAGTTTGTTGTCCGTCTGTCTGTCTGTCAAGACCCTTTTTCTCTGGAACGCGTGAAGGTAGCCTGTTGAAATCAATATAAAATACTCAAACCTGCGGTCCCTTGAAGCTGTGAAAAAATCAACCTTCTAAGTCAACGCAATCAAATGATACAGTAATTAAAAAGGCCATTTTCCGTGCAAATTGCCGATTTCCAAAAACCTAAAGGGTACTTCCAGATGTCCTAGAAACTTGAAATTTGGTATGAAGGTAGCTCTTATAGCACAACCACTCCAAAAAGTCTTAATATATTAAAAAAATTATGTCTGTCTGTAGACTTCCCAGACCAATATAAGTTGACCCCACACTGCGTACATTTTGCTTAGGAGCAGGGCTCTGCTAACGCTGGACTTTTAAAACACTGGGGAAAAGCGTTAAAATCTTTCTACGGAACCCTCGTGAGCGAGTCCGACTCGCACTTGGCCGGTTTTTTTACTTGGTACAATTTCTTACGTTTTTGTGGAAGATACAGATAAAACTGAAAAGTGTGAGATGAAGTAAAAAAAGTCTTGTCTTATGGGTAAAGATTTCACATTGTATTTTTTGTTTGAACACTACCTAATTTTTTTGTTCAATGAATGTGTTTATTCAGTACCTATCGAATTTCATCGAAATTCTTAAAGTTTATGTCACTAACTAACCAATTGCCATGTTGCGTAAGCTCAGAATTAATGTAATAAACGTGTGAATGTAATTTAGTAGCCAATGTAATATATTATCCAATCACGTTATTATTGTATAGTATAAACATTTTACAATGATTGCCTTCTTCTCACTTTTAAAAGTCTTTCCACTATTAGAAGCATAAATTGTGTATGAATCTTGAAATACATCGAGCTAATTTCATTCCTAAGTTTTTTTAATGAAGCAGCAATGCACAGCGTTCCACTTTTTTTGTCTCAAACTTCTTACCGGATTATTCCACGGTTCCGTCGAGAGTCTTTATTACGTAGCGTACCTAATTTACTAAGTTTTAACAAAAGACAGTACAGTCCGCTGAAAAACAAAAGTGAATCGTTAAAGTTCGAAAAGTTTCGCGAACTTATACAGAGGGTAGAGCACGACTTTGCGAAACCTGCGTCACGTAAAATCGAATAGTAAACGTTGCCGAGTTTGTACGACGCTTGGAACAGCGTCCGCCCGTGAGCGTATTTGGAACCAAAATTTAGTATGAGGTTTCTCGATCTCGATACGATAACCGTAACATGAACTAAAAACGATTACCTTCATAAATGTGGACCTTTTTTTAGTTTACAAATATGGACCTCCGCAAAGTAACGCATGATTCAATAAATTATGATAACCGTAACGTTACGCAGCATTCGTAAAGTCGTGCTTCACGAGCTGTTTCATGGTGTTCTTCATTTAACCCTTTTTAAAATTTACCAACCTTTTTAGGGTAAAATACATGTTTCGTTTGCTTTATGAATGGACAAGTGGGTTTATAAGCGCGTTGTCATTTTCAATCACAATGCTTGGTTTTGTACAACTTGTATAGCAAAAAGTGAGAAAAGCTTTCTCCTGTCAAAATGTTTATGACTTTGTCATAAGAATGATTTTTGCCTGGCCCGTGAGAAAGGTTGTTCTACTATGTCTATACACAGGTTAAAATTATAACACCCCTCTTTGAGTGTCAGAGGTTAAAACAAAATTAATATTGTTACGTATTAGTATTTGGTTACCAAAGAATGGCCTAAAACTAAAAACAACAACGTACTTCTTTTTTTAAGCTCACTTATAATGTTAAGGTCTATATTTACCACCTAATCCAATAAAATATCAAACAGTTTTATTAAACATCAAATGTCTGACAGACAGGGGTGAAACTTGCCCCGGGCTGATGCCTGCCCTTAATAATATTTTGACTAAATTCAGACGGTGCTTCCCCTTAATTTTCACTAAATTTCATTAAGCATCGTAATGAAGTTTGAGTATGTTTGCGATGTGCATAATTATGCTGCGTAAAATTAATCAAATTGCTGAATTAATTCGCTTGGTTGACCACTCTGGAGCATTATTGAAATTTTCGAATAATTTTGACACCTATGACTTTGATACAGCCGTAAACGCAACGCTGTTATATTCACTTATAATTAGTGAATGACACCTCTGACGTACTTGCTAGTTTGTTTATGTATTTTTTATCATTAGACCTCTGCAATCTATAAATTGCATTTGAAGGGTAGGAACACGGAAAGGACATGTCTGGTCACTTTAAAAAAAACGGTATTTTAATCTTAAAATGTAGAGCACTCAATAGACTAGTTACCACTCAGTTACAGATAAAAAATATTTATGCAACTTGTCTTTTTTATCACTTTCAAAAAAGTTTCGTTTCAAACTTTCAAATCGCGATAACTCCAAAAATTGCTTAGGTGTTCTTTCCGTATACACTTAATTGAACCTATATTATAATGACTGCGTTAAGGTTTAACATTACTCAAAAGCATTTTGCTACTTTTAAAACCAAAGACGATTAAACTGAGAGGACTGCCAATGTCTGTAAAAACTCGCGTTCCTTTAAAATAAGCCTACTGAGGCCCGAGTACGAATATTCGAATCCTGCGTAACGTTATGTTATCGAATTCCAAATACGCTCACGAGCTGGTGCTGTTCCAAACGTCATACGAATTTCTCGATAACGTTACTCGAATTCGTACTAGGGTCTCAGAGGGTCGAGCACGAAATTTTTGAATCCTGCGTAACGTTATAACGGCCATTGGTTGTAGTGGGAGAGCCATACTGTGGCTATTTGTTGCCGTGCGAATGGGCCGGCTCGTCCGGGGAAGTACTACCCTCTCGCAGAAAATCGGGGTGAAGCAACACCACCCCTGTTGCGTTTACTTCGGTCAGTGAGAGTGCCGGCGGCCCGATCCCCTTCCCCCCTTTTCTATATCCCTTTTTCTCCTTAAAGGATAGCGACTCTCTTGGGGTTGATGGTTCTCACGGGTGGCGGTGATCGCTTACCATCAGGTGACCCGCTTGCCCGTTCGCCTTCTTTCAATAAGAAATATAATAAATAAACACAAGCTTCCAACATAAACGTTGAGGTGTGAGGCAGTGTGTGTGACGGCACTCACACGCCGAGACTGATGGCGAGCGACAACATAAGACCCGAATCCTCTTAAGTAAAAATATTTTCTTAGAAAATTTTGTGGTGTAAGTGACGAACTGTTAGAGGTTGAACTAATAAAAAGACGATAGAAAAGCTAACGTTCGCAGTGGCGGCGTAAGGGGGGCGGGGGGCGGTCCGCCCCGGGTGCCAAGCACCGAGGGGTGACAACGACAACTCACGAGTTGTGAGTTGTCAGCCAAAGAATGCGTTCAAAATCTCCCTTTAGGCGTTTTGTTTTTAACCCCCATCAAAAAAGAGTGCTGTAAGTTTGACCTGTGTATCTGTGTATCTGTCTGTGGCATCATAAGTCCCAAACGGATGGACTGATTTAATTTAAGAGTGGTTTGTTTTAATCGAAAGCTAGTGTAATCGAAATGGTTCTTAGCTAAGTTTCTTTGAAATCGGTTAAACCGTTTTTGAAATATTGAGCTTTGAAATGACAATGATTGATTTTCAGCTTTTCTAATAAGTAAGGGTGCTCAATACAAAAACGCCTGGTGTTCCAAGCTACCCTACGCCGCCACTGACCGTTCGTTTTTCCTTCCAGAACCAATGCCGTAGTTTTTTCCCCTCTACTATGCTATTAATGCACACACGAAAAAAGTACTACGCAATCACGCACACAAAATTACTAGTGCAATTACACAATGTGGATGAGTTTCTGCAATTACAAAAAAATCTTCATCATCATCATCATCAGCCTATTTGCGTCCCACTGCTGGGCACAGGCCTCCTTTCAGAATAAGAGGGCTTGGGCTATAGTTCCCACGCGGGCCCAGTGCGGATAGCGAACTTCACACACACCATTGAATTGCTTCGCAGGAGTGTGCAGGTTTCCTAACGATGTTTTCCTTCACCGGAAAGCTCATGATAAATTACAAATGTAATTTCGCACATAAATTCCGAAAAACTCAGAGGTGCCAGCCGGGGTTTGAACCCTCGACCCTCTGCTTCAGAAAAAAATCTTACGTTAAACCATTTTTAGACCACATTGTATTGTGATGAAGGATTTATATTCAATAAGGTGAGCAGCTAAAATAATTTGTAACGAAAGTTGTACCTATTAATAAACTGTTCAAAAATTCCATACCCCCTAAAATGTAGTAGGTATTCTAAAAATTCGCATTATAAAAACTCCCATTCTCAGAGGCCCTTCAATTATGATAATACAATCATCATAACATAAATTAGGTTGCCCAATGATTGTACTAGCTTGTATTATTATTCAAAGTATATTTAAAAGTCAAAAATGGTTTCAAGAGCGGCATGTTACAGTTGCTAAATCGATTTGATAACTTAAACAAGCAAAAACATGAGTAAATACTAATATTATTACTATTCTAATATTATAATATTAATATAATATTATTAATATTATTACTATTTTGCGGGTGGTAGGACCTTGTGCGGGGTCCGTCCAGATCGCTACCACCATCTTACTCGTTAATCCTGCCGCTAAGCATGAGTGCTTGCACTGTTGTGTTCCGGTGTGGAGAGTAAGACAGCCGGTGTAATTACGGGCATAAGAGGCATTTCATCTTAGCCCTCTAGGTTGGCAACGCATCTGCAAACCCTCCGGAGTTGCGGGTGTCTATGGGCAGTGGTGATCACTTACCTTCAGGTGACCCACTTGCTCGCTTGCCTTCCTCGTTGTATAAAAAAAAAAAATTCTAAATTGTTTACAAAGAGCTGATCAGCAATTTGACCCCCATTGCATGTGATGGAAAGTTTGCATGAGGCCTCTAACCTAAAATCTCTAGACTGTAAAGACTATGAGAGCGAATGCTTTTCCTTGGCAGTTCGTATTTGAAAAAAATTAAGCGAATTGTTTTGTGCGAGCTTACGGAATACTAACAAAATATCTAATCATTAAGATTGAAGATTCATTGGAGAATATAGTCCCCACGCCTGGAGGTCTTTTATAAAAAAAAAATATATGGAGGAATTAAATATAAACAGAAATACGGATTAAGCAGGTACAAATTTTATTGTATAACAACACCAACAATTTTAGGATGCTGTCCGAAATTAACCTATTAATTTAAATTTGAAATCGCCTTTATCGCTTACGCTTGTAACTTAACTTCAGATGTCAGTAGCACACTTGCAACTTCGTTCCTTATAAAGCGCTCGTAATTCTATTTACTTATAACATCTTATAAACTTGCTCGTATGTATAAAACTTTTGACTATTATTATTTATTTATTATCAAGATGGTTCGGACTTTTCGTCGCACCGTAAGACGAAAGTTAGCTGTGGAGACGACATTGACATGAAAATTCAAATTATACCATGTCCGTTTTTTAATCCAACATTTTATTGTTTTATTATACCTATCAAAATAATATTCTGTCACTATAAGTTTCATAACTCATAACACACAAAAATTAAAAGTGTACGGATGGTACGTTCATTACAATTTTTACATGATTACCTTGGTAGAAACTATCATCATCATCATCACCAGCGTTTCTTTACGGCCTACTACAGAGCACAGGCCTCCTCTGACAATGTAAGGATTGGGCTATAGTTCCCACGCTGGTCCAGTCTAGCCAGCTAGACTGGCCGCGACTTTGTTTGTCGCGCGAGAATAATTACCCGTCCCGTTGCATTATGAGTAACAGAAAAGAACGGGCAGTTGTTCTCGCGAGACATAGAAGTCACTGTGAGTTGTGCTAGACCTACTGTGTGGATTGGGAACTTTGCACAAACCATTGAATTGATTTGCACACACCTGCAGAGTTTTCCTTCGCCGACAACCTCGTAATAAATAAAATAAATAAATAAATAAAATAATTGTCATGGGACAATTTTGACACCAATTGACCTAGTCCCAAACTAGGCAAAGCCTGTACTATGGGTACTAGACAACGGATAAACGTACTTATATAGATAAATACATACTTATATGCATATGAAACATCCAAGACCCGAGAACAAATATTTGTATTCATCATACAAACATCTGCCCCGACCGGGGATCGAATCCGGGACCTCCAGCTGCATAGTCAGGGTCTCTAACCACTAGGCTATTCGGTCGTCAAACACAAACAAATAAAATGACAAACGTAATTTCGCACACAAATTTCGTAAAATTCAGAGGTACGAGCCGGGGCTCGAACCCACGACCTTCAGAGGGTCGAGCACGAGTTTTTGAATCCTGCTTAATGTAATCGAGTAGTAACGTTATCGTGAAATTTGTATGACGTTTGGAACAGCGCCCGCCAATGAGCGTATTTTGAACTAAAATTTAGTATGAGGTTTCTCAATTTCAATACGATAACGTAAAGTTGCGCAGGATTCAAAAACTCGTGCTCACCCTACAGTTGCACACAAAGGGAGACAAATGGTAGACAGAAGTCAAACCGTGCAAGACCTCACGAGAAAGACCTTGTACGAGTATCGTACTGTATTGTAAATTGTAATGATACTTTCGTATCTTGTTAAAGTTACCTATATTACGATTTTGCAGAGCTCAATTCCAAACCGATTTTAAAGTCTAGAAATTCCCATCCACTTAAAATGCAAACGCAGTTAAAACACCGCTCGACCAATAATTTAAACTGCCATCCTAGCAAATGGTTCGATTTCTCTGCGAAATAAATGTTACTTTTTTCCATCTGACATCCATTAGCACCTTTTAGGATTCAGAATATAAAACGTACTAGCGACCTGCCTCAGCTTCGTAGGGGCAAGAAGAGCATAGAAACGCTATCTCTTGTATTTCCTTCCAGACATTGCTTTTTCTTCTTGATTTGCTATTTATTAATGCACACACGGTAGTAAAAAAGTACTACGCAATCACACACACAATTAATCATCATCATCATATCAGCCGAAAGACGTCCACTGCTGGACATATGCCCCCCCAAGGCTCTACACTCAGACAGGTCTTGTGCTTTCTGCATCCACCTCGATCCCGCGATCATCACCAGGTCGTCGCTCCATCTTGTTGGTCCGCGGTCCCAATTTGAAAACCTTCTGGCCCCATCGGCCATCAGTCCTGCGAGCAATATGCGAGCCCACTGCCACTTAAGTTTCCCAATTCATCGGGCTATGTCGGTAACCTTAGTTCTACTGCGGATATCATCATTTCTGATTCTATTCCACAGAGACACCCTGAGCATATAGCCCTCTTCATCGCCCTCTGAGTGACTTTGAGCTTCCTTATATAAAGGGCCATCGTTATCACCCATGTCTCAGATCCATAAGTCATCACTGGCAATACACACTGGTCAAAGACTGCGGTAATTTTACTAGTGTAATTTTAACCAAACCGCATCAAATTCCATTTAAGTCAAACAAATGAAGTCAGACCTCTTAGGTAGACTACTAAGTATTCTCATAGTATTTGACACCGTAAACGCAAACACGAACGAAACGAATATTCGAATCCTGCATAACGTAAAGTTATCGTATCGAGATCGAGAAACTTCTTACTAAATTTTAATTCAAAATACGCTCGATAACGTTACTACTCGATTACGTTTACGCAGAATTCGAACATTCCTACTCGGGCCGCAGAGGGCAATTATGTTGTACGTTGCCAGTACGTGCCACTGGAGGCACTACCAATTTCAATATACAATGGAAATGCAAAGAAAAATCCGTTAAGCAGCTGGACTTGAACCAGCAACCTCGGTAATCCGTACCACGCTCCACCAATTAAGCTATACTTAACGTTGGTGTACCTAACGAATTGTTCAATGCCTTGTGTCGATTATTTTCATTGATTCAGAAAAAAGATCCATCTCTTGCCACTATTGCGTAACTGTAGAAGTTCCGTAGTGGGTGAGACGCTTGATGTAGCTACTCATAGATGGCACTGAGGAGAGATCTTCCAAATAAAAAATATGACACAAGGCATTGTAAAATTCGTTAGGTACACCAACGTTAAGTATACCTTAATTGGTGGAGAGTGGTACGGATTACCGAGATTGCTGGTTCAAGTCCAGTTCCTTAACGGATTTTTCTTTGCATTGTCATTGTATGTTGAATTTCATACTATGAATGTTTCATAAAATAAAAACAAAATAATCAATAAATCGATTATTTTCATTGATTCAGAAAATAGTTCCATCTCTTGCCACTAATGCGTAACTGTAGAAGTTACGTAGTGGGTGAGCCGCTTGATTAAGCTACTCATAGATGATGCTGAGGAGAGATCTTCCAAATAAAAAATATGACACAAGGCATTGAAAAATTCGTTAGGTACACCAACGTTAAGTATAGCTTAATTAGTGGAGCGTGGTACTGTGCCCTAAGCACGACTTGTCGAATCCTGCGTCACGTAAACTCGAATAGTAAACTATAACGAGTTTGTATGACGTTTGGAACAGCGCCCGCCCGTGAGCGTATTTGGAACTAAAATTTAGTATTAGATTTCTCGATCTCGATACGATAACCGTAACGTAACGCAGGATTCGACAAGTCCTGCTTAGGGCACTGATTACCGAGGTTGCTGGTTCAAGTCCAGCTGCTTAACGGATTTTTCTTTGCATTGTCATTGTATGTTGAATTTCATACTATGAATGTTTCATAAATTAAAAACAAAAATAATCAATAAATCGATTATTTTCATTTACTACCAATTTGCCTATGGTAAGTCCGACGTCAACTCGAAAGCGATCGAGAAGTTTTCTTGTGTCAAAAATGACACCAGAGGCTCTGATACCCTGAGCATAGCAACGCCTAAACTCTCTCTATATTCCCCGCTAAAAAGCTGTATTTTATTACCATTTTAATAAACGACCGAAATTGCCAAGTTGGGTCCTTATTCATAATTATTTCCTTATTAGTTCAGGAGCGCGCCACCTGCGGCCGACGTTCTCGGGATCATTTTTGTATTATTACCGGGAAAAAAGGCTTTAGGCGAATGTGTTGGAGCGACATGTTTTTGCCCTGCATTTTGTTTGGAGTCAGCGACGAGCGACGGCTGTTCAGTATAATCACGATTTTGACCATTGACTTAGGTCTACACCATGGATTTCGGGTTAGCGCTTGAAAACGTCCGCACCAAAAGACCACTAATTTGCAAAAAAGACCAATAATCGAGCGTCAGCCAGTCTTAGTTTGGTCGAACGATAACGCTATGACATCATGACTATGGCTGTCATCGAAAAATGTCGTGTTGTAGTGGGATACATTTTTCGGAATTTTGTACTAGACCCAAAGTGTTAGAAAGTTGAGTGAATGAAATACATAATCTTTTAATTTTCTAAACAGAGTTTTAGTAGAGAAAGTTTCAGTCAATTAAGATCAGTACAAAATCGTAAGCTTCTTAAAGCAGAAAGCCATTAGCCATGAATCCTTGATCCATGTAGGATATACAGATAAGGTCAGTAATAAAACTCAGCGTTTTATTACTAGCTGGCTAGAGAAAATAAGCTAGGTCTAGGTTTAATGTCGAAGTGCTTAGCCAGCTATAGTTCATAAGTAAGACTCAATCATTGTGAAATTTATAAGTCAATTTACTCCGACTTGTTTTCAGACTTATTCGCAGTCCTTCCTGTGGGAATTCGTTTTATTTCATTAAGATTAGTCTTATTATCACACTAGCGATTTGCGAGCGAGTGCTTCATACTGACATCGCTCTCGGCGAACAAGTTGCGTGATCGCCTCAATACAAAACTCGCTAGCAAATCGCTAGTGTGATAAGGCTGTAAATTCATTGACTCTTCTTACAAAATCAGCTTAACAAATTTCACACAAGGATTTAATTTTGTCGAACTCGAATCGGCACCCCTGTTTGCAGCAAGCTCCTTTTTTAACCCCCGACGAAAAAGAGGGGTGTTATAAGTTTGACCTGTGTATCGGTTTATCTGCCTGTGGCATCATAGCTCCCATACGGATAGACCGATTTCGATGCGGTTTTGTAATCGAAAGCTAGTTCAACCAAGAT
This sequence comes from Clepsis dumicolana, assembly GCA_963691665.1. NCBI lineage: Eukaryota > Metazoa > Arthropoda > Insecta > Lepidoptera > Tortricidae > Clepsis > Clepsis dumicolana. Next base: position 2,359,478 of record OY829520.1, on the reverse strand, counting down.
GGTTGTCTGCTAAATTTCATTAAAATCGGTTAACTGGTTTTTGAAATGACAATTTTCAACTTTTCTAAGTTGGTTAGGTTATTTAATTTCATTTTAGATAGTTTTCAGATCACGGTTACGTCAATAAAAGATACCTACTTAACTAACTACTACTAGCCCACTTTCTATTGACACAATCATGCGTTACTGAATCGCGTTGGCCCGCTTGAGTGAATAATCCCGCCCACCAAAGGATCGCTTTACAGGGATAAATCTGCCTTAGTACTTAGTGTTCGTATTTTGTTACTTACTTAAATACAAATAAAGTGTTTATTTAATTAAAAATTTCACAGTCCCCAGAGGGACCGAATCACTGTCCCACTCAATAGGACATTGACCATACGTACCTGATCATGTATCGCACGTTGATAGATTCGTCCCATTACTGAAATCTGGACCACCCTCATCCCCGTTATACCGTATCGTACCGTATCGCAGCCCATGCCCTTAACCTCTATATCCATCATTATATTGATAGATAGAACCATTTCTCTTCGACATCCCGTTACGAAGTTGCCGAAGTAACTTTTTATCTTTGATGCAACAATATAAATCTTAGATATTGGGAGATTGGGGTTGGTGATGAAGATGGGACAATTTGATTGCGTGGCTCGTGTTTCTGCCTATTTTATTTTGTTATTGTTAAGAATACATTTGAAACTGATATGTTCATTTTTTGCATCTTTCTTCTCGAACTGAACGTTGAATAGATTTTTTTATACGCTTATCATACAAAACAAAATACCGATAAATATGCCGTTATCATAATGTACCGGTAAAATTATGAGGTAACGGGATTTTGTTTAAATAGGTGGGGTAGGTAACAAATTATTTTACTGGTACTCTTAAAACATTACGTCTTGTTTGTGCTATATCCTATTCTGTTTTTCTTACATCGAGTTTTGAAGGGAGGGGGGTGTAGCTAATAGAGCGAGATGCCATCATATTTATTTCAGTATCTGTTGCTCGTTATTGTAATAACGTTACTTTTCAATATACCGGTAAACATGCAAATAACGGTAATTATTTTGGTATCTTTATATTTCCTTGCAAGCACAATCAACAAAAAGCTCAGTCAGGGAAAAAAAGTTGTATTAATCAAACTAAACTAAACTCTTCCGTTGCTACTGAGTGACTGACAGACAACGCACAGCCGAAACCCTTAGCCCTCTAGAAGGCTGCAATTTTGCATAGAGATTGTCTTTATGATGTAGACAAGCACGAAAGGGATGTTTTTTTCATTGAAAGATGGAGGTAAACGAGCAAGCTGGTCACCTGATGGTAAGCGATCACCGCCACCCATGAGAACCAGCAAACCCAAGGGAGTCACTAGTCCGTTGCCGACCTTTAAGAAAGAGAATAAACAGGATTATGCGCGTATGAAGTCGTGGGTAAAAGCTAGTACCAAAATAAAAATCGTATAGCAGCCAACTGGCCACTCTGCCGTGATTACGATCTCATACTCTTTACATACGAATCGGGCCGGTTTCGATTTGCGCTCATTTTATTTTACGACCGTATTTTGTGTTTTATTTATGAGCTCGGCACCGGATTACGAGGAACGGCTCGAGAATGGAGGGAAGTGAAAAAATGAACCACCACCATTTTGCGTGGAAAATGTGAGTGATTTATGTATTGGGTTCGCTTGCAAATGACGGTGTGGTCCATGACGATGATTTGAGAGATGTGACGAATGGATTTAGTATCAAGTGACGCGTTTATTCGTCATCTTCATGTTTTATTGATGGGGTTTAAGTTTTCTGTGGATTTACCTTTTTTTGTCATAAAAGGTACGTGCTTATTTATTTTGTTGTGTTGTTTTCGATTCGGGGTTTTCCACTGCTAAACCCAGATCTCTCAAACAGCCGGTCGTACTTTCAAAATTATTGTATAAGCAAGTACCTAAAGTAATAGTAATGAGAAGAGTCTTTATAACTAATTATGGTACCTATAAGAGTATCTTGCTCTTGAAACTATTGCTAGTATAATTTCTCTTAAACGAAAATTTCATAATTTTATAGCTGCATTACTAAATAGCTCAACCGCGCCACTTTTATTACACTTACAATACATAATAATTCATATACACAAATTAAATCCTTAGGTATAATGATAATAATATCGCGTACGTAAAACAACACAGAACAACTATGTTTTGGATTCACTTTCGAGCAAAGAATCGATTATTTCAAAAAATGTAACGTTTGTGTTACTTCCATATCTAAGCAAACAGAGTTGCAACTTAAAACTAATTTTAAGTAAGTTTTCATTATAATGAACGGCACTGCGAGCTTTATGCTCCTGCTGAGAGCTGGAAGAAAACATCATCACTATAACTTTTAACATGAAACTACCGTAAGACTCAATCATAGTCGGTGAGTGATCCGTTTATTTCACTATCATCACTATAAGTTCCACATTTATTACGCCTAAAACATAATAAAGCGTGTGAAAATCGCAAAACTTTTAAAACATTTTATATCAAACATTCTGGCAAACAAATTATATCCCACGAACATATTACAAGTACGTGTGTACGAAAAACCGCGACTCCCATTCGAAAATTATCTGGAACTGTGCAAGTTTTAGCATTCATGTTAGTGCCTGAGTGAGAATCTAATTAGAAGTTGCGCGGTATGTTAAATTGGCTCGCAGTGTACGGGTGTAATTTAAGCTTTGGTCTAGATTAGAACAGTTGAGGCACTTAACGTCGGAGCTGGCGAGATTGTTTCGAAAAATGTTGTTTCGCGGATGTTTCCGATTCCCTGTGGTGCAAAATTAAGTTATACTTAGCAGATAAATAAAACATAACCGCAACTTTCTAGTTAAACTACACCGTTACTCGCTTAGAGGACTATACATGCCTTCCTATACTATACATACAGTCCACTTGAAAGAATGTTTTTATTTGAATTGTTAGTTACAAATAAAGAATCATATTATGGAGAACACGTTGTCTTAGTTAAGGAGACTACATTAATAGCAATACTTTAGTATTGGACTTTGAAATGAAAAAGGGGTTTTTAATTTTTCTGGGATGAAATTATAATAAACTGCAAAGAAAACTGGAAACTTATGTTCGGGAACCCGCCGTACGAGCCTTATATAAGTTGACAATTCTGTCGTCATGAGACCGTCAGAAGGCACAAGTGTAAAAGAACATAATAATAATAATATTATTACCTGTTTTTTCGTAATCCTCTTGTTGTGGTGTTCAATAAAGAACATTAATTGGTAGTGTATTGTGTTGTCGTATGTGCACTTAGGTACACTCTTTCTTCTTAAGTCAGCAGCGCACTTGCGCCTTTTCTTCTTAAGATTGAAGAATAATCTTTCAACGCAGCGTTTTCTTCAAGTGTATTTTTTTCAGTGGCTCTCTGTGAGGCCGGTGTATCTGATGGCCGACTACACGGGCCATTGTTCCCTATGTAGCCGCTTTTCATACTTTATCACAATTAATTCCAGCTTCCGCGAGCCGTCAGTTATATTAACTTTTCGTGTTCTACGTTCATTCAAAAATAACGGTTAACTTTGTACAAAATCGTTTTAAACGTAGCTTCATTAGTGAGAGGTTATTTCTGCGTGTTATTTTTACTGACTAACCAGTCGGTTCATAACTATGTAAATTTTAAAAATATGAAATTAGCAAAGATCCAATTATGGTGAAACAAACGGATCACTAACGTATATAAATCAAGTTTAGGATTAGCCCGAAATGTTTTGAACTATACTCAAGAGCAATAAAAACGGGTCACTTTGTATGGACAATTCCATAAAAAGTGACCCGTTTTTGTTGCTCTTGAGTGTAATTCGTAGTCGCTCCTCCGGGCACGCACGCTTCGATGTTAGTTTAATTTCGTTTCATTGCCGCTGAGGCGTGCGCTCTCAAAGTAAGGACTACAATTCGACTTGTTACGCGATTCGTTTATTTCACTACGGACAAATTTATTCTTCCATCCAACTGCTGTCGTTACTCGGAGGTAAATATGCATCTGAGCCTTTGTCAGGCGTCAACCACCGGTTTTAATTATTCATTCGCAGGCTGTCATATTCATGTCTTGTCAGCTCTGTAAACTTCCCGGTATTCACGTTTCAGGTATTTAAGTTGACAGACTGCGTTGGGAAAAACTGATCAGATGAGAGTTGGGTGACAGATTTTTGTAATAATACGGGAGTTTCTGGAGACAATTGAAATGTTTGTGTTGCGAGCAAATGCTGATGATGAATGAACATTTATGAAAAATAAGAAACAAAAGAGTGTTGATCGAAAATTAAAAAACCCTCTTTTCCCCGGTGTTTTACGTTGTCCAGTGATAGCAGAGCCCTGTTTCTAAGCAAAATGTACGCAGTGTGGGGTCATTTTACATTTGTGTTTGATATGTACAGACAGACATAAAAATTTAAGATTATGAGAATTTTCTGAGTGGTTGTACTATAAGAGCTAGGTACCTTCATACCAAATTTAAAGTTTCTAGCACAACTGAAAGAACCCTTTAGGTATTCAGGGTACGGCAATTTATATGGAAACAACCTTTTTAATGACCGTATCTTTTGATTACGTTGACTTAGAAGTTTAATTTTTTCACAGCTTCAAGGGACTGCAGGCGTTCCACAGAAAAAGGGCATTGACAGACAAACGGTCGTACAGGCAGGCAGACAGACGGAAAACAAAGTGGATTCCGTTTTTCCTTTTGAAGTGCAAAACCCTAAAAGCAACTGACGGTGAACTGAAAGCTATTAATTTATAAATGCGCCAGAACACGGCGATGACAACTGATCATCCGCGGAATAATGCAAGGACTTAAAAATGCACGCGTACACGCATTATGCAAGGCTAGTGCACTGAATATTTTATTAAGCGTGTTTCGGTTCGCATGTGTCTTTTTCAGCGGACGATGTTTTTAATTCGTTAACGGGTTATGTTTAACTTTAGTTCTGTTGGTTGTGGTTACTGAACTGTCTGAGTTGTGATTTGACAGAAGGGGTTTAGTTAGCTGGTAGATAAAAACAAACCAATTTTAAATCAATAGAAAAAATCCGACCGCAATTCCAGAAAACAATATACCCTATGTCAGTCCTACAACTTAGACGAATCTAATGACAACACCCCATATGTCAAACGGATTGATATTCAAAGCGTGCCAAAGAATCGGACATACATACATACGCTCGAAAAAACGTAACCCTCCTTCGGCAGTCGGGTAATAGTTATTTGTTATACAAGGGTGCAAAGTTGTATTTTACCCGCGAGTGTGGAATTGAAACACAAGCAAGCGAAAGGATTCTATAGTCGAACCACGAGTGGTTCTAAAATAGAATCCTGAGCGTAGCGAGTGTTTCAACACACGAAGAGTAAAATACATTTGCACCCGTGTGTAACACAAAACTTTCACTACACTGTAGCGAGGAAAGCGCAACATGTAAAAAAACAGCTCATAAAAATAAATCTTCATCACTGGAATCACTATTTTTTTTACGATATTACAACAGAAAACTCTGGAAGTTGTGTATTTTTACGTGACTCGGAGTAGGTGAGAAATTTTTGTTGACAATGTTGACATTTATGACAATGCGTTTTGAAATTGCATCGACTCAACTTGTGCGTTCAGAATTATAATCAACATCATTATTAAAAAAACAAATGTTTCTCATAGAATTTTAAGGACCATTAAATAAAGCTAAATTTGGTATCTGTTATTAAATTCTCAAACCATTTATCATTTACTTAATGATAATTAATATCGAACGAACCATTATTATGAGCGTTTTACGTTTTGTTATCTGTCAAAAGCTACTTAAGCACGCTCCACTCCAAGGTCAAATTACTTTTCCCACTAGTGGATAAAATGCGATTTTAGCCGCTTGTATGTAGGGAGAAAGACGGCTTTCCGAGGTAGTGAGGGGAAAAAAAATATCTTGTGATACCTATTTTCAGAAGGTTCTCGAATGCCGTCCACGGACCGGGAGACGAGCTGTCGGTAGGCCTCCAATAAGATGGAGCAATGACCTAGTAAAGATCGCGGGACCGCGGTGGATGCGGAAAGCACAAGACCGATCTGAGTGGAGAGCCTTGGGGGAGGCCTATGTCCAGCTTGGACGTCTTTTGGCTGACATGATGATACCTATTTTGTCTGTTTTACATAAGTGTAATCGGACAGAGAGTAATCAGACACTTCGTGAATCAGGAAAAAATGCTATCAGATGGAAACATTATCACCAAGTGTGAAGCACTAAGAACTTTAAAAACGTTCTTTTTATACAACAACTTAATGTTAGCAAAGCAAACACGTCGGTCACCAGATGCTCAATGAAGTTACTTCTTCACGCTAAAACGGCTAGACGGATTTAGTACAAATTTGGAATGAAGATAGCAAGCTTAATTTTTATCTTGGAAAATTTAATACTTCCCGCGGGATACTGACCCCTACTTAGAGGCAACAACTAATGAAACTAAAATACAAACGTACCTATTTATGTGTGCGTGTACTTGCCTTAAAAAGTTCTTAAGAGAACTATCGAAGATATCGCCACAAGTTGATGTTTGCTGAAAATAATACGCACGGACATGACGAAACTACAGGGTTGTTTTGGAACTTAAAATTTTTAAATATGAAAAACCCCCGACGGAGGATTTTTTAATTCCGATTTAACTTTTATTTCTCACTTTATGAATAGGTATAATTCACTTTCAGGAAATAAACGGGCTCCCGTATTCTGGTTCCCGAACTTGGCCATACTGCAGACATCAATGGGCTGTCACGTTTTTGATTTGAACTTGACAAAGCCCCCCGATATTTTCATTTCAGAATGTAATATCTCAAAAACGGCTCAACCGATTTGGATGAAACATGTCTAAGAACCATTGTTTTAAAACCAGCTTTGAAATAAAATAAAACGCTTTCAAATCGGTTCAACCGTTTCAAGCTACGGTGCCACAGACAGCGACACAAACACACAGAGGGTCGAGCACGACTTTACGAATGCTGCGTCACGTAAAATCGAATAGTAAACGTTGTCGAGTTTGTATGACGTCTGGAACAGCGCCCGCCCGTGAGCGTATTTGGAACTAAAATTTTGTATGAAGTTTCTCGATCTCGATACGACCACCGTAACGTTACGCAGGATTCGACAAGTCGTGCTTGACCCACAGAGACGCAGACACACATATCAGTCAAACTTATAACACCCCTCTTTTTGCATCGGGGGTTAAAAAAGTCGTAAAGGGGAAGCCAAATGAGGATCAATTGTAACTCTTTTCATCATCCAGAATACGAAGGCGATTGACGAAGTTTGGTACAACGGAACTTGGGACAAGTCTTAACAATGGGCCGGGGTTGTTAATAATCTTGATTTGATGCCGAGAAATCCTCGCGACCATTAAGGTCAGTTATTTCAATAAATGTCTTGTTGAAAGAAACGAAGGGACTATTTAATCGGTCGGAGTATTGTTACGCTTTTGAGTTTCGAAATCGCGGAAGGGTAGCGTTGTTTGTGTTTTACATAAATCTTTTTTAATTTTACAATCGTTTAATATCTTAATCTCATTTTATTTCAACTAATCCAAACTTCTTTCCTACGTTTCACTTCAACACTAGACGTCAATTTGTTATAATGCATCCTCAACGCGTGCTGTTTTGAATGTCTCTTCTGCAGACTCGTCGCTAATAAGGTACCTACTTGTCCAATGTCAGACATTGCCCGAATATTTGGCTCTCTTAATGTTGTAGAACATTAAAACATTAAACTTACATTGCAATTTTTTATTCAGCTTCTAAATTCCGTCATGCGATTCAGTATGTATCATTACTAAACTAGTGGTCTTGCGACCTCGTTCTGGAACATTGTCTGTTTTTTTTAATCCAAAAAAACGAATCAACGAAAAATTCTATATAACTAGCAAACCTACTCAAAAAATTTCCAGAGAATCGGTTGAGAAATGCCAGCTGTAGAGGATAACAGCCGGACAGAAATTCGGACACACCAAAAAATGTAAGTAAGTAAGTAAACACTTTATTGTACAAAAAACAGGATAAAACACAAGCTCATGCACAATGTTTGTCAAAGCTGAATCTGAGACGTTTCTCTCACTTAGTTCGCTTGATCAACAACGATTAACCAAATGGCTGAAGTGTAAGTAAACACTTAAAAAGAAGAAGAAACAAAATGGCCCAATGTTTATTAAGATTTTTTTTTCTGTAGCCTCCACGATTTTCTATAAAGACTACAAGCAACAAATTTTATCTAAACAATTTTGTCTCTACAAAACAGATCGCATTATTTCACGACAAGTACAAACGAACTAGCTAAGCTCGCAACCTCCCACAAAGTTGCGTCAGTTTCCTTAAAGTCCACTTTTTTAGTTTGACCAAAACACGGAGCATTGGTGGACACAGACCATAGACAAAAGGAGATGTTATAATGTATATTATCGTCTTCATCATCATCATCATCACCAGACTTCATTACGTCCCACTGTTGGACACAGGCCTACAACTCTCAGGCTTGGCCTATAATAGTTCCCATAGTAATGTTTTCTTCCACTCGTTGTGTGTACCTCGTTTCCCTCGAATATTTGCAGAAATAACCCAACGAACTAGAAACATGAAGTTGAAAAACCACTGACATTTTCATTTCAAAGTTCAATATCTCAAGAACATCATAGCTTAAAACCATCTTGATTAAACTAACTATCGATAAAAAAAAGCCGTGTCTTAATCGGCATGTCTGTTTAGGAGCTACGATGCCACGCAGGTACACAGGTCAAACTAATAACACCCGGGGTTAAAAATGAAGTGCAGAGATACTTCAGATACAAAAAAAGCTAAAGGCTGCTCCTGTATATCTCCTCCAAGTGAGAAAACAAAGCCACAGCCCGCGTCCGACGTTCAAAGCGACAGGAACGACTTCCAAACTAAAACACAACGACCATTTCATTCAATTCGAAAAAGCGTAGTTAGGCACCTACCTACAACAGTCATGGTCGACATGAAAAAATTTAAACGTTAGAAGTTTGGTTTTTCACAGATTAATAATTCGTTTTCTAGCATTAAAAAGAAGGTAACAATCTTGATCATGTTTTTATATTGAAAAACTTTTTTTTTTATAAGTAACCGTTACGTATAAAACCATAACAATATAAATAAGTAACTAGCTTTCGCCCGCGGCTTCGCTCCCGTGGCAGAATTGCCTATAAAACAACAAAAAGGAGAATAAATAAACCTCATATATTATCCCCTGTTTTATTGATTTTTCTATTACAACGCCATCTATTATCGAGTAGCTAATTTCCTAACCTTAAACCAATAACCTGAAGCTTTAGTTCGCCAACTCACTCTAGGTGTCGCTTAAGTACCCAATTACCTCCTACATGGTGACATCTATTGTTGAGTAGGGAAACTGTTTACCCAATCAACACAGCTGTATGATAAACTGAAAACTCTTTCTAATTAAGGGACTAACTACACTACTCATCCAGAGATGTCACTAGTTTCTATGCATAAAACGATTGATTAATTTAATCTTGGGATTATTTATTAAATTGACGAAAGATGTGATTTGGAATAGAATGTATGCTTTTATTAAAGTCAATTAATATTATTTAGAATCAAAAATATTATTCTCATATCTATGCTTATAAAATATAGCCAATTAAGGCAATATTATAGTAGGTCTGGTACAAGGTACATTATAAAAGCTGTTTAATTCTTACTTGCTTACTTATTTTTAAAAAGCGTTTTTCAATAAAAATACGTCAAGACTGTTAAACTCTTTCTAATGCTAAAATAAACGAAGATTAGCGATTGCAGGTCCGCGTATTTAATAGGAATTAATTTCAGCATAAAGCTACTTCCACGCCTTCTATTGAAAAAGGGTCGTAATAACCTTTACTATTTACTACCATGAAACTACCGTGAGACTCAATCATAGTGAAATAAAACGGATCGCCTACCTATATTAAGTCAAGTTTAGAGCGAGTCTTTCGGTCTACCAAATTCGTAGGTGGGCATTGCGCGCTCATAGAAAAAGACTGACTAATTAGTCACAAATGTTATGCAGAAAACTTATAAAAAAGGTTTAACGAAAAGTTTATTTCACTATCCTTTCAAAATTAACCGAAACAGACGCTTCTCTCTTAACTCTAACGAAAACAAATATGTTTCCGCTTCCCCTCGCGATCACGATATCGTAAGAAGCGAACTTCGGTCACTTGTCTCGACAATTTAAGGATGGCCCCGAGATTAACACAGTTAATGGCCAACTTCCAACGTATTCTATTGTTTCTAACTCTTTGTGTCATTGTTCTACCGCAGTTCGGGATTTAGTTTTTTTGTCGACGCAGAGATAAAGGCTGGCTAGATTGGAAGTTTCTTAAAAGAAGAAACGTCAGCGTCGTGAGAATTGCATGGTCACAATTCCTACAAAACGCACCATGGCTCTAAGATAAATAAATAAATATTAAATGTCATGGGACAATTGACACCAATTGACCTAGTCCCTAACTAGGCAAAGCCTGTACTATGGGTCATGTACTGTACTATGGGCTGTAATATGGACAAAGGATAAACATACTTATAAAGATAAATACGTACTTAAGTAAATTTTACGCCTTAATGCCCTCTTGCACCAAAAAATTAACCCAGTTTTTGTTTTGAATCCAGTTTATTATTGTTATGAACAAGAAATCAGCAAATAAATTTAGTTTCAATTAATTCTAACGCAGTCAAGTTTCTAATTGTAACTGTAGGAAAATTTGCGAAATGATAGAATAAGCGTACGAAAATAACTCAATTCAAATGTTATGAATACGTCCAATCAATCAGATGTTATCATTAAATCTGAATAATTTTCGAATGCTTCGCTGAATTTGGCCTATTTAAAACAATGGCTATTTGCTTTGTACGGGTTTGTTGCACGAATTTTGAATAAAACATTAATGTTACAGTAAATTATGATAATTTCTGTTTGAAACAAAATATTTTTAATTTTTGACAGAACAAAGAATGTTATGCTTTTTTCATGACCGCGGGTGTTATTCACACCAATTTAATTGATCGATCTTCGATACTTTCTGTCTTTCTTTCCACTTATTGTTCGACATCGATCGATTGGAATTGTAATAACACTAAACGTAGGTATTCCATTTGTAAAAACGAAACAGTTTTTTATGTAAGATCAATGAATCATTACGGAGGTTCATTATCTTTGCACTAAAATCAATTAATTAGCTCACCTGCGATCATATCTACGTGTAAGAGTCGTTTCCAATATTCAATGTGTCTCTTAATGTTGATCTACTGACGAATTCAATAAACATAAAATCCAAACATCGACAGATAGTAAGCAGAGATTGGACTGCCTACCGACAGTAGAGATTGAATATTGAGAAAGGCTGTAAGGTAACTAAATAATTACGTCTAAAATTTCTTTAACAATCTATTCTACTATAAAATAAACTCTCTCTTTGATCATACATTACCGTCTGTTTTTCTCACTTGTAGCCTTTAACCCTTCTCATACACCTTCTAGAATGTTCTGAAGACAGGAGTATAACTTGGTCTGGAAAGGCCTTAAAATAGGTTTTCGGGAAATGATGCCATGTGATAGTAGGTGTTTTGAAACGGCCGTAAATCATGTTTCAGTCTGCTGAAAACGCTCACAACTACCATACCATAAAACTAAAAACTGATTATGTCCATAACCGATCTTCGTAATACTACAATAATTATCAAGTGCTAAAATCGTCTTTCCAATCAAGACACTGGACAACTAAACTGTTCTAAATTTGGCCTATTAATAGGACGGAACTGACAGGCGCAGAGTTCTGCTTCAAATTGCGTCGAAGCTACAATTCTCGGAGTAGGCATTAAAATTAAAGAGATCTTTTAAAATTAGTGGCTCTATGAGCTGTAGAGTAAAATTGTTTCATACGGCTTACTAACCGATTGTCAAAAATGTCTGTTGCTGAAAGTTGCTGGTAGAAGAAAACCTGGTTATAGACGAAATTCATGCCTGAGGAACATACGGGAACGGACTGGAATCCCGAATGTCACCGAGCGGTTTCACCTTGTCAATGACAAAAAGAAAACTGCTGAGCTGAATGCCAAACTTTATTACCTAGTTGAAGAGGCACCACAAGAAGGTTTTAAGTCATTTAACATAGCAAAGTTATTTGTTCAAATACTCCCAATATAAGTTATCGACATAGCTCAAAGAATTAGCAAGCTGAAGTGGCAGTGGGCCGGTCATATCTCGCGAAGAACCGACAACCGTTGGGGGTAAACGTGTTCTTGAGTGGAGACCACGACTCGGCAAACGTAGTGTAGGACGGCAGTCCTCTGGTCTGAAGGTCGAGCACGACTTTACGAATGCTGTGTAACGTAAAGTCAAATAGCAAACGTTCGCAAGTTTGTATGACGTTTGGAACAGCGTCGCCCGTGAGCGTATTTGGAACTGAAATTTAGTATGAGGTTTCTCGATCTCGATACGATAACCGTAACGTTACGCAGCTTTCGTAAAGTCGTGCTCGACCCTCAGGTGGGATGACGATCTGAGAAAGACTGCAGGCAGATGCTAGAGCTACGACGCTCATTAGGGGAGGCCTATGTCCAGTAGTGGACTGAAATAGGCGATGATGATTTTGATGATAATGATGAATTGTAGTAGTAAAGTATTAGTAAAATTAATAATAATCTTGAAGACTCCATTTCAATCGCATCTCCATCCCGAACTCTGTAGTTGGCTACAAAATGTACCCCTGACAAATTGACAGTGGAAGTCCTCGACGACAGTCGTTATTATTGCCTCCAATATGCAATCGAAGTTCCGCGGTAATACTGATCTATTTCTAACTATTTCATTGGATACTGTATTAAGTAGTTGCGGAAGACTATTGTTGTTGAAATTGGCCGTTGGAAATTAGGGTGGGATGAGAGTTGTTACTCAACTTGAAACGAAATTAACGCAAGTCTGAATATTTAGTCGATCGAGTTGCTTTACAAATCCATATTTTGTAATTTGTCACGAGTTTTTCGGTGATGAAAAACATTGTCATCAAATCTGCACACTCCTGCAAAGCAATTCAATGGTTCCCAATCCGTACTGGGCCCTCTCTAAGACGTAAAATAAGGCTGGTGATGATGATTCTTTGATACAAAAAAACAGCCAATGTTTCTCCCCCAACATCAAGAGTTACCTGCAAAGTAGAGGCCTAACGGCTTAAATTCCAACAAACGGCTTCAGACCCACAGATTTATCTATTTGCCGCAATAATGGCAATTAAGGCATTTGTTCAGGCTCTACCTGGTACGATTATGAACGGATTGTGTAAGCTCAGCATTAATTTGTTCTCGAGTAACGGCCTACTGTTACTATTTAAGCTTTTGCTGGGATAATTGTGAAAGTCAATGACGGTTTTAGAAGTCTATTCTTCGCTGTGAAAATATTCAGATGAAACTATTTACCATGAAACTACTGTGAGATTCAAATCTAGTGAAATATCAGCTTCATCTTTATCATCAAGCCGGGAGACGTCCACTGCTGGACATCCGGCTTCCCCAAGGATATCCAGGACGATCGGTTTTGTGCTACCCGAGCGAATGACAATGTCAATCATTATTATGTCGTCTGAGTTCGGTCCTACATGCAGAAATGCCGTTGGGCTTATAAAAATACAGGATAGGGTTGCATTTAAGTACTCATTGTTTTCTGACACAGTGATCGGCTATCGGATATATTTGAACGTGGCTTTTGGTTTGTTCTGTATTCTGAGGTTCGGTGTAATATTTCGTTTATCTGGTATTGAAAGTGTTTTTAGGGTCCCGTACCTTAACCTTGAAACTGTGAAAAAAATCAAGATTTTAAGTCAACTTAATCAAAAGATACAGCCATTAAAAATTGCCGTGGTATCAAAACCTGTAGGGTACTTCTATTAGTTATACTAGAAACTTGAAATTTGGTACGAAGGTAGCAACACTACTGAAATAAGTCTGAAAATATCAATTTCTTGTCACTGTCTGTATAATGTCAAACACCAAATATAAAGTGACCTCACAATTACTGCATGCATTTCGCTTAAAAGCGCAAGACTGGACAGTTGAAAAAAATCGGAAAAGCGGGAAACATCTTAAAGCCTCGTTTCTCGTAATAGTAAAACTATTTTGTAACCACATTTTCATCAAATATTCATTGCGTATACAGTCCACCCTATAGCTGAGGATTAGCAGAGGGCTAAGGGAACTGGTTCAATGTGCAAACAGAAACGACTAGATATGTCAACGCCTGTATCAACTCAATCAAAAAGACAATTCCAAAACAATATACAAATTTGTTAAATTGTAGCACTTGTAATTTTTGTGGTATAGGGGCCAGGTCACACAATACGCCAATAAACTCCAATGTCGCAAAGCTTTTACCGCCACTGCAACTAAGTGTAGTTGCACTTAAACCGCCCGTTTTTAACGGCGTCCTAGTTACATGTCCGAGTCTAAATCAGCCTGAGTGCATGTATGTATGTATAGACGACCGTACCCCCCGAACCATTTACCTAATCCCGTGACGGACGGCCGGGCGATCTTTTATTTTCTGTCGGTTTGAAATTTTAAGTGAGGATTTGAAAGTTCAATGGGATTCAGGTTTGTTTGTTCAGTAAACTGAGGTAGTTAATTGGGGTGTGTGGTTTGATTGCGTCTTAGCGCCACTTGTTGTTAAAAGTGAAACCTAAGTCTTAAAACTAGGTTTAAGCCTGGCAGTTCAACACATTTTGACACAAATAACCTGGAGTTTAACACTAAAACTGTGTTTAATTTTAATTAACCCCTGACAAAAAGAGGGGTGTTATAAGTTTGACCTGTATATCTGTGTATATTGTGTCTGTGTATCTGTGTACCGGTGTACCTGTGTATCTGTGTATCGGTCTGTGGCGTCATAGCTCTCAAACGGATGGACCGATTTCGAAGCGGTTTTTTTTAATCGAAAGCTAGTTTAATCGAGATGGTTCTTAGTTAAGTTTCATTAAAATCGGGTCACCCGTTTTTGAAATATATCGCACTTTGAAATGACAATGTCGAGGGTTTTTCAAGTTTTCGACGTTGGTTATTTTATTTTATTTATGTTTATTAAAAGTATTAAACTTTTAGCAGAAAAACACTAAGTCCCCAACTATCAACTCGGGTAATATAACTTTTAATGACTCTTAAGTTACTTTAAAAATATTAATGAATAATAATTGTCCTTTACAGAGAAAACCTCACTTAATTTAAAATGCACTTTGTTGCGTTCGCAACCAACATCATAATACTAATTAAAGTAAAAATTATTTTTGTTGAATCGCTTACATTATGGATGAGCGAGCATTAATTTGCGTGTATATTTGATTTAAATCGTGTTGGAATGAATAATAAATGAAATTGATCACTTCTGTACATACTTTACAGTAGGTACCTACTTAATTAACAGTTTTAAATGAAACACGAATTTACGGAAATACTGGATATTTTTTTCTTCGAAACTAGTTATGCCCTCGACTTCATCCCTGGCATTTGGTTGTTTTTGTTTCTCAATAAAATCTTGTCAAAATCAAAAAACCGGACAAGTGCAAGTCGGACTAGCGCACGAGGGTTCCGTAGAAAGATTTTAACGCTTTTCCCTAGTGTTTTAGGAAGTCCAGTGTTAGCAGAGCCGTGCTCCTAAGCAAAATGTACGCAGTGTGGGGTAAACTTATATTGGTCTGCGAAATGTACAGAATGACAAAAAAATGTAAGATTTTGAGACTTTTGTGAGTAGTTGTGTTAGGAGCTACCTTCATACCAAATTACAAGTTTATAGGACAACTGGAAGTACCCCTTAGGTTTTTGGATTTCGGTAATTTGTATGAAAATAGCGTTTTTAATGACTGTATCTTCTGATTGCGTTGACTTAGAAGTTTGATTTTTTCACAGCTTTAAGGGACCGCAGACATGCGTATTTGATATTAATTTCAGCATGCTACCTCCACGCGTTCCAGAGAAAAAGGGTCTTGACAGACAGACAGACAGACAGACAGACAGACGGAGAACAAAGTGATCCTATAAGGGTTCCTTTTTTTCCTTTTGAGGTACGGAACCCTTAAAATGTTCTAATAATAATGACACGAAAAAAGGGTCAAGCGATTTTCGAGTTTTTGCGATGCTAATATTATACGAATATATTATATGAATGTCGAACCGCTTTCAACAAAATGAGTTACTTTTTTTAATTTTTAGAAACACGAGTTTTATTTAGCTGATGTCCAGTATCTCAAAAACGACTAAACCAATTTTGATAAAACTTTAGCTACTAACTACGATCACACACATAGGGAATGCACACGTCAAACTTATATACCTATTAAATCCCTATCTTCGTGTCTGTGATTAACTAAAGTCTACTCATTCCTATGGTAAAACCGACTACTTTTTTGATAGCAAACTAGCAAGGAGTCACCTGATGGTAAGTGATCACCACTGCCGGTAGACACCCGCAACCCCGGGGTCGCCAACCTAGAGAGCTAGGATGGAATGCCTCAATATCAACTTTTACGCTTCCTGATAAAAAAAAAGTTTATTTCAGCTGTTACACCGCAACGTCTTAACCTCTTGATACGCAGATTGTGTCCCATTTCAGTTTGATTTGGTCCCGATTATGCACACTTCAGGTTCTCGAGTTTTATAGACCGTAAAAATCCCGAAACAAAGTGGACGAGTTAAAATTGCAAGGCGACACGTCAGCTCAACCTTTGAGACTTTCGGTTTACGGAACCCTAAAATTTTAGGTGACACTTGGGGGGGGAGTTTATTCACTCGAGCGAGACAACGTTATTCAGTAACGCGTGTGTAGATTTGTAGAAAGAAGGCTAGTTAAAATGCGTTTAAATGCTTGGCGTAAAAAGAACCTGAAGTATTGATTTTGATTTTTCTCTAACCAAAACGAACAACCAATTATTTGTTTTTCATTTCCTTCAATCGCAGTTAAAACGTTCGTTCATATTCTGCTACAGAGGCTTTAAAAATTCCGAGACAGGCCTGACTTAAAAAAATATCTATCAAAGATTCTGTTCACATTCATGTTTTCATCTTCGGGTAGGTACTTAAGTCTTTAATTATGGGTAGAAATATTAATCCGTTATTTCAAGAATTTTTTCGTGTATCTGTCTGTTAGTCTGTGACATTGTAGCTTCAACGCGGACGGCCCAATAGGTGCGGATGCGTTTATTTGCTTATTTAATCGCAACGGTTTTAAACTAGATTTAATCTGATTCGATCTTTGAAGTTTCAATTTGAGTGTGAACAGTACAGTCCTTCAGTCATGTTTGTAGGTCACAACTTTTTCAATTCATGACACACGTAAATTCAAATTAAAAATTTTATTCAGCATTATAGGCTGATTGGGTCATCTATCAACGCACAGCTCAAACCGCTGGACCTAGAGACTTGAAATTTTGCACATTAACTTATGCAGTATAGTAGGCATCCACTAAGGAAAGATTTTTGGGAATTCCATCCCTGAAGGGGTGAAAAGGGGGATGAAGTTTGATGATACAATATAAAAAGTAGAATGTTGGAAAAAAAGCTTAAGCTCATCTAAAAGACTGCACACTTCACCCAGTCTTACGATTTATCGATTTGTCGTTCGTTTTCGATCGTTCGTACACTTATTTGCCTCTAAATTTAACAATAAGTGTTATTGCTGCTTTATAAAGACTGGGGAGATTTTATTCCTTGAATACAAATAGCACTTTAACGAATGATCGGCGACATACCAAAAACGCGGGCGGCATTTAAAAATCACGAAGGTTTACGATACATTCAATCCTTTTCCACTTCAAAATAAAGGGCGTTGAAGATCCAATTTGAGTTGGTACTGTAAGGAGCAGGTCGCTACCTGTTTGTTTGAGTTAGTATAATTTCGTCTAAAGCCACTGGTCTAATACGCTTTTCGTCTAAACATGTAATTATCATGTCGTCTAAATTAAAAGTGGTCGAAATAGCAACTCGTCTATTTACCGACTAAACAGCAGTTAAATTAGATTAAATTAGGTTAGGTAAGGTCGCGGAGCTCTTATTCTGTGTAGTTTAGGCGCTTCCCACCTTGTCGCAACTCTAACCCAACTCATGCTGTTTAGACGAACTGACACTTAGAATAGTCTCTAAATAGACGAGTTGCAATTTCGACCAGTTGCTACATCCACCATTTGCTTTTAAGACGAAATGATACTAACCTGTTTGTTTATGGTGCCAAGTAAGCACAGATAAATTCATTATTTGAATTTGAAAGAACACAAGGTGTTAGCAACCAAACAATCAAATGCGAGATCCTGACAAGATAACTTTGTTAAAAAGTCGTGTATTCGCTTGATTCTGAAGATAAACCAAAGTTAGGTTAGTAAAGATAAAGGTAACTCAAGAAGTGTTGATTTACTGTTAGGATTGCACATCTCATAGCCAAGCAGTAGCTAACTATCACTCCATCACCCAAACAGCCGTGTCTATTAATAGGCCAACAGTAGACACCCGACTATTTCGTTAACAAGTAATTTTTATCTCACCAACTGAACCTTCTAGCGAATTGGATTTTATCATACAAATTTTGTGCAAGAAATCCCAATATTTTTTTTTGTTTGATTGTATTTTTATGGCTGTTTTTATAGAACCATCAAAATATCAGCCACCTGCGTCCAAAGTCAATTCCGAGTATTGAAAATAATGTAAAAATATGGCTACCATTATGTCGATTACTTTCACAATCTTTGATATCTTAAGACATAAAATTATAAAAATTTGATGTCTTAAGAGGTGTATGGAATTTAAAATTTTTGTGCTCTGCTTAGTTGTTTTCACCAGTGACAATTCCATCTATAGTATATGATATACAACTATTTCCTCCAGGATATTGATTTAAGTAGCGAACCACTACACTGCACTAAGCAAAGAGGGGGGCTCAGGGGGGCGCAGCCCCGCTCAACAAGAGTTATACAAATACTTCTTTCCACAACTATTTCCTTGAGGATATTGATAAGTAGCGAACCTCTACGCTGCAGTATGCAGAGTTTATAGTAGGCGTAGCCTCCCGCAACGACCAAATCCAAAGAAAAACATCTGTTAGGCTCCTAATGCTAGGGAATCATCATCATCATCAACCCACAGCAGTCCACTGCTGGACATAGGCTCTCCCATGGCGCGACACAACACTCTGTCTTCGGTCCCTCGCATCCATCAGCGCCAGCAACCCTCTTAAGGTCGTCCATCCATCGTACCTAAGGACGCCCCACACTACGTTTCCCCGTTCGTGGTCTCCATTCGAGGACTCTTTTGCTCCACCGTTCATCGTTTCTACGATATACGTGGCCAGCCCAACGCCATTTCAACGAACTAATTCTTTGACCAATGTTGGCTAAGAAATGGCTCCTCGTAATTAAAACGACCAAAACGCCATCATCCTTGACGAGGCCACCGTATCGTCAACTAGAAATAGACTAACAGTAAAGTTACATTCGTCATCATCATCAGCTTATTTACATCCTACAGCTGGGCACAGGCCTCCTCTCACAGTGAGAGTGTTTGGGCTATATAGTGTCCACGCGGGCCAAGTGCAGAGTGATAACTCAAATACACGCCCACGTTAAAATTACAAAATGTAATTTCGCACATAAATTCTGAAAAACTCGGAGGTGCGAGCCGAGGTCTGAACCCACGACCAAACCATATTGAGAGGCCATAGGTCAAACTACCAGGTTACCACGGACACGCTATAGTTGCGTTGTCGAGCACCAACACACACCACCACATACATTCCGTCTGTCCGTCTGTCTGGAGTATAATCATTAATTTAGCTCTGGACAGTCGGTGACGAGCACGATGGATGAATGATCATGGTTTACCTAGATGCGAGTAGTCTGGAAGCAATTACCTAAAAGGTTACATTATTGAAGAGGCATTTCATCTTAGCTCTCTAGGTTGGCAACGCATCTGCAAACCCTCCGGGGTTGCGGGTATCTATGGGCAGTGGTGATCACTTATCACCAGGTGACCAACTTACTCGTTTGCCTTCCTCATCGTATAAGAAAAAAAAAATGTTTCTAAAATTCTTAAACAGAAATGACACTTCAAAGTGGCACTATTCCTGGAAAAAGGAAGAAAGTTTTGGGTTGCGTAGGTTAAATTTTCGTGTGCCCAAGAGCCTCTCTAGCCAGCTACCAGTACTTTAAATTTTTTGTTTGTCCAAAACATACAAAAGTAGTGCAATATTTATATCCCTATTAATACCTGGATTCTACTTTGAAGGTGTTCTTATTTCTTCAAAAGCAACAGGTGGAAAATCAGGTATCTCTAATGGTGTATAATTATTTTTTAAGGTACGCCGTAAATATTGTCTTCTTCAATGTAATGTAAATAATCCGTTGGTATTTTCATTACTGCACAGTGTTTTTTTTTACTACGTTCATTATCTCATCTAGTTTAGTTCACCCGCTTTAGTTCGGGTATGAATTTGACCCAGTTTCTAAACTGCAGAAAGATTGATTTAGTAGTTTAAAGCGCGCAGTAACCTAGTCTGAAAAAGCGTATTTTTGAGTCACAACAAAGTTTTCTCATTTCCATTTCAATTTTAGAGCAAGACCTCGGGACGGAATTTTAAATCTGAAGTTTAATTTGAATTATTAACCGACTGTCTAGGACAACTATTACAATTTTAGAAGTGAACGTTCAAAAACACGAATCAAACCCTAAATTTACGAAAATTTAGAAATTATAAATTGCGTCCGACGGTTTGTTTTACTTTAATTTACAGAAAATTTTATTGACAAAACACATCAGACATGGCTGTATGAATTTAGTTTCCTTTGCCTTTCCTTTAAGGGATGAATTTTATAAAAAAAATATTGAACGGTTGTCAGACGCGAGGATTGAATAATGTTACGTACAACATTATCAACTGTTATCGTAGGACATACAATACATCTATGCTTAAGACTTAAAAACTGACGAATTCCAGTATTCAGATAACACAGCCGCAGGTAAGGAATTGTCCACTCCTTAGTGCTGTGAAGATACCTAATGACGAAAGAGCGAAAACGCTTTCAGCTAGAGAATAACTTAATACTATTTGCTTACAGTGCAGTTGGTCATGCATCATGTAGCACTGCAGTTTCCGAGTTCGGAACCTTGTTCTTTCTCTCCAATAGCTTTATTTGACAGTTGATTTACTGCCAATATTCCAAGTTAAATCGATAAGCGTTTAGGCTAAAACATCATGTTATAGTGTCATTCTATGGAAATTGCTGACATAGTTTACATAGCCTAATTAAACCATCTTCATCCTGGTACTTAAGCCATGATCATTAAGCATGAGCTGGCAAGAGCTGGAGGTTGCAGCGCAGGATCGTTCCAAACTGAGAAAAATGCTGAAAGCCCCTGATTAGGGACATGATGATGAGGATGATGATCCTAGAATTAAATTTGGCTCCAATGTTCATTATGACAAGTATCATCAATAATTTTATCAACATTTCAGTCGGAAATCATCAAAGACAAAGAAGTTTATTGCCAGAACATAGAAAATATAATAAATAGCTTTTGCCCGCGACTTCGTCCGCGTGGAATAGTGACTTCCGGCAGATTTTTGGTTCTTCCCACATAGTTCCCGTTCTTGCGGGATTTTCGGAATGGTTTCGAAAGTTTCGGAATGTTATATAGCCTATTATAGCCTTCCTCGATAACTGGACTATCCAACACAAAAATAATTATTCAATTCGAACCAAACAAACAAACTCTTCAGCTTTATAATATTAGTATAGATAGGTCCTAGTGGTACGGATGATCTTATGTTCTACCCTAACTAGGCGTGCAATAATAAGAATAATAGTTCTCTCCCAGCATTTAACAACATGGCACAGCACACATACATTTTCAACTTTAACAAGTAAATACCTACGCAACTAGGAGAAAATAAAAAAGAAAGGCATTTAAAATCATTACTTATTACTAATTATTAGCATTATAATACAGTCGGTTAATTATTATGTCAGAGTATGCCAGTATTAAACTGACAATATTATTGTTATCACAAAAGTTTCACAATACTTTTATGAAACTCATTACATAAAATAAGTATTATCATTCTTATTATTATCCTTATCATTAAAAAAGTCTTGAACTGAACATTGAGAACTGTTGGACATAATACATAATTATAGTAACAGCCTTATGAGCCTTATCACACTGGCGATTTGCTAGTGAGTTTTGTATTGAGACGAATGTATTGTACTGAGGAATGTTCGAAATTTGAAAACGCGAAGCAAACATGAAAAAGATTAGTTCGAAAAACTGGATCAGCCTTGTTACCTTGTTCGGTTGGTGCCAAATAATTATGTCAGGCGGAGTAGGTATATGTTATCTTATATTTTGCTATAAAACAGTACCGTGACTGACTGACTGATTGATATACAACGCGCAGCCTACACCACTGGACCTAGAGACTTGAAATTTGACAAACATGTACCTTGAGTATTCTAGAGGTGCACTAAGAAGGAATTTTTCGAAATTTTCACGGGACAGGAAGTTCTATTTGATATATTTCACGGGGCATAGGTAAGCTAGTTTTTTAATAAGACGAGCAATTTTCTTGATAAAGCTCTTTTAATAAAAACTACAATGACAAATAGCCCCGTCGCGCTACTTTGGCAAGAGCATGTCATAATAATTTGCATCAAATAAGCCTGCTCCGCAAACATGTTGGCTTATCAGTCTGCTGCATTATGAGACGCCGTTCAGTTTGAATTATTGCACCATTATTGTGCAAATTTCGTGCATTTACGTACGTATCGCGTACTAAGGTGGACCCTAATGTATTATGCAGCGAAAAATATGCTTTGTGACATCAAAAGTATTTTACTTTTACCGCTTAATCGCCGTGTTTCGCGAATTTTAAATGAGCTACGGCAAAACCGGTCTTTGTGACTGCGTCTGAGAATGTTGCAAATTTTCGTAGCTTGCCAACGTTTGTCGCACCGACAGGTAACGAAGTTACTCTTCAAATTTACATAGTCGCAGATTTTTTTGCGAGCGCAGTCACTTGGTGTGACATGATGACGTTTTTTTAAAAGACTCCCATAATAATTCTTACTTTTTTCATCTCGGCGTTTTATGTAATTCGATTTCAAGCGAAATTTCGAAAGTTGCTGCCGTCGTTGGTTTCTATCGAATATAACGTGGATTTCTGCGCGAATATAACGTGAATACTGAATACCTCGGTTATTTGCCAGCGATTTGCATGCAGGTACATCGCTGTTAAATTTGTATTGGTTACTGAATAGACTCTGTATAATTGGAAGTTATTGAACGAGTTGCTGTTGCGCTTAACAAGAATTAAAACGGTGTCCACAATTGAAGTTTACAACGTGAAATACCTTTTTGGGATTAACGTTACTGCGTTTTATATTTTTATCGTTAAAAGTTGCGAGTTGTAGGACCAGACCTTGTGCTAGGTCCGTCCGGATCGCTACCACTATCTTACTCGCTGATCCTGCCGCTAAGTTGCAGTGCTTGCACTGTTGTGTTCCGGTGTGGAGAGTAAGAAAGCCGGTGTAATTACGGGCACAAGAGGCATTTCATTTTAGCTCTCTAGGTTGGAAACGCGTCTGCAAACCCCCCGGGGTTGCGGGTGCCTATGGGCAGTGCTGTTCACTTATCATCAGGTGACCTACTTGCTCGTTTGTCTTCCTCGTCGTATAAAAAAAACACAACAGTGCAAGCACTGCTGCTTAACGTTTCTTGGATATTGTCCTTGACCTCATTAACGGTTACGGTGCTAGAGTAACAATCGCGGTCCAAGGTCAAGGTCAAAATTGAAAAAATCCAACTCTAATATGAAATCCAAAAAAAAACACATTTGTATCTAGATTTAGTACCTTTTGTATTGAAATATCATTTCACGATTACCGCACTTCACGAATCCCCTTTTTCCCGTTACGATACATTAGCAGACACCGACATTTTAAAATAAAAAAGTCCTTTTAATTGCCAAATAATTCCTACCGGGAACAGAACTCGTATTACGACTAAGCGATTTTTAATCCCACCAAGTGAACAATAGGATTACGAGATCGTTACATTGATAGATATGTTATTGTGGATATAAAGAGAGGCGTAAAACCCGTTAATGTGGGCTTTGTATGATCCATGGCATGATTCAATATACAAAAGAACGTTTTTGTTTCAGTTAATTTACGAGTATTACCTACACCCATAATGACTGGCTGTTAGTTTATCTCGTTGTACGCCTTACATAAAATTGTAATTTTAGCATTATTTCAACGAATAATGATTACACATGACAAAACAACAGCGATAGCCATTTTTTTAACCCCCGACGAAAAAGAGGGGTGTCATAAGTTTAAAAAACAAGTATTCGAAAAACTTTATTTTTAGGAAAGCAAAGGAGCAAGTGGGGAACCAGACGTGATGGTAAGGATCGCCACTGCCCATAGATACCGGCAACCCCGGGGGGATTGCAGACGCGTTTCCAACCTAGAGAGCTAAAATTAAATGCCTAGTGAAAAAAAAAGTTAGTTAAGGGTCCCTCGGAGCGCGAGTTCGACTCGCAGCCAGTTGTTCCTTACAAGTGTAAATTCGAGATTAAAGACAAAATCCAACCCCCCCTTTCTCTTCGTACAAAGTCTACCCCTTCTAAACAAATATGCAAATACTTGAGCGTAAATGGCTCAATATATCAAGTTAAACACGCATTGTCTTGAATAAAATATCAGTAGCACTGTTACTGGGGCATAGGATTGTTCTCTGTTTTGTTCGAATGTGCAAGGACGATGAAACACTGAGGACCGCCAGTGAAAACAATAGCCTCGCTGCAGTTCGTTTCACTGAAGAGAGGTATCTTAACGGTTTCGCTGCCACCCCTGTGGCCTGAGAGTTTTCAGGGGCCGCATACGCACATGTGCGTTCAAATTACCTGTAAAATGGCGACGGAGGCACAGGGTGAAAGTCAGGAAAACGCATATACGCGTTGTCCACATCATTGCGCTTTCATGTTCATCGTGCGTCTTCAACTTACAATAAAATTCGTCTGGCGTCAAACAACTGTCATGAAACAGTTATGTTGTCATCATTAAGAAAATATTATGTAAGCGATTGTTAAGTTAATCGAAACTTATAATGTGATAATGGTTAGGGTTGTGTCATCCAATGACGTTACATATATATACAAAAGAGGTAGACATTATAGGCAATGATTTCTTATGTTCTCACAGCACGGATGGTAATTGATCCGTATTTTTTACCAAAATAAAACAATTTGCTTTGTTGACAAACGTCGCTATTAATAACAATAAAACGCGATTAGGATTTTATAACCATGATATTTCTTTTTTATGCTGCATAAAAACCAATCTCAGTTTCATAGCAGTCGTAAATGGAACACTGGCTTGACATTTTTATTGTTCAGGCTTACAACTAACACGGAATCTTGCATTTTCTTGTAAACTAGCGCATTTCTTACGCCATTACCATTATTTTATTTATCTACACACGATCATAAGTCCTCTATTATGTGTTCAAAGGCCATAGGTAACGACCATCATTACGATAGTGACAATTCATCTTCAAAAAGCAATACAATTTTAAAAAATAGGATTCAATAAGAAAAAAATTATCGATACAAAAAGTCAGTTATGTTTTTTTTTTTAACATAAACAAATATACCAAGCTAACTTCAGTCAAATTCGTGACAGGTTTATTATGCCTAGAGTACTTTATCAAGTATGTAGATAAAGTAATGCATGTCACTTACTACATAATCAGGCCTTAAAACACTCGTGTGATCCTATTATGAAAGTCAGTTTCGCCTCGTTTCATAAAAACGCACTAGCGTTTTATTTTAAGGACCCTCATTGTGTAACAGTTGCAATAAATTGTGACACAATGCATTGAAAAATTCGTTAGGTTCAGCCAGTTAAGTATGGCTTAATTGGTGGAGCGTGGTACGGATTACCGAGGATGCTGGTTCAAGTCCAGCTGCTTAACTGATTTTTCTTTGCATTGTCATGGTATGTTGAACAACAAGGTATTTGGTTTTTAAAACTACTATTGTTTTGCTTATTGTTTTCAGCCCTACTATTCTTTTCATTCACAAGTTACACAGAGGGCGATGGAGAGGGCTATGCTCCGGGTTTCTCTGCGGGACAGAATCAGAAATGATGATATACGCATCAGAACTAAAGTTACTGACATAGCCCGAAGAATTGCGAAAAGTGGCAGTGGGCGGGGCACATTGCTCGCAGAACTGATGGCCGATGGGGTCAGAAGGTTCTCGAATGGCGTCCTCGGACCGGGAGACGAGCTGTCGGTAGGCCTTCGACAAGATGGAGCGCCGACCTAGTGAAGATTGCGGGACTGCGGTGGATGCGGAAAGCACAAGACCGGTCTGAGTGGAGAGCCTTGGGGGAGACCTATGTCCAGCAGTGGTGGACGTCTTTCGGCTGACATGATAATGATGATAATGAAGACTTTTTCATTCTACCCGAAATTATCCTTTGATAAAAACTGTGTTTGTCCTTCATCATTTCTTACTGGATCCAAGGTAAATATTATAGGTAAGTACATCTCGTACACGGTGTGTTACAAAATCTCTGCTCTCTTCAGCGCATCAAAAAAACTTTTTTACCTTATAAATTTTAGATTGGTTATGCAAACGTTCGGCTAATGAAAACAAAAAAAAATACTTTTGCGCTCCCACGGTAAAGAAAAACAGAAAAAAACATACAGCCAATTTGGTCAATTGTTTTATAGGCGAGCCAGCGAACTAGTTACTTCAAATCAGCGGCGCGAGAGTACCTGTTACCACAGTAAATCTATACAGAGAAATACGTCTCGATCGCGGTCGCGCTTAACAAATTCTCATACCATTTGATACTTAAACGCAAATGCTATCGAGACGTATTTTGTGCTTGTTGATTACAATAAGGGCACAGTATTATAAAACAGTACCGTGACTGAGTGACTGACAGACAACGCAAAGCCTAAACCACTAGACCTAGAGACTTGAAATTTGGCAGACATGTAGCTTGAGTATCCTAAAGGTACACTACTAAGGGATTTTTCGAGATTCCCACGGGCTAGGGAATAAACGGAATTTTTATGTGCATACGAATTTGCGTACAAAAGCTGGTATTATCTAAAAAAGTACCTAGCTCAACAGTAGGTATTTAAATATCCGCCTATGAGCTTCAAAAATGAAATAAATAAATAAATAAATAATAGCATGGGACAAATTGACACCAATTGACCTAGTCCCAAACTAGGCAAAGCCTATACTATGGGTACTAGATAACGGATAAACATACTTATATAGATAAATACATACTTATATACATATTAAACATCCAAGACCCGAGAACAAATATTCGTATTCATCATACAAACATTTGCCCCGACCGGGATTCGAACCCGGGACCTCAAGCTTCATAGTCAGGATCGCTAACCACTAGGCCATCCGGTCGTCTATAATCTGGTTAATTAATGGCTAAATATCTGGTTTTGAAATAGAAGAACTAGACCAACCAAAAACAGCACTATCATTATACCAGTAGACGATTGACTTATAGTTATAATATGAAATCGCATGTAATTTTTTGTTCATTCGTAATCTTCTCGTCGTCAAATTATTCTTTTTTTTTTTGGGAATTTTACAATGACATTTTTGTATAGCTATCTAAATCAATACTGGCAAAAATAAAATAGTTCTCCGCCGCACCCACGACTGACGCATTGCAAAGTTGGTTAAAGTTGGCCTGTCTGTGTGAATGTGTCAAATCGAACGGTTGTATGCGATTAATTTACTGCTTTGTAGCTATCAACTGCGAGTGACTGCCTTTCTAATTCAGCGCAGCGTTGGTTATCGAAAAACATTTCTTTGTTTAACAGTTTTAAATTATTCGCGGTTAATTGCATTAGACATAATGAAAACGGGATATTGACCGCGATTACCTTATAGGTTTGATGAGCTCCCGATATTTCGATGCAGTTGCATGCATCATGATCACGGGCAAACTGACGAAACGAGTGTGGACACTAATGTTGCGCAGACCGGGCTCTGGCTACCCGCATTTTTGCGCGCCGACTGCGCGCACTGCCACTACTATCGGTCGCGTTCTCACTTGTTACTCGATTTAAGCACACAACACTTACGGTGTCACTACGCGTACCCGAAACTGATTCTGAACAAGTCTTGCATAACGAAATCACAGGATTCCAGACATTTGACAACTTAAACCCATCCTCACCGTTAATTTTTTTTTTTTTTTTTAAATATCGGGAGCTCATCAAACCTATAAGGTAATCGCGGTCAATATCCCGTTTTCATTATGTCTGATTTCTTTGTTTGCTGTACTTTATACTATGTTTAGATTGATGAAGGTGGGCCGGCCATGCACTGTCAAACTCATGGTGACTGGTGAAACATAGATGTTTGTGCGTCAACTACGAAATAAATAAATAATAGGTTTACTGTTAAAAAAAGGTGACATTTTGACATTTATGACTCAAAACACATATTTTTTATTGCAAGTAATTTGGCTGCGATAAGCTCGGAATTGATATTTTTTTCATACAAGGTAGGAATTGCAGTTTATCATTTTAGACGCAAACGCAGAGTGTATGTGTAACTCGTCCATAGAACCCGTTATACGCACTAGTGGCATAATCTATTATTTTATTAGCATAGTAAACCAAGATACAGACACCTTGATCACCCGCAATTTAGGGCCTAATGCAAACCGCCCAACCCTAAAAACCGTTGTTATTTAAAACAAAAATACAAGTCATATTTTTATCTCCCGGCCAAGTAATTAACCATTGTTTTTTCCGGGGCCTTTTTTGTTCTATGAAAAATATCACGGATTAGTCCGGGTAAATTAATAAAGGCTAAACAATGAACGGAATCGCCCGGGATCGTATATTCACGCAGACAATGGGAGGCGGGTGTGGTCTAAAACGTATATGAGGCGTGAAAGTATATATAAGGCTTTGTGTGGGGGTCACTATTGAAATTACAAGGAGTTTTCACGTCAATTACCTTTACCAATAATTTTTTGGTCGGCGATTACACTAGGGACGCACAGCGTCTAGTGTAATAAACGGCCGAAAAAACGTCTCGATCGCCTTCGCGTTTATGTCTGAATAAGGTAATATGGGCACATTAGCAGTGCCACTATTTATTCTATTAGGTTTTTGGCCGTTGATTTCACTATACGCTCTGAGCGTATAGTGTAATCGATGGCCAAAAAATACGTCTCGAACGCGTTTGCGTTTGATTGTCAAATAGTGTGAAAATTGTTTGTTACGTCGGCGCTGCCAATTTGCACTAATTAAATTGAGACCTTAACGCGAACGCCATCGAGACGTTTAATGTCAAAAATCACACTAGAGCTTACAGTTACGCTGCCGCCAAGGCGTGCACTCCCTGATGAAGGACTACGGATCAGTCCGAAACGTGTCAGGCTAAACTCCAGTTAAGTAGCGATCTGTATAAAGTGCAGTTTTCTTTCTAAACTGAACTCTTTTCGGCGCAAAGTTCTCGTAGCATTTTTCGTGTGCAAACGCTCGACAATATTTTTGAATGGTTACACTATCACACGCTCAAGATGTAAAATGTTATCTCTTGCACTTTACAATGTGTACATTATTTTTATCTGTTTAGAAAGTACACTATGTCTTTGTCAAGATGTTGTCTGTGATCGAACATGCTTTTAGAACATCACATTTTGCTTAGTTAAATTTTGCTGTAAATTTAATGTGCTCGAAATGAGTGAATTAGGTATTAGCTTAAATCAGATTTTTAAACATGTTTTTTATTTACTTGCTGTCCAAATTTATATAAACAATTAATGTATGTCACGTACCTAAGTATAGATTTCATTGCCCTGATAATTAATGAATACTTTTTAACTAAAACGGTAGAAAATGACATTGTCACTACGACATTGAATTCGATGTTGAAATTAAATTGTTGAAAAAAAAAGGTCGAATCGTGACAGGGTGTGATATGGCTTCGGCTTCTGAACCCACTTTAAAGTAGGTAGGTACTTAATAATGTTTGCAACTCTACATATTTTTGTTGTTGCAGTAGCATAAACTACTATTCAAATCACCTTCACCAGGTTAATTAAAATTATCCCTAGCCCCTATTCCACCAACTTTACAATTGTCGGTGTGTCACGACAATTCGAACTATATTTCTTG
Organism: Clepsis dumicolana; assembly: GCA_963691665.1. Lineage (NCBI taxonomy): Eukaryota > Metazoa > Arthropoda > Insecta > Lepidoptera > Tortricidae > Clepsis > Clepsis dumicolana. The sequence goes on along the minus strand of OY829520.1, from coordinate 2,329,179 downwards.
GCCAGTACGAAGTGCGCTAAAGCAAAAGCTCTTCAAGTCACCAATTGACACCGAATTGTCATTGAAAACTGACAATTGTAAAGATGGTGAAATAGGAGCGGCCGCTAATACATCAAGTTCCATACTTTGCCCATTCTCCTTTAATATTAAATTTACTCAATGGCGATACGATAACATTAAGTACTACTCGATTCTGAGGGTCGAGCACGACTTTTTGAATCCTGCGTCACGTAAAATCGAATAGTAAACGTTGTCGAGTTTGTATGACGTTTGAAACAGCGCCCGCCCGTGAGTGTGTTTGGAACTAAAATTTAGTATGAGGTTTCTCGATCTCGATACGAAAACCGTAACGTTACGCAGGATTCGACAAGTCGTGCTCGACCCTCTGATGAAAATTCGTGCTCGGGGTACGGAACCCCGTTGTTTTATGCAGCGTGCACTTAACGGCTATATTTTTTTAATGCATCGCAAATCCATGCGCTTGGTCGACGGAACTGGCCGTAAATTGTAGTTTAAGAGTCTCTTTCGCTTTGCTTTAAAATTCAGTACAAATTTAAATTTATACGCCAAATTGGACTAAAGTATTTTGATGTTACATTATGAATTTTGAGGTTAGAGACCTACCTACCTACCTACCTCGCGTGCCAAAATGGAAAACTAAGAACCTCATTTCCATTCTCCCCGACCGCTTTCCGCTTGCGAAGTAAAATTTAAAAAACGAAACGCCTAAAAAAAGTTGGAGCTTTCCTTTCTCTGGTCGGCGATTGCACTGAACTGAAAATACGTCTCGATCGCGTTTGCGTTACGGGTGTCAAATAGTATGAGATTTGTGTGTTGTCGATACGTGCCACTAGTGGCGCTGCTAATGAGCCCATACTAATTCAGACTTAAACGCGAACGCGATCGAAACATTTTTTTTGGCCGTTGATTACTCGAGACGCACTGTGCGTCAATTTCGCGTCAAATATACACCGTCTAGTACCGTAAATAGTGCCGACATATCCCAACTGCAACGAGGCATTGCGAGTATGTTAATGACTATTGGTTTTCATGAATGGCGATGTGCAAACTTAAACTCTGAGCTCAAATATGTGCACAATCGGTATTTATGCCTTCATTATTGCTCAAACACGGAACGAATCGAATATTCATGGCATGATGTGTGCGTTTAAACAGAACTTACGTATTAGTAGTAAGTAGGGACCACTGAACGTTCGTTTTATGAAGTATTTCAACGTAAAACATGTAACGTTGCGTCTAATCCAGCTATAATAATTAATACTACTATAAAAAAAACATTAAAGAAAATGTATCTTAAATAATTCGATTATAAAACTGTAAATTTAATTAAAATTATTGTACGGAACCAGTAATAAAATTGTTCTGCGCGTGGGTAAATTAGCCCCGGCAGTTTGTACGCGCTCCCGCTCGCCGAACCCTAAACACATAATAACAATAACTATAGATAGTTATGCACTTCTAAGCGGCGGTAGCCAGTCGGTCTGCGAACGCCATCGTGTGTACTCGATACTAATACCTCACGTCAAACTTTTAAGAACACGTAATTAAGCTCCAGAATACATATTTAAATCAATAAATTAAGTACTAGTGCGTGTAGCATCAAGTTCCCGCTGGGGTGAGTTTCCATTGCTTCAGACCCGCTTAGGTGTGCCGTATTTTGTTGTAAATGTAACAGCTGTTCCGAGCCACCTAACTCTTTCCGTTAACCGCCGCTAGTTTTCAAATTTAAACTATCTTGGATGGCCGTTGGCTTTGAACAGTAACCGACCCCTACGAGTGGCCAGGCGCAGCCGCGGTCAAGCAGTGCCCTAATGCCTGTTGTCCTTCCAGGAACCACCCTACCGCTATCAACCTGGGCACCGTCTATAGCAACATACAATGACAATGCAAAGAAAAATTCGTTAAGCAGCTGGACTTGAACCAGCAACCTCGGTAATCCGTACCACGCTCCACCAATTAAGCTATACTTAACGTTGGTGTACCTAACGAATTTTTCAATGCCTTGTGTCATATTTTATTTGAGGAGAGATCTTCCAAATAAAATACGACACAAGGCATTGAAAAATTCGTTAGGTACACCAACGTTAAGTATAGCTTAATTGGTGGAGCGTGGTACGGATTACCGAGGTTGCTGGTTCAAGTCCAGCTGCTTAACGAATTTTTCTTTGCATTGTCATTGTATGTTGAATTCCATTCTATGAATGTTTCATAAAAATAAAAACAAAAATAATCAAAAAATCGATTATTTTCACCGTCTATAGCCACCACTTCAACCCCTGAGCCGGCTCTGAGGGAACTGGGGCCGAAGACCACGACGAAGACAGGCCATCTTCGTTACTACTCCTACAGCTGACTCCGCGCGCTGCCGCCTACTCCTGAAGAACGGTCCCCTTCCGTCGGTCGCGTTGTTCAGGCCAGTGCCATCCTACAATAGCTCATAGGAGAGTCGTAGGCGTAGTCTGTGCTATTGTTGGCTTGAATAAAAGTGTCTTGCTGAAGTGCTTGTTTTCTTCCCACTCCCTGCTCTACCTGCTGATTGTGGTCCTCCTCAAGGACCTACGTCACAAACATAATTACGAGTGTTCCTCTTTGTCTAAATTGACTAGTTTCTAGGTAACCAACCACCCAACTTAACTGACTCATCGCCTCAAGCACGTCTCTTGACACCGATTACCTTGAGAATAAAGCTAGTAACACAGAATTAATAATAAAAAGAGGATAGCAATGATTATACTTCAGGCTTTGTCCTCGAGATTAGAGATCATAGCACATTGTAGTAACACGATTAAGTGTTCGCTTTCACGCACTGTATTTGAGAGAATAACACCCAAAACAAAAATAAAAAGTGGGTAAGTCCCATTCATGCTCTGAGGTTCCTGCTACCACTGCGTCATTCGCTTTTTAGTGCTCTGCCTGATCGCACGTTAGTTCCTGCAGCGCGCAAAACAGTGTTTAATTTTATTTTATTTCGATCATCCGATCATAGAAAAGCTTCAAGTTTAATTTTTCATTTCATTACAAGAAAAGGTAAGAAAGTAAAAAACCGAGAACACCGTTTCGCGCGAGCCTCGACCATCGGAAAGGATACTCCGTCTGCATTCTCGTCGTCTACGGTCTACGGATTATTAACCTGAAGGTTGGTGCTACGATTTGCTGCAAAACCGTTATTGTCTGCTCCCTGAATTCTCCAAATTATAGCAAAAAGCCTAAAATCACATCTACCCTCTAACTAATTCAGGAAGGTTCAATCTCTTCATTATACTTAGTTATTTTGTTGTAAAAATCCAAAATTATACTATATTTTATATGCGCCCCGCGGTTTTACCCGCCAAGTATAAATATAATGCTTGTAAATTTCATTATGAGCTATGAGTTTTAAAAATAATATTTCAAAGAAGACTACTGCATAAATAAGAGCTTAGCGTATTCACCAAATACTTAACTTAATATCATCAAAAATCTTCGACAAATAGGTACTTACCAGAACCGAAAGATTTTTTAGATACCAACTGTGTCGCAAATCAAAACGGTTTTTAATTGTGCTTTCAAATATTATCCGTTATTTTATGTACCTAAAGTAATAAAAGTGACAACTATGCAGCAGCAGCAGCAATGTGCAAAAAACCTTTTAGGTTTGTAAAAAGTGTTGCATCCGAGCTGCCTGTGGGGCTACCTCACCGCACGCTTTCTCTGCATATTTACAAATACTAACGTCATGGACGACAAAACTATGCTGCAATGTGCAAAAAACCTTTTAGGTTTGTAAAAAATGTTGTACCAGAGCTGCCTGTGGGGCTACCTCGCCACACACTTTCTTTGCACTTTTACAAATACTAACGTCATGGACGACAAAACTATGCTGCAATGTGCAAAAAACCTTTTAGGTTTGTAAAAAGTGTTGTACCAGAGCTGCCTGTGGGGCTACCTCGCCGCACACTTTCTCTGCACATTTACAAATACTAACGTCATGGACGACAGAACTATGCTGCAATGTGCAAAAAACCTTTTGGGTTTGTAAAAAGTGTTGTACCAGAGCTGCCTGTGGGGCTACCTCGCCGCACACTTTCTCTGCACTTTTACAAATACTAACATCAAGGACGACAGAACTATGCTGCAATGTGCAAAAAACCTTTTGGGTTTGTAAAAAGTGTTGTACCAGAGCTGCCTGTGGGGCTACCTCACCGCACACTTTCTCTGCACATTTACAAATACTAACGTCATGGACGACAAAACTATGCTGCAATGTGCAAAAAACCTTTTGGGTTTGTAAAAAGTGTTGTACCAGAGCTGCCTGTGGGGCTACCTCGCCGCACACTTTCTCTGCACTTTTACAAATGCTAACGTCATGGACGACAAAACTATGCTGCAATGTGCAAAAAACCTTTTAGGTTTGTAAAAAGTGTTGTACCAGAGCTGCCTGTGAAGCTACCTCGCCGCACACTTTCTCTGCACATTTACAAATACTAACATCATGGACGACAAAACTATGCTGCAATGTGCAAAAAGCCTTTTAGGTTTGTAAAAAGTGTTGCACCAGAGCTGCCTGTGGGGCTACCTCACCGCACACTTTCTTTGCACATTTATTGTTAACCTCGTAGACATGTCACAACTATGCTGCAGCGTGCAAAAACCTATTTATGTTTAAACAAAAAGTGTTGTAACCTGAGATGCTTTTGGGGCTACCTTGACACACACTTTCTATGCATATTAACAAATATTGATCTCATAGGCCTGACATACTCATATTTATGCAGTAGTGTGCAAAAACCTATTTTGGTTTAAACCAAAGGGTCTGATTTCAGTGGCCTGTGGGACTGCCTCAACAGACACCTTATTATGCCCCTTAATATATTTATGCTAAAGAGTGCAAGAATATATTTAGTTTTAACCTTAGTGTTTCAATCGAAGTGCCCTGCGGGCCTAAATCGACACACAAATTTTTTATTGTGCACACAACAAAATATTGGGTGTTGTATTTAGGCACATGTTTGCCTACCCACATGTTATATAATTAGCGCACTATTTTTTAAGTGCGAATTGGACTTTTATTTTTATTTAGAATACTACTGAAACACCATTCATAGCTTAAATCACTATTATATTCTCAGAGCTGTGATACCATTAGACTATCATTAATATGGACCTCCGCAAAATAACGCCTGATTCAATAAATTATCATTACCTACATGATCTCAAATGGTCTTTCTTTAGGCTTGGTTCTACGAATACAATTTGACATTTTATTTGTCATTATCTTCGTTTACTTACATGTTTCTTAACACATTTCGATATTAATTTTGTTAAACGATTCAGGTCGCTTAAAGCTTACTCTCAACAGTTGGGAGGTAAATGGTGTGCACGCTGGCCGGAAGCAAAAGTAGTAATCTGTAGTTGCCTCATGGAGACGTCCACGAAAATCCACGAAATCTGGCAAGTTTTATTTTTATTTTGAGACGCAACTTCTAATAATTCAAAATTCTTGGTAGTTAAAGAAGTAATTACATAAAACATTCTTTGTTGCATAAAATTATAAGAATTTTGTGCATTAATACAAACACTTTTATATGCTTTAGAATTTAAAGCTTGGATGCAGAGACGTCAGGACTAATAAGACTGTTGTCTGTTATTGCCTATGCCACTAGTAGCACGAACAACTAATGCACCTATCTTTGTGGTACCAAAAAGATATGTTGCGTATGGAACTGTGTTGTTGAACTGATTTATTCCAGCAACATGACATATATTTATAATTATTATTATTTATAGTTACCATAATTATAATAAGTAAGTACAACATCAAGAGTGCTGTTATGTAAATATACTGTTACGAGGGGCGGCTGATAAGTAATCTTCTTGGTCAGAAATATATACAAAAATAATGCTGGCTGGTATGGATTTATATTCGTTTGTTATTCTATTTTCAAAATCTATTACATTCATTTGTTTATTGCATCACGTTTATTTATCTCCTACAATTGTTTCAAACATGTCGGTAGAAAAAGTGAAAATGGATAAAATCGAGCAGCGTGCGGTGATTAAGTTTTTGACTAAAGAAGAGAATACGCCTTCGGAAATCAGACAGCGTATGTTACGTGTGTTTGGCAGTTCGTGTTCTTCCGAATTTGTTAGTGCATACCGCCCGCACAACGAAGCTAGCAATTAAAGACAATGGCTTCGAAACCATTGACCACCCCCCTTATAGTCCAGATTTAGCCCCCTGTGACTATTTTTGGTTTAGACTTCTCAAGAAAGACCTCAGGGGACGAAGGTTTATGACCGATGACAAAATGAAGGCTGCGGTTACTGACTTTTTGACGACAAACCGAAAGTTTTTTTTTTAATGGTTTAAATTCAATACTTTGAAAAATTTAATAATTGCATTTTACTAGCAGGGGACTATATAGAAAAAAAAATAAAAAATAAAAATATGGCCACGACAGTTTTTTGTTTCATTGTTAGGTAGATTACTTTTCAGCCGCCCCTCGTAGATGTAAATTGGGTTCCCATCTTTAATTATTATAATGTACAATACTGTATATTGTAAACATCCTGTGGGTCACCCAAATAATAATATAAATTGTGATATATGTGATACTATTGTGATATGAAACTGCTAGAAATTCATCTAATGCTGGTGTAGCGACCCTAGCGCCACACGCGAGTGACGTCACTGTTCTACATCGCGCTAACGAAGTTTCTCAAGTCGGTTGCATAAATACAACTTCCAACTCTTTTCCTTCGGACTTCGGTCCCCAGGCATAGCATCATAGGTGGCATAACATCTGCCTGGAGAGAGATCTCTCTATTGGAGTCCTCCCCAAAATGTCATTATATTGTTTCTAATGTACCTACCTACATAATATATCCCATGTGCTACTTTAAGATTTAAGGTTTTAAAATGCAATTTAATCCCTTATCCACATATTTTTTAACATGCTTATTTTACAAAGCTTTTAATAGATTATCATAAAGTGACCCAGACACTTAAATTTATATTTACGTAAAACTTACATAATTGTTACGATACTACGAGTATTTTTGAACGCCACGCAGGTGGCATATCGATGTAGCATAGCATCATTACCTTATCTTGGATTTTAGTTGATTAAGCAGTAGCAAAATAATCATATTCTAAGTCATATTGTAGGTCTGCAACATGTTGACAAAAACCAAAACTCCAATAGGTACCATTTGTCACTGCTCGAGAGACATCTGTAGGATAATATATAGAAGTAGGTACATTCTCAATCCTAATGATTAACAGTTAATCTAATAATATTTTCAGATATGTTTTCAAAGATCAATTATCTGAGCACAATATATCTGACACATACTTAGATAAGATAATAGAACTCTCTTCTTAGAGTACTTAATTACTTTATTTTGGTGTTTACAAAAAAAAAATGATTATTTTCTTTTTTATTGCAAGTGAACCTTGACTACTTTGAGTGGTCAGATTGATTAAAAATTTGATTGCGCATGTATACAACCTAACTAACAATGCACAAATCAAGTAAGTACTTTCGAATTAATATCAATATATGGATATGAAATACGAGCAGAACAACATTCTGCCACTTTGCCACATTTTTGTTTTGGGTGTTATTCTCTCAAATACAGTGCGTGAAGGCGAACACTTAATCGTGTTACTACAATGTGCTATGATCTCTAATCTCTTCGGACAAAGCCTTTGTATAATTATGATAGAACTTCACTTCAGGTAAGTTTGTTTAATCATCAATATCTGTTAACACGAAACAAACTAGGTCAATTGGTGTCAATTGTCCTATGATAACGTATTTTATTTATTTATTATTTTTTATTTATAATCATAGCGGAAAACCCGCCTTAAGAAAACGTTAAATAATCCATGACTTTTACAAATACTACTGTACAAAGATACACAGGTCAAACTTATAACACCCCTCTTTTTCGTCGGGGGCTAACAAATAATGTTCAGCGCTCGATAAAGCTGTATAACCTACTCACAGGGGTTCAATCATAAAAAGGCTCTTGAGAACCCTTTCGCGTGTTTTATAATGACATCAATCAAGACTCTTGTGTTTCGATTACCTTCGAATTGACGTTTGTGAATGATTAAAAGGGTTTTTATTTTAGAACATTTAGGAGTTTTAAAGGAGTTTCTAATAGATGAATGCTTTTACAAGTTTTTATTTAACTTGCACGGTTCGTACCTAATAAATAAATAAATAAACTAAATAAATATCATGGGACAATTTACACCAATTTATTGACCTAGTCCCAAACTAGGCAAAGCCTGTAACTAATGGGTACTAGACAACGGATAAACATACTTTCATAGATAAATACATACTTATTTATCTATGAACAAACATTCGTATTCATCATACAAACATCTGCCCCGACCGGGGATCGAACCCGGGACCTCAAGTTTCATAGTCAGGGTCTCTAACCACTAGCCTATCCGGTCGGTCATAATTTACAATCGTGAAGTGGTTACAATAATGCTATAAATAATGTCATACTCTAAATAGCAAAATAGTCTCTGAATAGCAGTCCTGCTTTGGAGTAAAAATTTTGGCCTTAACGTTATCCTTAGGTACATTCAGCCAGAATGCGACACATGTTGGGTACCCTAATATCTTTATATAAACAGACATACTAACGTTTTAGTAGCCCACTGAACGATATTTTATTAAATATTATGATATCATTTCGGTTGCTGCATTGCAAATATTTTTGTGACATTGTAAATATTATTTACGTTCTTACATTTTTGATATATATTTTTTAATCAGCCACATAAAAACATCGACAGGTAAACGGATTATTTTTCTATGTAGGTACCTATATAAAAAAAGGATTAAACATCATCAGCCGCAACCCATTCATGTTAAAAGTCTGATTATGAATTCATGACGTATACTCAGATGTTTCGAGTCTCCTCGTATCTGTTTTTAGGGATCCGTACCTCAAAAGGAATAAACGGAACCTTTATAGGATCACTTTGTTGTCCGTCTGTTTGTCTGTCTGTCTGTCAAGACCCTTTTTCTCTGGAACGCGTGGAGGTAGCATGCTGAAATTAATATCAAATACTCTAGCCTGCGGTCCCTTGAAGCTGTGAAAAATTAAACTTCTAAGTCAACGAAATCAAAAGATTCAGTCATTAAAAAGGGTATTTAAATACAAATTGCCGAAATCCAAAAACCTAAAGGATACTTCCAGTTGTCCTAGAGACTTGAAATTTGGTATGAAGGTAGCTCTTATAGTACAATCACTCAGAAAATTCTCAAAATTCAATTTTTTTATGTCTGTCTGTAGATTTCGCAGACCAATATAAGTTGACCCCACACTGCGTACATTTTGCTTAGGAGCAGGGCACTGCTAACACTGGACTTCTTAAAACAGTGGGGAAAAGCGTTAAAATCTTTCTACGAAACCCTCGTGCGCGAGTCCGACTCGCACTTGCCCGGTTTTGAGTTTGTGGAAACTGCCCAAAGTATTTCATTCTCAACCTTTTGTTTCCTTTAAAACTACCTTTCCGACTCCTCGATCAATAAGTGATTATGTATACCTAGGTATATACATACCGAATTACGAACGGAAACGGAGTAAAAATATAGCGCCGTTGTACTTAGTGTCAGTTTACTATTTATTAATGTAATGTTGTAATTGTAAAGTTGGTGAAATGCACCTAAATACTTAAACATTTTACCGGAACAAACATACAGGTATTTTAGTGGCCTACGTGCTCTAAAGACTCCTCATTCGTCGGCTGAATGGTTTTCCATTCCGACATCACCGAGCTTCAAGTAGCAAGTGATGCGGAGAAATATCGATAAGTTTTAGTACCTACTTCTTCAGCCATTCCCAATGTTAAATCTATCTTTTTTTGTGATCTACTAACGAAAAACGGATGTTAGATATCTGTCTTCAAAAAGATAAGATAGGATTTACTTGCCAACAATAACTATGAAAGATACAACTAAATACAGATACAACAAATTAAAAATATAGCAAGTAATTTAACTAAAATCATGGCATTTAAGGGACAGGCTCAGCTAATGAAGAAGCTGCCAGCACTTTCGACTTATTCTGGAAAAGCGTACCTATGTAACGGGTTGGTTGGTGGACAAAAGAGATAAATCTGTCAACAGTATTATAAATTATACGTGTTTGAGCCTATAAAACTGTATGGAGTGGTATGGATGAAAATGGGACGCATTCACATACCACCACCGCGCGCGCGTGCTCTACACAGCCATAGAGCTGAAAAGAAGAAATAAGAGTAGTAGTCACATGGCTGTCAGATACAGCAGATACTTACTGAAAAACCGTTACTTATTCACAAATACTTATAATTCAAGACTGCATCTCAATCAATGTTCGTCGTCATCTCTTCGACGGCTTGACCGCGCCACATAAAGAAATCCAGGAAACAGCTAAAAGGTGAGTGAATGCCATCATTTTTATTTCATCCGCTTCATGCGGTTTTATAGGAGAAAATCTACAGAGGGTATAAAGAACCAGCCAATACAGTCCACTTTAAGCCCCAACAATACGTAAAACTGAATTATAAGAAAAAGGACACAAAACCTTAATAAGAATGAACAATAAAACTATAACAACAAAAAAAGTTCACTAAAACATTAACATCCTTAACGTATGGCATTTGAGAATAACACTGAACGTTTGGCATTTGAGAATAACACTGAACGTTTGGCATTTGAGAATAACACTGAACGTTTGGCATTTGAGAATAACACTGAACGTTTGGCATTTGAGAATAACACTGAACGTTTGGCATTTGAGAATAACACTGAACGTTTGGCATTTGAGAATAACACTGAACGTTTGGCATTTGAGAATAACACTGAACGCTTGGCATTTGAGAATAACACTCAACGTTTGGCATTTGAGAATAACACTGAACGTTTGGCATTTGAGAATAACACTGAACGTTTGGCATTTGAGAATAACACTGAACGTTTGGCATTTGAGAATAACACTGAACGTTTGGCATTTGAGAATAACACTCAACGTTTGGCATTTGAGTATAACACTGAACGCTTGGCATTTGAGTATAACACTGAACGCTTGGCATTTGAGTATAACACTGAACGTTTGGCATTTCAGTATAACACTGAACGTTTGGCATTTGAGAATAACACTGAACGTATGGCATTTGAGAATAACACTGAACGTTTGGCATTTGAGAATAACACTCAACGTTTGGCATTTATAACACTGAACGCTTGGCATTTGAGAATAACACTGAACGTTTGGCATTTGAGAATAACACTCAACGTTTGGCATTTATAACACTGAACGCTTGGCATTTGAGAATAACACTCAACGTTTGGCATTTGAGAATAACACTCAACGTTTGGCATTTATAACACTGAACGCTTGGCATTTGAGAATAACACTCAACGTTTGGCATTTATAACACTGAACGCTTGGCATTTGAGAATAACACTCAACGTTTGGCATTTGAGAATAACACTGAACGTTTGGCATTTGAGAATAACACTGAACGTTTGGCATTTGAGAATAACACTGAACGTTTGGCATTTGAGAATAACACTCAACGTTTGGCATTTATAACACTGAACGCTTGGCATTTGAGAATAACACTCAACGTTTGGCATTTGAGAATAACACTCAACGTTTGGCATTTATAACACTGAACGCTTGGCATTTGAGAATAACACTCAACGTTTGGCATTTATAACACTGAACGCTTGGCATTTGAGAATAACACTCAACGTTTGGCATTTGAGAATAACACTCAACGTTTGGCATTTATAACACTGAACGCTTGGCATTTGAGAATAACACTGAACGTTTGGCATTTGAGTATAACACTGAACGCTTGGCATTTGAGAATAACACTCAACGTTTGGCATTTATAACACTGAACGCTTGGCATTTGAGAATAACACTCAACGTTTGGCATTTGAGTATAACACTGAACGCTTGGCATTTGAGTATAACACTGAACGCTTGGCATTTGAGTATAACACTGAACGTTTGGCATTTGAGTATAACACTGAACGTTTGGCATTTGAGTATAACACTGAACGCTTGGCATTTGAGTATAACACGGCTAGTTATAGTTGCAGCAGTTGTTGTCAAGTGGTGCCGTCTTAAGCGTGCCTTTTTTCTTCGGTATTGGTTCAATTATAACTTTTAACCAATAATAATTCGATCACACATTACATTAGGACAGTCGATTATTGTATGGGAGATAATACAATCCTGTTTCATTCTGTTTACTGTGAAAATTTTGAACTAGCAACGGCTTTGTATGCTAATAATGTGTTTGCTATCGTTGACTTGATACTTGAAACAATACCCAGAACTAGTTAAGATAAGGAGGATAAAATGTAGGTATAGCCGAGTTTAGACTTTGAAAAAAAATCGTGCAAGTTGCAAAACAATGCGACGTTCGATCGCCCACTCGAAACTCGTTTACATTATACCTAGTATCTACATAATTATAATGACTAAAGTATTACATGTTAAGAACTCTGCCAAGTTTTATGTCCTTTTTCTAGCAAAGAAACTACTTACAATTTCAACGTAACGCTCACAAAGTCGCAAGCAAGTTAAAAACAAAAATTAACCTTTTCTTGTGTTAATTACACACTTCAACCCTGTTTGTGCCTCTGTCAGCAAAACCTGGGAGTTTCTTCGAATCAAAACACCCATACGTTACTCTTTGCGACCACACATCAAGCCTTAGTGAAAAGCATTTTAGACGCTACGTTTTTTTTTGTTGTGACGGTGTCGTGACGTCGTCGTTTTTTAATAGAGATAGATGGTACTTTGGAAAAAGACAAAGGTTTCTCTTTTAACCCGTCAAATTAAATGTATGCTTAGTTCCCGCGGGACAGGTAACCTAATTATGCGCAGGGAAAGTTTTGGGTTAGTTATTCTTTTATAGATGAGAGACGGAGAGAGAGAGACATTTTATTCACATATATTTGACACATACAGAAAAAACTTGACACACGAATCATGAAACCATGAAAGAAAAACATGAAACATGTAACATGATCGTGAATTTGCATCTTTTTCTCACATTTACCTAATTCTAAAAGATACCAACCAGTAATAACCACACCTAACTAATTGTTATTATTATTCTCTTTATTCTTTTTTAAATCTTTTTTTTTTTTCATTTTTCTAAATTCCATTTCAAAGTTCAATACCTCAAATATATAACTTAGCTCACAACCATCTAAGTATTATTAAACTAGCTTTCGATCAAATGCAATACCACATGCAGATACACAGGTCAAAATAAAATTATACCACCCCTGTTTATGCGTCGGGAGCTAAAAAATCGTCGCTAACCCTTTCCGTCCCTTATAAACAGCCCTACGTTTGATAAGCCAAAAGTGCGGAAAATGGGAAGAGTACTATAAATAAAACCCACTCTGGAGCTAGCTAATTGGAAGCCCAGCTCATAAATCACCGCGCACTAAAGGATGGTGCCAAAGAGCAAAAACAATTGCCGATCCCAATGGCGGTGCCGTTGGCAACGGGTTTTGAAATACTGTTACGAATTTGAAAGTGGAAAATTGGGCAGGCGGCTTTCTTAAAATTTGGTTACAGAAAAATGGCTGTTTTGACAAAGTGCAGCCGTTTGCTGTTTCGCATGGCTTGGTTTTCATGTTAGCACTGTTTATTGTAGTAAGAATAAGCTTAAGATATTTTAGTTAGAAATAAGGAAGACATACAATTTTATTGTACAGGACAGGTGTTCTAATTTTTGCTTACGAAGTAGTCAAAAAAGGCATAATTATCATCATCAGGCATATAATATAAGGGCCTGTTTCACCACCCTTCGACAAGAGTTACATCTAACAAATAAATGTGATGTCATCTCTGTTAGTTCTAACAAAATAAACAGAACCGGTATGACAGATATCTGTCAAATATATTTATTGGAGGGTCAAATAGGCGATTAGTCTAATAATCTGAATAGCACGTCTGAGGTTTTGCAATATCTAGCTTCAAATTAGCATTGCAGCCACCGCGTAGCCGCAGTAGTAGAACTAAGGTAATTGACACAGCCCGAAGAATTGTGAAACTTAAGTGGCAGTGGGCGGGGCACATTGCTCGCAGGACTGATGGCCGATGGGGTCAGAAGGTTCTCAAATGGCGTCCACGGACCGGGAGACGAGCTGTTGGTAGGCCTCCAACAAGATGGAGCGACGACCTGGTAAAGATCGCGGGACAGCGGTGGATGCTGAAAGCACAAGACCGGTCTGAGTGGAGAGCCTTGGGGGAGGCCCATATCCAGCAGTGGACTTCTTTCGGCTGACATGATGATGATGAAATTAGCATAGTCCTTAATCCACAACAAGTGCCTTATATACTGCACTCACCTTTCGAACCCGAAAACTCTTGATCTTAAAGATTACCCCAAGTGGTTATATAAAATCTTTTCCTGATAGAATTTATTAAGGGTTCCAAATTAAACATTCAGACGGGTAAAACTGCACATTTACGACGTAATCTTACCGCATGAGTCCCGCCCATGGGCTTTGTCGTAAGTGGGAGGGGGACAGCTGGCTAGTAAAACCTTCCCTCACGTGATTAACGTGATTTAGTACCTGGTTATCTTGATTTGATTCTCTGAAATGCGAGTGGCTGGGAGGATAAGTTTTAAGGAAAGCTGAAGCATTTTAAAACACTCATTGCTTACATCATTGGACAGACATGCCATACAATGCAATGCGAAATTCTTTATTCAACACTACAAAACATAACAAAACACAAAATGGTACAGAGAAAAATATTTATTTAGTGTGTATATACATATGCTTCCCTCGTACCTGTACAGCAAACTAACTTGGTCGCGTAATGCCAGATCCACGGAGGTCAGGTCGTCAAGGTTTCTCCAGCTTGTTTGTCCTAAGCATCACAGCGCCGCATTTCGTGGTAGTTTGCCACGAAATGCTGGAATAATTTGCCTCCGCCGATCAGAGCACTGCAAACGGTAGAAAACTTCAAAGTTAAATGTAAAAGTTACCCGCTCGGAGAACAAAAACAAGGCTGAGATATTATAATTATTATCCCAAATATTACTTGCTCATATTTATTTATTTGTTTTATTTTTAGTTTTCACTTTTTTCTCTTATCTCTATGTAACATACCTTAGTTTTGTTATAAGAATAAGAATAAGAATAAGAATATTTATTTGCGAAAATGTAGTGGTGAATGCAGTTGGAGGAGCGTTTTTACTTAAATAAGCATGCAAATATTACTTATAAACTACGTTTTAAAAATATACCATATCAAATAACATAAAAAGTATTACATTGTGTCAAGCTCAGAAGTGCATTATTTCACTATTGCTTTAGTTATTTATTCATTGGATCCAAATAATCATTAATGCTATAATGACATTTATCCAAACAGAAATTACGTAATCTACATTTATACTCGGGCATGTCAGATTTCCTTATTTCTATGGGTAGATTATTAAAGTAAAAATTAACTCTTACGTGGGCTGCGCACAAGACACTTTTTCTTTTTTTTAATTTAAAATTGCATTTAATATTTTATGCTGGAGAAAATGACGGTACCCGAACTATGCGTGGTGTAAAAAAAAATATAAAAATAATAACATTGTTTAATTTAAGGTTATACAACTATGTATGGGTTAGATATACTAGTTGAACTGGGTTGTTTGATGTTATTACAATTTTACATTATGAAATTGATAATGATGCGACTTGATCAACCATATTAGCAGTTGGCCAGCTTGTTGCCATACATTCTTGGTGGATGGGTATTTTTTTTTAAGCTAAAAATTTCAAATTTAATTTTTCATTCTTCTCATTATCTGCCTCTGACGTTCGTGTTGTCGCGGCATACTTAGTTTTTAAGGCTTAGTTTTAAGGCTTAGTTTTTAGGTAAAAGGGTCACACTGAAAACCAGCGCTGCGGCTTGCCGCAGCATCATGCTGAGGGTCACCCTTTTAGTGCTATTCGGCACATATTTTTAGTCGTTCGTTGTTTTTGTTAATGAATAGTGTGTCTGTTTGGATTATTGCTTTCTTATAATTGTATGTGTATGTGTCGAATTAGTGTCTAATAAATATATTTTTCTTTCCTTCTTTCTTTCTTTCTTTCTATATACATCGGTTGTATAAAACATTCAAGATAGGCCACGCACCTGTTCAGCGCTGACGAAATGCGGCCCTCACTCATTAGCTGTCATTTAGACTGACATAAAATGTCAAACATCAAGGGATACCTACTAAGTCACCGAATGACCTAATCACCTATAATTGCTTGTCCGCGCGCAGTGAAGCTCTGGCGGATCTGTCTATTTTTGTAACTCAATGGTGTAAGACCTAGCCCTACTGAAAATTACCTATCTGCATGAAATATAATTAGGTATTAAGGAAGTTTAAAATTCTTTTCATTGATGTTAAGGTATGTATAAAAAGCCAAGTAGATACTATACCTAATTATAATATATTTTAATGCTGTATTTTCGCCAGATGTAAAAGTAATTATGTAACCATAAACTGCAATTCTGAACGAAAAACTCTTCAATGAAATTCATGTAAGGGCAATCGATAGGCTTTTCAATAAAAACCTCCACTTGACTGCGCTAGTAAAAAATACACTAAAATGAAACCGCAACACTATTAGGTATTACATAATACAAAATCATGAAAACACCTTAGTGTTGCCACAGCAACATTAAAACCCCTCACCTTACCAAACTTCCCGCTAGTTGCTCCCCTGCTCATCTCAACCCATTTCCCGGGCAATAAATAAATAAATTAGTGTTGCCATTCGTGTTGCCGGGATGACCACAAAGTTGCTCTTAGAGCGCACAAGGGGTGAATATCCGAATGTTAGAGGTCACGCGTAATGTCCAGTTGCACAGTGAGTTAAGGTGCAGTAAGTAAAGTACATTGCTCAAAATAGTACTTTTTGATACAAGTGCGGAAGGTATGTCATTTTGCGCGAGTCCCGAGGTGTCTGACTCGGGACGAGCGAAAATGACCCTTCCGTACGTGTACCAAACGACACTTTTTAATACATTTGCGAAAACATGACAAAGACGGGTTGGGCCGGCAGGAGGTGCCTCGCTTTCCGCTTGATACGTATAAAAAATACCACTTTTTGAGCAACTGTAATAAAAATGACTAATCGTATCCGGGAGTACGCACATAACTTGATCCCGAAACATTTTTAAGCAGTGCATTATTATTTAAAAGATCAACTTAAAATTTTTTAGAAAGCGCCTACATTTTCATTTCAAAGTTCAATATTTCTTTCTCTCTTCCTTTTTTGTAATTTTACTAACAAATTATGATCCAACGATGGTCAAAATAAATGTTTATTATTATTATTATTTATTATAGCCAAATCAATTTTAATAAAAAGCTAAGAATCATGTCTATTAAATTGCCTTTAAACTAAAACAAACCTCGTCCAAATCGATGGCCCACTGCCACTTAAGTTTCGCAAATTCTTCGGGCTATGTCGGTAACCTTAGTAATTTCTGGTTCTATCCCGAAGAGAAACCCCGAGCATAGCCCCCTCCATCGCCCTCTGAGTGACTGTGAGCTTTCTTTATGAGGCCCATCGTTAGCGCCCAAATAAGCATACGTCAACATGTAAAAGTGAGCATAATCATAACGTTTGTTCCTGAAATCCTACCTAATAAGGTAGGATTATCATCATTGTCGTTATTTCAGCCGGTAGACAGGCCTCCCCATCACTCTCTAATAATTGGATCATAATGCATCCGTTAACGTGTTGACTTACTGTTTCTTACTTCACTGCGTGTCAAGGCTGCTAATATTCAGCTATGGGGATGTACGAATGCATTAACGCACAAGAAAACACAGCCCCTAAGGTGAAGGGAAGAAAACGGCTCATTTTGCGCAAGGCATTAAATTGTTCAGTATGCAATAGGCGGAAATTAGGGGAGCCGTGCGGCTTTTATTTGGGGTATTTGTTTATTTAAATAAATATACTATTTAATTTTACAATGCATACATAACAAAACTCTTTATTGAACCCACATAACAAACAAAACAGAAAAAAGACACACAGAAAATTGACGGTACCTTATAATAGGCGGCCTCGTCGCTGCAGAGCGATTTCAACTAGGCAACCATGATGAAGCAAGAAAAAAGAACAGAACAAAGAAGGTGGTGCACATTAGAAAATATGAAGGTAAGTAATGAAAATACTTACATTTATGATATGCATAAAGTACACTTAATACATTAAATAAAACAGATGAATAAAAACATAATATCAACACAGTCCTACCCTAAAAAAAACCCTAGAAAAAAAACGTAAAATAATCCTCTAAAATAATGATAAGTATATAAAATAAAATAAAACGCGTTTATTTCGGACAAAAGAAACTAAAGCCTAAAGTTTTATGGCCTAGCACTAAGCAGCAGAAATATGAAGTCGGTGCGGTGCGGGCATACGGGTATTCTTTGAATGAAGCATAAAACTTTAGGCTTTAGTTTCTGTTATCCGAATTAAACGCATTTTATTTTATTTTATTTATTCTAAGGTTTTTTTTGAAGGCGGTTTTACTTTTTTGTTAAAAGATTTTTAACTTTACAATTTTACGTTGATTTAACATTTTCAAAATTATCCTCCAACTCCTAAGGTTAACGTTAAGGAGTTGTACCTTCCATCATCAATAACAGTTTTAAATGATTCGCGGTTAATTGCATTAGACATAATCATCAAACCTATAAGGTAATCGCGGTCAATATCCCGTTTTCATTATGTCTTCAATCATCAGCTCATCAACATGAGATGATGACTACCGGACGCAAATACTTGAATAGCCTTAAAAATATATGAAATACATGATACGTGCCTATACAATTTGAGGGTTGCCCTCGATTTCCCTGAGATCCCATCATCAGATCATGATTTGGTGACAGTGGGACCACCTTAGGATATTTACCATTAACATTACATTAGGATTTAACATTTTCAAAATTATCCTCCAACTCCTAACCACTAAGGAGTTGTACCTTCCATCATCAGCTCATCATCATGAGATGATGACTACCAGACGCAAATACTTAAATAACCTTAGAATACATATGAAACACATAGTACGTGCCTGTAAAATTTGAGGGTTGCCCTCGATTTCCCTAGGATCCCATCATCAGATCATGACTTGGTGACAATAGAACCACCGCAGGAGTATACCCTTTCGAATAAAAAAAAGTTTTGATAATCGGTTTACAATTGACGGAGTAATCGATGAACATACTTACATAAAAAAAAAACACAGTGGAACGTAGAACCTCCTCCTTTTTTGAAGTTGGTTAAAAAGCCAGAAATAGGACTCATCCACAAGATGACAGAATAATAATAGTGCTCCTTTAGCATAGTCTTCTATCTATCTATAGGTATAGACAAACTACTACAGACTATAGGTATAGGTTTTACAGGTGTAAAACAGTACCGTGTCTGACTGACTGACAGACAACGCACAGCCTAAACTATTGGGTTTAGAGACTTGAAATTTGGCAGATATACCGGGTGTACAATCCAAATGGGTCAGTATGGAGAAGTCGGAAACTATGAGAGATAGCGAGATCTGTTCTTAGGAACCATGACGTCGATTTTAGATTGAATAATAATTACATTCAAACTTTTTTATTAACTCCCATACATAACCGGGAATCGAACCTGGTCAATATTTTTGTAACCTAGTTAAGTAAAAAGGACCAAATTTGGCTACGAAATCTTACGACAAAAATCTTCCAAAAAAAATTACGACACTGTAGAAGATTTAACTACAGCCTTAGAAAACATTTTATCACATATGCGATCTTGCGATCGTTACTCAAAATAATTAATCTTTGCATTCAACAGAATGGCTACCATTTTGAACATTTACTGAAAGAAGTGTATGAGAAATAATTTATTGAATCAGGCGTTACTTTGCGGAGGTCCATATTTATGAACTAAAAAACAATTACTTTGCTCACCCGCGACCACTAATGACAAATAGTTATATCTTCGTAAATGGCCTCGTGGAGAGTGCCGAAACGCGTCAGCGTTTAGTATAGTGGTGGTGGTGATAGTTGGGTCTGTGTGGCATGTGTTGATTCGTGTAGCAGTGGAGGTGGAGGTGTTGCATGGAAACATACATTTGCCGCACAGATATAACTATTTGTCATTAGTGGTCGCGGGTGAGCAAAGTAATTGTTTTTTAGTTCATAAGTGTATGAGAGTTAATAAAAAAGTTTGAATGTAATTATTATTCAATCTAAAATCGACGTCATGGTTCCTAAGAACAGATCTCGCTATCTCTCATAGTTTCCGACTTCTCCATACTGACCCATTTGGATTGTACACCCGGTATATACCTTGAGTATTCTAGAGGTGCACTAAGAAGGAATTTTTCAAAATTCCCACGGGATAGGGAACTAGCCCATTTTGTAATATTTTACGGGGGCAAAGCCGCGGAGCGTAGGTAAGTTAGTTTCAAATATAAGCAAAGATTAAGCGCGTCTGCTTAATAGGTAAGGAATTCTATAACCGTATAGCCCGGAAAGTGTGAGAATAGACATAGAATTTGGAAATGGAAACAAGTATCAATAAAGAGAAAGTTCTATGAGCACCTTAATGAAGTGACGTAGCTGCCTATAATCAACTTTCAGCGGCTATCAAACGTAATGCTAATGAGGGAAGTATTTGCGTGACGTATACTTGACTCCAAAAGCTTGTTAGTACGGCTTTCTCAGTTCACTTTAATCCACAGCTAACGATCCACGGGGGATCTGAAGTTTCTTTGTCTTCTTTGATCCACAAGGGGGTTCAATGCAAATTTAATTCATCTTGAATTCACAAGTAATTCTTAATAATAATCTGCGTTACAAATCCTCTGATCGCAGAAAGCGTTCAAGAAGGTGTGAGACAAGAATAATTGCCGTTTAAGATGAAATTACTGCAACTTTCCTAATTCCGTAAATATTTTCAAGCAAAAGGCAAAATAGAGTAACTGTAAACCTGTTTGCAATATTCAAAGGTGGTCAAGCTAGGTTAGGCACATGTCATAACAAAACTCTTCGAATTTTTGGTGGCTGATATTCATACGAGGAACTGTGGATTGAAGTAGACTAGAAAATATACAGAATATTTAGATCCCCTAATTGGTGGATCAAAGAAGAAAAAGTGTATCTTTGGATCCCCTGTTGAATTGTCAGCTGTGGATCTAAGTGAACTGGGAAAATTGAAAAACTTGGATGGATCTTAACTACCTTTAAGGGTGTGATAGACGGGCGAGCTTAAGCCCGCGGTAGGTACAGACGTACAGATTACCGCGAATTTATTCGTAGCTGGCTGTATCAGAAGGCCGTGTTTTTACCGTGATCTACGGGTTTACCGGCGCCCCATAAGACTTTTGGTCTAGCTCGCCATTACAATCTTAATGTTGCTACATATTTTTCAGCTAAGAAAGATGAGACAACCCAAGTTCACACTAGACGACATAAACTTCACGACCATTGTAAAAGGACAATCCCCAAAACTCTCGCTTAATCATAAGTCAAAATTAACCCATATTTAGTTTAAAAAGGAACACTAAACACCGCTCCCATTCCCAAGTTTCTCCTTGTAGGGCAATAACTGGGCAGTTACGGTTTTAATAGAGCAAGTTCTTATCACAAACAGTTAAACTGTTTCCACATACATTTAAGTTTAAGTTAGCCTTAGAGTTAAATGTTAATTTGATATACGATTACAAAGTTACCTTGCAACTTTGGTTTAACTTAATAATGTGTTTCCTTGAGTCTCTCTTCAGTCAAGTACTTTATTTTTACGTTTGTTAGTTATTATATTAATCACAAAAATAACGCCCACATGACAGACCTTACAAGTTATTGGTCTGGCTTTACAGTACCGTAAAGTCAGGTTACTTGAGCCCGATGGAGGGTAACTTTGACCCGCACGTAAACACATAGCGTTGTCAAATAAAAAAGTAAAAAAATATATGCTACACCTTAGTATGAAATGAAACAGTTTTAATGCAGTAAATAAACCTGTTCAGAGCAATCTGCTTGGGCCAAAGTTACCCTCCAGAGTTAAAATAACCCGACCTTACGGTACTTAAATAACCAACTTAAAATTAAAAGCAGAAAACCCGTATATACGTTAATACGTTGAAATTTATCAAACAGTTTAAATTGTAGAGCGTGCCAATAAATTGGACATACATACACACACACATACGTTCAAAAAACATAACCCTATTTGGGCAGTCGGGTAAATAATGGAACCTGTTTTCCATAAACTTTACTTGACCACGTGAACAATGTCTTTTCATGGGACAACCCCCAAGTAGGTTAGCAAGGAGTAAAAATTTTACAACTCCTAAAAAGTGTGGAGTCTTATCGTTCCCATTGTGAGATGAGGAAGCGTCTTTAGCCGTTTTTTTTAGTTACAACCGTCGTAGATTTACGTTATTTCCGCCTGACTATACCGTTGAGATTTTATCTTCCGTTTTAATGGTAGATATGGATGCAGCGGTTAGGTAACTTGACTTAATTTTCAAACTATGACTGAACTTTTAACATGAAACTGCGTCAGCGGTGAGTGTGAACGAACGAGCCTTTACAGAGTGATGTGATCAGTGTAGTGTGCTACCCTGCATTTGACAATAATAAAAATGACGATGAAAACGAGGGTAGTTGTGTGCCGCTGTCAGCTTCGCCTAGTAGTCGCGCGAGCAAAGCTGCGGCGCGCAGTGTGTCTCGCTGACGCTGGGTCGTGCGCTCTCAGAGGAAGGACTACGAATTAGTCCGAAACATATCGGGCTAAACTCGACTTTTATGCGTTAGTGATCCGTTTTATTAACCGACTTCAAATTGTAGACCGATTTTCAAATTTATTTTTTTTATTTGAAAGGGTTACTCCTGAGGTGGTGCCATTGTCACCAAGTCATGATCTGATGATGGGATCCCAGGGAAATCGAGGGCAACCCTCAAATTTTACAGGCACGTACTATGTGTTTCATATATTTTCTAAGGTTATTCAAGTATTTGCGTCTGGTAGTCATCATCTCATGATGATGAGCTGATGATGGAAGGTACAACTCCTTAGCGGTTAGGAGTTGGAGGATAATTCTGAAAATGTTAAATGATTATTCGAAAGGGTATACTCCTGAGGTAGTTCCACTGTCACCAAGTCATGATCTGATGATGGGATCTCAGGGAAATCGAGGGCAACTCTCAAATTTTATAGGCACGTATCATGTGTTTCATATATTTTCTAAGGCTATTCAATTTAGGCAATTTGCGTCCGGTAGTCATCATCTTATGTTGATGAGCTGATGATGGAAGGTACAACTCCTTAACGGTTAGGAGTTGGAGGATAATTCTGAAAATGTTAAGTCAATTGTAAAGTTAAAAATCTTTTAACAAAAAAGTAAAACCGCCTTAAAAAAAAACCTTAGAAAAAAAACGTAAAATAGTCCTCTAAAATAATGATAAATAAATAAAATAAAATAAAATGCGTTTAATTCGGACAACAGAAACTAAAGCCTAAAGTTTTATGCTCCATTCAAAGAATATTCTGCTCGCACCGCACCGACTTCATATTTCTGCTGCTTAGTTCTAGGCCATAAAACTTTAGGCTTTAGTTTCTGTTGTCCGAAATAAACGCAGTTCATTTTATTTAATTTTTATCATTATTTTAGAGGATTATTTCACCCTACTCTTGAAATTAACAGAACCTTACCTTGATCTTAATGGAATGTCTTTGTATTTTTCTCCAATTACCACGGGACCTTTTACGATGTCCATCCGGATCGCTACCACCATCATACTCGCTAATCCAGCTAAGCAGCGGTGCTTGCGCTGTTGTGTTCCGGTGTGGATAGAGTAAGACAGCCGGTGTAATTACGAGCACAAAAGGCATTTCATCTTAGCTCTCTAGATTGGCAACGCATCTACAAACCCCCCCGGGGTTGCGGGTGTCTGTGGTCAGAGTAGTGATCACTTACCATCAGGTGACTAGCTTATTTGCCTTCCTTGTCGTATAAAAAAATTGTTTGCTTTGTTCGTCAATCTCTGAGCCAGTGTATCCTGCCATATCTTAAGACTAATTGTTTTTTTTTTTCTTAAATTTTACCCGTTCTCTCGTGTTTCTGAGACCAAGGTCCACAAGCTAAGATATTCCGGACTACGATTTAAACGCCGCTGTAAATAAACAGAAGTGGATGGGCAGTATCTTTCCGAGTATCTCGAATGGCTTGAGCTTGGAATTAAATAAGAAATGTAGTAATGCCACGTTTAAAGCTTGTTGGGTGGCGACGAATCGAATCAAGGGGTTATTGTAATACAATACAATAACTCTTTATTAAACACCACATAACAAAGGTACTTAAAACAGAAAAAAAGTTATGCATACTCGTTTTAGATACATAATATTTGAAATAAGTGTTTAATATTTCAACTCATAGTAGAGACAAAACCTAGTTACCGTTTTAAGTAACCTGAAGATGAAACATGATTGGTAACAATCTCCTTGATATAAATAATATTTTAGTCCTGCCTTAGCACTTTAAATGTTTCAATACCCCGAAGGAATATTCTAATCCTACGTAAAGTAATCAAGTACTTAGTAACGTTATCGTATCGCACAATTGACAGTGTTCGTTTTTGTCGGTGTGAATTTTGTTAGCTTCAGAAACTTAGACCATCTTGATTAAACTAGCTTTCGATTAAAAAAACCGCATCGAAATTGGTTCGTTTAGGAGCTGTGATGCCACAGACAGGATATGCAGATACACAGACACCCCTTTTTTTGTCGGGGGTTAGTAAAACGAGGATCGCCACTTTTTGCCCTGCACTTACTATTACGAGTAATGCACTCACGAAATCGCACTACGCAGTCACGCAAACAAATAATTAGGTAAGTAAAATTACACACTGTAAAGTCTGTGAATGTGTTTCCGCAATGAATTATTAAATATTTGATTAATTTTCTAACGTGTCGACCGAGGCTGACGAGCATGGTGATTACTGACGGGTAATTACCATGTAAAAACGCCTATTTGTAAAACGGCCAACCCATTGAAATTCGAAAATGTGTCCGGTTTATATTATACTAATTAATTAAGTAATTAATTGAAAACTAATAAAATTCACGTGCTAAATTTCTATTTAGTTATCAATTAATACTCATTCTAAATCAGGGTTTACTGTTCTATGTATATTGAAATACAAATCACGATCATTAGGTATGCGCAAATATAAAAATACGTAAATGTTGAAATTAACCCCTTACCTATTTTCAACCATTTAATTTTTAAACAACATTCTGCAGCAATTAGAAATTTTTTAACATGAAAATAAACGGATCGCTTACCTAAAATAAGTCAAATTTAGCCAAACATAACATTTCGAATTAATTCGTACTCCTTCGTCAGAGGGTCGAGCACGACTTTACGAATGCTGTGTAACGTAAAATCGAATAGTAAACGTTGTCGACTTTGTATGACGTTTGGAACAGAGGGTCGAGCACGACTTTACGAAAGCTGCGTAACGTTACGATTACCGTATCGAGATCGAGAAAGCTCATACTAAATTTGAGTTCCAAATACGCTCACGGGCGGGCGCTGTTCCAAACGTCATGATGATGATGATGATGTGTGGGGACGCCTGGCTGGATCAGGCGGGCTGTCGATCGTCTTGTGCGTTCATTCAGCCCAGTTCCCCGTGGTTTGGAGCCGACGGTTACTGCCCCAGCGGCGCTCCCACGCAGCATCTCTCCTCGAGTCTCCTCGTTCTCCTGCTGAACATAAGGACATCTTTTAGGTTGACATCCTTAAGTTCGTCTTCTCTCAGCTCATCACTTCCGAATGCCTCGCGTCGCGCGGCCGCATACATGAAGCACTCGGCTAGGACATGCTTGCTCGTCTCCTCCTTCCCACAGTGTGGGCAGGAGGAGTCGCTTTTAATTCCCATGATACTTAGGTGTCTGTTTAATACATTATGTCCAGTGATTATACCTGTCATAAGTCTTAAGCTACTCTTACCTAGGTTTAGTAGATACCTGGTTCTTCTTTGGTTGATACTACCCATCATCATCTTTGACTGGCGGCAGCCCGCCTCCTGTCTCCATTCTGCGTTTGCTTCCTGCTCCTTGAGTTTGTCCATAACTCCTCTAGTGACGTCCGCTGAGATTGGAAGTACTGGTTCTGGGCCTATAAATTCCATTCCAGCTCCCTCCCTGGCGAGTTCGTCTGCTTTCTCGTTGCCCATTACTCCCTGATGTCCCGGTACCCAGGCCACCGTAACCTTTGTGCGGTCGCTCAGTTCATTAAGCGCCTCTCTACATTCCCTCACCAGTGAGGAGCTGATTGTTGGTTTCTTCAGCGCTTTTAATGCTGCCTGACTGTCCGAGTATATCACCACCGATCCCACATCCCGCCCCTCCCTTAGGCTTTTTTGTATCATATGGGTGCATTTTGTCACCGCATATATTTCTGCCTGGAAGACACTGGCGTATTTCCCTAGTGGTGATGACTCTCTTGATCTTAGTTTGGGTATGATTACACCCGCTCCGGCTTGTTGGGTCGTTTTCCTTCTTGAACCATCCGTGAAACAGATGGTTGTCGGGTGTTCGACCTCTACCTTCCAGTTCTCTCTTTCTCCAATATGTACTCGATACTTCTTGTCGAAGGTCTTCTGTTTCTTAATGAGGTCATTGTGTCCAGTCATCATTCCTAACTTCGTTGCCACCTCCTTCTGTATAAGTACATGCCTCTTATCGGTGTGGTTTCTTTTCCACTCCCCGCATGCATTCATTCTATGCCACTGTTCCATGGCTCTCTTTTCTACTTCTAAGTGTAAGGCCTTGAGACCCAGCATAACCTCCATTGCTTTCGTGGGGGTGGTTCTCATCGCCCCAGTTATCATTAGGCATGCTAGTCTTTGCACCTTGTTCAGCTCTTTTTGATACTCTTTGATTCGGGCCCTGTGCCACCACACTATAGCTCCATAGAGCACTCTTGGCAGTATGACCGCTTTGTATATCCAATTTACCATTGGCGGTTTGAGGCCCCATCTCCTTCCCACTGCCCTTTTACATTGACATAGTGTCCTAATCGCTTTTGCAGCTTGTTCTTTTATGTGTGTCTTATATCTGAGGGTATTGTCCAATGTCACCCCCAGATATTTTATCTCTTTCAGTACTTCAAGGTTCTCACCGTCATACAAACCCAATTCCAAACGTCATACAAACTCGACAAAGTTTACTATTCGACTTTACGTTACGCAGCATTCGTAAAGTCGTGCTCGACCCTCTGAGACCGCACGACTCCGCGACAGCGAAACGTTGCTACGCGCTAAGGCTCTACTCGCGCCATATCCTTCATTCAAGCCTTTTCAGCATGAGGAAGTACTAAACATAACCATTTAATTTTCAAACACTCACTCACAAATTCGCATAATTATATGACATTAGTACGGTACGTATTTATTTTTTGTATAATTCACTGTTTTTTTGTGTATTACCTAATTTATTTTCTGAGTACTTACAGTTTGAATTTTCTAGCGCCTACGTTTTGTTATTGTCATACATGCTGTTTAAATTTTTGATAGTTAAATAAATCTCAAAAACTGCAAAACCGATTTTAATAATACTTAGCTCAGAATCAACTCGATTAAATTAACTTTCGAATGAAAAAGCCGTGTTCAAAGTCCATATCGCCTAACTTCACCTATTTTTGGGTAGAATAGAATTTAAGCTTGGGTTAAAAACGTGTCTGATTGTTTTCTCTGGTTTTCTCCCGAGCCAACTTACGCTATCGAAATTCTTCATAGAGCATTATCAGCGGCATCTACCGACAAGCATTATTATACAAATTTATATCTTATTTAAAACACGACTTTTCAAAACTCAACCTTGGCTACGACTTCTGAAGGTTTCTCTTAGAATGTGTGCTCGCTGGAGTTATTACTCGATGAATTTGGCGGGTGCGGCTTGGGGTAGCGTACGTGGTAATGTAGCAGTTTGTGTATAGATGTCGCTACTATACAGTATACAATCGCATCGAGGAAAAGTTCTGATGTCTTTCAGAGTAGCAGGTACTGAATGTTTGACGGGTAATTAAAAATAGGGAAACATCTTTACAGGTTTATTCAATTCGTAATAATTTGAACGAGCGAACAAAGTGAGAGAAGCGTCTTAGTTTCCGCTTGGACATAAATTCGCTACCACCGTATTACTCGCTAATCCTGCCGCTAAGCAGCAGTGCTTGCACTGTTGTGTTCCGGTGTGGAGAGTAAGACAGCCGGTGTAATTACGGACACAAGAGGCATTTCATCTTTGCTCTCTAGGTTGGCAACGCATCTGCAAACCCTCCGGGGTTGCGGATGTATAGACATCCGTGGTGCATCCGGGCAGTGGTGGTCGCTTACCATCAGGTCACTGCTCGTTTGCCTTCCTCGTCGTATAAAAAAAAAATCGTATGTCCTTCTGTCCAGCGTCTGTCCGGCTTCTGTCCGGGTATGTTGAATTTCATTCTATGAATGTTTCATAAAAATAAAAAACAAAAATAATCAATAAATCGATTATTTTCATTCTGTCCGGGTTCTTTCCGGCTGTAATGTTCTCCCCCTAGAGGTTCCAATTCTCAACGATTCTCGTGAAATTTTCTGAGCTGTTCGCTGGTTACTTGTTATACAGAATGTACTTACCCGAGCTTCGTGCAATTTTGTGATCAGGGTTCGACAATTATAAATAGGTTTTTTTGGTCGATTATTTTTACTGAAATAGTAAAAAGAAGGAAAATGTTTAAAAATTAGCTCGTGTTGTCTACATAACAGCTCACAGCACTGCAGAGCTAACTAGTTAGATTACCGTTTTTAGATGTAGGATGTGGGTAGTGTTAGAAGTATTTCTTGAACTTCAGCCAGAGAAAACCTACAACAAGTTCAGTTAGGTATACCTATAAGTGCAACTTCCATTTAATTATTAAAGCATGCAAGACTTCCCTAAGAACATTTTTAAAAGTTGTTTAAACCTATTCTCGCTCTCTTATGCCAGCGACTTGGCTAAGGTGACCATGACCAAGTCAAGTTTTTAAAAACAGGTCATCATCACTAGTCTTGTTTTACGTCCCACTGCTGGGCACAGGCCTCCTCTCAGAATGAGAGGGCTTGGGCTTTAGTTCCCACGCGAGCCCAGTGCAGATTAAGAACTTCACATGCACCATTGAATTGTCTCGCAGGAGTGTGTGCAAGTTTCCTCACGACGTTTTCCTTCACCGGAAAGCTCGTGATAAATTTCCCACATAAGTTCCGAAAAACTCAGAAGTGCGAGCCGGGGCTCGAATCCACGACCCTCTGCTTGAGAGGCGATAGGTCAAACCACTAAGCAAACTTTACGGACCTAAATTAAGGTGAATGGATTAGCACACACACCAACGTAGTGTCATGTATTTTGACGTTTGACGTTTGGTTTTCGAATTGATAGCAATTGAATTTAAACTGTTGTTCCTATTCATTGTTGTCAATACGAAAACTAAACGTTAATACAACAACAATAAAATATCATGACAGTGTGCCAATCCACGGAGTCCCTTAAATCGTCGACAATCGTTTCATTAACTGTTTCATTTTTTACCGACTTAAAAAAAAGGAGGAGGTTCTCAATTCGTCGGAATATTATTTTGTTTAGATATGTTCCCCGATTATTCGAAGACGGTTGGACCGATTTGAAAAGTTCTTTTTTTGTTTGAAAGGGTATTTCATCGCATTTTCATTTCATCGAAAGCTATTTTCTGCTAAAATCAGGATAATTTCAGGATGAATTTATTGGTTGTGATATAGGTTAGGTTAGTTTTTAATTAAATCAAAAGGTTAATAAAAAAGTAGGTCCAGTAGGGTAGCAGATAGGTCTAGGTTGGCAACCTGCAAACTTTCTGGGGTTGCGGGCGTCTAATGGGCAGTGGTGATCACTTACCATCAGTTGACCCACTTGCTCGTTTTCCTTCCTTGTCGTATAAAAAAAAGTCTGAAAATAGCTTTCGATGAAACGAAAATGCGATGAAATGAAACAGGTATGGAACGTGTGTCGGCAATTTGATGATTAACCGCAAATCCATTTAACGTCAGCTAAAATGCTGCGTAACGTTATGGTTATCGTATCGAGATCGAGATACCTTATACTAAATTTTAGTTCCAAATACGCTCCCGGGCGGGCGCTATTCCAAACGTCATACAAACCCGACAACGTTTACTATTCGATTTTACGTTACGCAGGCTTCGAAAAGTCGTGCTCGACGACGATAAAGTGTCCTGGTTTTGCTGTTCTAATAAATGTTTTTTACTCATGTCCCTAGAATACGGTATTTCTTTTTTCTCTCTTTACTTTTGAATGATAGAGCGAGGTTTCTTTGTGTAATTTATCTGTGGTTACGTATTGTAAGAGCTAATGTAACTTATTTTTAGAAAAATTACTTTCTGCCAAGTTTCTTGCGGCGCATTCTTCTTGGCAATCATGGTATTTCCGAAAGCGCTGGAAGACTCAAAAAAATGACGTAAAAGAGCATTCGACTGCCTATTTGCTGATTTTTTTTTTATTATTTTGAATTTTGAATTTTGACCCTCTGCAAGCCGTACTTACTACGAAGTGTCCGGACTTATCCAAACGGATGGTTGCCCTAAACGCGACTAGCTCTTGTCGTGTCCACAAAACTTTTAACAACTTTTCTGCCCGTGTTTAACATGCGCATTTCTCGAGATGTATGGAGTTTGATGCACTATTGTATAGCGGAAAACTGGATAATACGAGTATTTCCATTTTAGTTTTACGATAGAAATTTAATAATATTTCTGGTTCACTCCTGTCCAGCGCAACAAATTCAATGGTGTGTATGATATTCCCCATCTGCACTGTTCTCGTGTGGGAATTATTAGCCCAAGCCCTCTTATTCTTAGAGGAGGCCTATGCTCAGCAGTGGGACGTAAATAAGATGAGGGTCGAGCACGACTTTTCGAAACCTGCGTCACGTAAAATCTAATAGTAAACGTTAGCGCGTTTGTATGACGTTTGGAACAGCGCCCGCCCGCGAGCGTATTTGGAACAAAAATTTAGTAAGAGGTTTTTCTATTTCGATAAGATAACCGTAACGTTACGCAGGATTCGTAAAGTCGTGCTCGACCCTCTGGTGGTGACGATGATTAAGGAAGTCGTGTCAGATAGTGAATAGTAAATACTTCAGCAAAAGATTGAACTAGTCTCGGTGGTGAAGTTTTTACGGTAACAATAAAATAAACTTAACTTGTATTGTGAACCAGCAGGGCAATATTAGTTTTAAAAATGATTCTCGGTTAATTACTTATATATTAGGTAAGTCAATTACTTAGATAGTTAGGTAGATATTAGATCCGTGATCATGATGTACCCTATGTAACTGCGTCTAAATATCGGGGGCTCATCCAAATCTAGCGATCCCGTATTAAACATGTCAGCAGAGGCAATTAATATGTATATTCAGTTAACTAACACAGTCCTTAGTTAACTAACTTTACTTCGTTTATTAACTGCAAAGTAAAGAAAAAACCTTAACGAGCTGTAGCATGTAGCAAAAGCAAAAAAATGCTCGTTTGCTCATCCCATAACAAAGTTAATCGTTGGTCTCACCTAGCTTTACAAGAAGGCGTAAGTCAAAGGATTTAGCGGGTGAAGGTTGAAATCATTAGCACCATCATCAAACTTAAGAGTTGCACTCTTGTCGGTGGAGTTTCTTCCGATCATCTCTCCTATGAGCCAGTTCCTTGACCTCCTGATACGACACGACACCGGTCTTCTCCTTTATCTGGTCCGCCTAGGTTCGCTTCGCCTAGGTCGACCTCTTCCTCTCTGTCCTTAAATTTTTCCTTCTAAAATGAAATGAACATTTCAAAACCATTTTAGAAATTATATTAAAATACTTGTAATATTTTCTGAAACAGCGACTACGTCACTCACATTCGATTCGCCGTCGATATTGTGGTCATGGCTGAGACCATAGAGAACCTCAGGGCTATGCTCGCTGACTTCAGCAGAGTTTCCGACCGAGTTGGCCTGAGAATGAACATGGACAAGACGAAAGTCATGTCCAATGTCCATGTTGTGCCAACTCCCGTAATAATCGAAGGCTCTGATCAAAGAAAAGTTAATTTAATGAAATTATGTTTTTTGTTGTTATGTGTGTCTAACTTCAATTATATTTTATTAGCGTTTTTAATACGAAATTATTCTTGAATTAATAATGCAAGTCGTGGTATAGGTAACTGAGATTACGATTGCAGATTAAAAAAGTTATAGGTAGTTTCTAATAAAAATACAGTTCTGTAATAATAGGTGATAGCGGTATGACTGACACGTATTTACGTATCTATCTTTCAGGAGTCTTCTGTGCCTCTTATTCTTACTTAAATGAACACATAGTCACATAAACGGATATCTCATGTATATAATAAGTCGATCATAGCATGGCCTACGTTTCATACTGATTAAATCCTCACGGTGGTTTCATTTTTAATGAATTCTAACGATACATTGTTTAAACATAAAGAAGCCGTGATAGCCAAGTGGTTTGACCTATCGCCTCTAAAGCAGAGGGTCGAGGGTTCAAATCCCGGCTCGCACCTCTGAGTTTTTCGGAATTTATGTGCGAAATTACATTCGTAATTTATCATGAGCTTTTCGGTGAAGGAAAACATCGCGAGGAAACCTGCACACTCCTGCGAAGCAATTCAATGGTGTGTGTGAAGTTCCCAATCCGCACTGGGCCCGCGTGGGAACTATAGCCCAAGCTCTCTCATTCTGAGAGGAGGCCTGTGCCCAGCTATGATGATGATGATTGTTTAAACAACGCTTTTAATACTTAACTTAAACCAACAAACAAAAATAACTTCCGCTTAACCTGGCTATACCGTTAACTGTTACTGCCGCAGTTTGTTGCCCCTTCGGATTTACAATTAACCTGAAAAAAAAAACTCATACATACGCCATTTTATTACCCCATAGCGTGCTCTTATGAAGTTCGAGCCAAAAGCTTATCTACAACAAGTTTATAAGTAAAATATTGGTCCGGTACGAACATGGTACAAAGCAGTTGATTTCCGCTATTTTTAATTTCGTTCGTTCTCACGTGTTACCGTCAAATTAAACGGATACAAATGGTTTTCTGTAAGAATTCTGATTGCTAATTCTGTTTTGGCTTTACAGAGTCCTAATTAGGCACGTGATTGTATACAAACAGTTGTGTATAACCTAACCTAACCAACTTAGAAAAGTTGAAAAGCCCCGACATTTTCATTACAAAGTTCATTATTAAAAAAAAAAAAATTTCGAACATGAGCAGAATCTATTCAGGGGTTACTGAGATTCAGATCTAGTGTAATCGTCGACCATAAATTTACTATCGCGTCGATCGCGTTCGAGTTTACGTCTGAATTACTATAGGAACATTAGCACCGCCACTAGAGGCACGCATCGACAACAAATAATTCTCATACTATTTGAGACTTTAACGCAAACGCGCGTTCAAGTGCGCGTTCGAGACGTACCTAATTTTTGGATGGAGGTTAGGCACACGAGAGGCACTGGAACCTCCTGCTGGTGCATCGTTAGGGATCCCCCGGTACCTAGCAACCCGGTAGGCGGGCAACTATTACCGGAGTGGTTTTGGTGGGTATTATTCTCCCCTTCCTCTCTTTTATGGAGAGCAGGAAGCGAAGAGAGTCCCACATAACCACCAGAGTTTCCCCAAGTCTGGTGCTACTCGTAACGAGTTTCCACTCTGATAAATGAAACACGTGTACAAGACGCTCTGACAAGAATAGTGGACACTCACATCACCATCATCACGTCAGCCGATTGACGTCCACTGCTGGACATAATAGGCCTCACCCAAGGCTCTCCACTCAGACCGGTCTTGTGCTTTCCGCATCCACTGCGGTCTCGCGATCTTTACTAGATCGTTGCTCCAAGGTAAATTTAAAAAATCTTACTCAGCAATCTTGGCATCGGCTCTTGACCCGGTTTAATAAATTACAGTGACTCATAGTATAGTTTATTCGACAAAATAATAAATATACGAAAGTGCAGAGTAATTAATTTAAGAATTATGTTTGAAATAGATATGTTTAATTTGTGAGTTGTTTTGAATTCATGTTATTTGTCCGTATAATTTCAGTATGCACTGTTTACCTCAAGTGATTATCTTAATTAATTTTTAAATGTTAGCTCGTTATGCCTGAGATACAGAGTTCACTAGTAACCCTAGTTCAGGCACACGTGTTACAGTGATTTTCTGTAAAATATTTACATCATTTATTATCCTGTAAAATTATCTTATCTTATCTTATCTTATATTATCTTATCTTATCTTATCTTATCTTATCTTATCTTATCTTATCTTATCCTGTTAGTGGTCACCGCCGTCTATAGTAAAAAGTAAATTTTGACAGAAAATGAGTCCTCAAGCTCTTAGTTCGGTGAATCACTGGTTAGTATGATAATAAATTCCCACGGGACGAGAGGAATAAACAACATCTCTCGTTTTCTTAGGCTGTTTATCAGAGCGTTATGTTTTGATAGTTATTCGCGGTAAACAGCTGCGCCTGGCGCGAATTTATACTGTGCGGTTGTGTTTTTGTTTATTTTATTTTTACACGACATGGAAGGCAAACGAGCAAATGGGTCACCTGATGGTAAATGATCACCACTGCCCATAGACACCCGCAACCCGGGGGGTTTGCAGATGCGTTGCCAACCTCGAGAACTAAGATGAAATGCCTCTTGTGCCCGTAATTACACTGGTGGTCTTACTCTCCACACCCGGAACACAACAGTACAAGCACTGCTGCTTAGCGGTAGGATTAGCGAGTATGATTGTGGTAGCTATCCGGACGGACCTCGCACAAGGTATGTATGTATGTATGTATATCTCTTTATTGCATATAAAACAAAAAAAAATCAGATAACAGAACAAAAGCAAATGTACAAAGGCGAACTTATCCCTTAAAGGGATCTCTACCAGTTAACCTTCGGGCGATTGACAGGACATCAGAAAAAAAGAGTAGACATACAAATAAAAGTAAGAGGATCCGGAACCTGAAATTAAATTAATTAAAGGTCCTACCACCCGCCCGAAGTCGAAGCACTCTCACAGATAATCGGCGTAAAGCAACAGCCTGTTGCGTTTCGTTTGGTCAGTGAGATTGTTGGAGGCCTGATCCCCCCCCCCCCCCTCTCCGTTATCCCTTTTCCTCCTTAAAGGCCTTCAACGGAGTATGTGACTCTTTTGGGGTTGCTGTTTCTCATGGGTGGCGGCGATCGCTTACTACAAATATCTTTATTTATACTAACAATACTAACTGCTGCAACAATAGAAAGGGAGGGAATTGGAAAAAAAAAACTTAATTGCTGTTTTTTTTTTTGTAAGCTAAGATTGCTCCGCAAGTTGCTTCATTCCAGCTTTGTTTTGAATTTTCTCTGCTACTTATTTATCTAAACATCTGGTCCACGTGTCACATAATATTTCCAGTACTCATCAAACCAGAACTGTTTCACCATAAATATAATCATGGCATCAATACAATTGAAAAGAAAACTCAATACTACATTTACTGTAATAAAGTTCCACGATGTTTCAGCAGTTCCAAACGTAACTTTATCCTTTTACTTGGCTTTGACTATTCTCTCAGCCGCACCGCTTGGTCGTGGGGTGTAAAAGCAAACCAGACGTCTATACAGGGGAACATCTGTCTTTGTTATCTAGGATTTAAGATAAAGGGCAAGTTAGCCAGGGTTACACAGCCAAAGAAACAGTTGTTTGTGAAAAACTTTACGGTCACCTCGTGAACTCTGGTTTTACGAGCGCGATAGGACTGTTTTTCTTGTTCATTGTAAGGTTTTCGGATTATTATTTATAGCTTAGTATTTTTAGGGGTTGAAGACTCGCATTAGTGGAGTTTTTTTGAATTATTCATAAAAAAATGTTTTTTGAAAAACTGATTGAAAGTGATTTTGACTCGGTCACCGAGGTGTCCGTCAACTCAAGTCTTACTCTTTCATATTCACTGAAATCTGTCTATCAGTCAGTCACAAATTAAATCAAAACATAATAGAGTATTTCCTATCGGCCTACAATCATAAAATTTTGCACGAAGCAAGGTCTCACAGCACAAAGTAAAAAAAAATGGAGTACTGCTAATGTTTTTTTTAACCCGTGAAAAAATAGGTTCTGATTAACTTGTGATAAACATTCCGTCTGGACACTAAAATAATCCTAAAAAGTTCTGTTTTTTCTTTTGAGGTAGGTATACAGAACCCTAAAACGAGAACGAGAGCATTTTTCAAACTTAACATAGCGTCAGTTGAAAGTGATAGACGAGCATTCTTAAACTAAAAATTATTTACCTCATTCACTTTATGTCTAGACTCTAGATTTGATCTTGTAGCTGTGTCTATGCAATCAATTATCTGACAAAAACGAATTCAATACAAAAACAAAAATCTATTGTTCAACTTAAAACAATGATACAAAACAACGCCTTAATCAGTTAACAGGTACGAGGAAAAGCATGTTAGGGCCCTAATAAGTTTACCATCAAAATAACCTAATACTGAAGAAATCGCAACACTTGGGCAACTCGTAACACTGGGCCGGCACGCACGTTTTCCATTTAGTTCGTAATTAACTTGTTTGGGTCGATAAACTAAATTATATCACGTATACCCGCCAAAGTGTTTCGC
The DNA here is from genome assembly GCA_963691665.1 of Clepsis dumicolana. Lineage (NCBI taxonomy): Eukaryota > Metazoa > Arthropoda > Insecta > Lepidoptera > Tortricidae > Clepsis > Clepsis dumicolana. The sequence goes on along the minus strand of OY829520.1, from coordinate 2,292,382 downwards.
TCGACATATGTTGTATTCGAGTTGTTTTCGGTTGCTGACACGGAGTTTTCTGAGTGGATGTGGATGACGGGGAGGATGGATGTGGTAAATGACAATCATCTTAGATGCTATAAGTCGCGCCACGAATGACCGTTAATGCGCAGACGTCTAAAATAGGGTGTCGCGAGGACGAAGACAGGGCGCAGGGCGGGGGTGCGTGTCGTACGAAAGCGCTTATTGGCTAATAAATACTATGATCCATCAATATGGCTAAACCTGATGGATTACATTCTAATTAGGCATTACACAGGCAAGACGACGTTAATTATTTAACAGGCCAGTACTGCAACGTATTTCGTAGAGTTCAGAGGTAAAAACTAAAGCTTGTATGGCTATTAAATAGTTTAGCATTTGGTTTGAACTGTTGTGATATTTATTGATTGTCTAGTGTAGGATAATATTGACGAATGTTAAACTCAGTTTAGTATTTGCTATACCTACTTAATAGAGTTCTTAATTTAGCTTGAGATTTGTTTTATTTACCTATACACTCAAGGTCAACATTAGAGGAACGTTTTCTGTGTCTTCCCTTGGACATGAGACATTTTTGTTTTATACCTCGTCCATAGTTTTTTTCTTCCCTCTTCCCAGCCCCAATGGCCACAGATTAGCTAAGATCAGACGCTGGATCGTAAGAAACTTATCTCGTTAGTCAGTAACGTACCAACTGGCCATCGTCTTATCCTCAGATAGTTTAATAAATAGAGATTATTGGGCTCTTGTTTTTATGAGGTCGCCTTAACCCAAGGAATTGGACGTGGGATGAGAAAAGTTTTCCACTGAGAAAGTCTTTTTTAATGCTAATTGCTGGGGTTTAGTTTTTGGAGAAGGACGGTGGCTTGCTAAGGTTGGATTATCTGCAAATTATTGCTTTATTATTTCTCACGCGTATTTCCTCACGTTTTAAGTCAACCTTGAAATTCGTAATTCCTGAACATATTTCATTAATTAGTAACTAAAGGATAGATGTATTTTGATATTAATATATTTTCAGGGAGTATTCCAGCAATAATAAAGTGGATTATCTGCAAATTATTGCTTTATTATTTCTCACGCGTATTTCCTCACGTTTTAAGTCAACCTTGAAATTCGTAATTCCTGAACATATTTCATTAATTAGTAACTAAAGGATAGATGTATTTTGATATTAATATATTTTCAGGAAGTATTCCAGCAATAATAAAGTTGTGGATTAGTATTAAATATAGTGTTTGATATGAGTGATGAGGACGGGTCTTGGAAATTGTTTCAGCACTTTCATATTAGTTTAGTTATCTTGTTTATGTAGTAGGTATCCAAAGTTATTAGCTAGTTATTACCTTAAATATAAAATATAGTATGTCCTTGTAAACCCTATTTTATTCGTACAGTTAGCGACAAAACGAATGTTGCGTAATTTTTTTTGATGTTTGTTACTGGTTGTCACATGTAAAATAAAAAAAGGGAAAATGCGGCAAACATAACAAACCTGTTAACATACATCACAAACTTTTATCAGTACATTATACGGTACTCTGAGTCATTATTTCGTAAATCTCTTCGACGACTCACTCTAAGGGGATAGGTAGTACATGAACTGCCAAAAAACTTCAGTCTGACTGTACCAGGAAATATGGTAATACAATACCAAGAATACGAAATTACAGAAAATGAAATTTCTATCGTAAACGATTTATACAGTTATTCGGGTCTAATGGGGCGTTCTGTATTCCGTTCATTGTCCATTGATATTGGAGCTCGTACTTGAGACAGTATTCAAATTACCCACTCGTACCAATAGACCTGATTGTATCAATCTGAATAACGTGAAGCTTTGGTAGTAGACTAGCTCCTACATTCATAGAAAAAAAATTGTATTTGCTTAAAAAGATTTTGTTGACGACTGGATAGCCAAGTATTGGTACAGCTTGTGATCATTTAGAATAGGCTTCGGGTTTTAGAAACACTTCGGCTGTCAATGGCGCTTCTTATTTCAAAGAAAGAAATGTAAATACGAATACACCCGAACCCGAATCGTATTCTAAACGTTAACTGACTATTTCACTATTAAGCGAATCGGACTGCGAAGGTGGAGATGCTGGGATCGAATTCGAATTCCGGTAGCTATTTCATTTTTTTTTATTCACTTTCTTTCATTTTCAAGTTCACGTTTTTTTAATTTCTATAATAGGAATTTTCTCAAGGAAAGTGAGGAAATTCCTGTAAGACTCACATAGTACAAATTTCAACCATTATTAAACTGAGCCATAATAAACACAATTTCAATTATAATCTGAAATAATTCTGAATTCAAAGTTAGTACATAACATTATTTAATATGGGACGCGCGGTAGTTCTTTACAGCAATATCGCACCTGATGAAAAAACTGTCTTATTTTTTTAAGCTTTTAGTCAATTGGCAATCCCACAATACCTTAAATCAAAACCGGAATCCCCACAAAACGTCAGTCCGACCGAGCCGTAACCGGATACCCATCCGACACAATAATTCCCGCCTGAGCATAACTAAGTTATTTATGTATAATGAATTTAAGTCACCCGAACGTTTGCCAACCTAAATCCCTTAATCTACCTCACTTGTGTATCCTCTATCCTTAGATTTTACCAACTTAAATCTACCGAACTTTAACCAAAACTAGATCCTACCCGCTCACTTTAAGATGGCACCCTAAGCATTTACAAAGTTGGCTAGTTCTACACAAACGGAGAAGCGTAGGTGATTCGTGATGTCACCTCTCGATTGTCGATTATCGAATCAGGTATCGAGTTGATTATTTACGCCGAGTGCGATGGAGCGTTGCTTTGAGATACGTGGGGCGTGCGCTGCAAATTCTGATTTAGTGGTCTTGAGGAGACTTAAGTAGTGTTAGTGTGAATGGGAGCGAATGGGATTACTGTCTTGTATTGTATCTGTGTGAATTTGAAAAAAGAAATATTTAAAATACTGGATTGTTCAGCAAAAATACCTATTGCATGTCAAAACCGTATTTTGCTGAACGTTCAGTATTTTTTGATGTGCAATCAGGAATTTTTAGGCAAGAGTTTTTTTAATGACCCTTTAAATGAAATACTAACCATTTAAAAATATCAATTGTGATTTTGTGTTTATACTGTAGGTATTTATCTCTAGAGTCTCTAGAGATTTATCTCTTGTCGTTGGAGTATCTTCCAGTAATTTCTGCTACAAGCCAACTCCTTGATCTTCTGATACGACACGACACCGGCCATGTCCTTTGTATGGTCCATGTAGCTTTGGCTAGGACGATCTCTTTCTCTCTTCCCTATTTTTTCTTTTTAAAATGGTCATAAATGTATTGTAATATATTAAATGTACCTATTGTACTTGAGCAAAAATGATTGCAACACCATCAATAATGTAAAACTTAAAAGCAAACTTCAAAATATTGCCGCACGAAACCTAACATCAGTTAGGCCGACATGGGAGTAAGAAAACAATTTTCGGACTACCCTCAACACTTACTTCCTGGGCCAGTTAACCAATTATCGAATTTTTATATCGATAATCGTAACTATCGATGTTAGCCCATCACTACGCGGGCGTTCAACTGCGCCCAGTCTCCCGCATATCTTGATTGTGCGCTCAAACAAATCGCAGCACATCCCTTTTGCTTGATTCGATCAAACAGTTTACATCTGACGTTGAGAACTACTAAATTAATAAGCAATGGTTTTAGGAGAAAAAGCTGTTGTAGCATACCTTGACCTATAGCCTCTCAAGCAGAGGGTCGTGGGTTCGAGCCCTGGCTAGCTAAACTTTTGGGATTTATGTGGGAAATTACATTTGTAATTTTCAGGAGGTTTTCGGTGAAGGAAGACATTAATTGTGAGGAAACCTACACGCTCCTGCGAAGCAGTTCATTTGGTTTGATATGACAGATAAATAGATAGAGCAACTAACAATTAAACAACAATGAAACTTAAATAACAATGAAACTTAATTACATATTTTTAAAAACCGTTTTTTAAAAAAAAAAGACATGTCAGGATTGTTTACCTTTTTTCTAATGCTAAAAAACGAAGTACAGATAGCTAGCTAGATTCTGAGAGGCCGCAAACATACAAAAAGAAGCCTGTATAAAAATAAAATTAAAATCTTTAAAAAAACGCTCAGGAGTGGAGTACTACAGAGCACTACACCTCGGGTCACCAAGGTCCCTCCAGGAGGTCTCCAGCAGAGCTGGGCTGCAATGAATAGAGTGCCGTCAGCCCCCTTACGCAAAATAGTCGCAAACTAGTCGTCGAATTGCGGAAAAATAGCCCGTGCTACAATTACTATTACAAAACAATTAATTTGCTCACCCGCGACCACACGTAAAAAATGTTACGTCTTTACGACAAATGTACGTTACCCTCGTGAACGAATCAACACACATGTCACACACATGTAACCTGGACACATGTTTTTCACGTGTTCATAATGGTTCTAGTTCATGAATGTGGACCTCCGCAAAGTAACGCCTGATTCAGTCAACTGTTTCTTTGCGTTATAAATATACAAACAGCCCGGTGTAATTACGGGCACAAGAGGCATTTTATTAGCGCCGCAGGGTGTCTTAATTTAGGTTTGTATTATTGTTTAAATCGGGGCGACTCCTGTGACCGAACACAACACATATAAGAATAACCACTTACGTCATACGGCGTCTTCAGGTCGTTGGGGGCCCCCTTCTCTGCTGCGCCACTATTATTTGTTAATTTTATGATTAAATTAGAAATGCATTTAGTTTTTCCTTGAAACGTTTTTGACGTATATATTTTTCTTCTTTTGACAATAGATATAATAAATTTTGGCAGGAGCCGCCAACAATAAAAAGGTCCATAAAACACATATTTAACCTGCGGCGCTACCATTTTCTCCCGCCCTTAAAGGGTTACCTTTAAAGGAGAAACCTATTACGTACCTATCATACATTACGACACAAAAACACATATGTGACCTGGCACCGTAAATTTGTTAGCTGTGCGTTTAATCCGCCCAAGCAGCTCATCAAACGAGATTAAGCTCTGAAAGTTAGGCAACACCTCAGGGTACGACTTAAGAAGACACTGGTTATACTCTAGAGTAGTTTGCCTAAATTCCTCTCGCCATAAATCTATCGATACGCAAGCATCTAAGAACGTTTCCCTATCCTCTTCGTTCTCTAGATCTTTAGACAAATCATAGGTCTTTTGTACACACTGAAATAAGACGTTCCGCTTTGCCTCCAGCAACCTCAACTCAATCGACGCGGTGCCTCCCGTACCAGCGGCCGCACCATGAGCGCCGTGACCAGAATCCGCCTGTACGATAGGCATTTTCAAGCTTAAATTTTATAATTATCTCCTACAACTTAATACTAATCTCCTAACTAATCCGTAACGTATTTAGCAGGGGCGATATTTTTAATTTATTCGATTCGAAAGGACCACAAATATTAGCGCCGCAGGGAGTCTTAATTTAGCTTTGTGTTATTGTATAAATCGGGGCGACTCCTGTGACCGAACACAACACATATAAGAATAACCACTTACGTCATACGGCGTCTTCAGGTCGTTGGGGGCCCCCTTCTCTGCTGCGCCACTATTATTTGTTAATTTTATGATTAAATTAGAAATTAGTTTTCCTTGAAACGTATTTGACGTATATATTTTTCTTCTTTTGACAATAGATATAATAATTTTTGGCAGGAGCCACCAACAGTAAAAATGTCCATAAAACACATATTTAACCTGCGGCGCTACCACATTTCATCTTGGCCCTCTGGGTCGGCAACGCATCTGCAATCCCTCCGGGGTCGGGGATGTCTATGGCCAGTGGTGATCACTTACCATCAGGCGACCAACTTGCTCGTTGGCCTTTCTCGTCGTATAAAAAAAAACGTCTTCAGATAATTATTAGGTATGCTAACAAACAAAATCCTAATCGATACCAGTGGGTCGAGCACGACTTTTCAAATCCTACGTCACGTTGTCGAGTTTGTATGACGTTTGGAACAGCGCCCGCCCGTGAGCGTATTTGGAACTAAAATTTAGTATGAGGTTTCTCGATCTCGATACGATAACCGTTACATTACGAAGGATTCGATAAGTCGTGCTCGTCCCTCAGTACTCGCTAAATCATCAACTGATACTCGTCAAGAAAAGAAGCTAAGAGAAAGGCCCGTAATGAGATTTGGGACAATAATTCGATTCCGTTCCATTAGCTGACCTTAAGTTTGGGGCAATCAGTTTGGCAGGACACCCTATTCTGGGTGAATTTGAATAATTGTGATTTCGATTCTGGAATACCTACGTTCTTTCTTAATTTAATTTTAATTAAAAGAGTTACTTTGAATAGTTTTACTCGGTGAAAAAGCCGCCGGGTCGTGGGTTCAAACCCCGGCTCGCAACACTGAGTTTTTCAGAATTTATGTTCGAAATTACATGTGTAATTTTTATCATGAGGTTTTCGTTATAGGAAAACTTCGCGTGGAAACCTGCAGACTCCTGCAATTTCCCAATAAGCACTGGGCCCGCGTATGAACTGTAGCCCAAGCCCACTCATTCTGAGAGGAGGCATGTGCCAAACAGTGGGACATAAATAGGCTGATGATGATGATGATGATGATTGGACAACTTGGTACCTATACCCTAATATTGTACCTGTACCCTAAGCCACTAGTATTGTTTTAGACATTATTTGGGTTAGGTAATCAACTTTTAAATGTTTCTCGTTGCCATGGCGACGTCTCCTCTGTCACTCAATAAAAGTATGATTTTCTAGGGTACAAATCCACTAAAAGTTAGGAATTACAAGAGCCTTTTCCTCCATGCCTTATCTCGTAAGTATACCTACTTCACACCATTTTTCTAAACAACTGTAACACTGTTGTCTCCTAAATGTCGGGACAGAAAAACAACACTGAAAAATTTACTGACCCATTTCAATGTTCAACGAATTCAAACTGCCACGCGAATCATCTCATCATCATCTATTTCAGCCTATTTACCCCAAACTGCTGGGCACAGACATCCTTTCAACATGAGAGGGCCTGGGCTATAGTTCCCACGCGGGCCCAGCGAGCATTGGGAACTTCATACACACCTTGTAAACACACTTGGGAATTGATTCACGATGATTTCTCGTCATAAATTACAAACGTAAATTGGCACGTCAATTCGGAAAAACTCTGAGATTCGGACACGGGATCGAACTTACAACACTTGCACTTTTTAATCAAACCACTAAATTAATTACGGCTTTTTAATCACATTCTAAATCGCACCACCTGCTTTAAATCTGATCTTACCTTTATTCCGTTATGGTTGCCTGGTAGAGATCGCTATGTGACGATAAGGCCGCCCATTTTCTTTGTACCTTTCTTCTGTTTTGTTTATTATATGGTGTTCAACAAAGAGTTCTTGTATTGTATTGTATTGTATCATCTCATTAAAATCTTCGTGCGAAATTCAAGACAGCATCGGCCTCAAAATATATCTCTCAATCTGAATAAGTCCGTTTTCATGTCAAATTGTGCGGCGGACATTTTTCCTATTACAGCGTGACAAAAGGCCCGTCTCTTTTCTGCCATTTTCTTTTTTTTTTGACGCTCCAATTTAATTGGTGCAAATGCGTGCGGTTCTCGGCCTTTTCCTGAACGATTTCTCAGAGTAGGGATGGGGTGATTGTCGATAGTTTTTAACGTAGAAATTTTCTGTCAATTTCTGCTTCTTCAATACGACACTGTACAAGAACTCTTTATTGAACACAACTTAACAAGGAAAAACAGGAAAAAGGCAAGGAGAGACAAGGTAACGATGGGCGGCCTTATCGCTACAGAGCGATCTCTACCAGGCAATCGTAATAGAATTAAGGTAAGAACATATTAAAGCAGGTTCTTCATTTCATTCCTAGATTTTTATCAGGTAACTTGCAATGTGTGCAGCTTCCACATAAAATTAAGTATGAAAATGTAACTGGATGACAATACAAGTACAGTCGGCAAAACGCATTTTCATTTTTTTTTTAACAGGAAACTTAGTGAAATAAGAGTGGAATAAACGGATCACTCACGTATATACGCCGACTTATATAAGTCGAGTTTAGCCCGACATGTTTCGGACTAATTCGTAGTCCTTCATGTTAAAAACAGAAAACTTATTTTATGTAGTACTTAAACGTTATTATAACACATCTTTCAAGTGTGTTAAATGTTAGACTGTTCTTTGCAATCCTCACTCGTACTACAGATGTGAGTGTCAACATTGCTAAACTGAAGTAGGCCATAGTGAAATAAAAACTGATCACTCACGTACATAAGTCGAGTTGTTTCGGACTAATTCGTAGTCCTTCCTCTGGGAGCGCACGACCCAGCGGCGGCGAGACGCACACTCGCGAGGTGTTAAAAATGAAGTAGGCCAGATAAATAATTATCTGCCGTATGCATGCATAACGAAGGGTCCAAATTCGTTACCCAAACAGTTTCAAGGGATTTTAATATGAAAATACCGCGACATTCAATCAATTCATAAATTGAAATGAACAGATCACTTAGTCTTAGTGTGTCAGTCGACAATAGCCCGACATGTTAGTTCGAAATCCGAAATAAGTGAACATGAAAGCGAGGGAAGTTGTGCGCCACTGTCAGCTACGCCAGTAGCACGCCAGCAGAGCATTGGTGCAGTTTTCTTTTCGCTACCTCCGAAGCATGTGCTCACCCTGTGAGTCACGAAATGGGCGAAAAAGAACTAAATCTTTAAAAAATGGAGAGAAAATCATGTCTTAGACATAATGAAAACGGGATATTGACCGCGATTACCTTATAGGTTTGATGAGCTCCCGATATTCAATCCCCCGTCAATATCCCGTTTTCTTTATGTCTAACCGCGAATCATTTAAAACTGTTATTAAAATCATGTCTGTTGTATTTATTTATAGGAGCCCCACTTAAATATTTGTTTTATTCCGTTTTTAGTATTTTTTGTTATATCGGCAACAGAAATACATCATCTGTGAAAATTTCAACTGTCTAACAATCACGGTTCAGAGATACAGCCTGGTGACAGACGGACAGACAGACAGACAAACGGACTGTTACGTATATTATTTTAAACCCCTACCCTATTTGATATCATAGACAATGTGGGTAAATTTAGATCACTTGGCTGTATGGGAGTCGTGATCTTTGTCCTTTATTACGGTGCGGTATTAGAAAAATAAAGCTTCGAGTGTTGCAAGGTGTTAAATTCGTCGTTCGTTTTCTATTCCTTACTTCAGTCAGGATTGCTCCTAAAATTCAGCATGCACCTGAATTTTGTCAAAAATTGGGAAGGACATTGTTTCTAAAATTGAGATAAATCTGTTGTCGTTTTGCAAATCTAGTACTCGATTTTTTCACCGGGTGTCATTGCCCTGGCAACTGCCCATTACGTGTCGATTTTGCTTTTAGCTTACGCCTGGATGGCTGTATTTTTCATGTAATTCCATCCTTGATTTACAAGTAAGTTCGTTTCTGGTCCTTTATTGTCAAATAATTGTCGTCGTAAAAGTGTGAAGTATTCCTTCATGGTTGTGGTTTTTTTTAGACCCCGGACTATCCGACTGTCTCGCGTCGAGTCACGCGTGCCCATGTCGATTCCAAATTTAAAAAACAAAGCCTGGTCCTTATTTTTACCAGATCGTGATCGATCTCCTGTTTGTTTATTCGTAGTACTAATGGGTCCGATCATTTTAGATGTAAAAAGGCGTTCCAAAGCCCCGATTTGGTCGACGAGCTCACTTCAGCGGCTTGGTCTCCCGCACGCTGGAACTCCATTCCCAAATCGGTAAAAGAATCCTTCATTTGCTATGCACTTGATACGGTAGGAGCCTAAAATTTACCTACAATTAATTGTCCAATTTATTACTTAAACCTTTCTGGTCTCCGGTCCGAGAGTGGCTCTTCAGGGTCGTGACGGCTTCTGCGGTCCGTCCTGAGGCTGCGTGCGTGGCTTGTGGTGTCTCTGGCCCGTTACCTCATCATTCTGCAGAAACCGGTGAAGCATTTCCTTTTTTTTTACTTATTTTCATCAAATTAATTTCGGTCGGCCTCCGATATGGTCGTGGCGTCCTTTTGGCTCATTTTGTAGCTTTTATTAAAAAAAACTAATAGCAAAAGTCATCTCCCCGCTACTCTGAACCCCCACGTTCCCTCATTTGAGATAAGTTGTTTGTTTGTTAACCGTTGACCTAAGCCGAGGCAGGGTTCTCTACAACATCTGAAAAATATATGTTCTACTGTAAAGATTTGTTTCACTCAACCCTTTCCTTTAACTGACCGTTGCTATCCCGCCGACTCTTACTGTCCGGGTAGAAACGCAACAGGACGGACAGCGAAGTCTTAGTAATAGGGTCCCGTTTTTTACCTACCGAACCCTAAAAAGTATCGATAATTGTAATCGATGAAATGAAACGTGCCCCATCCCTACAGAATGCGGATATTGAATGGTTCAACATATTATTTTCGTCCGCAATGTCACTTTCGGGCATTTCTTTTCACTTGACCTTCGTAAACGTTTGACATTCATTTCGATTCCTATCATTTAAATTGTGCCGCGAAATATTGTGCCGGTTTTTGCTAAAACCGCCAAATTTAAGGGAACCTTTTTGATACGATTTTTTAATATTTTTAGGCTTGTTTGATCACATCATGCCTGATGGAAAACAAAAATGTGATCTAAGATGGAGTGGTGGGGAATGAAAGACACACCTCACTCGACACTTACCAGTGATCCTAGTTGATGTTTGACATATTAGCTAGATGAATCAAGATGAATCAGGTACATTGAAAAATAACAGTTTCTCGGATTTTTTTTAATGGCATTACTTACAGTAAATTAAACGGATCAGTCACACAAGAAAGTAGAGTATAGCTCGACATGTTTTGGACTAATCTGTAGTCCTTCCTCAGTTACACACACTGTGTCACACTGTTCGAAATGAACACTGTGCGCCAACGCTCTGCTCAAGCGGCTACTAGCAAGCCGAAAGCCCGAAAGCCGGCGTTAGGTCGAAGCGTGTGCTCCCCGAGCAAAGACTACGGATAGTCCGAAACAAGTCGGGCTATAATAAGTACTGGGATGTTTATTTCACTACGATTTCATCTCACGGTAGTTTTATGTTAAAAAATTAAATTACATTATTTGTTAATTTTGCTGCAATTCACTACATACCTTCAATCTAATAACCTAACCTACTTAGAAAAGTTGAAAAACCCCCGACATTTCCATTTCAAAGTTCAATATTTCAAGAAAGGATTAACCAATTTTAATGAAACTTGGCTAAGAACCGTCTCGATTAAACTAGCTTTCGATTAAAAGAAACCGCATCGAAATCGGTTCATCCGTTTGAGAGCTATTATGCCACAGACAGATATACATGTCAAACTTATAACACCCCTCTTTTTCGTCGGGAGTTAAAAAAGCGCCCTAAATACTCATCTAAATCCGTTAGGATTATTTAAGACTATGCTTAAGCAAGATTAGGTACTGTTACAAACTTTTCTATAATACTCCCTTATTAAGAGGCTACGGAAGAAACTACAATTTGCAAAATTTAAATTAAATTAAGCTTAGCAAATGCCTACCCAAATCAACCCCACTGAATAGACTACTTAAATTTTCCGGCGCATTACTTGCGACCCCTCAAAATATACATCACTATACCCTTAATTTTAACGCACCTATCACATATCCAACAATCTAATAAGACATTCGTAATCCTGATGCAACCCTCGAAAGAAAATTTATGAGACCCCCGTAATGGCGCGAGGCAGCGTGTCGCTAACTAAGTTATTTTGGAGCCCCCTTCGAAAGAATATGGGGTGAAAATGTTAAGCGTCGTGTTCTGTAATAGTAGTTTATGCAACTGTTGCATTTATTTACGCTTTTCCCCAGTGCTTTAAGAAGTCCAGAGTTAGCAGAGCCCCTTTCCTAAGCAAAATGTACGCAGTGTGGGGTCAACTTATATTGGTCTGCGAAATCTACATACAGACATAAAAAATTAAGATTTTGAGACCTTTTTGAATGGTTATTATAAGAGCTACCTTCATACTAAGTTTCAAGTTTCTAGAACAACTGAAAGTACCCTTCAGGTTTTTGAATTTCGGCAATTTGTATGGAAATAGACTGTATCTTGTGATTGCGTTGACCTACAAGGTTGATTTTTTCACAGCTTCAAGGGACCGCAATCTTGAGTATTTGGTATTAATTTCAGCATGCTACCTGAACGCGTTCCAGAGAAAAAGGGCCTTGACATACAGACAGACAGACGGACAACAAAGTGATCCTATAAGGGTTCCGTTTTTTCTTTTTGAGGTACGGAACCCTAAAAATTAATAGAATGACATTCCATGTCACGTGTAAAACCAGCCAAGCCTCACCTCATCGGGCATTTTCATTTAGCACCAGACCTATTTACAAAAATTTCGGCAATTTGTATGGAAATAGACTTTTTAACGACTGTATTTTCAACGCAATCAGCGTTGACGTACAAGTTTGATTTTTACACGGCGTCAAGGGACCGCAGGCTTGAGTATCTGATATTAATTTCAGCATGCTACCTCCACGCGTTACAGAGAAAAGGGGTCTTGACAGACAGATAGACAGACAGACGGACAACAAAGTGATCCTATAAGTGTTCCGTTTTTTCCTTTTGAGGTACGGAACCCTAAAAATTTACATAGCATGACAGTAACAAAACCAAAGTACATACAAAACATACGTACATAATACATACATACGTAACATAATGAAGGTCCTTAAAACACGAGTGTGTTTTTATGAAACGTGGCGCAGCTGAGTTTTATAATGGGATCACACGACTCCGAAACATGTCAGGCTATACTCGACTGACATACGTGAGTAATCCGTTTATTTCACTATGATTGAATCTCACGGTAGTTTCATGTTAACGAGTGCTTTAAGGTCTAAATAATGTAAAGTTGCATACATTACTTTATCTACACACATATTGTAAGTACTCTAAGATGGGTTCAGAAGCCGAAGGCATATCATACCCATACTTGTCACAAATTAGACTGTTTTTTTAATCATAGACAAACATACCGAGCTGACGTTTCGTAGACTGTTTTTTATGGTAAATTATCTTGGTTTTTGAAGATGTTTCGAATTCGATTTCGTTACTGCTAGCGGCGAGCAGTCGACGACGTGTTGAAATGCTGGATATTTTCTACGGTTTCTGAACGCATTATAGAGATCTTATGATTATTGTGTGTAGATAATGTATGTACCTAATTGCCGTCCCGACCTATCTGTACCAGTATAACGACCACTATCGACTCCACGACCCATTGTCCATTTCTCTTTATTGCTGTCAGTACGGTATTTATCCGTCCTGTAAGAGGATTACTATCTCGTTGCAATATTGTTTTCTTATTTCGCTGATAGGTTTAGGTCTATATTGCAAGGGATTATGGTATAAGCTATTGTATTATTTAAGCGTAGCTCTAGAGCTGAGTTAGTGGGAACTTTGCAAGGTTTTAATTTTAATTGACTTTTCATGCTCTTTACGAGTTCTTATCTATACAAGGTGTTACAAAAATGCCCGTAAAGCCGGAAGGGGGCTTAAAATGGTTCATTATAAAGATGTAGAGTGCACGCACACACCTCCACTCCGTCTCTATATTTACGTTGTATGCCTAGCTTAAGGAGCATTAATAAACTACTCATTAACCGAGCCTGACGTTTCCCTCAACACCGAACACCACAAAGAGTCCATTTACTATGTTTGAATCACTGTATGAAACAAAAATAATAATACTTTTTTTCATGCAATATGCAAACCCAAACCTTAAATTTTTTTACGGATTATTTCGTAACGTGTTGTACAACGTGCCTAACCGAGCACGCCAACTAAAATCAGGGCAAAGCTGTGTGTGTGTGTGTGTGTGTGTGTGTGTGTGTGTGTGTGTGTGTGTGTGTGTGTGTGTGTGTGTGTGGAAATACCAACAGCATTAATCAAGTGACAATAAGCTAACCAATTTAAAATTAAAAGCATAAAAACCCGTCTTCAATTCTGGGAACCAATATATCTTGTGTCACTCCCACAACTAAATGTCACACCTCAATTATGTTGAAATCCGTCAAATGGTTTAGGCCGCAGAGCGTGCTTAATAATTAGACATACATACATACATAATTACATACTTTTTTTATCCGACTACACCGAAGGAGGGTTATGTGTATTTGTCCTCTTCAAAAACTTGGCAAGTTAAATGGACCTGCTTTTAGTTTATTGAATTTTGACATGAATACGTGTATTGGATGTCAATAAAAGGTACCTACAGTAAAAAAAAATCACTAATACAGTAAATAAAAAAAAATACTAGAAACGTGTATTTTTTTGCAAAAAAAAAAACTCGTTTTCCCACTTACGCCGTATTACAAAGCGAAGTGAAGAAATATCTGTGAAGACGTTTGCTTCAATGAAAAAGCGATAAAACTGGAAGAAATTGACTTAACGAACCGTAAAAAAAAGACCAAAGAACATTCATAAAATCCCCCAATTATACAACGGGGATTAGAACGGTGACTTGGAATTATTTATCTGTTTTAATTAGCCGAGCACTTAGAAATGATGTCCTGGCATTGTCGGAGTGACGGAGGGAAATAAAAATAATTGTTTTTAGTGTTCCGCACCTCAAAAGGAAAAACGGAACCCTTATAGGATGACTTTGTTCTCCGTCTGTCTGTCTGTCTGACAAGACCCTTTTTCTCTGGAACTCGTGGATGTAGCACGCTGAAATTAATACCAAATACTAAAACTTGCAGTCCCTTGAAGCTGCGAAAAAATCCAACTTTAAATTTTAATGCAATCAAAAGATACAGTCATTAAAATGGTTGTTTCCACACAAATTGCCGTACTGTGAAAACTTAAAGGGTTGCAGGTTGTCCTAGAAACTTGAAATTTGTTATCAAGGTGGCAATAGTATCTAAGTTTATTTCATCATCATCATCACTATGTCAGCCGATTGACGTCCACTGCTGGACATAATAGGCCTCCCCCGCGGCTCTCCATTCTGACCGGTCTTGTGTTTTCCGCATCCACCGCGGTCCCGCGATCTTTACTGGGTCGTCGCTAAGTTTCGTCGTACTTCCTTTAACCTTGCGACTCAGTAAGCTCGTAAAAATGACACGAAGTCAGACCATAATAGTGATAAAATAAAAACTATTGTCTTATTTACGTCTCTCTTTGCTCGTTGAGGATTTTACGGTCTATAATAATAATATAGGGTGAGCATAAATAATAATAACCTTGTTGATCAAAATTTATTTGTTTGCATTCTCATTCATGTACTCAAACAATTGCGGGCGGTAGGATCTTGTGTGAGGTCCGTCCGGATCGCTACCACCATCTTACTCGCTAATCCTACCGCTAAGCAGCAATGCTTGCACTGTTGTGGAGAGTAAGACAGCTGGTGTAATTAAGGCACAAGAGGCATTTCATCTTAGCTCTCTAGGTTGGCAGCGCATCTTCAAACCCACCGGGGTTGCGGGTGTCTATGGCCAGTGGTGATTACTTACCATCAGATGACCCGCTTTCTTGTTTGCTTTCCTTGTCGTATAAAAAATACATGTATTTTGCTCACCCGCAACCTCTCGTTATCTTACGAGTACATTGCTATCGCTACTTCTATGCTACAAATGTAGGTATGTTTTGATGCAACTCTTTCCCCTCCACTGCTACACTAATCAACACACAATGACTGTCATCATTATCATTATCAGCCTTTTTTTTTCAATAGGGATTCGTGGAGCTATAAGTTTGAGTAACCCGGGTACAAAGGCCCGAGTACGAATATTCGAATTCTGCGTAACGTAGGTAATCGAGTAGTAAACGTTATCGAGAAATTTGTATGACGTTTGGAGCACGACTTTACGAATGCTGCGTAACGTTACGGTTATCGTATCGAGATCGATAAACCTCATACTAAATTTTAGTTGGCAAGAGCTGGATGAGAGTGGCCGAGGATTGTGCTCAATGGCGTGCCATGGGAGAGGCCTATGTCCAGCTGTGGACGAACATAGGCTGATGATGATGATGATGAAATTTTAGTTCCAAATACGCTCACGGGCGGGCGCTGTTCCAAACGTCATACAAACTCGACAACGTTCACTATTCGATTTTACGTGACGCAGGTTTCGAACGCCCGCCCGTGAGCGTATTTGGAACTAAAATTTAGTATGAGCCCCCATACTACGAAATTCGAAAATCGAAGTTCGTATCGTATCGTTCCGCTCACTCTCGCGTTAAATAATATTAGCTTGAGAGAGATGGCACGATACGAAGTTCGAATTATGCACTTCGTAGTCGGGGGGGAGGTTTCTCGATTTCGATACGATAACGATAACGTTACGCAGGATTGGTAAACTTAGTGCTCGGCCCACTGTATGTTAAGATCTGTGACGTCACAACAGCTTAGAACTAAACCTTGCGTGCTAGTGACGAATTACTCCAAGCCCGTATATAAGTATACTGCCCTTTTAAGCCCGTCTTACGTCTGACACTAAGTGACCGGGACATTTTCAGTTCATTTATTTCCAACAATTCGCCTATCTGAAGCCATTCCGTTGACTGTAGATCAGGATGCAACTGCAAAAAAACATGTGTCACGAGATCTACGCATGACACATCTTTAGGGTGCTCACTATGCACGGTCAGCGGCAAAAGTTGTTAAGCAAGCAGTCGGAACGACCTAAGCACGGCTCTATCGTTATAAACATAAGAGCTTGTGAAGATCATTGTGACCGTTTCGGTTGCTCAGCTAAGCACGGCTCTATTGTTATAGACATAAGAGCTTGTGAAGATCATTGTGACCGCTTCGGTTGCTCAGCTATGCACGGCTCTATTGTTATAGACATAAGAGCTTGTGAAGATCATTGTGACCGCTTCGGTTGCTCAGCTAAGCACGGCTCTATTGTTATAGACATAAGAGCTTGTGAAGATCATTGTGACCGCTTCGGTTGCTCAGCTAAGCACGGCTCTACTGTTATAGACATAAGAGCTTGTGAAGATCATTGTGACCGTTTCGGTTGCTCAGCTAAGCACGGCTCTATTGTTATAGACATAAGAGCTTGTGAAGATCATTGTGACCGTTTCGGTTGCTCAGCTAAGCACGGCTCTATTGTTATAGACATAAGAGCTTGTGAAGATTATTGTGACCGTTTCGGTTGCTCAGCTAAGCACGGCTCTATTGTTATAGACATAAGAGCTTGTGAAGATCATTGTGACCGCTTCGGTTGCTCAGCTAAGCACGGCTCTATTGTTATAGACATAAGAGCTTGTGAAGATCATTGTGACCGCTTCGGTTGCTCAGCTAAGCACGGCTCTATTGTTATAGACATAAGAGCTTGTGAAGATCATTGTGACCGTTTCGGTTGCTCAGCTAAGCACGGCTCTATTGTTATAGACATAAGAGCTTGTGAAGATCATTGTGACCGTTTCGGTTGCTCAGCTAAGCACGGCTCTATTGTTATAGACATAAGAGCTTGTGAAGATTATTGTGACCGTTTCGGTTGCTCAGCTAAGCACGGCTCTATTGTTATAGACATAAGAGCTTGTGAAGATCATTGTGACCGTTTCGGTTGCTCAGCTAAGCACGGCTCTATTGTTATAGACAAAAGAGCTTGTGAAGATCATTGTGACTGTTTCGGTTGCTCAGCTAAGCACGGCTCTATTGTTATAGACATAAGAGCTTGTGCAGGTCATTGTGACCGCTTCGGTTGCTTAGCTAAGCACGGCTCTATTGTTATAGACATAAGAGCTTGTGAAGATCATTGTGACCGTTTCGGTTGCTCAGCTAAGCACGGCTCTATTGTTATAGACATAAGAGCTTGTGCAGGTCATTGTGACCGCTTCGGTTGCTTAGCTACTTCTACTGCTGACTTTACTTACGCAGGTGCTTAGATAAAACAACAAGCAAGCATAATATTGCAGCGTAACAGCCTAGTAGTTTGACCTATAGCATCTTAAGCAGAGGGTCGTGAGTTCGGGCCCCGGCTTTTTAAGTTTTTTCGAAGTTTATGTGCGAAATTACATTAATGTTATTACCTTTTCAGTGAAGGAATTTAAAACAACATATACACTCCTGCGAAGTAATTCAATATTGTGTGTGAAGTTCCCAATCCGGGAATATGTGAACTATAGCCCAAGCTCTTTCATTGTGAGAAAAGGTCTGTGCCCAGCAATGGGACGTAAAAATGATTGGTTGATCATTATTTCTCTACCATTAGGTACATGATTACGCAAAAAAAGTAATATGAAGTGTAAGAATTAGTCGTTTTATACTAACGTTTCTACACATCAAAAAACTGCAATATCTCCAAAAAGGCTGAACCGATTTTTGTGAAATCCCTATCATCAGATTGCAAAAGCCGCGGCCAAATCGGTTTATCCGTCAAGGAGCTATGTTCAATCATTTCTTTTTCCACCATTATTCCTCATTATCCTTACCTCCCAAAACCGTGCCCTTGCGACGTCAGCACCCGTCCAGCCGGCGCTCAGCCTACAGAAACCGTACCGTTGACTACGTTTATTTCGCAAATCCCCTCAATCCAGGGACTCGAATAAAATTTATGGGGAGGGTTAATTTGGTATTCGTACCGAAATTAGACAGAGAGGCTTGCTAGGGTTGAATAGTAAATCTATTATGGGATTATGATATAATCGAGATGTTAATTTGAGCTAGTTTAACTGTGTTATTTAACACTTTGAGGTATACTAACCTTCAGCCCACTGCTTTCCTCCTCTTCACACAATAAGAGGGCTTGGGCTATAGTTCCAGTGCCTAGTGCGGGAACTTCACACACCCCTTTGAATTGTTTCGCAGGAGTGTGTAGGATTAACTGCTCACGATAGTTTCCTTCATGGAAAAGGTCATGATAAATAAAAAAAATGTGGTTTCGTACATAAATTACAAAAACTCAGAGGAGCGAGCACTGACGGGCAGTGTACTGTCAGATGCTTGCACTGTTGCGTTTTTTTTATAGAAAGAGGGAGCCAAACGAGCAAGCGGGTTACCTGATGGTAAGCGATCACGCCACCCATGGGAACCAGCAACCCCAAGAGAGTCACTAATCCGTTGCCGGCCTTTATGGAGGAAAAGGATAGAGGAAAGGGGGGGGGGGGATCGGGCCTCCGGCACTCTCACTGACCGAACGAAATGCAACAGGGGTGCTGTTGCTTCACGGCGTTTTTCTGCGAGAAGGTGGTACTTCCCCGGACGAGCCGGCCCATTTATACGGCGGCACATAGCCACAGTATGACTCACCCACTACCTACAGTTGTTTTCCAGCGTGGAAAGTAAAGCAGCCGGTGTAATAAAAAACGCAAGAGCCATTTCACCTTAGCTATCCTAGGTTAGCACAACACCTGCAACCCCTCTAGTGTTGCGGGTCTCTATGGGCAGCGATGATCACTCACCACTAGGTGACCCACTTGCTCGTTTGTGCTATGTAAAAGACGGTGAATAATCTGTCGTGAAACAAAGAAATCACTCACGGCGAACACTGTTCATTTCTCTACCGCCGAAGCGTGTTAACCCAAAGCCGGTCTACGGATTAGGCCGACACAGGTCTGGCAACACATCCAAGACTCGAGTGCAAACATTCCTGTTCATCATACAGATATCTGCCCCGACCGGGAGTCGAACCCGGGACCTCAAGCTTCGTAGTCAGGTTCTCTAACCACTATAGTGCCCCACAGCTATGAAGTTTTTGATTATTGACAATGTTATCCTAGGATAACATAATGTTAACCTAGGATAACATAATGTTAACCTAGGATAACCATAGGAGAAAAAGGTTAGTTAGGCTAGCCTAACTAACTTTTTTCTCCTATGGTTAACATTCATCATCACCAGCCTTTTTTTACGTCCCACGCGGGCCCAGTGCGGATTGGGAACTTCACACACATCATTGAATTGCTTCGCAGGTGTGTGCAGGTTTCCTCACGATGTTTTCCTTCACCGAAATGCTCATGATAAATTACAAATGTAATTCCTC
This sequence comes from Clepsis dumicolana, assembly GCA_963691665.1. Lineage (NCBI taxonomy): Eukaryota > Metazoa > Arthropoda > Insecta > Lepidoptera > Tortricidae > Clepsis > Clepsis dumicolana. Next base: position 2,272,303 of record OY829520.1, on the reverse strand, counting down.
ACATTAATTCCAAAAAACTCTGAGGTGCGAGCCGGGATTTGAACCCACGACACTCTGCTTGAGAGGCCATTGGTCAAATCACTAGGCTATCACAGCTTCTTAAAATTGTCAATCAGCAACTTCTTAGCTGTGCAATGAGTTAGGATTGACTTCATTCTCGTAGCGGTAGGGCATTTTATATAGTCGTGCCGCTCAAACGCCATGTGCCCTAAGCACGACTTGTCGAATTCTGCGTTACCTTATCGTATCGAGATCGAGAAATCTCATACTAAATTTAAGTTACAAATACGCTCACGGGCGGGCGCTGTTCCAAACGTCATACAAACTCGTTATAGTTTACTATTCGATTTTACGTGACACAGGATTCGACAAGTCGTGCTTGCTGCGCACTGGTTGCCGTGCCACTGTCCGCCAGCAAGGCTGGCGTGCGCGCACCGCTGTGCCGCATGTGTACCGCATACAACAAAGCCCTAAGGGTCGAGCACGACTTTACGAATGCTGCGTAACGTAAAATCGAATAGTAAACGTTGTCGAGTTTGTATGACGTTTGGAACAGCGCCCGCCCGTGAGCGTATTTGGAATTAAAATTTAGTATGAGGTTTCTCGATCTCGATACGATAACCGTAACGTTACGCAGCATTCGTAAAGTCGTGCTCGACCCTCTAGTCTCGGTCGATATGTTTAATACATCGATGAATCAGTATAAGAACAGAGTGACAGATGCGATTGCAGAGGAATCGTGGTAGGACACACATACTATAGCATTAGTTAGTGCATTGAGAGAATAAGTAGGTGGGAATGCATAAATATGCTTACCTGTGTATGTGAGTGTGTCTGTGTTTTACGGTTGATTGTCGTAGGAACATATTGTAGGTTAAGTAATTGACTAGGTAGTAGGTACGCAGTCATGTCATCCCTTTAATCTTTCAGAGCACACTGTGCCGTAAATTAGTAATTAGTTTAATTATAATTCTCAGTGAGAACTGTTGAGGTAATAGGTACATGTATATTAGATATAGTTAGAACATAAAAACTGTTGTACGTATCTATAACTGTTTGTTCTCCAATAAAACAAATAAAAACAAATAAATAAAAAACTCTGCAACGAACTGACAACAGTAGAAATCTAAAGTTTGTTTATGGCAACACTAATTTATAGTCAAACCACACGTTTTGAACTTCTGATTAGATTAAACATTAGACAGGTCATCGTACATTCACCATCCAACATTAAAATACCTCTTATATTTCGTTTTCTAGATTTTTTTTACCGTACAACGGCAAAACCTACTAAACACTGGCAAAATTGTCCTCCAATGGACAGAGCCATATTTAAAAAAAAACAGCAACTTTTGATTGCTACCACCATTATTGTTTTTAATTTAAGAAATGAAAAACATGACAAAACATTATATTTTTTATAAACTCACTGAAACATGAATACACAGAAAAAAACCAGAAAAATGCCAACCCCGGGAATCGAACCCAGATCCTCGACACTCCGGGTCGTGTGCTTTTCCCCTACACCACGGCTGGGCATAGAGGAAAGGCCGAATTTTTTCCATGTATTCAAATCTTAGCTTGTTTTTATCACTTTTTGCAGTGACTAGCGCCATCTATGCGATTAAGTGTCGCGGATCCGGGTTCGATTCCCGGAGTTGGCATTTTTCTGGTTTTTTTTTTCTGTGTATTCATGTTTCAGTGAGTTTATAAAAAATATAATTGATATTCACGGGAAAACCGTAAAAATAAAAAATTGGGAGAAAAAAATACAAAAAGATACTCCTACTGAGATGACAAAACATGACATGAAAAAAGTATTACCACAGCGTGATTTTTCTGGGTTGCCAATTATTATCTTATGCAGAGTTATCGTGGGACGATTACAAGCCATCCGGTTGTGTGTGGTCCGACTCGCACTTGGCCGGTTTTCTAAGCAAAGAAAAAATAAAACAAGCACCGTACAAATCTTTACATCATTATCTTTATTCATACAAAAACACCTTGTCAAAATACTTTTTACAATTACAAGTAATGATTATAAAACTATAAACGTGTATGGAATGGTGATTTGCGCAAATAGTAGGTGGTAACCGATTTTATCATGCAAGTTGCAATACAATGCGAAGCCGTAAAGCGAACGACTCTGGAGTGGCTGATCTAACGCAGCAATGTATTGCAATTTGGACGATTTTTCTTGAAGAGGCCCGAGTACGAATATTCGAATCATGCGTAACGTAATCGAGTAAGTAGTAAGCTCCCGCCCGTCAGCGTATTTGAAACAAAATTTAGTACCTATAAAGTTCCTCGATTTCGATACGATAACATTACGTCACGCAGATTCGAATATTCGTACTCGGGCCTCAGGGCTAAACTCGGCTTTACGATAGTAAAAACATGATAGTGCAAAGATAACATGAGTAACATGACAAAAAAAGTTGTAATTTCGACAAATACATAACCTAACCAACTTAAGAAAGTTAAAAACCCCTCGACATATTTATTTCAAAGTAGCTTTTTAATTAGCACCACCTGTTTTAATATGTTCTTACCTTTATTCCATTATGGTTGCCTGGTAGAGATTGCTCTGTAGCGATAAGGCCGCCCATTGCTACCTTGTATTTTCTTTGTGCCTTATTTCTTGTCTTGACTGTTATGTGGTGTTCAATAAAGAGTTATTGTATTGTATTGTATTGTAGCTAAGAATCATGTCGATTAAATAGCTTTCGGCTAAATAGCCGCGTCCAAATCCATTCATCCGTTTAGGAGCTACGATGCCACAGACAGGTACACACACACCCATGCACAGATATACAGGTCAAATTTATAACACTCCTTTTTGGGTTAAAAATGTACGAAAACAAGCTTTTGTTAAATATTTTATAATACATGGCTACCGTGCTCTCCCAGAAGAAGGACTACGAATTAGTTCGAAACATGGCGGGCTTACCTCGCCTTATATACTTATGTTTATTTCACTATTGAGTCTTACGGTAGTTACGTCATGTTAAAAGTAAGTCAAATTACTGCAAAAAGTAAAAAGTAGGTAAGTTTCTAAATGAAACGATTAATTAACATATTTTAAATACTCACTAAAACAAGAATATACAGAAAACCAGAGAAATATGACTAACTCCGGAACTAATTCTGTGTCACGTGCCTATACCGCTACACCACAGTGAGGACTGGATTGATAGGCCCGTTGAAATATTTCCATGCATTCAAGTAGTAGTTGGTTTATCACTTATGACAACGTAGGTGATGACTTAAAAGGGAAAATTGTAAAATAAAAACAAATGCAAAATCAAAATGGTAAACACACTTTCGAGATCATGAAAAGGCTAATGACTGATAATTATATGGATACGGATGATGAACGACTGTAATTATTATTATGACATAATTGAGTTCAATGCTTTATTATTATTTTTAAACATGACAGATGACTTTTTATACAGTTTGAAAATAAATTTGAAAGGTGCCAAAAATACATAAGTATATTTATGACAAGTGGAAACACATGATTATTATAACTATTGTGCAGATTTATAATCTATATTTTATTTCGGCCTTGTGAAAGTTGTAGGAACAGATCTATTTAAAAGTATTACATTCAATCGAGGCTTTACATTTCATGTCAAATCTATAGATTAGGTACTATCACTATGTTAGTCTAATATCTTAGCTTTATTTCTAGTTGCGATAAACTGCAGTGTAGGGCAATTTTTAATAAAACATCCATTAAAGAATTAAGCGTAAATTCTAATTAATACTTAATTTAATTTACAACATCAATTTCAACGGTGAGTATGGGTATATTCACATTATTGTTTGCATATACGTGAGTGCACATAAACCTTAGCTAACAAATCAATTAAGTCTGTACCTCGCTTATATTAATGACTAGATTCACAAAATTGACCCATGAAATCTAGGTAAAGTAGAACGAGAGGATTGAACTCCATAGCACTAAAAAATCTACAACAACCGTTGTGACGGAGTTGGTGTCGTGAAATCGATAAGTTTTCATTTCATTCTGTATGGGAATTACTGGATCTATCATTAGCTGTGGCATTTCTGTTGTCTTTTTAGGTTCTCTCGGACAAGGTAAAGAGTCTGGTGATATTTTTAAAACAGTCCTTTTGACTCCCTTGTTAGCTGCGACGGCTATATCGTTGCTTTGCTCTTCGATGTTATTCACTGTTCCGTTTGGTTTGGAGAGAGTCGTTTCAATCGTGAGTCCGGCGTGAAGGATATCTTGGTTGTAATCTAATTTGTTCTCAATTGGATCTGGAAGTTTGTTGTAAGCCGAGCTTACGACGGGCGGGTCCATTTTGCAAGTGACGGAGTCGAGGGAGGCCTTTGTGTTCTGACTTTTTGTCTCGTTCCGAAGAGAATGCATCCATTTCAACCTGCAGTCGCAGACAAAGTTGTTTTCTGTGGACAAAGTGGAGAGTTGACAATGGCTTTAAAATTAAAAGGCGTACAGGTCAGTGTTGCACTGACGTTTCTTTGCACAACGGCTTAATTCTCATTTAAATGCTGTTTGTTGGACTGAGTTTTGTTAATGTTTAATTAACGAAGCTGGAGTACAAAGTAGAAGTAATTATAATTATCGCAACTTAGTCGTCTTTTTGAAGTTTTTAGCCATTGCCCATGAGAACGGCCGAACCCTTAGGTTTCAATGTCTTAAGTGAGACGACTAGTCGAACAAATAATTCGAATCTTATCTTAACAGGTGATTAAAGCGATAGAGATTATTTAAAATTAAACTTTTCTCAATTAAAATGCACTTTAGTATTTTATAAAATTATTTTATAATCACAAGTTCTACAAAATTTCCCACTTTCTCATCCCCCGCGGGGCTCCTAAGAACACCCAGGGGGATCATAAAAGTACAAACTTCCTAAGCATTATTAAAGTTAACATAACGTCTCTGTTTCAAAGCGCTTAATATTCAACGTATGTTTTAAGTTTGTCAAACTCAACGCAGGGACGTATTAAATATTCATAATTACCTTCGAGAAGCAAATTGCTGTTCTGTGGCTTCAAGTTGTCGAATATGGGTCTGATATTGTCGAAAGTTAACGCGTATAGTTCGTTGGAGCGAAGATCCAGTGTGCTGAGCCCCCTCGCACCTTCCAGCCATCCCGAGGGAAGCGCCACCAGTTTATTGTCGTCGAGGGACAGCTTATCGAGCTGCGACAGCCCGTCGAACGCCCTCTCTGAAATAAACTTCAGCTCGTTCTTCCCTAAAAGTAACTCATGCAAGTTCCACAGCTCGGCGAACGTGAACTCAGTGAGATTGTAAATGCGGTTCCTGCGAAGATCCAATTTCCGCAAGTTCGCCAATCCATCAAACGTGTGACGGTTTAAATGGAATATGTTGTTTTTGTTCAAGTCCAATTCCTGCAGATTGAACGTGCGCTGAAAGGCACCATCCTTTATCGATGATATGTTGTTTTTAGTTAGCACGAGTTTCTCTAGCTTAGGCAGATCGTAAAACGCTTCCGTGCCTATTTCAATGATCATGTTGTCCTCGAGATTTATATACGTAATATTCGGTAAATGGGCGAACGCGAACTGTTGGATCGTTTCGATCTGATTGGTCGACAGCGTGGCTTCTTTTAGATTGGTTAAGTTGGCAAAAGCGAATGATGTTAGTTCGACTATGTTCCCGTATTTAATGTTAATGGATCGGAGCCTCTGCAGATAGTGGAGCGCTTTAGTGGGCACGTAGCCTAATGCGCCATCGACTCGGACGTTAAAAGACAAAGTTTGCAAAGTCGGTTGCGACGCGAAACTCTGCCAGATGAGATCGTCGCGCGGTATACCGCCATTGAAGACCCAGCATTCCGCTTTAGTCGCATTCCTGAGCTCTCTGTTGTTTTCACAGTAGCAGTGTACTTTTGAGTCGCGGTCAGTGATATCGCAAATGTTTTTTTGGAAGCCTCCCACCTTTTCCTTGGCGCGTCTCTTGTTGTTGTCCCTTGCTTGCACGTTAATTGACATTTCATTGACGAGCGCAAAAGTGATCAGGATGTACATTATTCCGGCGATACGACGCTCCATTTTCATTAAATCTGAAACAAGTGAAAGTCGTTACGTTAATAAAACAAGGAATCGGGATTACAGTCTTTCTGAGTTTGTTTTGTTGGATTACAAAGGATTCAAGTTTTGTATTGAAGTTCGGAAGGGATTGATTCGCAATCTAAAATGTTCAAAGAGTTCGTAGTGTATTACTTTGGATTTATTTTAACGGACATTTTAGATGCAAAATTTGTGATTTGACTTGTATCTATTCTTCCTTTGGTGTACCTACGCAATAAAGTAAAGTTTTGGGAAAACAATATTGAATTCAGATAATATGGTACCTATGTAGAGCTTTAATAAATACAACACCAAAATAACAAATTTCCATTTTCACTGTTGAAAAGTAGGTTGCTTTATGCCCTGGTCCAGGAACTTTTACTATCAGAAACATATCGGGCTTAACTCGAATGTAAATGAGTATGTACTCCATTTATTTAATCAGCTCTGAATGTCACAGTTATACCTATATTAAAAATTACCTCAGTGCTTTTACCACTACTTCTATTTTATACAATAAACTTCACGCTCAACAGTACTACATGAAATACCGTACTCTATTTCTGTGTTTTACGCTAATCTCCTTGACGGATTATACTGGCCGGCTACCACACAAGATCGTATCTCCATTGGAAACTGACGGCAGTTAAGTCATTTTGTATTACAGCAGTATAGCGCGGTATGGCGACACAGACTGCGAATGTAATTTTAATGTATTACGAACGGGAGTCTGTAATCCAAATGAGTTTTAAATCATTAATGAGTGTGGCCTTGATAATAACTAGATTTGTGTGGGAATTGAAGTTAGAGGGGTTTGGCAGGACACTTTGAGTATTTGTTTAATGTTTATGATCCTACTTACTACTTAGTATTATTATACATAATTATTAAACATATCGACGCTTGAAAGGAGACATTGACTAAGCGACATTTTGGCCAAAACAAGTTATATACATAGTTGGAACCGCCTGATTTTTCTGCGTCGTTTGGTCCAACTCACGTCTTCCTACGACGACTTTTGATGTCGCTTCTGCATTTTGGATTTCACGAATTTTCACTTTTTTTTGTCAACTTAGCGACAAAATTGTTTACCTTTTTTGATGGTCGTCATAATTTTAATATGCAATTTTTGCTCTTCGACCATATTTACCTTACGTCGACACAGTAATTTCTCCACTTAGCTTAGATTGCTTGTACGTGGCAATATATTTTTATGCGCATGGTATGTGTTTTCCTTACAAAGAACGTTTGTAGTTATCACTTAAGTCATTTTAACTAACTGTACTTTTTTTCCGAATGGCGCTTGGATAAAAATGCTTCTTTGTTTTCTAAGAAATATTACCGGTTCAGGTTAGATTACCGATCAATAAAACACCACTCTTTGTCGGTTAGTAAATTATTACCTGCCATTTTAAAGTGTTGTTTTACGGTTTAGGTAAGTTATACTTGAATTTATGGGATTGTTTAATGTTGCTTATACCCTGAAGTCGCCCCATGCAAAGGTGTTTAGGCAATATTAAATTGAAGTAATACGTTTACAAAATGTTGGTTGCACCTATGAGTGTCACGCGCACGGTCGTTTGCGCAAGCAGTAAAGTTAGCTTCAAAGTAACAAAGGAACTACAGTGCTAGACTGTAAGTCGCTTCGATAGCATACTCGCGCCCAACTAACGCCGTTATAAGAATAACGGCAGTCAAACGAGAGATACGAAAACTGTTAATTGATCGCGTGAATCAAATTTATACTGCTTTTTGATCTTTTTGATGTTTATTTTTATACACGATGTAAATATTTTGAAAACAATGGATCGATGAAAACGGGCACATAATATTTAGGAAGAGGCTCTTAAAAATCCATAAATTAAGACCAATGAAGAGTTTACACCTACCTATACACATTTTTAGTTATTTATTAAAAACTAGCTAAGTTGCATTATGGTTAAGAAGGGAAACCTGTTGAATAACACTTCCATCCAAAAAAATATGTCGAATTCGAGCTCACCGCTGCCAAATTACACGAAATCACCACCCTTATGATCATTTCATTAACAAAAATTACAAACCCAATCCCAATCCGCAATCTTAGATTGTCTTTTTTATTCCACTGATTACAATTCGAATTAAATTAATAATAAGTAATAATATAAGTAAATAATTAATAAATAAGTTATGTCACTATGCTACTACCATTATTCATCATTAAATTATACCACCTATCTAATAACTATTAGGTTTTAAACACAAAGAGTTGCCACTCGTCTCGACGCGGTACCCGCGACTGACAGCACCGCTATTCCCCCTTATTAGCCTTGTAAAGACTTTGTCAGTGTGCGTGTGTCATTTGGAACGTTTGTACGTAGTTTCTGCACTGCTTTAGCTTATAATATATATACTGTGCTAGTGGTTAGATACCCTGACTATGAAGCTTGAGGTCCAGGGCTCGATTCCCGGCCGGGGCAGATGTTTCTACGATGAATTCGAATTTTTGTTCTCGGGTCTTGGCTGTTTAATATATAATGTACGTATTTATCTATATATATATTAAGTATATTTATCTGATGTCTAGCACTCATAGTAAGAAGTTAGCCTAGTTTGGGACTAGGTCAATTTGTGTCAATTGTCTCATGATATTAAATTTATTTTAAATAGTGTAGTTTCGCGATGTCATCTCCGTGCACGCAGCGTATCGTGGCGTACTTACATGCAAAAAAACCGCTGGGTTTATAAAACCGGGCACGTGCGAATTGGACTCGCGCAAGAGGGTTCCGTAGAAAGATTTTAACGCTCCCCCCCCCCCAGTGTTTTAAGAAGTCCAGTGTAAGCAGACCCCTGCTCCTAAGCAAAATGTACGCAGTGTGGGGTCAACTTATATTGTTCTTCGAAATCTAGAGACAACCATAAAAATTTAAGATTTTGAGACTTTTCTGAGTGGTTGTACTATAAGAGCTACCTTCATATCAAATTTCAAGTTTCTAGGATAACTGAAAGTTCCCCTTAGGTTTTCAAAATACGGCAATTTGTATGGAAACAACTTTTTTAATGACTGTATCTTTTGATTGCGTTGACATAGATGCTTGATTTTTTCACAGTTTCAAGGGACCGCCGGTTTAAGTATTTGATATTAATTTCAGCATCCTAGCTCTACGCGTTCCAGAGAAAAAGGGTCTTGACAGGCAGACAGACAGACAGACGGACAACAAAGTGATCCTATAAGGGTTCCGCTTTTTCCTTTTGAGGTACGGAACCCTAAACATCAACAAAAAATTAACACGTGGGCGGCGTGCGGGTATGATTGAGCGCAGCTGCTGTTTTGTTCTTTATTCTGAATTCAACTATAAACTTAACACGTCAACTGCAATAAAACTTGCACTAACACACTGTTAGACGCAAACAGCTCCGCTCGACTCTAAAATCACCTCAGGGACGCGATAACTTGAAACAAAAAGACGCACAATTCGAAGCTTCGGAAGATCTTGATAAAAAGCGAAGGCAAAGGTCGAGAGATACTGCGAGATTTATTACTGTGAATCCCGAGGGTGCTGATATACTTGAGCTCGCTGGTTAGCTGTTTTAGCTGTTGTTACACCAAATTATTTAGAATTTTGTGTCAAGTATTTAGTTACGTGTGTACTTGGCAAGATAGCTCTTGAAGTACTCGTATCGTGTCATCTTTTGTCCCATTGTTTACCACACGGGTGGTAGGACCTTGTGCGAGGTCCATCCGGATCGCTACCACCATCTTACTCGTCAATCCTGCCGCTAAGTAGCGGTGCTTGTACTGTTGTGTTCCGGTGTGGAGAGTAAGACAGCCGATGTAATTTTATCTTAGCTTTCTAGGTTGGAAACGCATCTGCAAACCCCCTAGGGTTGGCAGTGGCTAATGGGCATTGGGCAGTGGCGTTCACTTATTACCAGGTGACCCACTTGCTCGTTTGTCTTAATTTTCGTATAAGAAAAACACAATTATTTTACTTTATACATCAGAGCTGGCGTCAAATCCGGTAGTTCTGATTTTTTGCAGACTTGTTCATAATGGTAGCCTAATGAATAATCCAAGTTTGTGACCTCATCCGCCGAACGCGACTTTTTCAAAAATCGAAAAATAACCGCGAAAAAAGGTAAAATCAAAAAGCTGTTATTTAGGGTAAGGCATAATCGCCAAATTTTGAAATAAGAAGAAATTTTCGCAGTTTTTTCGATTTTAAACAATGTTGCGCTCGGCGTTCGTGGTCACAAACTTGGATTACCTATTCATTAGGCCAACTTCATAAACCAGTTTCCATAAAATCACAACTACCGGATTTGACGCAAAGTAGCAAGGTTACTGGACTAAATTGAAAGTCTGTAACGTTTATTTTATCATAATCTATCCACTACATCACTAGTCATCGTTTATGATTATCTATCATGTAGAATTCGGGAATTATGTTAAGGTCATCCTGTAGAATTCTATAGGTTACTTTAGGTTAACAATGAACAGTTTCACAGAAAAAAAGTTAATGGCTACTTTTTGATACATTATGAGTATGACAATGACACAGATTATGACTTCCAATTCTATGGCTAAAAAATAGTTAGGGAAAATTAACCACAACAATTAGAGAATTGTTTATAACAAAAAAAAACTACACTTAAATTAACATCTTAGACCTAGTCTCAAACTATACAAGTTAAAGCTTCCTTGCGTGACTCTCTGTCATTTGAACAGAATTTTAACGCAAAACTAACATATCTTTAATACCGTGTTATGTTTAATTTTAGTCGTGTTGGTTGATACCGACAAAATTAGCATTTCGTGCAGACATAAATAATCGTAGCAGAATGTATAAACAAACAGTACGGAAGCCAAGCTATCTCCAATTGTTTTTATGTTTTGAGACTGTTATGTTTATTTAAATCACTTGGGTTTCATAATAAATCCACATGCGTGCTGTTTTTAATCCCCGACGAAAAAGAGGGGTGCTATAAGTTTGACATGTGTATCTGTGTATCTGTGTGTTTGTGTATCTGTGTGTTTGTGTATCTGTGTATCTGTGTGTCTACCCGGTTCTTAGCCAAGTTCCATTAAAATCGGTTAACCCGTTTTTGAAATATCGAACTTTGAAATGAGAGTGTCGGGGGTTTTTCAACTTTTCTAATTTGGTTAGGTTAGTTCAGCAGTAATTCAAAAACAGTTTATCCGGTCATGTTGAAAATAATGCCTACACCAAAGCATTTGATCCTGCAATCTACTTATATATTGGCAAATTTAATATTATTATTCGCAAATTTAATATTGGTAATTTAATATTAATATTCGCAAATTTAATATTGGTAATTTAATATTATTATTCGCAAATTTAATATTGGTAATTTAATATCATTATTCGCAAATTTAATATTGGTAATTTAATATTATTATTCGCAAATTTAATATTGGTAATTTAATATTATTATTCGCAAATTTAATATTATTATTCGCAAATTTAATATTGGTAATTTTTGTATTTTCCGTACGACCGATTTGGCAACTTTCATTTTCAATACATTTGTTATTTAGGTTAGAATTCGCATGGATGCGAGTGACGTGACACACGACCGTTACCTGACTAAAGCTTGAGGTCCCGGGTTCGATCCCCTGTCGGGGTAGATATTTGTATGATGAATACGAATTTTTGTTCTCGAGTCTTGGATGTTTAATATCCATTGTCTAGTACCCATAGTATAGGCTTTGTCTACTTTATGACTTGGTTAATTGGTGCCGATTGACCAGGATTACTTATTTACCTAGCTATTTACAGAATGATGCCGAATAGGCCACAATAGAAATACTCCCGCTATCCTTCATTTGTGAAAACACAAATACAATTTCCACGCAACACGGCCGCATTATGAAATATTAAGCACTATCCCGTACATATTTCACGCTACACATACATATATTGTACATCAAATTATGTGAACCGCAACAGCGATTGCGGAATGAAAACTAATTTGGAATGTACATAATTGCTAGAGTTCAGATATCGGATCGGGAGCTGTCGTTAAAATCGTTTATGTGATTGGATATTTACAATATTTGCAATTAATGCCAATACAATGTGGAATTTTAGTGTGGTGTTGCTGTTTTGGGTATTTAGAATTTGAGATACGCAATTGTCTATTTTTTATCAATCAATCTAATATTTATTTGCAAAAACAAGGAAGAGTTAAGATAGAGGTAAGGAAAGTTGGATTTTTTCACTAGTGCTTTTTACTTTCCCAAAGCTCCGGTGGGTGCCCGCGCGCCTGGCTCACCACCAATTTTTTTTATACGACATGGAAGGCAAACGAGCTAAGATGAATTGCCTCTTGTGTCCGTAATTTTACCGACTACCGAGAGTAACTCCACACTGGAACACATTAGTGCAAGCACTGCTGTTTAGCGGCAGGATTAGATAGTAAGATGGTAGTAGCGATCCGGACAGACCTCGCACAATGTCCTACCATGTACCTTGCACGTGCGGAAGTGTCATTTTCCGCACTTGTCATAAAAAGTATTATTTCGCACCAGTGTGGTCCATCTCACCTCCAGAAGTATCGTCTCCGAAACACTTTTTCCATTAAGCCAATATCTACCAATCAGGTGGATAACAGAAATATGAAAGTGTAACGGTATTATCTCGGCTACGTGCCGTCGCTGCGGATTTCCTCATTCGAATTACGGACAAGTCTTTATCGGAAAATGCTTAGTTTGTCTTTGGTAAGCACTCTTATGATAACCCCTTGGCATGGAGGAGGGAAAGGTGGAGGTGGAAGTTTGGTTGGGGTACTTCGGTTTTTCGTTGTAATGCTTCAGGACTCGATTTTGTATCCTAAGTTGTTTTCCACAAGGACGCGGGAAGAGATTGGGTAAAAAATACTTTAAAAAACGCTGTAGTAGATTGTTGGAACCGAAAATGGCAACGGCATCCGAACTTATAAGTTTTGGTTTATCTTATTACATTGTAATATAAGCTGTGACTATACATCAAATTCTAATGTACAGTCACAGCGTTTTCAGTACACCTAAGACGGATACAACTTTATGATTACGTTATTACACATGACAAGGCGAAGCAATCGTTTGGAGCATGGTTCGTTTTGGTGGTGTAATTCTGGTTGCAGCGTTCCTCCAATTGACAGCAGTTTCATAATCTTGATGTTACAATGATTTACCTAAACAAGCAAAGATTTCAATAGTTTAATTTTGAGAGTTACCCGAAGAAAAGATAGAAGACAAGAGAAAACTTCAAAAAACTACCAAAACCATTTTTTTTTCATACAAAGTTTTTCTGAAACTGAAAATATTAGAGCATGACTACGTATTATATAATGTAAACAATTTTGACATCATGATTATCCTAGACTTAGTTTTAATTATTACTGTGTGCTCTTACAGGGCGTCGTGGACTGACATTAATACCAATGTAACATCTCTATTGTAATGTACATGACAATGAATAAATGAAATTGAAATTGAAACTTTCAATGATTTCGCAGTCATCTCCGTCCAGAGCCGTACTCCGTGCCCTAACCGCATTTAGATTCCGAACGGGTGCGCGGTGTAAATTTAAAGAGGTTATTCGATGAAGCGAATTTCAGGCATTTAATGTCTTATTTTCATTGTCCTAAGTACCATTATTGTGTGATACTCGTTCTCAGCAAAATTTAACTCGACTTCAAAAGTGCTGTTGAATACGGGGAAAGTGCTGGGACTCTACAGTTGGAAGTTAGTTCGTTTTGTTCATAACGTTAATTGAGCAAGAAGCGAGCGCGAAGTGCAAGCGAAGCGTCGACAGCTTGGGCCAAAACTCTTTCGTATGTCCGGAACAAGAATTTTTGTGAATAGGTTCGATGATTATACCTAGAGATTTTTTTCGGAGTTTTTTTTTTTGTATAAAAGCTTAAAATCGGATGCATAGGAAATTTCTTTAGTTATTTGTACTAATAAGAACATCATGGATAATTAAAAAGACTATGTCATCCTAACTGTTACCTCAAATCCCGTTCTTATTGCGCTTAAATAATAAAAGTACAAAGACGATTGGTGATGGCTTTCCATCAGGTGACCCGCCTGCACGTTTACCCCGTCTAAATAAAATAGACCAAGACTTTAGAAATTCGTCCTCTTTCTCAAGGTTGGTAATGCCATTTCCCGCTTAGAAGCCATTTCCTAATAGCAATTACAAACCGGAAACATGAATTTGGTCTCTAACTGGTTAATAAACGGGTAATTATGTTTCGTTTTTTAAATCTTTTTACCCATTTTAGGGGAAAACTTTTGCAATTGTTGCTGAGTGGGGAAACTTAATTTCCTGTCTCGCGCGGTTTACTTGATTCGTTTTCGTCTCTTTCGTTCTTTCCTTGTTAGTACAGGACGCAATTAGTGACGAAAGAGACGTCTTGTGTTAGCCGTGCCTTAATTCGTATCATTCGTAAAGTAATGACTTGTGACGCCATCTATTGTAAAAGTTGTTTACCTACTTGTTACAAGTTCTGAAACACAATGTCGTAACAACTCAGAGGGCGCTTGTAGAAAGGAAAATATTTTAATCTTTGCGAGCCAATATTAATTTAAGGATTGCAAAAATGGTCGTGATTTCGATCATCTACTTAATTAAATTAATTAAAGGATATGAAATACAATGCATTTTATTTATTTTAGAAATCACATTTTACAGTAAACATAAAGTGCTCATAACCTATATAATCGATATCCAAATAGAAATTAATGTAAGTTTTATTTTTTATTACTACAGGGTTCGATTCCCGAACTGAATAGGTACTTACAACTTTTTTTTAAATCTGTGTATGCAGTTTTTCTTATGACTAAAACCAATGACATGATGCCTAAGAACACATATTTGTATGTCTTATATGTAGTTACAGACTTGCCCATACTGATCGATCTAATTGTACCACTCTAAAAAATAACAAAATATCCAAGAAAGAAAACAGGGAGGGGATTCACAGTTAGCAGTAATTATTGACGAACCATGGTGCAGATACCACTTTTAATGTTAAAATTCTATTATTCATTTTTGTCATCAATCCTATTGACTGAGCCTACATTCCTTTGTAATTTAAATTTTCACAGATATTTGACCTGGAGACCCTATACATCTCCTGCTCAATTAAAACGTGCCAGTAAAGTAAAGTGTTCTGGTTTTGCTGTTTTAATAATTACTTTTTACACTTGTTTCTAAAATGCGGTTTTTTTTTTCTCTCTTAATCTTTTAATGACAGAGTGAGGTTTCTTTGTGTAGTTTGTCTGTGGTTGCGTATTGTAAGAGCTAATGTAACTTGTTTTTAGAAAAAATTACTTTGTGCCAAGTTTCTTGCGGCGCATTCTTCTTGGCAATCATGGTCTTTCCGAAAGCGCTGGTAGACTCAAAAAAAATGACGTGTAAAAGAGCCTATTTGCTGAATAAAATTTTGTTTTTTTTTTTTTTTCTTGTGCTGACCTATAGTTTGTTAATTTGTTATAGGTATTTTTTTGTGATTGGTTGTATTGTAAATGAATAAATGTCTTACATTAGAAAGAAAAATTGTTTTTGTTCAAATCTAGTAGCACTTACTAAGTGACGGCAGATCGTCAGGTAATAAAACGGGCCGAAAAGCTAACAAGATGGCCCCTGATCCTGCCGTGGCTTTTGTGTTATTGTACTAATTTGACAAAGTTAGCAACTCGAGGATGGCAAAAACTCATCGGCAGAGTAGTTACTAATCTGATCGAAAAATCTAATTATATAAGAACCCTTCCTGATTGCGGTCCAATTTAAGATCCGTCAATCTTAGGGAAAACCTTCAGGCTGCTCATCCACCAAAGTTGAGCGAGGTAGCTAAGCGGTGCGTTATGAAAAATCCTACCAATAGGGTAAGTTAATTTTCTCAAGCATAGAAGTTAATATTCGCATTACTTTCAAAAAAAGAAGACGCCAAATAATATGATAGCATAGTTCTTTGCCGGCCTGACGCCAGCAAAATATGTATGGAAATCAATTACTGGCCGCTAGTACAGTCAAGGAATTTAATTCCCTACCTATTTCGTTGAAATGTTGTTAAACATTCGCAATGCATTAAGGTCGAAAATGTCAACGTAAACGCGACATGTCAAAGCGACGTCGTGTTCTATCTAGCTCTAGACCGTTTGCTATACGATATTAAACCTTAGGTAGGTTGGAAATTTAATTCCTTGACTGTACCTAGTCGCCGACGATGGCAGAGCGGGGGCGTGATCCTGCAGGAGGTCGCCGCCTCGCCGCCTTCCAGTCGGGACAGAGCCAGAGAGGTTTTCTATTTTTTTTTTAATTTTCCTAAAACTTAAATGACAAGAACCAAAATTTTATCAAACCTGCTCACACAATTTCACGAGCATCTGTTGGGAAATGCGACCTGTAGAGCAGAGCAGCCGGACAGACGATACGAAAGCATTTGTGTCCAAGCTGAAACGGAGACACGTCGCTCGCGGTTCTCGCTCGCTCTGTAATTTTTTTGTTTCTAACGCGGGCCAAGTGCAGATCGAAAACTTCACTCACACAGAAAAGCACGTGGTTCTAACTAATATTATAAATGCAAAAGTAACTCTGTCTCTCTGTCTGTCTGCTTGTTACCTCTTCACGGGAAAACCGCTGCACCAATCTAGACGAAATTTGGTAAGAAGATAGTTTGAATATTGAGGAATAGCATTAAGCTACTTTTTATTCGGGAAAATTATGTAGTTCCCGCGGGATAGCAATAACCGAAATCTACGCGGACGAAGTCGCGGGCAACAGTTATTAGATTATAAATGTAATTTTGCTTTGCACATAAATTCTGAAAAGCTCGCAGGTGCGCGACAGGGCTCAAACCCGCGTACCTCAGCTAGGTCAAAACATTAGGCTACCGCGACTTTTTACGCTACGGCGCCACGGCTGTGGTGGATGTGCAGCCTTATTGTCTGTCAATCTTAAGACCTTCAATCTGTAAGATGGCGGTGTAATTACCCCCGTGTGGAAAAGCAATTATATCAGAGAGGGTTTTTGGTAACGTCCAACATATTAGAATTTGGGCAGTAGTGATTAAAGAAATCAAAGTTCAGTTACTGGCGGCAGCAGTAATGAAACGTTGGCCATTTTCTACGGTTTCTGAACGGACTTATGATATATGTGTACCTCGACTTTTCGGACATGACGTCCAAATGGTCTCATCTCGACGGGACTGAGGAGGCGGGTAAGGTTTAAACAATACATTTGTTTTAACGTGAATAAGTTCCATTTTTTTAGGATGGATGTATTTGGATGACTTTTTGTATGTGGGAGACGCGGGGCGAACCCTGGAACAGTTTCTCCATTCAGTCGCTTTAGTGACTATCCTTGTCTGTAGGTCGAGAATGAAGTTTTCGAATCCTGCGTAACGTTATCGTGAAATTCGTATGACGTTTGGAGCAGCGCCCATCCGTGAGCGTAATTGGAACTAAAATTTTGTATGAGGTTTCTCGATTTCAATACGATAACGTAACGTTACGCAGGATTCGAAAATTTCGTGCTCTGGCCTCTGCGAGCTATGCATCATCATCATCATCATCATGTCAGCCGAAAGACGTCCACTGCTGAACAATGAACATAGGCCTCCCCCAAGGCTCTCCACTCAGACCGGTCTTGTGCTTTCCGCATCCACCGCGGTCCCGCGATCTTTACTAGGTCGTCGCTCCATATTGCTGGAGGCCTACCGACAGCTCGTCTCCCGGTCCGTGAACGCCATTCGAGAACCTTCTGACCCGGTCGGCCATCAGTTCTGCGAGCTATGTGCCCCGCCCACTGCCACTTAAGTTTCGCAATTCTTTGGGCTATTTGGGTAACTACATAATGTAAGCAATCTGGAAACAACAGAGGGTATTAAACTTTGTAGAGCATTAAACGACTCGATCATGGGTTTTTATACTTCAAGAGGATCTCCATGAGATGCTACAAAAACATAGGTACGGCAAAAAATGGAATTGAATGGTTATTTTTGTTTTCATTTTTATAAAACATTTATAGTAGCAGCTGGATCTGGCGGATTAACTACTTTTTCTTTATTGTAGTAATGTTATTATCATTATCATCACCAGCCTTTTTTTTACGTCCCACTGCTGGGCACAAGCCTCCTCTCAGAATGAGAGGGCTTGGGCTATAGTTCCCACGCGGGCCCAGTGCGGACTGGGAACTTCACACACATCATTGAATTGCTTCACAGGTATGTGCAGGTTTCCTCACGATGTTTTCCTTCACTGAAAAGCTCATGATAAATTACGAATGCAATTCCGCACATGAATTCCGAAAAAGTAAGAGGAGAGCCGGGGTTTGAACCCACGACACTGCTCAAACCACTAGGCTGTCACGGCTTCTTAATAATGTTAAAGTTAGTATCTATTAAGTTCTTATGGATAACTTCTTTGTAGGTAACACTAGTTTTCATTTTTCCACACAAACGTTATAGACTGTTGTCGCCCTAGTTTTTGACCCGAGATCAAATTTATCATAATCATCATATTTTTATTTATTTATTTATTTATTGTCAAAACAATTTTACAGCATCACAGCAAAGCCAATGCGCTATAAAATTTAAATATAAGAAATGCACAATACAAAACAAGAGTAAAAAAACATTACAACTATTTAGGGAGTTTTAAATATCAGTTTCGCTTCCCTAAGCGACGGAACACCACACCCTCCGGCCAAAAGTCGGAACGCAGGAAAAAAAATAAAAAAAAAGTTTTAAAAATAAGATCAATATTATCAGTATCTGTCTGTTTTGCATTTGTGGATATTTGGGTTTTTATAAGTGCTAGGCTATAACGCTTCCTTCCATTCAGTTTCCAAAGTTCATTACGATTGATTAGGTTTTGTAGAAGGAAACAGTCGAGAACGAA
The DNA here is from genome assembly GCA_963691665.1 of Clepsis dumicolana. Classification (NCBI taxonomy): domain Eukaryota; kingdom Metazoa; phylum Arthropoda; class Insecta; order Lepidoptera; family Tortricidae; genus Clepsis; species Clepsis dumicolana. The sequence goes on along the minus strand of OY829520.1, from coordinate 2,253,321 downwards.
ACCTCAATTTTTGACTTTCTGAGGGTCGAGCACGACTTTACGAAAGCTGCTTAACGTTACGGTTATCGTATCGAGATCGAGAAACCTCATACTAAATTTTAGTTCCAAATACGCTCACGGGCGGGCGCTGTTCCAAACGTCATACAAACTCGACAACGTTTACTGTTCGACTTTACGTTACGCAGCATTCGTAAAGTCGTGCTCGACCCTCGGCTGCAGAGGATCGAGCACGAAGTTTTCGAATACTGCGTTACGTGATCGAGTAGGTAGTAACTTAATCGAGAAATTTGTATGACGTTTGGAACTAAAATTTAGTACATTAGTGAAGAATTGAACTTTCTTTTAAACCTCGTATTGACAGAATTTTAACTAGCTCCTGCCATCGGATATATTTAAGTTGGCCAACTTTGGCATAGCGCTGGCTGGACACTGCCAAAACTATCATGACATTATTTTCTATTGTGCTGGCGTCGCAGCAGTCAATGTTCGCTTTTTTTCATTGGCAACACTTTCGTTAAAAAAGGTTACTTTGGATTTTTAGGCGACGGTACCAAAACACATCGACATCTCACATACTTTTAACTAACGCTTCACTTTAGACGACAAATTTGAGTTAGTAACCCCACATGCAAAAACCAAGGTATTATAAGTTTGACCTGTGTGTTTGTGCATCTGTTTGTGGCGTCGTAGCTCCTAAATATTGATGTGATCACGGTTTCTTTAATTAAAATGACGGGGTTTTAAAATTTTCTTAACAACAAACCAACTTGGTTTAAACACTAACGGTTAAAGTATCTCTAGATGGTACAAATACGACAAGTTATCCTGGGTTAGAGTGCAACCCAGTGGCCCGAGTATGAAAATTTTAATCCTACGTAACGTAATCGAGCAGTAACGTTGTCGAGAAAAAAATTATGACGTTTGCAACAGCGCCCCTCATAAGCATATTTAGTACTAAAATGTAATATGAATTTTCTCGATGGCCACACCATAACGTTACTACTCGACTACATTACGTAAGATTCGAATATTCGTGCTCGGTACATCCAATAGTTGACACCCCGCTTCTCATATTTATTGTTTTGAACTTAGAGTTAGTGGCGTCTTTTGCGTGTTTCAATTCACGACAACTATTTATTTAAGCATTTATTGTAATTAATCATTTATTTTGCGCTTACGTTCACATTTTTAACCGACTTCATAATTCATAATTTATTCGTAATTTACGTAATATGAAAATATCCATTGTATAGCCTGAACTTGTAGCAATTTTGCAAGATAACGTCCCAGCGTATACAAAATACTTATTTTCTGTGCTGTAATCCTTTCATCAAAGTTTTCCGGGTAAGTATAAATTTTAATTCCCATAAAAGTTCAGGTTTAATTGCGAGATCGTAATTACAGTTTTTCGATCAAAGTCTGCAAAGTGCCCAAGGTTTGCAATATTGTTCTCAGTTCAATCAATCATTGCCTGCCTTCAAAGCGTTCGTTACCCAAACATAATAATACCCGGGATGGATAACCCGAAATAAATTAGATTCTTTTCAAAGATTTTTCTTTAAAATGTTCCCATGAAGTGGCTATTCAATTTTGATTTGCTTTCATCTGAACTTGAAACTTTTGAGATGTCTTCTTTATTTCCAAAACGTGACCGGTTCTAAGTTAACATTTATTATTTGTTCATTACTGATTATACTACTACTGATTATTTAGATTCTTATTAGTAATATGATTTTACTCAACTGCAAAAACTTAGGTTTGCAATAACGACAAAAGAGAAAAAAAAGCTGTTGTACAGTAGTCTCAAAAGAAGAGTGTCACTTTACCACACAGTACTGCATGCTATTTATAGTCTAACTGGCTTGCAATCAGTCGTGTTCATTTTGTTTGGGCTGACAAATTGGAATCGGAAACAGCTAGCTGTCACAGTCGTACAAAAATTGACATTCAATCCGATGACGAGTGTCAAAATAGTTACGCAATTACACTGCCGACTACATCACCATCACCGATACACTATACGCTGATGCGTTTCGAACTCTCTACGAGCTCAAAGCACCAATATCAGGTGAACGTGCTACTAATTATTCTACTGACAAGCAAATTATAATTATTAACAGTTTTAAATGATTCGCGGTTAATTGCATTAGACATAATGAAAACGGGATATTGACCGCGATTACCTTGTAAGTTTGACGAGCTCCCGATATTTCGATGCAGTTGCATGCATCATGATCACGTGCGAACAAAATTATGTCTAAATTATAATACTAACGTGGTAATGACATAATTGAGAATTAGGTGAGCAATTTAATTGTTTTATGGTTATTAGTCAGGGACCTCTGTCAATTAACGAATGATTCAATAAATTCCTTATTCAATTGTCAACACTTTGTAGCATTAACCAAAGCCTCAGCTTCGTAACAACCAAGCCAAGTCCTGTCCACAAACTCAACTCAGCGCACGACGCGCTCAACTCAGCGCAAAGGCGTCCGCTCAACTCAGATTCAATTTCAAGCTCTGCTTAGTTCTCAGATGCTAGGATAATTAATTATGAATTTGAAATTCAAATTTGTAGAAAATTTATGGTAGGTACCTGTGATGTGGGGGACTTTGGCATCGGCTAGTTAATGTTGTAAGAGGTTGATGATGAAGAAATAAAACTCTTTCTTGTTTTGTATTATAACGATAACATTTGTTTCGAGACCTTCAAGTTTAAGGTCAGGACTGCGTTGGCTTGACTACAAACAAACAATAGCGAAATAAATGGATCATTCTATGAGATGAGTTTACCCCGACATGTTTGGGACTAATTTATATTTCTTCCTCTGGAACCGCACGGCTTGGCGGCAGCGAAACGCACACTGTGCTCCAAGGCTCTGCTCGTGTGTCTACTCAAGGAGCAGCTGACAATGAACTCGAATTTGACATTATTTTTATCCGGTCCAAGATGGCGGATTACAGTTTGTATTTTTTTTAAGTTTAATTCTCGCAATCAAAATATCAAATTCATATTCATAAAATCCATTTTGAAATGGGGCGTTTTATGCACTAGTTGTACAATCAATTAATTGTATAAAACTCTTCGTTACTGAGTGAGTGGCAAATAACGCACAGCCAAAACCCTTGGCCCTAGAAGGCTGAAATTTTGCATAGAGATTGCCTTAGAGAATATAACCGGGATTTTTATACGCGTACAAAGTCGCGGGCAAAAACTAGTCTGCTATACCTATTTTAAACCCCCGACGAAAAAATAAGGGGTATAAGTTTGACCTGAGTGTATCTGTCTGTGGCATCATAGTTCCCAAACGGACGGACCGATTTCGATGCGGTTTTTCTTAATCGAAAGCTAGTTTAACCGAGACGGTTCTTAGCTAAGTTTTATTAAAATCAGTTCTCCCGATTTTAAAATATTAAACTTTGAAATGACAACGTCGGGGGTTTTTTCAACTTTTGTCAGTTATAACATGAAATATAACATTTTTTTTTTTAAACGACTCCTATGCTTTTTATGCCAAACCATTGGCACGTGGCGGCGCCCGCCGTGCCAATATCGTGTACGCCGGCAGATGTCGAGCAGCGAGGGTCCATTCGGTGTCCTCTAATAAACTTGACCGATATACGCTTTTACACTCTTTGACACGTTTACAAAGAATGGAAGTGTTTGCTTCGATTTTGCGGTGCTTCGGCGTACCGTTTGGATGGCTGTGTCCGTGAAGCGGTTTTATTTCATGCGAAACTGAGTATCTATTAGGCTTTACATCAGTCAAGTTGCTACCATTAAATGGAGTGAAGGAGAAGGAATGTTATTTCTATGACTGTCGTAGTGCTACGACCGGATAGCCTAGTGGTTAGAGACACTGACTATGAAGCTTGAAGACCCAGGTTCGGTCCCCGGCGAGGGCTGACATTTGTATGATGAATGTTAATGTTTGTTCTCGGGTCTTGGATGTTTAACATGTACTCATACGAGTAATAGGTATGTTTATTACTTAGTAACTACTGAACAGGCTTTGCCCAGTTTGGGACTAGGTCAATTGGTGTTTACTTACTTAATTTATACCTATCTAAAATAACATTAAGGGTAGATGAATTGATTAAACTAGCTTTCAATTTAATAAAATCGCATCGATTCGGTTCATCCGCTTGGGAGCTATGATGCCACAGACAGAGCACAGGTCAAACTTATACCCCTCTTTTTGAGTCAGGGGATAAAAAAGGTGGTCCCTATAAGTTGCCAAACGCATTCTATCCTTTGTCAAGTGTCAAGCTTGTAGGTTAAGTTTTTCTGATGCTAAATTACATCCAAAGTGACACTTAAACGCTGAAACAGCCATAAAATAGTATTTCAGCATAACACCCCTTTATTTGGCACCCGCACATCTGATATCAATGCATAAGGCGAGATTTTATTCAACAGATACAATCCTAGTCTGCAAAGTCAAGTGCCAAACGTTTTGTAATGTTTTTATTTCCACAAACGCTAACTAATAAAATTTGTTCGATCACGTGACATTTCACGGGCGTATTCTAATTCATGTTTGCCGTATGCCGGACTAGTTACGGGCCAAGTTTAGAATACAGAATAAACACGAACTCGTCAGCACGCCTAAGTTCTTAGAAATATATCGATTAAAAAAAGCCGAAAAAACATAGTTACTACCTACGTAATGGTCAATTAATATTTAGATTCCAACATTAACAACTAGATAAACCAAACATAACTTAATATAAGACATAATGAAAACGGGATATTGACCGCGATTACCTTGTAGATAACTGCATCGAAATATCGGGAGCTCGTCAAACCTATAAGGTAATCGCGGTCAATATCCCGTTTTCGTTATGTCTAATGCAAATATTGATTTAAACTTTCGCCATTTTCACAATGCAAATAACAGCGAATCATTTAAAACTGTTTTAATTTAATATCACCGTAAAGAATTGTTTGTCTCTCTGCTACCCTACGTTTGAATTCGGATTTATGTACAACTAATAATTATTATTAGAGCACTGTCTTTAATTAGTTAATTGATAAGGAACTCTATTGTGGCGTACTGCGGTGCCCTCTCAGGATTGTATTGAAACATGTATTAGAATTAAGACCTTTTGTACACAAAGCAAACCAATAAATATAAATGAAAAGCCGCTTCCAAATCCGTTCGTCCGTTTAGGAGCTACGATACCACATACAGATACGTAGATACACCTATACATTAAGATACCAGATAGTATAGTAGTACTACGGGCAAAAAAATCTACTGCTCCTACCAGTAATAGTAATAGTAGTTTATTTGTCAAACATAGGTATACAATAGTTGTACAAGTTTCATGTGAGTTCCACTATGTTTTGCCTAAAGGCGTACAAATAGCATGCACTAATGGCATGCAGCATGGTGAAAATAGGGAAATGAAATTAATATAATGTTAATGAAAGTATACAAATTGCAATAAAATTTAAATCAAGATTAAAATGTCATGTTAATGTTTAATATAATTACAATAAAATTTTAATTAAGGCTAAGATGTCAGTAGCACCAATGGTTAGTACCACGGGTAACCCATACAGAGTTCTAATTTATGCCACCCCTATTTTTACATCGGTAGTTAAAAACGGTAAAAAAAACCCTTAGATAACGCTTTACACCCCTCTAGCTCAGCTCAACAAAACTCTTTACACTAAGGTTCTTTAACAAAACGTCCTTTAACCATAACTTGACGTCATACGTCCATTATTTTCCGCCGGCGGCAAATCGATTGGAAGACGAATTCAGTACAAACGTAATACGATCCGAGATGCACCCTGTCAGCTAAATCGAGCATTAAGGATTGACTTCATACAACGTGGCATATGTTATGGCAGGGAACCTTATCTGTGTCTTTATTCATTTCGCATAATCTTAATTTCGCATAATCGATTCGACTAAAGTCATAAATTATTCAGGTTAACTATAACATAGGTTGGTTAGGTTAGGTTAGAACATAATCTACATCTACACTAATATTATAAAGAGGAAAGATTTGTACCTATTTTTGTATGTTTGTAATGAATAGGCTCAAAAAGTACTGGGCCGATTTTAAAAAAAAATTCACCAATAGAATGCTACATTCTTCCAATTTGACATAGGCTACATTTCATTTTGAAAAAAATTAGGGATCCTTGGTAAAATTTGAACAACGTAACCGAAGGTGTAGAAAAATGAGTCTTAAAATGTCTTTCGTCGAATGCGCTGCCAAAACTTTTAGCGATAGAACAAAATAATGTACAACAATATTGAAGAACATCATAATGTCTACAAAAAACTCCGCGGTAGCATATGTCCAACTATTGTAGTTATGTCACTACAACAACTTTTTTCATTTTAAACATTAATGAAAATCCTAACCAAATTCAAAAAATGCTATTTATGTGTTTATATTAATCCTTATCCAAATAAATTATTTTATGGTCAAGACCATTTAACTACCTATAAAATAGTTTTTAAATTATTTAAATTGGACTTTCCATTCAAAAGATATTACTTATTTAAGTGCCCGCCACTTAAACCATCAAAGAAATTGAACATAAATAGACTTACATACAAATATAACTGTGGGATTTTTTTTTTTAATATTTGTGAAAAAAAGTGTTTTATATCCAAATTTCCAAAAATAAATAATTGTCTACCCCGTGCGAAGCCGGGACGGGCTGCTAGTAATATATATTTAACCAAATTTTTCTATATTTATTTTTACGGTCATCCGGTTAGAAGAGATTAGAGATTATGCAAAGTTAAGATTATGCGTAATCATACATTATGCGTATTAATATAGTCTCGCTATGGCATTGTAATGGGGTTTGAAAACTTTTTTATGCATTTACTGAAGGCAACGCATTTATTTGTTCAGATTTATTGAGGAAGGTACAAAGAAACGGTTGCATGGGTAACATACATTATGTTTGTGTATATAGCGGGTAACTGTGGCTCGTACAATACCTATCTTCAATGTACTGTTGTATTATTTTTCTGCTTAGTATGTAGGATAGGTTAAGTTAGGTTTATTATACCTATAAATTTCCTTAAAAGCGGAATGTATTCAGTATGATTTCAATTATGACACTCGACATGTATAGGAGACATTAGACTTCCATTCAAATCGGCCAGCCGAGGAAGCATAACCAATTACACGTAAAACCGTTTTTTTTTTTGGTGGTTACATTTTTTTGACTAAAATTAGTCGTATCTGTGTTAAGACGCTTATTGTGTTTATCGTCGTAATCAAGGTAAAGTTGGTTGTAGCGTAATACTTTACAAACTTATAATTAGTTTTAACGTGTGAACATTGTCTCTGTAATCATCAAATTAAGCGAATTTCCTGTTTAAATTGGCTCTAGATGAAGTTACATCAATGACTTTGCCTTTTGGTGAAGACAGATTTGTAATTTCAAAGGCCCGTAATCTCTAGAATGGCTCCGACTTTGACGAAGCTTAGCTACGAACCATTGCGATTAAATTTGTTTTCTAAATAAGTCTGAATAAAATCAAGTAATCTTTGAGATAAATACGACAATTTGTGAGATAAATAAAGACCCTATGTCAATCCCACAACTGAGATATTTAAAGACACCTCATTATTATGTTGAAATTTGTCAAATTGTTTAGAACGCAGAGCGTGACAAAGTATTAGACATACATACCTACATACGCTCGAAAAACATAACCCTCCTTCGACCGTCGGGTAAAAAGCGGCCGATTCTATTCAATTTCTTTTTCCGAAATTTTCGGAAAGGTCACAAATTTATGTACTTTTCAGCGACTGTCCTAGTCAATTTGAAATTAATACTTGCCAAACAGCTTTTAAACCATTAAATTTCAATTCCAAGTCCGGATCGCAGACAAACATAAACAGAAAATCGTGAATTCGATCAAAAATGGACCCAGGACCCTCGCTTAGTAATATCTATTGACAGTTGGAATACAGTTAGGATAATTTGATATGGCCCTCTGAACAAACCAACTTTCAGATTCAAGACGCGTTGCTGTTGTTCATTTGTTTATCGGCCAGTGGCGTGATATTTAATTCTGTAATCATAGACATAGTAGAAGAACCTTTCCCACGGTCCAAGCAAAAATCAATCTTTATGACAATGTCATAAACGTTTTGAGAAATGAAAGTTTTTCTCGTTCTATCTCTAACTGACTGTACTGACTGATAATAGTAGTTTATGCAACTGTTACATATTGAGTGTTTTAAGGTCTAATTATGTAGAGTTGTATACATTATTTTATGTAAACACATATTATAAGTACTCAAAGATGGGTTCAGAAGCCGAAGGCATAATAAACTTGTCACGAATTTGGCTGTTATTTTTTAGGGTTCCGTACCTCAAAAGGAAAAAAACGGAAACCTTATAGGATCACTTTATTGTCTGTCTGTCTGTCTGTCTGTCAAGACCCTTTTTCTCTGAAACGCGTGGAGGTAGGATGCTGAAATTAATATCAAATACTCAAACCTGCGGTCCCTTGAAGCTGTGAAAAAATCAAGCATCTAAGTCAACGCGATCAAAACATAGTCATTAAAAAAGTCGTTTCCATACAAATTGCCGTTTTTTGAAAACCTAAGGGGTACTTCCGGTTGCCCTAAAAACTTGAAATTTGGTTTGAAGGTAGCTTTTATAGTACTATTAGGAATAAACAAGACTAGCAACACCGTTATATTGATTTTATGGATCGTCAGTTGACTTCCGCCGTCACGACATCCATTGTGAGCGCCGGAGCGCAGTCTGAGCCAGCATTCTTAGCGGGCACTTGGCATAGGACGGACGTATCGTTTCGGGCTTACTATTTTTTTCGGTTCTATTTTTAGGTTTAGAAAGTGTTTTCTCCATATCAATCATAAGCGTGCAATTATCTGTAACTTTAATGGTCTGATTAAATAAAATTAGCAGTTGAGATTGATCGTTTATTTGGTTATCCCTAATATCAATCGTGGGATCAAACTACGCGCTTTGCTTTTCCATCCGTTATTAATTTGAAGTGCATTAACTTGATATGGAGGATACTCATCGTTGTAGTCGTAGTCGCAGGCGCAGGCGCGAACATAGGGCTAGTAATAGACGTCGTAGCGGTTCTTCGAAGTCAAATAGTGTTCGCGAGTCCTTGAACATAATTGTGTCTCGTTTGAATGCGTTAGAGAACCGAGAATCGTCTGGGTTGCGTTCCGAAACACCACCCTTACCTGCCTCTCGGGCTTCGGCGGTTGAGAATAATACGGAAAAAATTGTCGATGCTATAAATTCGTTAAAATCAGTGCATACGCAGCGGTATTATGTGTCTAATTTCGATCCTAACGTGCATGATGTTGATGCGTGGTTTCAAGAGGTCGACAGAGCTCAAGCGTGTAACAAATGGGATGATAATGAGTGTTTGTCACGTGTTGGGACTTGCCTAAAAGGAGATGCGAGCTCCTGGTTAAGCGATTGGGTCACTACCGACCGCACGTGGTCCAATTTTAAACGCGATTTTAAGTCGTTGTGCGTTAAGAAAATTGATGTCGCGGGTATTCTTTACAACGTAATGTGCACTGATTCTGACGAATATGCAACTTATGCAGATTACGCTAGGCGTTCACTATTGCGTTTAAAGGTCGTGAAAGGTCTAAGCGAAGATTTAATATCGGCGATTGTGGTCAGAGGAATTAAAAACCCTCACGTTAAGGCGTGCGCGACAAACGCTAATTTGTCTCCTAACGAACTTGTCTCTTTTTTATCGACGTTCGTTAAGCCAGTTCATAGGTCGCGATCAATTCGTCCTTTAAATAATAACCATCGACAGGCCAACCCTAAAGGTAACCTTAAACGACCAGCAAATGTCGCGCCGAAAGAAGTTAAATGTTTTACGTGTGGCGAATCGGGTCACAAGGCGCCGGGTTGTCCAAAACGCGTTAAAAAGGAGCAGAATGACGTATCTAAAGATTGTTCTGCAAAAAAGAATGACCGTTGTTCTTTTTGTAAGAAAAACGGTCACGACGAGAGTAGTTGTTTTGCTAAACAGCGTTCAGACTCACGAAATCCTAAGAACGTTAGCTTTTGTTCAGCCCCGAATGAGCGTCAGAACCGCGACATGATAACTGCGGTCATTCAAGGTATACCTACTGATGTTCTAATTGATACTGGTGCTTTAGACGTTTCGCTAATATCATCTGCGGTTGTGAACCACTTTTCCTGTACTAGGAAACCAATATTTTGTGAACTTAAGGGGGTAGGTACGTCGATCACGAAGGTGTCGTCATATGTGACGCTCCCCGTTGAGTTTAGTGAAATTACATTGGAGATAGATTTGCTCGTAGTCCCCAGCGAAAGTATGAATGCCCCAATAATTATTGGAACTGACGTTTTAAACCGTGATGGCGTAACTTTTGTTCGAACCAAAAATCAGCAGTTACTTACGCGTGATAAATCTGTTTCCAATGTAGCTACATTAGGGTTAGAAAAGCAACCCTTGTCTGTAAAAACATCTTTGGTGGGAGACGACCGCGATAGACTCTTACAAGTAGTTAACAGTTTCTCCGAGTCTATGATATCGGGTACCGCCACTTCGACTGTTACCACAGGTAGTATGCAAATTCGAGTTAATAGTAACGCGCCCGTTTGTTATCGGCCCTATAGAATGTCATTCGATGAAAAGCAGAAAGTCCGTGAAATAGTTCATGACCTTAAGTCTAAGGGTATTATTCGCGACTCTGAATCCGAATACGCCAGTCCTGTATTACTCGTCAAGAAAAAGAATGGGTCAGACCGCATGTGTGTAGACTTTCGTGCGTTAAATAAGATCACTGTTAAGGATAGGTTCCCTCTACCCTTGATCGATGACCATATAGACCGACTGGGCAAAAGCAAGTTTTTTACAGTGTTAGACATGGCTAGCGGGTTCCATCAAATTCCTTTGACTGAGGATTCCATTAAGTACACTGGGTTCGTTACGAGCGAGGGCCATTATGAATACTTGAAAATGCCGTATGGCTTAGCTAACGCGCCGGTAATATTTCAGCGGATCATATCAAACACCTTGCGAAAGTTTATCGAGTTAGGTAAGGTAGTCGTTTATATTGATGACGTGTTGCTTTTAAGCTCAACTGTAGACGAGGGACTCGAACTTTTACGCGATGTACTCGATACTCTCACGCGGTCAGGATTTTCTATAAATGTACAGAAGTGTTCCTTTCTTTGTACCGAGGTCGAGTACCTAGGACGCATAATCTCCAACGGTGTAGTAAAGCCATCCAAAAGTAAAATTGAGGCGTTAGTTAAGGCCCCTACTCCTCAAAATGTTAAACAGGTTCGACAGTTTCTTGGTCTAGCGGGATATTTTAGGCGCTATATTCCTAATTTTGCTAAGAAAACTGCATGTATCGCACGTTTAACACGAAAAGACGTAGAGTTTATTTGGGGTCCTGAGCAAGAGTCAGCTCGTACTGAAATTATTAGTTCTCTCACTAATGAGCCTATCCTAGCGATTTTTGATCCCCAATTACCAACTGAGGTACATACAGATGCCAGTAGTGCTGGATATGGGGCGCTGCTTTTACAAACGGCCAGGGACGGACAAAAACTGGTAGTCGCGTATTTTAGTAAGGTCACTCAGGGTGCCGAATCGCGCTACCATTCATATGAGCTTGAAACGTTAGCTGTTGTTAAAGCTCTACAGCATTTTCGGCATTATCTGTTAGGACTCAAGTTCAAAATTGTTACTGATTGTAACGCGTTAAAAGCTACCCAGTTTAAAAAAGACCTTTTGCCGCGAGTTGCAAGATGGTGGATCTACCTCCAAGATTTCAGTTTCGAGATTGAGTATCGCAAAGGCGTGTTACTACCGCATGCTGACTACTTAAGTCGCAACCCTGTCGTTAATAATGTGACTAAGCCTCGCAACTGGGCTCAAATCGCGCAGTCAGCCGATGACGAAACAAAAAAACTCTTAGATTTGCTCAGTGAGGGTAAACTAGACTCTAATCGATACGTAAAGCGAAACGACCTCCTTTATTACAATTATACTCCGGTAGGTGAGGAGTCGCGTTTGCTGTGTTTTGTACCCAAAGGACATCGTTTAAGTTTACTTAGAGTCTTCCACGATGAACACAGCCATATTAATGCTGAAAAAACAACAGACCTAATTTTGAAACATTTCCGGTTTCCCGGCTTAAGACAGTTCGTCGTTAAATATATTTCCCATTGCATTGTTTGCTTATCTTGTAAACGTGTACCTCGAGCCCCACATCAACCAATTAATTCGTGGTTTAAACCTGACGACCCATTTCATACCGTTCATCTCGATGTACTAGGGCCCTTGCCAGAGTCGAAAGGGTATAAGCACGTTCTTGTACTAGTAGATGCTTTTACTAAGTACACGTTGCTGTACGCTATTTACCGCCAAGATACTGTTGAGCTTATACGGGTTTTTAAGAATGCTATCTCTTTATTTGGCACTCCAAAATTACTGGTAGTGGATCGTGGACGCATGTTCGAATCCAGTGAGTTTACTACTTGGGTTTCAAAACTAGGCTGTGAGATCTACCACATTACTCCGGAAATGCACCATTCGAACGCCCAGGTAGAGCGATATGTGCGTACGGTTCTCAACATGCTACGTATAGAGGCAAATCATACTAAGTCAGATTGGTCAGATGAGCTTTGGAGGTTGCAATTAGTCCTCAATATAACCAAACAAAAAACCACTCAGGTAACCCCTTTAAATTTACTAATTGGCTCTGAGACAACGACTCCTATCGTTCGTGCTCTTATACGTGACATTGCTGTGGAAGTACCGCGTAAAAATCGGGAGTCGTTCAGGACTATGACAAGACAGAGGACGGCTGAGCGGTTACGACAAAATCAAGAAGCGCAAAATGAATACGTTAACAAGGACAGACGACCGCCTAGAATATTCAAAGTAAATGACTTTGTTTTCGTGATAAAATATTCGCAGTCTCAAGGCAAACTCGATTCAGGTATGCGAGGACCATATCGCGTCGAGAAGGTGTTGAAAAATGACCGTTATGAGTTAAAGCTGCTGGCTGGGTCTTACGGGAAGACCACGTGTGCTGCTGCCCAGTTCATGGTGCCGTGGCGAGGAGAATGGACGCCTGAGACTTGTTCCGCATTGTTTGAATGTAAGTTTTATATTTTATTGTGTGGTATGCTAACTGTGTGCCTATGCCAACAATATGATAAAGCTTTTATTGTGTGGTATGCTAACAGAGTGCCTATGCCAGCAATTCCATTAGATGCTTTTCTGTGTGGTATGCTAACTGTGTGCCTATGCCAGCAGAGTAGAGCGGAGGACGCTTTGACTTACTGTGCGGTATGCTAACATTGTGCCTATGCCGGCAGTAAGAGTTGCAAAATCTTTAGTCAACTGTGTGATACGCTAACATTGTGCCTATGTCAACAGTTTGCAGTCATAATTTTGACAAATGACAAGCGTGGTAAGCTAACAAGGTGCCTATGCCAGCTTGTTATTCGAAATTAAAACTTCTACTGTTCATTTTTGAACTTGCTATTGCCTTCACTTATTTTCATTTCTAACTTAGATTTTACCTTTAAAGTAATACCTACTTATGCTTCCCATACAGTAACGTAGAGAATCTTATTTTCGCTAAATAAAGAGCTTTAATGCTTTGAGTCCCATTCCATAACAACATACTTGCATTTTGCTATTGCAATCTTTTAAAATTAGACTGATCTCTATCTGTTTACATTGCAATTAAATTTCTCTAAGTGGGTATGTTAGGATGTTAATTAATAATTTGCTTGCATGTTTTAGGCTCTGAGGAATCTGACACGCCAGGTGTAGAGTCTCCGATCACCGAAGTATCGGCTGGGCTTGGTCGCACTGCTGCATCAACTGAACTAGTTGAAGATGCGGAGGTGACCCACAGTTAGAAACCTGCCGAGGACGACAGGATCGCAGGATTGGCCGTATTAGGAATAAACAAGACTAGCAACACCGTTATATTGATTTTATGGATCGTCAGTTGACTTCCGCCGTCACGACATCCATTGTGAGCGCCGGAGCGCAGTCTGAGCCAGCATTCTTAGCGGGCACTTGGCATAGGACGGACGTATCGTTTCGGGCTTACTATTTTTTTCGGTTCTATTTTTAGGTTTAGAAAGTGTTTTCTCCATATCAATCATAAGCGTGCAATTATCTGTAACTTTAATGGTCTGATTAAATAAAATTAGCAGTTGAGATTGATCGTTTATTTGGTTATCTCTAATAGTACATAACCATTCAGAAAGTCACAAAATCTTAAATTTTTATGTCTGTCTCTAGATTTCGTGGACCAATATAAGTTGACCCCACACTGCGTACATTTTGCTGAGGAGCAGGGCTCTGCTTACACTGGACTTCTTAAAACACTGGGGAAAAGCCTTAAAATCTTTCTACGGAACCCTTGTGCGCGAGTCCGACTTGCACTTGGCCGGTTTTTTAAATCATAGACAATTATATCGAGCTGACGTTTCGTTTCGACAATTTTTTTTAAGACGAAAATAAAATTGACTGTCATAATGAAGGTGATGGACCTACGGTTCTGCATCAATAATAGAGGCCTTATGATATGTGTGTAAATAAGAATATTAAAAAGTCTAAAAAAACGCTATAAGTGAAAAGAAACGAGTTAGACGCACAGATTTCAATCACTTTGATCTAATTTCAAGGGGAATATCAGAAAAGTCGCTGATAACGTTAGACTCAGAAATAAATCCGTAAACAGACCTTGAGTATTATTCAAAATGATGGGATTGTAGCTTCCAATTTGGACGGAATGGGATTTGAATCAATTCGAGACGGGGATTCGTGTTTCGTGATTCTATTTCAATGAGAATTTCGAGTGGAATATAATGTTAATTGTCAAAGTTAAGTAATCGCAAAAAGCTGTAGCTAGCTGGTGGATTGACTTCTAGCCTCTAGTTTTGGTGAGTATATTTTATTGTAACCAACAATATCTAACTGTAATACATAGCTGACGTAGAGAACGACCTGGGCTTAGTGGTATGAGAACCTGATTAAGATGAAGTTTCAGCTTAAGACTGAACATTTTTTTTTGTTCCAAAAAACGAATCGACCAAAAAAATCTATACAATTATCGAACCTACTAGATCACAATTATAAGAATCGGCTCATTTTTGAACATTTTTCGAACGATTGGACACAAATATTGTATAAAGGCTACGTTTTGATGGACCGTCAAGAAATTCAGCCTAGGGTTGAGTAAGTCTGTGTGAGCAGCCCAGTGAAGTGTTTTTGAAAATCGAAATAAAATAAAAAAAATCTCCCATACATTAACTGCCTCTGCTGGTTTACAATATTGTATGGGAAAACGGTTATTAAAAAAAAACACTTCACAGGCGTACTCACAATAGACTTACTCAACCCTAGGCTGAAACGCATCCTGTTAAATTATCGAACCTGCTCACAAAATTTCACTAGAATCGGTACTAATGAATTTTTGTCCAGGCTGCAACAGACAAGCTTTGTTCGCTCGATTTACTCTAACAAACATTACAAAGATTTTATTTACAGAGCTTAGGTTACAAACACGAAAAATTTCGACTTACCTAAACATAAAAACTCATCCCAACTGCCGCTAAAAAAATCCAAACTGAAATAAACAAAGCATAAAGCAAAATAAACCCCTGAGCATTTTTGTTTGATTTCTGCCCCCAAAAAAGCCGCAGCAGCCATGGCCGCGGGCGGGGTCCCTGTTTACGAGAATAACCACTAAATCATGCGGAACTGAAATTCAATCAGCCGCCCCGAGGTCCCACGAATGCGAAGATATATCATAAAGAATATTATTTCTCCATCCCCCAAAGTGACACCGTTCAACTGAATATTTCATTGTTTTATGATACTGTTTAGTTTTTTTATTGTAAATAGGTAGGGTGCCAAATGAAAATACCCGATGAGGTGAGGCTTGCCTAGTTTTACACGTGACATGGAACATTCTGTTCATTTTTAGGATTCCGTACCTCAAAAGGAAAAAACGGAACCCTTATAGGACCACTTTGTTATCCGTCTGTCTGTCTGTCTGTCAAGACCCTTTTTCTCTAAAAATCGTGGAGGTAGCACGCTGAAATTAATACCAAATAGTCAAGCCTGCGATCCCTTGAAGCTGTGAAAAAATCAACCTTGTAAGTCAACGCAATCAAAAGATACAGTCATTGATAAGGCTATTCCCATACAAATTGCTGAAATCCAAAAACCTAAAGGGCGCTTTCAGCTGTCCTAGAAACTTGAAATTTGGTATGAAGGTAGCTCTTATAGCACAACCACTCACAAAAGTCTCAAAATCTTAAATTTTTATGTCTGTCTGTAGATATATTCAATTCAATTCAATTCGATTCAATATAGCAGACCAGATGTAAGTTGACCCCACACTGCGTACGTTTTGCTTAGGAGCAGGGCTCTGCTAACACTGGACTTCTTAAAACACTAGGGAAAAGCGGTAAAATCTTTCTACGGAACCCTCGTGCGCGAGTCCGACTCGCTCTTGTCCATTTTTTTTTTGTCTCCGGTCTAATACTAGGAGTTGAATTTTCAATCCTCAGATAATCTCTTATTCCATAGATACCTACCCATACACTATCAGTGTAATAAGAGCTTATCTGGGGAAAGAAAAATCGCCCCTAAATGTCATTATTTATGTGAGGTAATAACTCATCAAATTAGAAAACTTGATAAACCCTGTCATTTTCATCTCAAAGTTCACTATCTCAAAGACGGCTAAACTGATTTTAACGGAACTAGCCTAAGAACCGTCTCAATTGGACTAGCTTTCGATTAAAATTCGTTCATCCGTGTAGAAGCTATGATGCTATGATGACCATACACAGATACACAGGTCAAACTTACATTTCTTTTTTTTCGTCGTGGCTCAAAAATGACACTATCACTATCTATTATGTCTTCTACAGCTCTATGCTAAAGGCAACAGATTTTGTATCCAAATGCCTGTGTAACACGATTTAGCGTGTTTTATTTTTGAATGCACAGCGAGAGTACTGAAGTGTCCCATTTTCATTCATGTGACGACCGAGTAGGTCTTTGTTCGACAAGAATAATGGTTTTGGACGGCGCTAGTTGAGTCACGTCCGTACCACTGGCTGGGGATATTAATATAACTGCCGTTGAAATAATAATGGCCTGGATTGGAATAAAATTGTATTACATGCAGGTATTATGCGTTTACCTGTCCGATACGAAAAAAATAATTATTGGACATTATTATCACTATCACTAAAACAAGATCAAAAGTCACATCTGTCAAATGAACATTAGAGCTTTTGATCGATTAGAGCATTTAAATGTTATAGAAAATAAAGTCTAGAGCGAATGAGTTTATAGCAAGTTTTTTTTTTATCATAATCATAATCATTTTTTTATTTCAATTTCGATAAAGCGATTTTATACGAAAAAAGCGGATACCAGAATATTTGCTTATAATTATTATGTTTTTCGGTAAAAATATGAATACATAGTGAAATAAAGACGGATCACTTACGTATATAAGTCGAGTTTCGAGTCGAGTGTGCCGCTGTCAGCTGCGTCTAGTAGTCGCGCGGGCAGAGCCTCGGCGCGCAGTGTGCGTCTCGCCGCCGCTGGGTCGTGCGCTCCCAGAGGAAGGACTACGAATTAGTCCGAAACATGTCGAGCTAAACTCGACTTATATACGTGAGTGATCCGTTTTTATTTCACTATGATTGAGTCTCACGGTAGTTTCATGTTAAAAATATGAATACACATTAAATTTCTTAATATTCCCCAGTAATCTGTTAGCTTTTCGTATTTCTCTTTAGTATTATTGGTCGGCGTACAAAGTGCATTGTTTGAAAAGCGATGGAAAATCTTTGCGTACACATTCTAAAAGAAATATGTCAAGAAAAATAATGTTGCTCAAACAAGTCCGAGAATCTTTAGCTTTCATATTATAATAAAATAATGTTTTGTTGTAGTATCACTGAGTTGCTTCGGCTTATCATAATGTATGAAAGAACCTTTCGTTTTGTTTAGGAATGGCGGACAGGTTTAAGCTTGTGTTAGTGTCTTTGTTATGTATGTGTGCATTGTAACTATCGACGCAACGGTAAGATCGATAGGGTATAGGTAGATTTTGCACCCGATTTTTGCCATCAAGTTTCTATCGGGGGATAAATTCTTCTTCGCAATCATGGTTTTTCCAAAATGGTTGGTAGACTAAAAACCGGCCAAATGCGAGTCGAACTCACGCACGAGGGTTCCGTAGAAAGATTTTAACGCTTTTCCCCAGTGTTTTAAGTATTACAGTGTTAGCAGAGCCCTGTTCCTAAGCAAAATGTACGCAGTGTGGGGTCAACTTATATTGGTCTGTGAAATCTACAGACAGACAGACATAAAAAAATAAGATTTTGATACTTTTCGGAGTGGTTGTGCTATAAGAGCTACCTTCATACCAAACTTCAAGTTTCTAGGACAGCTGGAAGTACCCTTTAGGTTTTCGGATTTCGGCAATTTGTATGGAAATAGATTTTTGAAGGACTACATTTTAGATTTAAAACATAACATTGCAACACCCTGCGTGGGTAGCATGTACGATCTCATTTAAATGTACCCTACCATCTCTGTTAACTACATGTCACACGCTTAGAATTAAAGTGACTCAATTCTTAATTTGACATATTGCAAAATTGAATCTAAAATCTAAACCTACAAAGTTTAATTAAGATTTATCATGTATTTAGAGTTGAGTCACTTTAATTCTAAGCGTGCAATGTATGCAATAAATTAACAATAAACAATAAACAACGTGAGCGCTTTGGTTGCTTAGCAACCATTGCTGCTGAATGTACGTACCGCTATATATAATCACGAGCCGAAATTCTTACAAATTAACAAATTTCAAAATCCGCAAAACTCGTAGGCGCCCTTGCATTTGACACTTAATTATTTTTTCCTTCAATCACACGACGGATTCCATCAACACCATTTGTATGAGGGCTATCGCAAGTCAAAAATCCGGCAATTTCCACCAATCGTAAGCTAGTAGCTTGTCTCTTATTGGTGGAAAATGACAGACCTCACTCAATCCTCACACTACCAAACCTAGTGAATTTTCGAATAGCAATAGTAAAATTATTCCACTGCCGTAAATTTCAAAATCCTCTTTGACAGTTTGCCATAAAACAAAGTAGAATATGCCAGAATCTCCATGCGCCAAGTGTAATAAGTTTTGATGGATCTTTAGGCATGATTGCCTAAACGAGCGTTACTGCCATCTCTGCTGGGGAACATGCCAAGAAGCTGAGCTACTGTACGTATGATGTATTAACGGGGAAAGTATCATAATGGGTAAGTGATAGCCAATCTGTTGGCATGGTTGGTTTATTACCCGATTGCCGAAAGAGGGTTGTGTTCATAGTAAAATAAAACGGATCACTCACGTATATAAGTTTCGCCCGACATCTTTCAGACTGATTCGTAGTCGTAGCTGCCGCTGCCGTGCCGTGCCGCTGGGTTGTGAGCTCCCAGAGGAAGAACTACGAATTATTCCGAAACAGGTCAGGCTAAACTCGACTTATATACGTGAGTGATCCGTTTTATTTCACTTTCCTGGCTTTAACAACAAACACTGTCATAGCATGCCAAATGCAAATTACGTTATACGTTGACTATGAAAAGGTTCCTCACTAGGTCATGATTAAATTAAATCCAACTGTACTGCCAATACTGAGCTGTTGATATTAATTTCGTGTCTGGGTAATGGTGCGTTAGCAAACGTTCGATTCCACACAATTTCCATCAAATACTGCTGTGGATACATATCTGTAGTATAGCTATAACTGGAAATACTTACACGTAATAATTAATCAATTCATTTATCAATTACACTCTTCATCTTGTATTTGTCGGGGCGAGATCGCTTTTGAGCGATAAAACCGTCGTCTACCTCACCCGTTTTTCTTGTAATTTCCTTGTACTTAGGTAGGTACTTTTTTTTTTCAACACCTACACGGTACCTAAGTCCTCCATAATGCGTTCAGAAACTATAGGTAATGACCAGCATTTCGACAGTTAGCTTTACTATGAATTCGATATAGTTATGACAAGCTTCGGAACATCTTCAAAACCAATACAATTTAAATAGGCCTACGATAGGTACGAAACGTCAGCTCGGTATGTTTGTCTAAAATTAAAAAGTCAAATTCGTGACTGAGGGTCGAGCACGACTTTACGAATGCTGCGTAACGTAAAATCGAATAGTAAACGTTGTCGAGTTTGTATGACGTTTGGAACAGCGCCCGCCCGTGAGCGTTAATGGAACTAAAATTTAGTATGAGGTTTCTCGATCTCGATACGATAACCGTAACGTTACGCAGCATTCGTAAAGTCGTGCTCGACCCTCTGACTTGTTATGCCTCCGGTTTTTGCACCCATCTTAGAATTACATTGTAATGTGTGCAGATAAAGTAATGTATTTCATGCATCTCTACATAATTAGACCCTAAAACACTAATTATGTAACAGCAGAGCTGCATAAACTAATATTGTACAGGTACAATATTATGCCCCGCGGCTTTGCCCCCGTGAATTTTTCAAAATGGGCTAGTTCCCTGTCCCGTGGGAGTTTCGAAAAATCCCTTCTTAGTACACCTCTAGGATATTCAAGGCATGTGTTTGCCAAATTTCAAGTCTCTAGGTCTAGTGATTTAGGCTGTGCGTTGTCTGTCAGTCAGTCACATTACTGTTTTGTAGATATAGGATATTGTATTACTTTGCCTATATACAGGCACTAGCAACCAACGTAATTCAGGAATGCAGCTTTGCATGCCCACAGACAACTAATACCAGAGAATAGGGCAATGAATAACAGCAGATAACGCGCACTTACCCAACAATACAATAAAATTCGACATAGGCAAGAAAAATGGCGTCGTTTAAAATTGCCACGAACGGACCCATGGGGGCAGTTACCGTGTTACGAGCCCTTAGTTACGAGGGATAGTTGTAGAGGAGCAGATTATTAACGTCAGGCTGGCTTTCACGACCGGATGGCTTGTGGTTAGAGACCCTGATTACGAAGCTTGAGGGACCGGGTTCGATCCTCGGTCGGGGCAGATGTTTGTATGATGAATACGAATGTTTGTTCCCGGGTCTTGGATGTTTAATACGTATATAAGTATGTATTTGTCTATGTATCCGTTGTCTAGTATCCATAGTACAGGCTTTGCCTAGTTTGGGACTAGGTCAATTGGTCATGCTTCATATTTTTGTAGTATGGTTTTTATAATTTATTTGACAAATATAGACTATTTTAAGAAACCGATTTCGGTATTTTTATATTTAATGAATCGTATCTACATTAAAAATGAATATTAATTTATTGCTGACGTGACGTCGTCAAACGCATAATGGATAATGTAGTCTTCGCCTGCAAAAAAAAAATACAGTAAAGTCTATGGTAAAGTCAACGTCAAGGTGTTAACGTCACTGCGGACGGCTAATCTCAAAAAAAAATTAAATCACTAACACTTACTGAACTTGTTTGAAATGGAAGGCTACGACTGTTTCGTCCCTTTATGTCCAAATAACAACAGGGATAACACGGGTTTGTTATTTGTACCATTCCAGAATAACGGCGAGAGGAATGGTGTCGTGAAGTCAAGCAAAAATACTTCAAGAACTATTTGCACTTTTGTTGTGAAGATCATTTAAATGTATGTACCTATTTAAAACAAACACATCACTTTTACACAATAGTTTAACAATAAAGTATTGACCATTGAGTACACGAATAAATTAATAAATTAGATTGTATTTATTATTATAACATTGTTTTATTTTGCTTTAGCTCCTCTTATTTCAGCGATGTTGTGGTTGCTAGAATTCGTCATGAACCCCAGCATCATGGCATTGTCCACTTGTGGCAGATTGCGAGAGTCGGCTTTTTCGAAATTAGCCGTCCTCTTTGCCATTTTCAGTGCCGTTAGAGGATAAAATGCTGCTGGTTTTACTCTTTGTGCTTGTGCTTAAATAACAAATAAACAAACAAACTACAAAACGAAATGACACGTCAATGTCAAGTTTGATATTTTTTTTTGTTACTTAATTCATCCCATAAGGGATAGGCAAAGGAACTGAGTCCATACAGCCACGTCTGATGTGTTTTGTAAATTTCTGTATATTAATGTCCTGTCATCGTCAGAGTTGTGTCAGTCTGTCCTAGTCACGTCCTGTCAACTGCTCATGCCTTCCGTAAAGCGATAGTGTACTTTACGGCGAGCTACGGCGAGCAGCAGCCGGCGGATATTTGGGGGTCACAAACAGAGGGAATACGCGTTTTCACTTGAATTCTTCATTTGCTGGGCGCTTTCACGTCAATTTGTTGTATAACACACTATCTTTATTATCCACCAAACAACATTAAGCACAGAAACTAAAATTCAATTAACGACACGATCCACTCATCGGTTTCCCGCCAAATTCTTGTCAAGTTTGAGTTTGTGTTTGATATAGACTAAGCAGACGTCAGCCGTTTTTTTTTTAACAAGCCAAAGGAATCATTATCCATTAAGCGTTTGATGACTCACAGAAAGGTCATTTGAAGGTCAAAACATTTCAACGAATATCTTAATAATGTAAGACTTTTTTTTTAATCTGATATACAGAAACTGTACCAAAAGCTGTACCGCGCAAGAGCATATCGGGCCATGCCTAGTGTAGGGGAACCGGTACTACAAAGAAATGCAGTACTGATGGAAAGGGCGTATCTTCGTGTCACCTACGTACTTTTTTTAGGACCGCAGTTTTTCGGCAATAACTCAAAAAAGGTAAATTCGATCATTGAAAATAATCGATTTATTGATTATTTTTGTGTTTATTTTTATGAAACATTCATAGAATGAAATTCAATATACAATGACAATGCAAAGAAAAATCCGTTAAGCAGCTGGACTTGAACCAGCAACCTCGGTAATCCGTACCACGCTCCACCAATTAAGCTATACTTAACGTTGGTGTACCTAACGAATTTTTCAATGCCTTGTGTCATATTTTTATTTGGAAGATCTCTCCTCAGCGCCATCTATGAGTAGCTTAATCAAGCGGCTCACCCACTACGGAACTTCTACAGTTACGCATTAGTGGCAAGAGATGGAGCTATTTTCCGAATCAATGAAAATAATCGATTTATTGATTATTTTTGTGTTTATTTTTATGAAACATTCATAGAATGAAATTCAATATGCAATGACAATGCAAAGAAAAATCCGTTAAGCAGCTGGACTTGAACCAGCAACCTCGGTAATCCGTACCACGCTCCACCAATTAAGCTATACTTAAAGTTGGTGTACTTAACGAATTTTTCAATGCCTTGTGTCATATTTTTATTTGGAAGATCTCTCCTCAGCGCCATCTATGAGTAGCTTAATCAAGCGGCTCACCCACTACGGAACTTCTACAGTTACGCATTAGTGGCAAGAGATGGCATTGAAAAATTCGTTAGGTACACCAACGTTAAGTATAGCTTAATTGGTGGAGCGTGGTACGGATTACCGAGGTTGCTGGTTCAAGTCCAGCTGCTTAACGGATTTTTCTTTGCATTGTCATTGTATATTGAAATTCGATCATGTCGAAAACAATTTTCGTAATAATAAGCGTTAAGTCAAGCTTCGTATTTGTTTTTTTAATTTTTTGGACCTACGGTTTAGAAGATAAAGGGGGGACACTATTTATGCAGCTTTCGGACAGACTGTTTCCAAAAATATTCTTTTAAGAAACCTTAAAATATTTTTAAAAGAGCTGTCGAAATTATGTGGCACGTTGATGCACTACGCTGAAAAATTTTTTTTTTCAATTTTGTTACAGGTATGGTGGGGTATCCTCTAATATATATTTTTTAACCGACTTCAAAAAATTAGGAGGTTCTACGTTCCACTGTATATAATGTAATTCGAGTTTTTCAATAATCTAGGTACAGTCGAGGAAATCAATCCCTGACCCACCATAGAACATTTTCATAGTCATAACGTTTACGTTAACGTTTTTCCTTGTCAAGCAATGCGATGGGACTATGACATTTACTGTGAAAAGGTTCTATGGTGGGTAAGGAATTGATTTCCTCAATCGTACGTATTGATTTTCTATGAGCTTTCAATTGGTGTCGGAAACAGCTAGCTGTCACAGTCGTACAAAAACTGACGTTTCAATCCGATGACGAGTGTCAAAATAGTTACTCAATTACCCTGCTGGTTAAACCCCAACCGGAAATAGCTGTATCATCACAATCATCATCAATCGCAATCTATCCAAACTTCTGTTTTCGTTTCCGTTTACCATGTAGCATCCGTCTTAATAAAGCTGTGGTCAAATCTTGTAACTTTCCAAAACGGCTAACTTTGTTTTTCCAATAAGTACAAAACTTCATTGATTGATTTGCAAAGTTTTTCGCATGAAATGTTGGCTACTACCGGGAAATATAGCAGGTATCTTAGAAGATACGTAGACGTCAGCATTTTAGAAACATTGTCTTGCTATGGCTCGAATTCCTAGTGTAACCGATGAACAACAAATTACTTCTCGCGTTCGCTTTGGTGACAAATAGTTAGAGAATTGTTGCCGTTACTTGCGTTGAGGCACTGCCAAGTTGCTTATAGTAATTCAGACGTAAATGCAAACGAGATCAAGATGTAGGTATTTGTTACACACTTAGGCGATCTAGCAGGCGGCAATTTTGAAAAATCTTAAGTTGTGTTCCGGCGTGGAGAGTGAGACAGCCGGTGTAATTACACGGGTAGAAGAGGCAAATTTCATCTTAGCTCTTTGGGTTGGCGACGCATCTAGGCAGTTAAATTCTCTATGACACATCATTTTTGTTTCGAGTCTACCAGCGCTTTCGGAAAGACCATGATTGCCAAGAAGAATCCGCCGAAGGGAACTTGGCACAAAGTATTTTTTTCTAAATCAAGTTACATTAGCTCTTACAATACGTAACCACAGATAAATGCACAAAGAAACCTCACTCTATCTTTAAAAATAAAGAGAGAAAAAAAATACCGTATATCAGACACAAGTGTAAAAAATAATTATTAGAACAGCAAAACCAGAACACTTCACTTTACTGGCACGTTTTAATGCAGCATATTGAGGTCTCCAGGTCAAAAATCTGTGAATATTTGAATTACAAGGGGCTGAAGTAAAGATGAAGCTAAAAGCGTAGACCATTAATTTAATAAGAACCAGGATTCAGGTAGGTAACCTTGTTTAATTATATTTTTTATAAACTCACTGAAACATGAATACACAGAAAAAAACCAGAAAAATGCCAACCCCGGGAATCGAACCCGGATCCTCGACACTCCGGGTCGTGTGCTTTTCCCCTACACCACGGCTGGTATGTCCAGCCGTATATAATTATAATTATTATATTAGTATTATTAAATATAATTGATATTCACGGGAAAACCGTAAAAATAAAAAATTGGGAGAAAAAATACAAAAAGATACTCCTACTGAGATCATGACCTTGTTTAATGCCGGATTACGGCCAAGTTCATTTGGCAGCATTTCAATTACCTATGACATTTGTCCTAATGTTGCCTTCTAAATATCCTACTAGGGTCAACTTTCCATAGCCCATTCCTACACATTATGTTACACGCGTTAAACTTGTAACTTCCTTCTTTTTGCTTCAGGAAAACAAAACAAATAATTAACTTAAGTTACTTTAAAAATAACTTCAGACTCCACATTAATTTATTACGGCTTAAACACACTAACCATTTACAAACTTTAGGCCAGTTGCACAGCATGCCGCTAATTATTTTTGTTACGCAGCTAAACCCAGTTGCACATTAACCTCACTTTTATTTTCCCAGTAAATCTTCGTGGCACTTAGAGTGAGTTCATTAAAACCCAGTTTTACTTTATTTAATGTTTTATTACGATGTGCAAACGACAGTTTCAGAGTGTCGGGGGAATATGAATCCGAGATTTATTACAAAAAGTTTCGCTTTTTCATGCAAAGTTGAATGTGCTGCTGGGAGTGGCGGGGCCGTGGGCATTTGTCATGAGGCTTGTATGTGACTATGTTAGTTTTTGACATTGTACGCCTGCACGACTAAGTTGGCACTTTGGACGTTTGCGTTGAGAATGCTTGAATAAAGATCCTTTTGATTCATATTTATTACAGTGTTGTTTATATGGGGTGTAAAGTGAAAATATTTAGTCATATTTTTTAACAATGCACCTACATTAATTATTGCTCTACGTTAAGTAAATTGACCCAAATTTTTACTGTTACTGTTATGTACCTACTTACCTACATAATCATTTTTCGTAATTACGTATTTTTTTTATTGAATGTAGAAGCCGTAATAGCCTAGCGGTTTGGCCCTTGGCCTCTCAAGCAAAGGGTCGTGGGTCCCCGCTCGCACCTCTGAGTTTTTTGGAATTTCAATCACTAGCAATTAGATGGTATATGTGTAGCTCCACGGTATATGTGTGTCTTACCCGTGGGTGTCGTAGAAAGCGACTAAGGGACAAAACAAGGAAAAACCCCTCCTAGAGGAGATGGAAAACTCCTTGAATTAAACCCGGGTCGGAGCATCCGTCAGACACAAAAGGCGTGGTAAGTTCCTGTAGCAAAGTCGAAGCGACTTGTCGTTCCCGCGGACCCAGCCGATGGAGCCGAGAGAGAGGTGCAAATCTTGGGTAACCTTGCGCCTCTTTAATTGTGTCCCAGGCGATGCAGTGTCTGTGGAGAGGATACTTCACCCACGTCGGCTCCGCCGCGTGGATAACAAATGATGCATTACCTACTCGACACTGCTTAAACAGTCTGCAATAGACTATAAGACCAATGGTGTGAAACTTCGAATCCGGATGGGCCCGCATGGGAACTATATAGCCCAGGCCTTGTCATTCTCAGAGGAGGCATATACCCAGCAGTGGGACGTGAAAATAAGGCCGGAGATGTTTCTTAATGCAACAGAATATAAGTAACAGAATTGTGTGACTAAAAAAACCGTCACAAACCACTTTTCACCTCACCTAAGTAATTTCACTACTGAAAAGAAACTAGTGTAACTAACAACAAAGCCTTTTTGTAAGTGGCGTTGTCGCCCCAAGGTTTAGTAAAAAGTGGGTGCAATTACGTGAAAACATGTGCCCATTACGAGGAAAAGGCAACTAAAAGCTTTTGTAATGTTCCTAACATGCAAACATGAGTGAAGTTACGTGAATAATTACATAATTTTGTAACATTGTAATGCTGTGTCCGTCATGCATGACTGTTGGCTTTGGGCGAAGGCTTTCAATTGCATCATCAACGTAATCAGCCTTGCTTGCCCACTGCTGGGCACAGGACTCTCACAATGATGGCCCAGTGCGGATTGGTAACTTCACACACACCATTTGATTGCAGGTTTCCTTCGCCGAAAAGTTCGTGATAAATCACGATCATAATCTATCTATACCTATAAAACAGTACCGTGACTGACTGACTGACAGACAATGCACAGCCTAAACCACTGGAACTAGAGACTTGAAATTTGGCAAACATGTATCTTGAGTATCCTATAGGTGCACTAAGAAGGGATTTTTTGCAACTCCCACGGGATAGGGAACTAAACCGTTTTGAAATATTTCACGGGGGCAAAGCCGCAGGGCATAAGCTAGTTCCACACATAAATTCCAACAAACTCAGAGGCAACAGAGAGCAAGAGAGAGGCAGAGGGACAGGGGAGAGGAGGCTCTACTTGAGAGGCAATTAGGCCAAACCACCGACTATTAAATTTTAGTTTTTTTTTTCAGTGAGTGTGCTTCGGAACTTCACGACATTATCCCACCAGCTCCTTCCTTTCAAAGGTCGACCAGAAGTAGGCTAGGTCTCCACCCTTATGTTGTCAGCATTCCCAAAATCCGCACAAAGCGTTTTCGCTCTTCCTTCATCATCCGTACGGCTAAGGAGCGGAATTCCCTGCCTGCGTCTGTGTTCCCTAAACACTATAATCTGGCCGTTTTCAAGTCTGGGGTGAATGGGCATTTGCTAGGCAAGCGTGCTCCATCGTAGACCACATCTTCGCTTACCATCAGGCGTGACCACAAGGTCAAACGCAAGCCTATAGTGTATAAAAAAAATAAAATAATGGGATGCACCATTTACCATACGTATCACGCTCACCTACGAATAAACCGCAACACACAAGTACTAAAACAAATCGTCAATACCACGAGACAAACACACGCCGCCTTCCTACAAAACGTCATTTGCACAACCGTAAAGATCATTATCTCCACACCGCATTATGTGGGTAGGCCCATAATTCACTGGTGGTCTTGTACTATAAAACGGCACTAAATACGAACGGACCCTAGTGGGCGGGATCTATGTAAATGGACGATAGTTTTTCCCGGGGGTAGGGAAATCGCTGTTCATTCCTGGCCTAATTCGGGGAATCGCATTGTTGGAATTACTACAAATATTCGCGCAGAAACAGAAATGATAAACTTAGGTAGGTAATTTATTGAATCAGGCGATACTTTGCCATATTTATGAACTAAAAACAATTACTTTGCTCACCCGCGACCACTAATGACAAATTTAATAGTTATCTGTGCGGCAAATGTATGTTTCCAAGCAACGCCTCCGCCATCAACACACCTAGTTACCTAATATTTAGGTGAAGAAAATTGTTTTTTTCTACTCCCCCATAGGTCAAGCCTTTTTTTATTCACAATTTATCCAAAAGTCATAAGGTTTTGAATTTGAATTCGTGTTCTATGGATTAACTTTAGCTGTTGTCCTATAAACAGTTAAAACGCGTATTTCGACTAAGCCTGACAAAGTATTGTGACAATTTGTGACCTTGACGAAGCCTGTTCTGTGAGTATGGTTTGTATTTTTTTTATTACGACTACCTAAAATGTAATAGAATTGATCACAAAATGAGCGCACATAAAAATAGAGAACTATCATCTCGATCTCCCTGTAATCGAAATCTGTAGGTACAAAGTACAGTCGAAGAAATTAATCCCTGACCTATCATGGAACCTTTTCACAGTAAACGTCATAGTGACATCGCATAGCTTGACAAGGAAAATCGTTATGACGTTTACTATGAAAATGTTCTACGGTGGGTCACGAATTAATTTTTCGACTCTATATTGAATTGCCTACCTCGTGAGTCCCCGCGGTCTTGTATAAGGACAAATTAATAATAAAAATAACAGCAAATACCCCTCTTTTTGCATCGGGGGTTGAAATAGTAACCGAAAACAAGTTGAAATAATTTCCAAAATGGAAAAACTGGCGACTCGCGTCTCGATCCGACGCACTGCTTCAGCCGTAAAAAGTGAGGACTTAGGAGAATATACGGAACATTAAAACCATTGACTTACTAACACCATGGACTTTGGGTCTAGTACAAAATTCACGAAAAATGTGTCCCAGTATAACACGACGTTTCCATGACAGCCATACGCCATAGCGCTGTCGTTCGACCAAAGTAGGACCAACTGACGCTCGATTAGTGTTTTTTTTTTGCAAATTAGTAGTTCGGACGTTTTCAAGCGCTAACCCGAAGTCAAGTTCCCACAAACGTCCAAAAGATTAAAATGAAATTGTCAGAAAATTGTAGCGAGCCCAATCACAGAAATTGTCCCACTATGAATAGTTGCTCACCGCCCGACAGTAAACTCCGACAACTCACAACTTTAGCAAACAAGTAGCGGATCCCCCATTACTCTAATAGCAGTTACGTCTAATATAAAATTGGTTTCAGCTGAGCGGGCAACGCCCGGACCAACCTGATATTGGATGACATCCAAACCCAATACTGCTTCCTTGACTTTTTCCCTGCGTGATACTCATTTTTATGACGATTTCTGACGATGGACAATTTTCGCGAATAAATTTACTTATCATATTTTATTGCGAGGCCCCAATAGATTCGGTCAACTATATTCATGTTTATTTATTAAGGCTTTATAGTGTTTTGGGCCCGAGGCGCATTTCAATAAATTTGGTAGCGAGTGAATCGAGGGATTCGGGTTTATCATTTGCAAGTTAAGACGGCGGGTGGAGATCATTTGGACGTAATAAATAGATATTCCACTGGCTTACCTGTTTTATTCTGATTTCAGGATGATGAGTGGCGAACTGAAAAAAAAAAGAAACTGATTTAGGTCTTAGGTGAAACCATAGTGTTACAATACTTAATTGCAATGAGGTACACTGGCCTCTCAAGCAGATAGTGTTTTGGTTAGCACCTGTAACTTGTTAATGTTTGAGTTGCAATTAATAAGCGTTTTTATTTATTTATCATGAGCGTTTTGCTGAAGCAAAACATCCTGAGGAAACCGGCACACTCCTGCAAAGCAATTCAACAGTGTGTGTGAAGTTCCTAATCCGTGCTGGGCCCGCGTGGGAACTATAGCCCAAGCCATCTCTTTCTTAAATTCTCTCAATATTAAATTTGGGGTAAAATTGACATTGTGAAATAAAACGGATCACTCACGTATGTAAGTCGAGTTTAGCCCGACATGTTTCGGATTAATTAATTAATGTTTCGGGGCAGTTTAATGTTAAAAGTGACATTAGTGATTAATAATACATAATTGTAGTCTCTCAGTCACTTCGACCAATAATTTAAGTATCCCTCAATGTGCATTGAATGAATATTAAATAAAAAAATTATTAATTCTTGTCTCATTAGTTAGTATTTTGTTGGCTAAAACATTTTCAAAACAGTAATGTACCCCAGTAATGTACCCCAGTCTAGCCAATCATTTCAAGGGCCAAATTACGTACCAAATACAAGTAAGCTTGATTGAACAGTATTCAATGAATATAATAGGCAATTCTGAGTAATCAGCGTACATAATAATATAAAGAACATAACTGATTATATTATATTTTGTTCACTTAATCGAGTCATAACAAAAAGTGGCCAAAAGCATGTTGGACCATGCTTCGCGTAGGATTCCGTAGCCCATACTACAAAGCATGTTGGACCATGCTTCGCGTAGGATTCCGTAGCCCATACTACAAAGCATGTTGGACCATGCTTCGCGTAGGATTCCGTAGCCCATACTACAAAGCATGTTGGACCATGCTTCGCGTAGGATTCCGTAGCCCATACTACAAAGCATGTTGGACCATGCTTCGCGTAGGATTCCGTAGCCCATACTACAAAGCATGTTGGACCATGCTTCGCGTAGGATTCCGTAGCCCATACTACAAAGAAATGCAATACAGATGAAAAAAGAGGCATTAAAACATATTAATTAATTTAAGCTGCATTCGGGCGAACATTTACGAAAATGTTCACTTATTCCAAAAAAGAGAGGGGCGATCTTCTTAGGCGATAGAATATAAAAAAAATAAAAAATAAATAAAATAAATATCATTGGACAAATTGACACCAATTGACCTAGTCCCAAACTAGGCAAAGCCTGTACTATGGGTACTAGACAACGGATAAACATACTTATATAGATAAATACATACATAAATACATATTAAACATCCAAGACCCGAGAACAAACATTTGTATTTGTATTTGTATGACACAATGCATTGAAAAATTCGTTAGCTTCGGCCGATTAAGTACGGAGCATGGAACGGATCACCGAAGTTGCTGGTTCAAGTCCAGCTGCTTAACTGACTTTTCTTTACATTGTCATTATAAGTACCTATGTTTAATCAAAAAACTGCTCAGAAAAGAAACGGCTTCAAAAGAACTGCCAAAACATGTGCCACATGTTAATAATGTTAGCTGAAAAAAACGAAAATAATAAACAAGACAAATAAATTTAAGCCTTGGCTTCCCCAGAAAAGCTTCATGCCTACGTCTTTATTTCGGGATTTAGGACTAACAGCCGTGTCTCAAAAAACATTCTCATTTAAACATTCATAAGTATTAGGTACACGACATAAATGTATACAAAATACAATTCACCTCACAACCCCTAACAAGATACCGCCTTTAGATACGTACCTAAATTCACCGCCGCCTCGAGCACGTAAAACCAGCCAAGTGGTTGTAAATTTTTCATTCATGAACCTGTCTTACATTCTAATTCACAATAAAGGTCGCGTGCGCGTCATAACGAAACTGCTAAAGGATCCCACGAGATCAAGGGTAGAGCAAAAAAATATTGTGACCAAGAATTAAAAAACTGGAATAGACTAAATAGTAGACATAAGACATAAGACATAAGACCTGTTCTGCGTTCTACTCCCGACTAATTAGAAAAGTTGAAGAACCTCCGACATTGTCATTTCAAAGTTCAATATTTCAAAAACGGGTGAACCGATTTTAATGAAACTTAGCTAAGAACCATTGCGATTAAACTAGCTTTCGATTGAAAACCCCGTCGAAATCGGTCCACCCGTTTGGTAGCTATGATGCCATTGCTATGATGCCACAGACAGATACACAGATACACAGATACACATGTCAAACTTATAACACCCCTCTTTTTCGTTGGAGGTTAAAAAAGACGGGTGTTGTAAATTTGTAGATACAAATCTCCGTCTGTGGCATCAATAGCTCTCAACCGAATGTAACAATTTCGATGCAATTTTATTTAATGGAAAGCTAGTACCTGTAATCGAAGTAGTTCTTAGCTAACTTTTATTAAAATCAGTTAAGCCGTTTTCGAGATATTATACTTTGAATTGATAATGTCGGGTGGGCAACTTAATCGCAGTCAATATAATAGTCAATAATAATATGTCTAACATCACCACAACATATATAAGTATGTATATACATGTATATCTATGTGTATCTCTTTATTGAACATAAAACATATAATAACAGATGAGAGAACAAAAGCAAATGTACAAAGGCGAACTTATCCCTTAAAGGGATCTCTACCAGTTAACCTTCGGGCGATTAGGTATATAATATAGGTATGCGTTGGTGTGTAACAGGTTCACATCTATTCGAGCGTTTCAACCACGTCACTTTGACACCTTTTTGATGGATTGGCTACAGCATTGTTAATGGCATTTCTTTGGTAGGCATTATAAAAAGTCATCAAAATCTGTATCCACTTCGACAACAAAACCCCCGACATTGTCATTTCAAAGTTAAATATTTCAAAAACGGGTGCACCGATTTTAATGAAACTTAGCTGAGAACCATCCCGATTAAACTAGCTTTCGTTTAAAAAAACAGCATTGAAATCGGTCCATCCGTTTGGGAGCTATAATGCCACAGACAGAATGATACACAGATACACATGTCAAACTTATAACACCTCTCTTTTTGGTCGGGTGTTAAAAATAGTGACAACGAAAGTGATTTAGAACAAACGCCCAAAATAAATAATGGCCCAACAAAGTTCCCTGGCTCTTCCATCCCCTCTATAACACGGCACCCTTACCTTATGTTAGCTAAAGCCAAATAATAAAGATCATGTTTTACGAACACAAGATTTCACCCGCACAGCATCCCCTGGGCCACCTTGATTGGCAAATACTTTATCTTGATGCGTACTTACTTTTTTAGGGTCCCGTATCGGGTCATTTCGATCTATGTATTGAAAGTTTTGCCCAATATTTTGCCCGAATTCGTGTTTGGAAGGCAACTGGGGCATGAAATTTGTTATATGCTTACTGTTTACTGCCGTCATTTTTGACGCATAATTTGGCTCGACGACAAAAACAGGGAGCGAAAAGAAATTGTTTATTTAATTAGTGGATTGACCATCAATCAGATTGACAGATTGTCTTGTTTTTGTTGTAGTCACTTTAATGAGCGATGTCTTCGTTACAGAAAAATATGTACTTGTTTTGCCAATATCTGTAATTAGGTAGGTACTATCGAGCCAGCTGAATCGTGACCCACTGTGGGACCTTTTCGTAGAAAACATCATTGGGATATCGCATTGCCTGACAAGATAAATCATTATGACACTTACTGTGAAAACGTTCTACGGTGGGTCAAGAGTCAAATGTTTCGACTGCACCTGTGTCTGTACTTACTATTTTTATAAAAG
Source organism: Clepsis dumicolana (assembly GCA_963691665.1). Lineage (NCBI taxonomy): Eukaryota > Metazoa > Arthropoda > Insecta > Lepidoptera > Tortricidae > Clepsis > Clepsis dumicolana. The sequence continues at coordinate 2,219,296 of OY829520.1, read as the reverse complement.
TGTATATTTATAAAGTGAATGGAGCATTGAAATGAAAACTCTTTCCAACCATAAAGCAGACGGACGGAGGCGCCTTTGGCTTATCTATGCACTACAATTTTTCTGCCACCTTTTGAGGAGGACGAGGAACAAACACGTACAGCAGACATCTACACTCCTGTCAATATTTGTTACGTTCCTACAAACGCACACTAAAACAAAACTGTCACACAAATGCCAAAAACACGCACACAATCAACAGACCCTGATCATTTTGGTCAGACTTAATGTTAGAGTTTTGGCAGAGGGGAAATCGCGGGTTAACATCTCTATTCCTTTCCTGCTCTAAGTTAGTGCAAAGGTGTATTTCTGCTTTTAATTGAAACTTCACAAAAGTTCACGGAATCCACTTCCCTGACCGAAGACGAGCTTATCAAACTTTTTTACGTTTCGATTTTAGTAGCTAGGCATTTTTTATGAACCCCCATTTTGTAAATTAAAAAGGGTGGTGGAGCTTAAGTTATTTATGAGGGCAATTTAAGTGGGTGCATTAAGCTTGAAATTTTGTTTATGTGGAGGTTGTTTTTTGTTTTGCGAATTAATTTGGCAAATTAAGGTTTAGTGGTTTATTGCGTACTAAGGAGCCTTGTTTGAATTAATAGGTTTGACACTTGAGACTGGGTTTCTTATTTGAATGAACAAGCGAGTGGTGATTTAATTATGCACTGTGATCGTGGTATTCGTGGGGGTTATTTTCAATTTGGTTTTTGGTACAGCAGACTCATTCTGACCGAAAACCCCGTTTTAGAACTTAGAACGTAAAATTAAAAATCGGTGCATCATTACAACTGTAGTTTTTTTATCGACTTTTTATCGACAGAAACATAACAACTGTAGTTTTTTTATCGACTAGTCCAGGGTCCTACACTAATTCCAATATTTTAGGGATTTTCATAAAATCCGATTCGTACCTACTTTTGAGTCCTCTTAAATCTTAAAAAAAACCCTACAGGTACATAAATACTTAAATGTCTATAAACCTCGTTTAGCAATAAAACACCTTCCGCGTAACAAGGTTTAATTAACCCGATCCTAAACCAAACTTTGGGAGTTACCCTGCTTCCCTCACGTTTTCGATTGCGAAGCCCTGAAAACGTTATTTTCTCGGTTAGAAACTTTTACCATGAAGCCCTCCTTTGACCTATCAAATATTGACGCGTGTCATGTCGAAGTGTTAGCATGCGTACGAACGCCAGTTCGAACCCCAGAGGGTCGAGCACGACTTTACGGATGCTGCGTAATGTTACGGCTATCGTATCGAGATCGAGAAACCTCATACTAAATTTTAGTTCCAAATACGCACACGGACGGGCGCTGTTCCAAACGTCATACAAACTCGACAGCGTTTAAATTACTATTCGATTTTACGTGACGCAGGTTTCGAAAAGTCGTGCTCGACCCTCAGACGTCAGTTCTGTTGTACGAGACAAAACGTATTTGGAGTTCCTTGTAGGAAAAACCAGCTTTACTCGAGAGCGCCTTGTGTAGTAGATGACCAAGAAATACTTCTTGATCGTGTGAGCAAGAATAGTTTTGTTAATATGTGCCGCTAAAGGCACCGCCGATTTCCCATAGTAATTAAGACGTTAACGCGAACGCAATCGAGACGTTTTCTTATGTCAAAAATTACACTAGAGACCAAATTTCAAGTCTCTAGGTCCAGTGGTTTAGGCTGTGCGTTGTCTGTCAATCAGTCAGTCAGTCAGTCACGGTACTGTTTTATAGGTAGATAGTTAAAATAATGAGATGAGGTCACACTGACATGATGTTTGCTGCAGGATGGACAGCGGTGAGGTAACTAACCAAGGAGATGAATGTATGTTTCTATGCAACACTTCCACCTCCAATGCTACACGTATCAATACATGTCACACAGACCCAACTATCACCACCACCACGACACTGTACGCTGACGCGTTTCAGCACTCTCTACGAGGCCATTCTGGAAAGCTTCTGGAGCACGAAAGTAACCGTTGGATCTGTGTGACATGTATTCATTCGTTTGCCTCACAGGCATAATTATTTTGTGGTCGCGGGTGAGCAAAATTAATTGATTTAACCGACTTTAAAAAAAGGATGTTCTCAATTCGTCGGAACATTTTCTTGCCGTTGCTGCTGGCTGTTGCTTTTCTTCTAACTCGTAATTGTCGATTTATATCGAAACTAAGCGAGTCGCCTCGGGACTGGCATTACAGCCAGATTATTCCCAAGCTTGCTTTTTGTAAACTATAATACACTTTACTTCCTGCTCTCAGTAGGAGTATCTTTTCGGCCTTTCCTCTATGTCCAATCGTGGTGTAGGAGAAAAGCACACGACCCGGATGGTCGAGGATCCGGGTTCGATTCCCGGGGTTGGCATTTTTCTGGTTTTTTTTTCTGTGTATTCATGTTTCAGTGAGTTTATAAAAAATGTAATTGATATTCACGGGAAAACCGTAAAAATAAAAAATTGGGAGAAAAAATACAAAAAGATACTCCTACTGAGATCATGAATTGATTGCTTTGGTGCGCCATCTCGTTGAGCCTGGGTAAACTGATAAGTTTCGAAAAGGTGCGTTGTTTTCGGTTTACGAAGTAATCGCATAGATGGCGCTAGTCACTGCAAAAAGTGATAAAAACAAGCTAAGATTTAAATACATGTAAAAAATTCGGCCTTTCCTCTATGTCCAATCGTGGTGTAGGGAAAAGCACACGACCCGAAGTGTCGAGGATCCGGGTTCGATTCCCGGGGTTGGCATTTTTCTGGTTTTTTTTCTGTGTATTCATGTTTCAGTGAGTTTATAAAAAATATAATGGATATTCACGGGACAACCGTAAAAATAAAAAATTGGGAGAAAAAATACAAAAAGATACTCCTACTGAGATCATGAATTGATTGCTTTAGTGCGCCATCTCGTTGAGCCTGGGTAAACTGATAAGTTTCGAAAGGGTGCGTTGTTTTCGGTTTACGAAGTAATCGCATAGATGGCGCTAGTCACTGCAAAAAGTGATAAAAACAAGCTAAGATTTAAATACATGTAAAAAATTCGGCCTTTCCTCTATGTCCAATCGTGGTGTAGGGAAAAGCACACGACCCGAAGTGTCGAGGATCCGGGTTCGATTCCCGGGGTTGGCATTTTTCTGGTTTTTTTTCTGTGTATTCATGTTTCAGTGAGTTTATAAAAAATATAATGGATATTCACGGGACAACCGTAAAAATAAAAAATTGGGAGAAAAAATACAAAAAGATACTCCTACTGAGATCATGAATTGATTGCTTTAGTGCGCCATCTCGTTGAGCCTGGGTAAACTGATAAGTTTCGAAAGGGTGCGTTGTTTTCGGTTTACGAAGTAATCGCATAGATGGCGCTAGTCACTGCAAAAAGTGATAAAAACAAGCTAAGATTTAAATACATGTAAAAAATTCGGCCTTTCCTCTATGTCCAATCGTGGTGTAGGGGAAAAGCACACGACCCGGAGTGTCGAGGATCCGGGTTCGATTCCCGGGGTTGGCATTTTTCTGGTTTTTTTTCTGTGTATTCATGTTTCAGTGAGTTTATAAAAAATATAATTTACTTTACTTCCTGTTTACGTTAATAAATTATTTATTCAAAGGCTTTCCAGTGGATGACACCGTACTACTAGACGTAGAAGACAAGCACTGAAATAAACTACGTAGGCAAGCTTCCGACTCCGCAATCAATTAATAAAACGGAACAAGTGCGAGTCGGACGCGCGCACGAGGGTTACGTACAAATATTTCCATGCTTTTCCCCGTGTTTTAAGTTGTCCAGTGTTAGCAGAGCCCTGCTCCTAAGCAAAATGTACGCAGTGTGGGGACAGACATAAAAAAAATAAGATTTTGAGTATTTTCTGTGTGGTTGTGGTATAAGAGCTACCTTCATATCAAATTTCACGTTTCTAGAACAACTGAAATTAGCCTTTACGCCTGTACGGCAATTTGTATGGAAACAACCTTTTTAATGAGTGTATCTTTTGAATGCGTTAACTTAGAAGTTTGATTTTTTTCACAGCTTCAAGGGACTGCAGGCTTGAGTATTTGATATTAATTTCAATATGCTACCTCCACGCGTTCCAGAGAAAAAGGGTCTTGACAAACAGACAGACAGACAGAGAGACAAAGTGATATATGGGTTCCGTTTTTTTCCTTTTGAAATACGGAACCTTAAAAATAAAATAAAACTACAGGGTGAACAGGAATGGCGAGGTGAATAGGGACGAAAACCGGGAATGACATTTACCTGATAATTTCTTAAATACTACCAAACACAAATGTTATCGGGTGTGAGATGGTCAACGTAGCGTTATCGCTTCCGCGTATCAAATAAGTTATAAAATACAGACTTAGCGCCCATAAATTTCAAATAACGCAGACAGCAACGTTCACGTGTAGAAAGTTTTACCCAGAATTCAAGGGAACAAAAAATTATCTTAAACAAAACTTAAGATTTATAAGAGTCGACCAACGCGCAACATAAAATTAAATTAGACAAAAGAAACCTGACTCGCTTTCTTAAAACTAAGTCGTAAAAATGACGCTTGACAAGTCGATACTTAAGAACCCATTATAGACAAAGGACTTTGTGCAATCTTTCAATTGCTAGGATACGTAAATTGCTTCCACGTGTTGCTTTAGACTCGAGTGAAACCAGTCAAAAAAATCATAGCAAGCAAAAACATCATGATGCTGATGATGATGTTTTAAGGGCGGAGCTTACGCTCTAGCATGACTATCGTCCAATCGCAAGGATCGGTCATAGTCATTAACCAATCATATGTACGGAATTACTCGTGGGAATATTTTAAAATTACAGAGACAAGCCCACAGCTCCCGGAGAGAGGTGGAGACCCGAAGGATGACGCTGACGGGAGTGGAGGAGGAAGTTGGGGCAGTTGGATCTTGGCTCGCTTCACGACAAGAACCTAGAAAAATCTTAGCGATTCTCTCTGTTAGAACCTATGAGCTAAGGTTGTTGAAGGTCCTAACATATCGAAATTTTGTAACTGAAATCTAAATAAATAAGTTAGTTTGTAATTTAGCTAGGGAGTGAAAAGTGCATCCAGGAGTTATTCGGTAAAGTACCCGATTTCAGTTATTAATACAGGTTATCAAATGAATCCACTACTTGTTTATTACTGTTCTGTATTATAGTAAAGAATGAATCTAGACGAACTATATGAGTCTTGTTATCGCCTGATTCAGGTTGAATATAAGGGTTGGAACTCAATAGAGGTCATAATGTTGATATTGTTCGGATTAATGATCATGGTTCTATTGATCTTAATGTGTGAGAAATGTGGGAGTATTTGGAGGTGTTTGGGCTTGATTGTAGTAGAGAAGTCACACCTAGAGTTCGAGAGATTGAGATGACCGACGTTGGAAATTGAACTTATAAAGGGTCATGGATTTATTTGACAATACTGGAAAGAGTAAATTGTAAAACGTAATTTTATGTGTACTAAGTTAATCTGTGTGAAATGAATAAGAAATCTTGTAATTCCCTTGATTCATAGCTTTAGATTTACTTGCCGATCTTTGATACTGTTTTCCTAATTGTTTTAAACCTTGATAACGAATAAAGAGCGAACTTCATTGTCGCACAACAGATAATAAGTGTGCAGTCACAAGGGCAACCCATTGCAAGCTATGTAAATATAGCACCATTCACCAATGTAATAAGGTGGAGAGTTGAGGCTAACGTAAATTAGACCCTCAATTAAAGCTCCTTTTCACACCAACTAAAAGCGAACCTAAAATCTTAAGTCTATTCATTGTACTCAGATGAACTAATTGTGTATATATTTTATTGTGTGATTATTTGTGTTTATTGTTGTGTGACATGTTTATTAGCCACTGTGTGCATGTGTGTTAGTGTGTAAATAGCCAAAAGGGTTTTTTATTTGGGGGTTCGTTTTCCCTTTATTAGTATGGCTCTGTAGGAACAGAATCCTCGATTTTCATTGAAATATATCATCAATGAAAATCTAAATAATTGAAATAGTTTCTTTTGCTTCCTCAAATGTATTATAAGGTAGATCTTCCTATTAAATAAATTAATTGATCTACTAAATTTCATGGTTTTCGTTATATTCTAGATAAGTTCCCTAACTCGGAACTATTTAATAATGGAGATTTCTCATTAATAAATTGAGCGGATTAAGCTACAATGAGATTTCTAAATCAAGAGCAAGTAAAGTACACTTCGTGTAATAATTAATCTCCACTATTGAAGATTTCCACACTACATCTCGATCACAGATTTTCTATACAGTTCGATCTCGATGGCATTTTACAGATAAATTATTAACCACGTAATAAATACGGGTTAATAAATTAAATTGATTGATGAGACTGTATATTGTTAAAATTATGCCGGTACACTAGTAACTTTGCTTCAAATTGGTAACTTAAGCTTCTTCCAAGCAAACTGAGAGTTAACGTAAGGTCCATATTTTGATTAAACAGACCAAATATGCATTTCTGAGACCAGAGTTGAGAACAAGAGTCACAAGTTATTTGAGTAATAAAATCCTGCGTACAAACGCTAGGCGATGTCCTAACGGATTTTAGTGGCTAAATGTCACGTGTACCGGGAGACACAAATGGCAGTGGACCGAGAGCGGCGGAACCAGTGGGTATTGTTCGCATCGGTAGATGCAGTAAAGGTAACGACCCTGTAAGTCACAGCTGGTCTTGTGAGGCTGAGTTAATTGAGTTGAGACATTGAAGTAACGGAGGTTTCAGCCAATAAGCTGATTTGGGAAGGTTGACCCTATATACTCATGTACATGATTCGGTGGCGATCTGATAGCAATCCTGGGTACCCAATACACGCCATGTCTTACAGATTGACCTCCGACCTTGGTTTGGCCAAACCATATCAAATATTATTGAATTTCATAAATCCATGGTAAAAGGGGTAGGGGCCCGCTGGGCCCCAACATTGAAAGTACGCATCCTCGGATGTTGGAAATGTAAACGCTTCGCAGCGCAAAGGAGGTCAACTGTCACCCCAATAACCTGACGACAGGGCCAGTTACTGGCGTAGGGATCCCCGTACCAGAATGAGATTGGTCATTTGGTTCAGGCATACCTGTTTCTAGTATTTTCACTGTCTATCACGCTATCCGAGCACTTACTTTATTCCATACAGCCAACAATAGTACAAGCGAGCTTCACTAACTTGTATTGAATGAGGCTCGCCTCATTACAATAAACCCTTTGTCTACCCCGGAACATAAAGGTTCCAGGTAAGCGGGTGGAATGAATGACAGTCGGGGTACTAGACCACTCAATCCAATGTACTGTATAAAGCCTTGAAATTGACAAATAAGCTGCCTCCTTGTTACCGAGATGTGCTCTAACTCTACGATGTTTTCCTGAATAAAGTCTAAATACATTCGATACACTAAATAAATAAATATATAGACGATCATAGCCGTACCATCACAGGTGATTGAAAATAATACTAGAATAGTAGGTTTTCGTAATGGCAACACTGGACCGCTATAAAGGTGGCGCTAGATTGTCAAACTAACCGTTTGAAGTTCGACCTCTTTGGTGGCAGTTTTTTTGCTCCGCAAAACTTCATTAAAAAGTAACATCTACCTTAACTCACCGGCTTAAATAGTGAAAAAGGTGTTCGTTATTTACTGCAGAGCCTGTTTTTAACAAGCTTAGTCAACACTGTCTTTGTTTTGTTGGTAAAAAAATTAAAAATAGTAATGCACCAAAATTTCGAAAAAAATCCGAGATTAATCGGGACGCGAAGGGGGTTAATAGGCACGACATGAGGGGTGAAAAGGGACGCCATTGGGAGTCAATAGGGACGTAATAAGTCGAAATCGGGACGCTAAAGGGTGTACAGGGACAGGGCTGCCAAAACTTAGTTTCGTTTTGAAATACGTTGGTACATGATTTTTACCCGACTGTGATAGACAGGAGATTATGTTTTTCGAGTAAGTAGGTACATAGGTATGTATGTATTTATGTGTTCGTACGTTTGTAAATATTTGTATATGTGAATATGAATGTATGTATTTATTTACTATGTATGTATATGTGTGTGTGTGTGTGTGTGTGTGTGTGCGTGTATGAATGTATGTTTGCGTGAATTTGTGCATATCTTGATGAGTTTTAACATGTGAGGTGTCGTCACCCTCTTAGTCGTATGTCATAGGTTATAAGTGTGGGTAGTAGGTATTTGTTCAAAAGCAGGCAGGTGTTTAATATTTTTTTAATTACTATAATTAAATGATATAAAGATGTAAGTACATAAAAACAAATACACATAAAAACGGCAAGTTTCTAAATTCGTTAATATGTGTTTATTTATTTCGACTTTTGTTTCTTTCTTAGGTAGGTACATCTATAGATAAGAAAAACAGGATGCAAAAAATCCCGTTCAATAATAAAACAGCTGTTGGGGTCAATGTTCTTTTATGTGTACATTCAATAACCTACATTCAGAGTAGTAAGTAGGTAGATCAGCAGCACCTAAGTATTTATGTCAACTTGCCATGTTTGTGACATCCCTAAGCATTTTTCCCTATTTGTACCTTTTTCGTTGCTATTGCTCCCATTTCCAGTATGAATAGGGACGGCCAGTTTTTTTAACAAAAAGGGGATAGATTAAATTGTTATGAAATATATTATTACAAATGGATTCTCAAACACAAGACTAAAGTTTTGAAACCTTAACATTGATAGCACTAATGAAAATATTCTGTTAAAATAGCATTCAAAGTTCAAAATTATCCCTATTGACCCCGGTTGACTATAATCGGAAGCGTGTCGGACTCTGAGGGTCGAGCACGACTTTACGAAAGCTGCGTAACGTAAAACCGAATAGTAAACGTTGTCGAGTTTGTATGACGTTTGGAACAGCGGCCGCCCGTGAGCGTGTTTGGAACTAAAATTTAGTATGAGGTTACTCGATCTCGATACAATAACCGTAACGTTACGCAGCTTTCGTAAAGTCGTGCTCGACCCTGTGCCAGGAGGTTCCTATAATTTTGATAGGTGAAAAATAGGTTAACTACTTGCTCTCGAATTAGAAAGGTCTACGAATTAGTTCGAAACAAGTCGGACTATGATTGAGTCTCACGGTGTAGTCGTGTACGTAGTTTTTATGAGTCAGTCAAATAGTCAACTTTTAAAGTACTCGTAAACCTGGCCGCTATTTCACCAACTTTACCATTGTTAGTTTTCAATGACAATTCGGTGTCAACTGCTGATTTGAAGAGCTTTTTTTTTAGCGCGCTTCATATTGTCAAAGAAATGTAGTTAGAATTGTCATTAAAAACTGACAATTGTAAAGATGATGGAATAGGGGCCCGTCATTAGCTGTATAGTTTTCTGTAAATTCAATTTAATGAACCATGTTTTTCATCACAGAAAACCCCATGATAAATTGGATACCTACAAATGTTTCGCACATAAATTCCGAAAAATTCAAAGGCGCGAAAAATAATTAATTTTCACGCACAGCACAGTGTGTGAGCTAAGTTCAGAATTCGGTTAACGCAACACAACCCTCCCATTTGACCAATCCTCAAAGTATTCCAACACTCATTACGATACGCAACGTGCTTACGACTTACGACCGTTTTGCCGTTTTTCCTAAGGAAACCAGAAAACAAAATATAATTTGTCCAATATAACTTGGCCTCTATAATTCACCTATAGCTCCCGGTCTCTCTACATTTTGGGGCGAGGATGGGTCTTCCTGCACTGGTTAGTAAGTCGAGTATGGAACCCTCTTTGCACCCCCTGTAGCTTAGTTTATGAGTATTTCTGTGCGATGTTACTCGAGTTTTATTTCGCGTTTTATTTCTTTTAATAAAAAATATTTTTGGATTCGAAATTTGGTGGTCTGATTGCCTTTGTTTTGTTTGTACTCAAACAAAACACAGAGTGGGGTAAATATTATTCAGATATTAAAACTGTACTCAGTTTTAATATCAACGCATGAGTCTAGCCACCTTTGTGGTTAACTTCCACGGAGGTATGATTGTCTAGTATCTGACTATGTTGCCGTTGCTCGCTTCGACTAACTTTAGGTTCTAATTTTGTACAATTATATTACCTATACATAATTGACATAAATCATTCTACTTATTATTTGACCGTGGTCAAACTGCTCAACGTAAATTTAGATTAAATAGACCCTCACAGTCTATATACATCTTCAAAGTTTTCGATTAGGAATAATAACGTATATACTTAATACATATTAAGTACTTATATTAAATTCTTTAGTACGCTCTGCGGCCTAATCCGTTTGACAGATTTCATTACAATTAAGTAGTTTTAATGTGGTGTAAGTAATAGATTGGTCACAGTTGTGAGAGTGACATAGGGCATATAAATATTGAGTTACTTAATTGTTTTTGCAGTCAGTTTTTAGGGTTCCGTACCTCAAAAGGAAAAAACGGAACCCTTATAGGATCACTTTGTTGTCCGTCCGTCTGTCTGTCTGTCTGTCAAGACCCTTTTTCTCTGGAACGCGTGGAGGTAGCATGCTGAAGTTATTATCAAATACTCAAGCCTGCGGTTCCTGGAAGCTGTTAAAAAAAACAACCTTCCAAGTGAACGCAATCAAAAGATACAGTCATTAAAAAGGTGGTATCCATACAAATTGCCGTACTGAGAAAACCTAAAGGGTACTTCCAGTTGTCCTAGAAACTTGAAATTTGGTGTGTAGGTAGCTCTTATAGCACAACCACTCCGAAAAGTCTCAAAATCCTAAATTTTTATGTCTGCTGTAGATTTCGCAGACCAATATAAGTTGACCCCACACTGCGTACATTTTGCTTAGGAGCAGGGCTCTGCTAACACTGGATTTCTTAAAACACTGGGAAAAAGCGTTAAAATCTTTCTACGGAACCCTCGTGCACGAGTCCGACTCGCACTTGACCGGTTTTTTTATATTCACACGCTGTACCCGTATAGGTATTCATTGATAATTACGGCTACACGTTTCACAGTTTTCTTCAATAACTATGCTCAGTTGAACGAAAAATGCGACAAAGCATGACTGATGTACTCATTCACTCCACACCCTGCCAATGGAATATGTGCTTTGAGTAGAAAAAAATAAGGTGCAAAAGACGTTGGAGGAACCTTGACCTGGTTTCCTGGATCCCCTTTTTTCGTACTTAATGTGGCAGTTAAATAAACTTTAGTGTGACGCAGCGGTATTTAAAGCTGTCACAAGCACGCTGTCATAGTAAGAGAGAGACATTAGACAGAATCCTTCATTCACTTTTTAATCTCCTTTTTTTTTGACAGCTTATTTTGTTAGGAATTCCACAGGAATCAAAGTAACATTTGTATCTAATACCTACTGTTTGGAATAGTTGAAAGCATACTGAATCTATACTAGTCACACACAAATAAACCAATAGGCCAGTCAGAATTTTTGATATTTCCTCAGTTGCATCCATACGTACCTACCTACAACACCCGTGATTATGATGCGTGTAACTGCGTCAAAATATCGTAACTACAAACCTAGTAGTTGAGGTAATCGCGGTCAGTATCCAGTTCTAAATAAATAATAAAAATAGAATAATATCGTGGGACAATCGACACCAATTGACTTAGTCCCACCTGATTAATCTTGGATGTTTAATATGTGTTTAAGTATATATTTATCCATCATAAGTATGTTTATCCGTTGTCTAGTACCTACTAGACTTGTATACTTAAATACATAATTAAACATCCAAGACTCGTGAACAAACGTTTGTATTAATAATACAAAATGTCTGCACTTACCGGGGATCGAACCCGGGACCTCTAGCTTCGTACAGGTTCTCTAACCACTAGACTATCCGGTTATCTATGTCTTTATAAAATGTCTATGTATTTAAATACTGTCCTTTGCCTGTTTGTTCAATGCTGCGTTCACCGCGTAAAACAACGTTTGGTTATTAGATTATCTGATGTAAAAATCTTTTAACAAAAAAGTAAAACCGCCTTCAAAAAAAAAACCTTAGAAAAAAAACGTAAAATAATCCTCTAAAATAATGATAAATAAATAAAATAAAATAAAATAAAATGCGTTTATTTTGGACAACAGAAATTAAAGCCTAAAGTTTTATGGCCTAGCACTAAGCAGCAGAAATATGTTACTTACTTAACTTTTTGTTACAAGATTTTTATTTCACAATTTTACGTTGATTTAACATTTTCAGAATTATCGTCCAACTCCTAACCGTTAAGGAGTTATGCCTTCTATCATCAGCTCATCAACATAAGATGATGACTACCGGAAGCAAATACTTGAATAGCCTCAGAAAATATATGAAACACATGATACGTGCCTATAAAATTTGAGGGTTGCCCTCGATTTCCCTGAGATCCCATCATCAGATCATGACTTGGTGACAGTGGGACCACCTCAGGAGTATACCCTTTCAATTAAAAAAAAATTGAAAATCGGTCTACAATTGACGGTGTAATCGATGTACGTACATAAAAAAAAAAAAAAAAATATGCATACAGTGGAACGTAGAACCTCCTCCTTTTTTTTGAAGTCAGTTAAAAACCCAACGAAAGCTCTCTGTTAAGAACAAAGGCTCCAATTCTCGTACAATTCTTGCCCCCAGCCTAATAAAATACAACGTGCATTAGTGTAATACGCCTTACAGCCACAACTACATGCGACTGCAGTCCAAGATCTCTGTTCATTGCGTGGTCATCACTCTACGTGATTAGCTCTTAATTAGCAACGCAAGCAATGTACTACAAAAACTCTCGTGGTAGAGCGATCTTGGCCGGGCAGTTGTTTCCGTTCTCGAGGCTCTCAACCCTTGCCATTCACCGCGATACGCTTCCGGGCACAGAGTACGGATTTTGAGTAGTGTTTTGTTTTACTTAGTTTCGTCTGGTAAAATATAGATGGAACAGTTTATCGTCCTTAATAAGTCCCCTAGTTGAGTTAAATACCTGACAAAAACGAATATTTCTGTAGGGCGCATTCTATAAATAGGTGGCGGCGATAGATTCCTACACTGAGCATATTCCAAAATGCCGTTGGTTTTTTGTTAGTTTGATTTTTGTAATCTGTAAAAGTATGTTGCTTTTTCTGATAACTGCTTTCCGCTAGCTTTCGTTTCGTCACAGTGTCTGTAATTAATTTTGTTTTAAAAAGTTCATCATCATCATCATCATCATGTCAGCAGAAATTCTGGACGTAGGCCTCCCCCACAACGCTCTCCACTCAGACCGGGCTTGTGCTTTCCGCATCCACCGTGGTCCCGCGATCTTTTCTAGGTCGTCGCTCCATCTTGTTGGAGGGCCTACCGACAGCTCGTCTCCCGGTGCGTGGACGCCATTCGAGAACCTGACCCCTGACCTTCTGACCCTGTCAACCATCAGTTCTGCGAGCAATGTATCCCGCACACTGCCACTTAAGTTTCGCGATTCTTATTAAATAAATTTTCTGTTTTTATTTTCAAATGTAATTTCAAATGGAATTCTTGTCAATATAATTCTCTCTCTCATTTGGTACGAAACCCTTATGATTCAGCACTTGACAAAAGACAGCATAAGGGATTCCCAGTAGCTCATGACTGGACTACATTCATCTAATTCACTCTCATTTGTCACGTTACGCTAGATTAGACTCGCCACGCGCAGCGAACTTTTCACGTATTTTTTTCATTAGTTAATTCAACTAAGTATAACTATTTATTTTATATGTATAAAACAGCGTGTGTGTTCGTAAATTACTTATTCATTTTCGGATTCACTCGAATAATTTTCCACGTTTATAATAAATCGATTCAAAGGAGAGCACTTACAACGCGTTCGTACCGTACGAGAGACAGATGCTTACTGAACTTTGCCTGATATTGTAAGCTCATCATATGCATAATCGTCATAATTATCGCTAACCAATCACGTGCTTTCTCAGTTTTCTAGTACGTACTAACTCGTTTCCGTGGACAAGGTGTAAGCTTAATGATGTTATGATTTAGGCACATTGGCGTAATCTAGGGTTATGTTTCAGAGGGGGCTTGGAACCTGGTGGTACCATGGCCGATCCGATGAAGCAGAGTTGACGACCAAAATGTACAGTCAGTGAGTAGGTACGATTAGTATCATTCATCACCCACCATCCTGGGGTGGGCACTTGGCTCCCTCTATTAAGGACCTACTTAAGCAGGCAGTGTTGTGTGAATCTTATCTAATGCTGTCTTTCTTAGTGTACGCTGTGCGCTGTTTTCGGGATAAAAAAATGGCCAAGTGCGAGTCGAACTCGCGCACCAAAAAAACAACGCTTAAAAATATAACTTTGTTTTCTTAGAGACGCTTTGGTATTTTTAAAAAAGAAATTTATTTATTTACTTGGAGAAAACAAAATTAAAATTAAGTACAGCGTGGTACAGCATAATAGGTAATTGTTCTCATTAGAAATGAAAATGAGTGATTTTCGGAACTTTCCCTTACTTGTGTTGTGTGGCCTACTTACTTCTATCGTGATAATTATATTTATTAACACCATCATCATCAGCCTATTCTAGTCCACTGCTGGACATAGGCCTCCCCTAATAAGCGCCATAGCGCCCGTCTTCTGTTTGCCGCATCCAGCATCTGCCTGCAGTCTTTCGCAGATCATCATCCCACCTGGCCGGAGGGCGTCCTACACTACGTTTGCCGAGTCGCGGTCTCCACTCAAGTACACGCTTACGCCAACGGTGGTCGGTTCTTAATCAGAGGGTCAAACACGAAGTTTTCGAATCCTGCGTAACGTAATCGAGTAGACTACTAAAATGTTGTTTCTAAAATGCGGTATTTTTTTTTCTCTCTTAATCTTTTAATGACAGAGTGAGGTTTCTTTGTGTGGTTTGTCTGTGGTTGCGTATTGTAAGAGCTAATGTAACTTGTTTTTAGAAAAAATGACTTTGTGCCAAGTTTCTTGCGGCGCATTCTTCTTGGCAATCATGGTCTTTCCGAAAGCGCCGGTAGACTAAAAAAAAATGACGTGTAAAAGAGCATTCAACTGCCTATTTGCTGAATAAAATTTTGAATTTTGAATTTTGAATTTTTAACGTTATCGAGAAATCTGTATGACGTTTGTAACAGAGCGCCTAGTGTAATCGCCGAACAGGCCAAGAAACACTTCTCGATCGCGTTGGCGTTTAACAATTCTCATACTATTTGACACTAACGCAAACGCGATTGAGACGTATTTTGTGCTTTTTGATTACACTAAGGCACAGGTCTCTCGATTTCGACATGACAACGTTACCCGTAAAGACGCAGGAGTCGAAAACTTCGTGCTCCGCCTACAGAGACAGGCCTACAGGCTGGCCCACATTATTAAATTAAATTTAAATAATACATACCTACAAATTTTGTAGGTATGTATTATAAGGTACATGGTCTACTAAACCAATCTTGCTCTAACGCATTTATACCCCATACCAATTCTACCTCAACGGCTACCTTTATCAGCTAACATGACTTCGAATAAATCTTACCTGTTGACGTTACCTAACTTCAAGCGAACTAATGTTTTTAGCCTGAAGCTGGATCCGATTTTGCTGCAAGTGATTTATCTTTTGTCGACCACTGCTTCCGCGATTATTGATGTCTTTTGATTTAAAATTTCCTAATGCTCGATACCCTAATGACCAATAGTTGACACCCGGTCACCATGAAATAAGGTTGAAGGTGCCAACTAGTACCTATAGGTTAGTGTCGGGTACACGTGGACATTAGACAAAAATCTAGTAAAAAAGACTCCACACTAAGATATAGAGAGTTTCCGTAGTGAACAAGCAACGCTTATAGTTTCGCCATTGTCTGTCTGTCTGTTTGTCTGCGGCATATTTCAAGGACTCTGTAGTAGTAGAAAGCTGTAATTGGCAAGACAAAGTAGTAGAATTAAATCTTGAAAACAAAACAAAATTGGATAAAAATGCAAGCACGGGCCAGCATAAAAGTTTGTTTTAAAAATAAACTTTGTAACGTGTTCTTTTAAGAAACTGATGCTCGGAACTACTTTTCTGGAGACTCAAATTATTGTTATAACAATAATACTCGTAACATGGCACTCTTTATTAAGCTAAATTAGAAAAACCTCTTTTCTAGTAAGTATACACTTGGCAACACTTGATACAACCAATAAAAAATCTGAAACCACCCGATCGTCCAGGAGAGCATATTTCTTTCCCAAGTCAGGAAAAGGGTATAATAAAAAGTATTCCCTTCGAGATATCGTCAGATGGGACTCCGAATGTTTTATGCTTGGCTACATAAAGTGCTTAGGTATTAATAGCTGAATGTATTTTTACTTTAACCGCCGACGCAAAAAGAAGGGTGTTATCAGTTCGAAGTGTGTATTTGGGCATCTGGGCGTTTGTCTGTGGTATCGAAGCTACTTTCTCCTAAATACTAAACGGATGGATGCAGTTTTTTTTTTTATCGAAAGCTAGTTTAATCGGGATGTTTCTGAGCTACCTTTCAATAAAATCGGTTTAGCTGTTTGTGAGATATATGATAATACTAGCTGTTGCCCGCGACTTCGTCTGCGTAGATTTCAGTGATCGCTATGCTGCGGGAAGTATATAACTTTCCCGGATAAAAAGTCCGCGCAGATTTCGGTTATCGCTATCCCACGGGAACTATGTAATTTTCCCGGATAAACAGTAGCCTCTGTTATTCCTCAATATTCAAACTATCTTCTTACCAAATTTCATCTAGATTGGTTTAGCGGTTTTCCCGTGAAGAAGTAACAAACAGACAGACAGAGAGACAGAGTTATACTTTCGCATTTATAATACTCGTATTAGTTAGGATGTAACTTTGAGAACACTTGCTCTCGAGATAACAAAAAAAACTGGGGTTGACTTCTCTGTGTGGAACGTAAAGAGACTGAAGATGATGGCGACGAATCACTAAATACACCAACTCCAAAAACAAAGGAAATACCTACCCAAGTGAAAAACAACGTTTTATTTCACAAGGGTGCACACACACTTGTTTTTGTCTCCCTAAGTCCCGCTGGTCCCGTCACCTCGAGCTCTGTACAAAAGCAAATGGGCTAGTGTCTTAGATGAGGCGATAAATGTCTTAGCTTTGTAGTAGCTTATTTTTGTTCGGAGAGATTCATATATATATATTCAGTAATCTCGGTTTATGCAGGTTGAATTCTACTTTATTTACATAATAAAAGCAATTTACAATGACATTAAATCTAAGCTTAAACTAAATAAACTACAACTTAAAACTAAATTAAATCTAAATAAGGCCCCCGTGGCATAGTGCCCAAAAGGCTGGCAGCGTTGCCTCGCTGAATAGCGATGCTGATTCTTTGAGAGAGAAAACTGCCAGCCCTTTGGTCACAAGTTGCATCAACTAAGCGCTTTTGTAACTCAGAAATAAGCTTGTAAGCGCTGGGGCCCCATGGACCCAAAGTTTCAAACCCGACAGGAACAAAATTATAATTCGGACCGAGGTTCAATGCAGGTTTAGTTTTAACATAGAATAAATAAATAAATAATAGATATCATTCGACAAATGACACCAATTATTGACCTAGTCCCAAATTAGGCAAAGCCTGTACTATGGATACTAGACAACGGATAAACATACCTACTTATATACGTAACATTCAAGACCCGAGAACAAACATTCGTATTCATCATACAATCGTCTGCCCTGACTGGGGATCGAACCCGGGACCTCAAGCTTCATAGTCTGGTTCTCTAACTGTATCGCCATCGAGAAAATTTGTATGACGTTTGGAACAGCGCCCCCTGTAAACCTGTTTGGTACCTATTTTGTCGATGGTAAAACTCCGCGAGTGATATTAACCTAGCTCTGAGGCCCAAATACGAATATTCGAATCCTGCGTATCGTAACGTCATCGTATCGAAATTGATAAACTTCGTACAAAATTTTAGTTCCAAATACGTTCACGGACGGGCGCTGTTCCAAACGTCATACAAACTCGACAACGTTTACTATTCGATTTTACGTTACGCAGCATTCGTAAAGTCGTGCTCGACCCTCTGAGGCCCGAGTACGAATATTAGAATTCTGCGTAACGTAACGTCATCGTATCGAAATCGAGAAACTTCATACAAAATTTTGGCTCTAAATACGCTCACGGGCGCTGTTCCAAACGTCATACGAATTTCTCGACAACGGCACTACTCGATTACGTTACGCAGGATTCTAATATTCGTATTCGTATTCGGGCCTCTGAGGGTCGAGCACGACTTTACCAATGCTGCGTAACGTTACGGTTATCGTATTGAGATCAATGAACCTCATACTAAATTTCAGTTCCATTAACGCTCACGGGCGGGCGCTGTTCCAAACGTCATACAAACTCGACAACGTTTACTATTCGATTTTACGTTACGCAGCATTCGTAAAGTCGTGCTCGACCCTCAGGTGTTCCCAGCGCGCCTAGGCGGCGGTAATCGCTTAACGTCAGGAAACCGCATGTCTACTTACAAAATATGGTGGTGGTGGTATAAAAAATATGATCTCAATTGGAGTATCTTTTTGTATTTCTTCCAGTTTTTTTATTATTTTTACGGTTTTCCCGTGAATTTTTTTTCTGTGTTAATATGAATATATTTCAGTGAGTTTAATAAAAGTATAATTACAAAAAAAAAAACTACGGAAGGATCTCGAGGCGAGCGCTCCCAGAGGAAGGTCTACGTATTAGTCCGGAACATGTTCGGAGTAAACTCAACTTGTGTCCGACGTGAGTGGTCCGTATGTTAAAACTAACACTCCATAAAGTCCATCTGGCGCTAACCTACGTAATGAGTGCTCCATCAGACTTCCAATAAATGTCATTGCTCCCGCTCCCAGGGGTTATTGACCGACGATGACAGTTCGCTATACCAATAATTATGAACGCTTAATTTCAATGTGGTAAGCTTACGGTTGACGACCGGATAGCCTAGTGGTTAGAGACCCTGAATATGAAGCTTGAGGTCCCGGGTTCGATCCCTGGGGCAGATGTTTGTATGATGAATACGAATGTTTATTTTTAGGTCTTGGATGTTTAATATTATTATGTATTTAAGTATGTATTTATCTACCTATATAAGTATGTTTATCCGTTGTCTAGTACCCATAGTACGGGCTTTGTCTAGTTTGGGACTAGGTTAAGGGTGCCTTTCCACCAGAGACGTGCTATGCTACGTTGCTATGGATGCGTTTGATATCCACCAATCGTATTCATTGCACGCGTTTCTACCACTGCTATGCTATGTGGAGCAACGAATATGATTGGTGGATATTAGCGCATCCATAGCAACGTAGCATAGCAGATCTCTAGCGGAAAGGCACCCTAATTGGTGTCAATTGTCACATGACATTTGTATATTTATTTTTACGCCCACACATCAAAATAACGGCGCATCCCATAAAAACAGAGAATACTAAGCGATTTGTTAATTTCCACCTTTTCACCTCATAAAATAAAACCCCCAAATTCGTGTCACGTCATGTTTACAACCCGAAAAATATTATAAAGGCGCCGCCACACGAATACGGTACGTTTTATTACAGAATCATTGGCGCGAGAGTGATACAAGGTAGTTTATCATGGCCCCTGTCATATTTAGCCGTGTTTTTTGCCAGAGGAAATGTACGTACGTGTGACGGTTGCTGAGGGACTGTAACGTGGCTTAACCTTGGAGGTCCGTGAATGAGGCATGTTATCTAGGGTTCCGTAAGCAACACAGAACGCTTATAGCGTTGACTTACTAACGCCATGGACTTTGGGTCTAGTACGAAATTCACGAAAAATGAGTCCCAGTACATACAACACGGCATTTTTCGATGACAGTCATACGTCAGAGCACTGTCGTTTGACCAAACTAAGACTGAACTGTCGCTGAAGTGGTATTTTTTGCAAATTAATGTTCTTTTGGTTCGGATGTTTTCAAGCGCTAATCCGAATTCTATGGTGTTGGTAAGTCAATAGCTTATAGTTACCAACGCAATTAAATTTCCGTTTGTGTGTCTGTTTATTCGACACTTAGCCCAAAGACTCTTGGTACAAAGTAAAGCTGTAATACAGTATTTTACATAATAATATTAATTACGCCGACAAAGTTTTCTGTTAAAAAAAAACATTTTGTATTCAAGTTTTTTTTGCAAACTGTATTTTTTGTTGACTATTCCTATGTTGTCATTTGACTTACATATATTATCCATACCAAATTTCAAGTCAATCCGACCTCTGGAGGTGGTCAAATTTAACTTGCAAGATTTGACCTTAATTAGAAAATATATGAAACACGTAGTACGTGCCTGTAAAATTTGAGGATTGCCCTCGATTTCCCTAGGATCCCATCATCAGATCATGACTTGGTGACAATGGGGCCACCTCAGGAGTATACTCTTTCGATTAAAAAAAGAATTTTGAAAATCGGTCTACAATTGACGGAGTAATCGATGAACATACATAAAAAAAAAAAAATGAAAAAAAATACATACAGTGGAACGTAGAACCTCCTCCTTTTTTGAAGTCGGTTAAAAATGCTTGTAAAATGATCATAGCTAAGATGTTCAAAAAAACGCCTATTAAAATTTGACATGCAAAGACTATTTTACAACGGACTAGCTGTTGCCCGCGACTTCGTCCGCGTAGATTTCGGTTATCACTAAACCGCGGGAACCATGTAATTTTTCCGAATAAAGAATAGCCTATGTTATTCCTCAATATTCAAACTAACTTCTCACCGAATTTCATCTAGATTGGTGCAGCGGTTTCCCCGGGAAGAGGTAACAAACAAACAGACAGAGAGACAGAGAGACAGAGTTACTTTAGCAGTATAATGTTAGTTAGGATACGGAACCCTATCCTGGGCGTCTTATTTTATTTTGTATTTCCGGCCTATTTAGCTGCTGGTTGTGACTTGGGGTACGCGGCATCTACAGGCTGTTCACACACGAAAATATAAGTAAGATAAATAATGCGGGTGAGTCTTGTAAGGAGGTACTGGTTAATGCAATATATTTATATCGTAATCTTTCACAGGTTGGTTGCGTGTCAATTCAGATAAACATCAGGTACAATGGCGTTGACGACCGAATAGCCTAGTGGTTAGAGACCCTGACTATGAAGCTTGAGGTCCCGGGTTCGAATCCCGGTCGGGGCAGATGTTTGTATGATGAATACGAATGTTTGTTCTCGGGTCTTGGATGTTTAATATGTATATAAGTATGTATTTATCTATATAAGTATGTTTATCCGTTGTCTAGTACCCATAGTACAGGCTTTGCCTAGTTTGGGACTAGGTCAATTGGTGTCAATTTGTCCCATGATGATATTTAATGACTATCTCACAAAATATGAAAAATGTTTTAAACTTTTCCAAAGTTCACTCGTTTTGCTATTCAATAAGATCATGCGTGTACTGTTTCAAATTTTCGTAATTTTTACTCATAACATTACCTAAGATCGAAATATTTTGTTGCAAAGGCCTGAGTACGAATATTCGAATACTGCGTAACGTTATCGAGAAACTTGTATGACGTTTGGAACAGAGGGTCGAGCACGACTTTACGAAAGCTGCGTAACGTAAAGTCGAATAGTAAACGTTATCGAGTTTGTATGACGTTTGGAACAGCGCCCGCCCGTGAGCGTATCTGGAACAAAATTTTGGTATGAAGATTCTCGATTTCAATACGATAACGTTACGTTACGCAGGATTCGAATATTCGTACTGGGGCTTCAGTCGTGAGTCCTAACTCTAAACCTAGGTATTAGTGTCCGTCCCGGGTTCTACACAGGCTCGAAGCTGCCAATATTTCAGTAAGCCGACGCTTCGTGACCTGGTTCCGTGGTCCTAGTCTGGGAATAACTCGAACTTTGAACTAAATACCGACGTATGACAAGCCGGTTGGAAAATAGAGCGAAATGGTCACAGTAGTTTTAAAGCCATTGTGGCTTATTGGGGTGGCCTATGGCTTCTCAAGCAGAGGGCTGTGGATTCAAGCCCTGGCTAGCATCTCCGAGTTTTTCGGAATTTATGTGAGAAAATTAATTAGTGAAGGAAAATATCGATAGGAATCAACGTACTCCTGCGATGCAATTTAATGGGGTGGGTATGTGAAGTTTCCAATCTGTACTGAGCCTGCGTTGTAGCTCTGTAGCTACAGGCCTCCTCTCGCAATGAGAGGGCTCGAGACTAGCCTCGAGCCCTCTCATTGCGAGAGGAGGCCTGTGCTAGCCGTGGGACTTAGATAGGCTGATGTTGAGTTTTATAAAGCATGGACACACTTCCTTGTATTTATGACAACATTGTGTAAAATACGAAAATGATGCGAGCAAGGTTGAGTCTGTCGCTAGCTTTGATAAGTATAAAAACCAGCAGATGAAGAAAACGAGCAGATAAAAAAAAGCTGCGATTTCTAAGTGTGTAACCTAACCTAACCAACTTAGAAAAGTTGAAAAACCCCCGACATTTTCATTTCAAAGTTAAATATCCTTCAAATGGCTTAATATTTTTTTATGAATCTTAGCTAAAAACCATCCCGCTTAAAATAGCTTTTTTGTTAGAAAAAAGTCGCATCCAAATTCATTCATCCGTTTAGGAGCTTAGATGCCAACACAGATACACCCATAACAAAGGTCAAACATATAACACACCCCTCTTTTTGCGTCGAAGACAGCAGGACTACTAACTCTCTATAACCCACAACGTTTTGCTTACAACAAATAAAAAACTCCTTCATATCTACTAGTTCCGCCCAAAATTCAAAGTATAACCATAGAAAAGGTTCATAACATAAAAAAACGTTCCACAAAACCCTCCTTCCGTACACTTTTCCATATTAACAGCAAACTAAACGTTACTAACATGGCAACACACAATAAATAATAAACTTGCCCTTTACTACATCGTAAACTCACAAAAGGGGGGATATTACATAACGAGTGACTTTTCTGTGTAGTAAATTTTTTATGTGCTTAGTTAGTGAATGTCACAATTTGGCGAAATGCCTGCTGTAAAAGTGAGTAAGTACTTATTATGTTTGTGATGCAAGATTAAGTATTCTTTAATTGGTAAATGTATACCTAGTATACATTAAAAAAAAATTGATGTCTTTGGCGCATGTAATCGAATACTTACAGCAATCAATCAGACAAATTAAAAAATCGTTGTATTTTGACACATATTATTAAGGTCAAAACTCAACAGCAGTTGAATGATCTTAATAGCCACAATAGTTTAACATTGACAGTGAATATTACAAAAAACACGACAAAGCAAACTTAAGTAAATTAAGGTGGGTATGACACTTACCACGCCAAAGACTCGTCGAGTCCTAAACTGTTTAAATTAAACCTCGTTTCTCACAATTAAAGTTAACCATCGTAAGACCAAACTTCAACAAGAACCTCGAAGCTTGCTCAAAAAACAAAAAACGCACATATCTCCAATGTTACAAATAAGACCTCTGTCTCCCAGAAGCCACCAAAACTTGGGCAGAGCCGAGAAACCCGAATGAATAGCTCAGCCCAGGACTAAAATGTGTGTTTAATTTACAGCGGTTTCCTGTGATGGATGGAGTCGTTAAGATACCTAAATAGCTCGTGAGAACATTCGGTCGATAGGATCGCGACCAGTCGATATAGTTATAGCCTATAGCGGTTGTGGAAGCCACTGCAATTTAGTGCCAATGTCGGCTGCATGGCGTTCTTGTTATGTTTAAATGGATGTATCACCGGTGTTGTCAATAACCATTTCATTATCTTCTTGGTTATTAATAAAATGGACAATCGTGTCAACTTTGGGTTGCTCAAGACCAATAATAATGCAGTAGTTAAACACCGTCAAAAATCTGAGAATCTACAGGAATACGCATATTTATAATTCTTCTAAAACATTACCTCTGTTTTTGGCGTTGCACCTACATCATAAAAAGAAACATGTTATTCTTGTTAACATACTCGCAACGCGAAGACTCTTTGTCTTGCCTAAGATCCTTCCTCAACCCTCATGTCAACTGGAGTTGACGTGTCAGCCATGTTGAAAAATCCACCGCACGAGAGCTCCCACATCAGAGAGGACTTAGAAACTCGGTTGCTCAACCTTAGGTGCTATCTTTGCGCGAAGGGAATGTGTCCAGTTGTGTGATCACTTGAAAATAATTATGATCAGTCGTGACATTTAATCGAATAAAGAATATTAAGACTCTGAAATAGTTTAACGCTTGAGCACTCGCAAAAAACAGCTGTTGCAAAATAATATACGTATAGTTAAAGTGAGAAAAGATTTCCCCTGTCAAAATTTTTATGACATGCCTGGCCCGTGAGGTTTTTATACTATGTCCATACTAAACTTAATCTGAGTACACACAATAAATGCCGAGCAATTAACACATAGTAAGAATATAGGTAATATTGTCGTATCCTAAGAACAATAACATTGCCTAATTACAAAACACAAACTTTTAAGGAGCCAGCTTTTTAGAGTGTCTTATAAAATAAATAGGTATGTGCTTTATCGATAATTGTTATGGCTGGCTGGAGATATGCAGTAGCATCACATGGTTGAATTAAGTAACACTATTTTTGAGTTTTTTACTTCATGTGTATTAGCATATGAATAAATAATAACATAGTAGAACGGAAACTCCCGCTCCGGACGGGCTCAAGGTCATGATATTAGAGTATTCGTTAAACAGACTACTCAGTCAGGCTATCACGGCCGGCGTCGCCGCACGCGCAATTAGTTGTTTATAATCTGGTTGTAATAGTTTTACGTGAGCCTGTGTATGTATTTTATTTCATATTTGTAGGTAAGTAATACTTACTTAAATCACCTTAAATGGCTTCATTTGGTATGGCACTTATAATAACTTCTTATTTAGAAGTGTTTATAATTAAACACGCCATGATGTCAGAGGGGTGTAACGACATGAAGGGGGAAGTAGGTATATAAATGGCGGCGTTTTGGACTCGGTCAAAAGAGATTCCGTTCTACTATCCTATTATTTATTCTTATGGTATTAGACCAATTTTGTTCCTTAAATCCAAATTCGCCTTTTCAGAAGTATGTGATTAAGGGTTAAACTTGAGCAGTTAAGTAAGTGACCGTTGAATCAAGATACAGCGGCTTTATTGTGTACTATTAGTATTCTGTGCTTATTGTCTTAACTCACACGGAATCACAATCTTGTTCATTTTGTATGGGCCGACAGTTGGTATCGGAAACAGCTAGCTGTCACAGTCGTACAAAAACGGACATTACAGTCCGATGACGAGTGTCAAAAAAACTTACAATTGTTCAACGTCTGTTTAGTGTTCTTTTTTAATTGTTATAACTTTATATTCGTGAATTGTGTAAGTTGAATAAATACCTAGTTTCTATTTATATTTTAGTAAAATTGGATTAGGATAATCCTACTGTTTTAATCGCGTTTACGATAAGCTTAATTTTCTAAAGGAAATTAGCCTCGACTTACGTTACTTTTCCGTAGAAATTCGTTTCCGGCACATTTATTTGTTAATTATTTAGCTTGCGTCTAATTGCCTAGAGCTTGCTAATTACAGGTCATTACCGACTTAATCGTTTGATAATAAATAAAATAATGTAAGAGTTTCGTTATTTGATGAATGTTGAAGCTGAATAACCTAATCAATTTAGAAAACCACTCCCAGAGGAAGGACTACGGATTGATTCAAAACATGGCGGGCTTCGACTGACATAAGTGAGTGATCCGATTAGTTCACTGTAATTTCATTTCAATGTTCAATATGTCAAAAACAGCTGAACCGGTTTTTTTAAAACTTAGCCAAGGACCACAAGGACCTGCCTTCAAATAAAAAAACCGCACCCAAATCAGTTCACCCGTTTAAGAGCTGCGGTGCCACAGACAGACACATATAACGGTCAAACTTATAATACCCCTCTTTTTGCATCGGGGGTTAAAAACTATAAGCAGCCACATCAAAGGCGCACGCACATATGTTTAAAAATGTTCTACTTAAGTCGCATATTTCTACATTTCTAACATTTCAAGGGACTTTACTCTTATCTGCACAAAAAGTATTAAAACTCACGTAAGCGACATAAAATGCTGTCACAAGGGTTCCCTGGGCGTGCTATGTGCTCTTAAATAATACAATAATCTCTAAAGAACGTGCCCTATGCTCTCAAATGCCGAGCTTGCCCGTTTTATATTAAAGCTTAGCGCCATTTGGAGTCATCGGTTTGAAGGGGCTTCAGAAAATCAGCGGTGCGTTAAATCGCCTTAACGGATATACTTAGCGACAGAATCACTAGCTGATCTTAAAATGTAAAGACTTATACCAAATCGGTTTAAGGAAACTCAAAAGCATTAGGGTGCGTAAAAATCTTACCGCGCTTAATGCAATTTTATAAGGCTCCCGCTTGAAATGGATTCGGATTTAAATGTTCGTTGGCTTTCTTAATCTTTGTATTCATTATTTCGTTGTAATTATAATCAAGACTAGCTGTTGCCCGCGACTTTGTCCGCGTAGATTTCGGTTATCGTTATCCCGCGGGAGCTACATAATTTTCTCGAATAAAAAGTAGCCTATTTTATTCCTCAATATTCAAACTATCTTCTTACCAAATTTCATCTAAATTGGTGCAGCGGTTGTCCCGTGAAGAGATAACAAACAGACAGACAGAGAGACAGAAAGACAGAGAGACAGAGTTACTTTCGCATTTATAATATTAGTCAGGATTAGGACTAGGAATTAGTTAGGATTAGGATTAGTATTAGGATGTCGTCGAGAATCATGCCGATAAAAGGGTGGATGTTGACATCAAATAAGTTAGTTTAAGGCTGGTATAATATTAACACAGATGCTCAAAATAAACACGATTGGGTATTACAAAAATGTGCTGTACCTAATTATAAGGAATTCATTATCCCTTCGTCACTAACCCAAACTTTACCTACATTAATCGCAATTGAAGAATACGCGGAAAGAACATATAATGCTTAGTCACTTTTTAAATAAACGAGATTTTAATCTCAAAATGTAGAGCACTCAATAGACTATAAGTTACCACTCATGTACAGATACAAATATTTACGTAACTTGTCATTTTCATAATAATTAAAAATGTGTACGAAAGATGGATAATTACATCGTTCCAAACTTTCAAATCGCGATAACTCAAAAAGTTGCTAAGGTGACTAGGCGTGTTTTTTCCGTAGACCGTTCAATTAATCTTGAAGTCAAGTTGTTTTGTATTATCTACTACAATCTGCAAGAGCTACCCGCTTTGATGATCAACAATAAAACAAAAATAAAGAGCAATTCAAAATTATTTATTTGCCTGACATAAAAACTCAACAACTGAAACTTGCTTGGCAAACTCTAGCATCCGGATATGATACGATTGTTTATTTCATTTCTTACTGTACAGTTCTTTTAGAAGTAAAATGGCTATTAAAGTTCGTTCCCAGATTCAGATTATCATTTCTTCTTCCCATTCTTGGGTAAAGGTTTTCTTGAGAAGGTTTGGGGTATAGTACTCACGCATTTCAAGTAAAAATGATTATTTCTCTTCTCTTTACTTCGAGGTTTAAAAACAGAAGACAAACCCACATGTATCGGCCAGCCGCTTGCCAAGATATTACGAGTACCTATAGCCAGTGATCTTGAAAAACTAAGACACCTAAACAGCCTTATATATTTGGAGTGCGCAAACCTCAATATATTTCCCAGCAAATATTAAACTTGGTGGCTGCGGAGTATTGTCAAACGTGGTTGGCTTTGGACGACATCCAAAACGTCCGAATTAAAACACTCATATATCACCGAAGAACTTGCGGTGTCTAGGTGAGCTGGTGGAAGCATCTAATACCTATATTCCTAGGTGAAAATGTTAGATAACGTGCAATGTTGGTTAATATTTTAGACCACTAGAAGGAAAGCTTATTAATTTCTATGCGAACCGAGCGTTTAACAATTTATATTTAGGACAAAGAGTCCTCATCACCAGCCTTATTTTACTTATGAGAGAGCTTGGGTTGTAGTTGAATTACTTTGGTTTCCTCACGATGTTTTCCTTACCGAAAGGCTCATGTCATGATAAATTCCGAAAAAGGAAGAGGTGCAAGCCCGGACTCGAACCCACAACCCTCTTCTTGAGAGACCAGGGGTTAAACCACTGATGTACCACGGCAGGACAAATAATTGGTAAAAGTAAAAAAAATTGCGAAAGCTAAAATAATTTGAAGAAGTATATAACTAAATTGCGTTGCTATAGAAGTAAACGTTATCAGACTCACGTTATTGAGTTGAGTTTAACCCGACATGTTTCAGAGTAATTTGTAGTCCTTCCTCTTAGCCTAATTAGACCTAAACACGTTGGGCTATTCTCGAGTTATACGTGAGTGGTCCATTTAGGATACATATTTTAATTATTGGTTTAAAGACCCATAATTTCCGATTCGTAATGAAAAAATATTAAAAAAGTACCGTTTCCCCTTACATTCAATTAGGCATTTAAGAACCCTTGGAACCCTCGGTGCGCGAGTCCAAATCGCTCTTGACCGGTTTTTGTAATATCAATATGACGGGGCGGGTTAGCTTCGTCGGAACTCACACATCCAGAGCCTATTTACAAAAACTACTTCGAAACTTACTTCGTTAAACTTTCCTAACTTAGTTTCAACATCGTTTTCCCAAAAAACCGTGGTCATTCTCAGGTAGGAGGAATAAACTGGCATATATCTTTCGTGGTTCGGTGCGTTCTGCAAAAACATAGGCAAGAAAAAAGTTTACGACATTACGCGATATAAGGAAAATGGTCGTGTTATACTTCGTAAGTAGTTTCGGCGTGAGCTAGTTTCCGCTGCGGATTTTCTTGCTTGATAACAAGTTTATAATAATAGTGTTATTGGGGTTATGGTGAACCTTTACTTTTGGCAGTGATGAGATTGGCGCAATAGCATCAAAAACGCTAGAGATTCAGATATATTTCGTAGTGATTCGTAATTGTATGATATGGATTGACGAAGAACCTTTTAACCTAATTTAACCTCTTGACCGCCACACTACGAATGAAGTGTCGTGCTCTGTACGCCACGGAACAAACCGTCCAGCTTGTGGGGTTTGATTATATTTAAGCGACTCGACCACGCAGGTGTTACCGTACATTCTTGGTGTTTGGGTATTTTTTAAGCTAAAAGTTTCTATTTTTATTTTTTATTCAGCTTATTATTTGCCTCGGACGTTCGTGTCGTCGCGGCATACTTAGTTTTTTAAGGCTTAGTTTGTAGGTAAAAGGGTCACACTCAAAACCAGCGCTGCGGCTTGCCGTAGCATCATGCTGAGGATGACCCTTTTAGTGCTATTCGGCACATATTTTTAGTCGTTCGTTGTCTTTGTTAATGAATAGTGTGTCTGTTTTGATCATTGTTTTCTATTTTCATTGTATGTATATGTGTCGAATTATTAGTGTTTAGTAAACGTATTTTTCTTTCTTTCTTTCTTTCTAGTAGACAAATAGGTATCTCATCGTTAAATGTTGGTCATGTACCTATTGGTGACGTCGGCGTGAGAGCCTTTTCATTGGTTGTCACGACTAGACGACAGTGGCGGTCAAAAGGTTCATCTGTTATCTTATCAAAGGTTATCTTGCTAAGCTGTTATAGCATAATATAACAGTTAATGCTGATTTTGCTGTTACATTTTTGACAATATTCTACAGTGTGCAAATACCCCAACATTCAAAAATGCTTGGTTCCCATCCATAAAGCGCTTAATGCGAAAAGTATAAGTAAACGTCATGGGACAATTGACAGCAATTGACCTAGTCCCAACTAAGCAAAGCCTGTACTATGAGTACTGGACAATGGATAAACATACTTATGTAGATAAATACTCACTTATATACATATTAAACATCCAAGATCCGAGAACTAACATTTGTATTCATCACAAAAACATCTGCCACGACCGGGGATCGAACGCAGAACCTCAGGCTTCATAGTCAGGGTGCCTAACCACTATGCTAGCCGGTCGTCAATACAAAATATCACACGGTGTCACTGATACTGTTGGGGGGCGAAGATTTCAAGCACTATGATTAAAATTTGAAAAATCTCTCTCCACACATCTTCGCGTTCGTGGAAACGCACCTTTAGACTCGACGTATAGTAAAAGTGAGTTTTCCCGTGTCAAAATGTTTATGGCATTGTCATAAGATTCATTTTTGCCAGGCCAGTGGGAGAGGTTTTTGTGCCAAGTCCATAGTTTATTTTTGATTCGCAATGTACGTCACCAGAATATCCTTCAAATTATGACGCAAACCACGAACAAACAAGACCAAATAGGGCATACAGTGAAGTCATATAATATGAAGTATGTAAGTATCATCAATAATGTCTTATATCCCTAGAACGTTGGAAAAGTCACGCCGTTGAGGCTCTCCGTAAACAAGTGTTTGCGGGAGCATTTGGAACGAAATAACAGGTTTATTTTGTATTTATTAGATATTTTTGATAAAAATCAGTTGTGGATCAATGTCTATTCTTCCTACGGCTACGGCTCGCACCTCTGAGTTTTTCTTAATTTATGTGTACATATGTAATTTGTCACGAACTTTTCAGTGAAGGAAAACATCGTGACGAAACCTGGACACTCCCGAGAAACAATTCAACTATGTGTGTGAAGTTCTCAAAGCTTTCCCCTGTCAAAATGTTTATGTCATTGTCATAAGATTGATTTTTGCCTGGCCCGTGGGAAAGGTTTTTCTACTATATCTGTGTATTCTCATTTAGACCGTCACAAAACGCTAGTTTTTAGTTAAGGGTTGTAGGATCTTGTGCGCCATCCGGATGCTACCACTATCATCACCAGCCTTTTTTTGGGAACTGTAATGCCTGTATTTTTATAGGCTGGTTTGGTCGTTTTTTTCTTTGTGGGTTTATTTAAATGCGACTCGAATAAGTTGCAAGCTGCTGGCAACACTTGCCGGACGCGGATGTCGTATCGAGAGCGGCCATTTGCTTTGACACTTTCTCTTTTGGAAAAGACGGGCGTGGCTGTTCCCGTAATATTTTTGTGTATATGAAACGGTAAGTTTTCTGCCAGATCAATGGAGTAATTAATCCAGCGTTATGACGTAGGCCGTCATCGAATATTATTGTTACATGTCATTTTCCTCTTTCGCAGATCTGTTGCTCTGTTGCCTTAACTGGGCATCCTATTGTGTTTGTGGGGCGATTTTGCCGTGTGGTGTGAAGTTTTGCTTGAGGTCTGTGGCGAGTGCGAGCCTTAACACCTCGTTGGAGTCGACAGCGGGTCACGAAGACGTCACGAGTTCTGACAGCAGCTTTTCCACACTGGGTTTATCTGACCCAGTAAAACCTGCATCGGTTGTCTCTAACGTTGTGATTCTTGTCCTAGGAGGTGTTTTACTACGGCGGTGAACTTCCTTCTTGTCGGCGTTTCGGCAAGGGAAGGAGTAATCCTGTGGCTGCATTGTGGGATTGCGGTGTGTCCCTCGGTCACCCCGTCTGAACAGGCGTCGTGAGCTGCTTGGACTCCTTCCAAGAGTGCTGTGCACGAGGCAGTATCCTTGAGGAGAAGTCCCCGGCATCCATCTAGTAAGGCAGGGGCCGTGTCGGAGGTATCAAAACCATATTTTTAACCGTAATTTAATAGTAGAGTGATAGGAGCCATTGTGACAAGTGTAGACGGGGTGGTGTCTTGGTTGGCGAACTGTGTCGGCGTCCGCGAGGGTGCTGGGCACGAGACGGCATCCTCGGAAAGGCCACCGGGGCCAACGGGCCGCTGCTTGAGTTGAGCTCAATTTTGAAGTTGTCTGGCCAAACGCGACTGCGACCCTGGAATGTACTAGAGTATGTATGTACCCCTAAGTAGGTTACCTGGAGCCAATAAAGTTTGTAATTTGTAATCTGTGTATTTTATTTGTGGGGGACACAAAATCCACCTTACAGAACTTCACACACGTCATTGAATCGCTTAATATATATTACGAATATAATATAATATAAATTACGAATGTAATTCCGCACATCAATTCCGAAAAAACTCAGAGGTGCGAGCCGGGGTTTGAACTCACGACCCTCAGCTTGAAAGGCAACCACTTGAAACCACTAGGCTATCATGGAACTACTTGCTAATCCGGCCGCTACGCAGCAGTGTTTCGGTGTGGAGAGTAAGACAGCCGGTGTAATTATGGGCGCAAGAGGTATTTCATCTTCGCTCTCTTTGTAGGTTGGCAACGCATCTGCAAACCCCCCGGGGTTACGGTTGTCTGTGGGCAGTGGTGATCACTTACCATCAGGTGAGACGCTTGCTCGTTTACTTTCCTTGTCGTATAAAAATGACTGTATTACCGAATCAGTTTTATTATGGTGACACACGAGTGAAAAAGATCGCCGAGCCACAAGTACTTGTCAACAATGTCCAAACAACCTCTCAAAACGTCTAAAAATAACATAATGGCCCACCAACTTACCAACAAAGCCTACTTATGACATTTCGTTACACATACCCTATAATCACAAACGCAAACAACTATCCCGTTCATTCTCATTTGCACCTTACATGGACGGCTCAGAATCGATTTCAGGATATCATCGCAACTATGAAAGACTGCTCCGGGCAAGCATAAATTCTTGTTTGTCGGGAGTCCGACAAATGGTACGTTTACCTTAGCTTTTGGCGGAGACCAGAGGACTATAAATTATGGTATATTATGCACATATTAATGATCTGTTTTCCAACTACGGTGCTTATTGACTGAGCGAACGCGAACGCTCGCGCGAAGCGTCGCCGTTTCAGCCTGCCAAAAATTCTTTGCTTGGTCGCGTTTTTCAACCGATTCTCGTGAAATCCTGTGAAAATCGAATAGTAACGTTATCGAGAAATTTCTATGACGTTTGGAGCAGCGCCCGCCCGTGAGCGTATTTGGAATTAAAATTTAGTATGAGGTTTCTCGATTCCGATACGATAACGTAACGTTACGCGGGACTTGAAAACTTCGTGCTCGGCCTAAACGCTCCATGCAGAGGGTCGAGCACGACTTTTCGAAACCTGCGTCACGTAAAATCGAATAGTAAACTTTGTCGAGTTTGTATGACGTTTGGAATAGCGCCCGCCCGTGAGCGTATTTGGAACTAAAATTTAGTATGAGGTTTCTCGATCTCGATGCGATAACCGTAACTTTACGCAGCATTCGTAAAGTCGTGCTCGACCCTCAGGGTCGGTAATTAATCTTAATGAGTATTGTAGGCCACTGGGGTTTGCTCTTCAGTAAAACACACCGCTTTGACGAACACACAGTTTATTTGTAGGATACCGATACTGATACTACACAGGGCACTTAGAACTATGTAATAATAAAACCAATACGACATGCGGTCGTGTCGCGAGATGCGTGCAGACTGCCAGGTCAAAAGTCAGGTGAATCTAAAAAACACCCTCAAATTTGACATAAAATAAAACTTAATTAAAAGTGGGTAGAACCATGTGAGCGCGTCGTCAACAAGTATAGTCTTTTGTAAATTGAAATAAAATAGCGGAAAGCACATTATGATCAGTCTGAGTGTAGAGCCTTGGGGGGAGGCCTATGTCCAGCAGTGGACATCTTTCGACTGACATGATGATGATGATGGAAATTAAAAAAATAAATTAGCTTGGTCTACAGCTCACAGATACGGAGTGTTGTTGTTGTTTTTAGTGTTGTTTCTCTGTCCCGTCACTCAGGAGACAACAGTGATACAGTTATCATGTATACTACTAGCATGCTTACGAGATAAGGCATGAAGGAATAGGCTTATGACTGTTACAACTCCTAACTTTTAGTGGATTTGTACACTCTAGAAAATAATACTTTTAATGAGTGACCAAGGAGACGTCGCCATAGACACGAGGGACACTTAAAAGTTGAATGACCCAAGTACGGAATTACGGACGAGGCAAAATAATTACCGCGTGTTTATATTAGTAAATAATGTGGAAAAGTGCACAGCTATTTAAGTAGGTACAAAAAGAAACAAGTATTTTGAGTTCCAGTGATTTTGATGTAGGTATTTGTTCCTGTTATTAATTCACGAACGACGTGTATTTTCGCCGTCTAACGTTATAAACGTCCAAGATTATTCTATTACGTTGTCGTATAGTAACTTTATTTGCCACCGCGAGGCTCCGTCACGTTTGCCAGCAAAAACATGGCTGCTGACTTTAAATATTTTGCGGCTTAAATGCTAACACTTAAGCCGCAAAATATTTAAAGTCAGCAGGCCGAGCACGAAGCTTTCGAATCCAGAGGGTCGAGCACGACGAGTGAAATCAAATAGTAAACGTTGTCGGGTTTGAATGACGTTTGGAACAGCGCCCGCCCGTGAGCGTATTTGGAAGTTAAATTTTGTGTGAGGTTTCTCGATCTCGATACGATAACCGTAACGTTACGCAGGATTCGACAAGTCGTGCTTGCACAGCGTAACGTTACGTTAATGTATCGAAATCGAGAAACCTCATTCCAAATTTTAGTTCCAAATACGCTCACGGGCGGGCGCTGTTCCAAACGTCATACAAACTCGATAACGTTTACAATTCGATTTACGGATACTCAATTAGACTTATTCAACCCCTGGCTGAATTCTTTTGAACAAAATGGAGAGCTAGAACGACAACAGTTTTATTCTTAACTTTATTAAAAGAACGAATCCTTAAAAGATATTTAACGGAAATCCTGAAAAATACAAACTTATTTATGAACTAAAAACAGCTAAGTCTAAACTTCACAAGCTTCAAGAAGTTTCTAATCCATCAATTAATTCAAAACCGAATTCAACCTAGCTTAAAGTAGCCATTGACATTTTATGGAATGACATTTATTCAAACACCAATAACTAAACCCCCCCCCCCCCCTAACCTAATCTAACCCCTTTAATCTGAACCAAAAATAAACTCAGTATTAGTTAATAAACCTTTCAGCGGAATCTCAAATGTCACAAGCAGCTGAATAGCTTGCATTGCTTCCTAGCCTGCGTCCTGCTCTTACCGTATTGTTCGGAGAGGGAGGTGAGTCGCTTCCGCTGATAGATTTGCTTATTACGAAGGGGCACAGCATACTGACAAACAGATAATTCTGAGCGAATGCATTGACTATTTTGCCTCATTATACGTACTGTGCGCAATGTATTTAAAAAAAATTTGGAGACCGGAATCAAATAGAAATTCATGTATAGCTAAAAGTAATTTCTGTTTCTTTAGGCATATACATTTTTGACACCTACATAGGTCGGTGGAAGCGGATGGGTAATGACAGTTTGTTGTCAATTGTTTGTTTTTAAGTAAGATGCGTTTACATTGCTGCTCGACAAAACTAAAAATTATTCTCCTTCTTCTCTTCTCTTCTTCTTTTTCAGGCTTTTTCTATCCACTGCTGGATGTAACCCTCTCCTAATCTCCTCCACTCCGACCTATTCTCCGACTTCCTGAGCCAGTACGGTCCGGCGTAACTCTTTAAGTCATCCGACCATCTCATCTGGGGTCTGCCCACACTTCTTTTTGTGGTCCGCGGTCTCCACACCAGCACTCTATGGGCCCAACGATTATCCACTCGACGCGCCACATGCCTGTTTTGGCAGCCTACCGTAACCCAGGGATTCTTAGCACCCCTTGTCCGGCCGTGACCACAGCCGCTGCCTTGACATTATTGCCATGTGTCAATTAGAGTTATTTGCAAACACCTTCTTTTCTATGCTTTTTAAAACATTATTTATTGAATCAGGCGTATTTATGAACTAAAAACAATTGAGTTACGGATACGGGTACTAAGTAATAATGTAATGTCAGAGTCCATTGTAGATACTTTGAGCTGAAAAACATAAATTTTAAAATATGGTATTTTTGTTCTACGTCGACTTCTTACCTACTTAAAAAAAAAACACTACTTAACTTATGTCAAACAAATAAGTAACTTTAACAAATACACGTTCTTTTTCTTACTTCAACACCAGTTCCAAATTAAAAACGTGTCACACAATCATTAGGTATGTACCTGAAACAAAAAACGAAATTTCGTTATTAAACATCTGGAAATCGCCCCTTAAATTAAAACAACCAAAAGACAACGTAAACTTTGAACGACTTAACCAGTCTACCAAACAAATTCTTGAGTTAAATTTAAATTAGCGAAATGACTTGGCTGCCCTGTCGTCTGTGTAGTTATGGCGCTGACGGGTCGGAAATTACAGCTCTTTGAATCACACAGCCGCATTCATTGGCATTTGTTCGATGGGAAAATGGCGGTATGCGGTAGCTGGTTTAAAAGTTAACTACAAAATACTGTTTGGTTCTATTTAAGTGTTTGTGATCGTAATCTTGTACCGTCTTTTTAGGGTTCAGTGGTAAACAAGGATCTTTTATTGACCGAGCGAGAGCGAAGCTTTTCCGTTTCGGTT
Source organism: Clepsis dumicolana (assembly GCA_963691665.1). Lineage (NCBI taxonomy): Eukaryota > Metazoa > Arthropoda > Insecta > Lepidoptera > Tortricidae > Clepsis > Clepsis dumicolana. The sequence continues at coordinate 2,182,827 of OY829520.1, read as the reverse complement.
TGGGCGAAAATTCTTTCATATGTTCGAATTATCTCTGGCTGTTCTCTACCAGAGCCTCTAGTGTAATCTCCGACCAAAAAACCGGCCAAGTGCGAGTCGGACTCACGCACGAGGGTTCCGTAGAAAGATTTTAACGCTTTTAAGAAGTCCAGTGTTAGCAGAGCCCTGTTCCTGAGCAAAATGTACGCAATGTGGGGTCAACTAATATTGGTCTGTGAAATCTACAGAGAGACATGAAAATTTAAGATTTTGAGACATTTTTGAGTGGTTGTGCTATAAGAGCTACCTTCATATCAAATTTCAAGTTTATATGACAACTGAAAGTACCCTTTAGATTTTTGGCAATTTGTACGGAATCGTAAAAAAACGTCTCGATCGCGTTCGCATTTACGTCTGAATTACTATGGGCAAATTGACAGCGTGACTAGTGTCACGTAACTACCGGCAACAAATAATTCTCGTACTATTTGACAGTTTTACGCAAAGCGTTCGAGAAGTATTCTTTGGCCGATGATTACACTAGATGCTCTGGTCGCATTTTTCAATCGATTCTCAAAATCTTGTGAGCAGGTTCGATACCTGAAAATTTGTTTTTGTCTTTGTGTTTTTATGAAAATAAAAAACCGGCCAAGTTCGAATCGGACTCGTGCACGAGGGTTCCGAAGAAAGATTTTACGAAGTCCAGTGTTAGCAGAGCCCTGGTCCTTAGCCAAATGTATGCAGTGTGGGGTCAACTTATATTAGTCATTGAAATCTACACACAGACATAAAAAAAATAGATTTTGAGACTTTTCTGAGTGGTTGTGCTATAAAAGCTACCTTCATACCAAATTTCAAGTTTCTGGGACAACTGGAAGTACCCTTTAGGTTTTCGGATTGCGGCAATTTGTATGGAAATAGCCTTTTTAATGACTGTATCTTTTGATTGCGTTGATTTAGAAGGTTGATTTTTTCACAGCTTTTGATTTGTGCTTTTAATGAGTGACCGATGAGACGTCGCTATAGCAACGAGCAACACTTAAAATTTCATCATCATCATCATCATGTTAGCCGAAAGACGTTCACTGCTGGACATAGGCCTCCCCCAAGGTTCTCCACTCAGACCGGTCTTGTGCTTTCCGCATCCACCGCGGTCCCGCAATCATTACTAGGTCGTCGCTCCATCTTGTTGGAGGCCTACCGACAGCTCGTCTCCCGGTCCGTGGACGCCATTCGAAAACCTTCTGACCCCATCGGCCATAAAATTTGATTGACACGTTTTTAAACTTAAACAAAATTTTACGTTTATTTTAAAACACTTACTTATGTAAATATTTGATGTGAATATTGTAGGAATTGTGTTTAGAAATATAAGGAAATTTAATGAACATCTAGATACCAGAGTAGGTTAACAAGGCCGTTTGTAAACAAAATGTCACGAACGATGCCTAAATAACAATGGTAGATGATCCTTTACTATATATTCAAGATACGGAATGATTCGATACATCATCTTATTCGTGAAATTTGTGTATGGTAAATAGACTTGGGGAGTTTGGTGACTGTCATTTGGTTCAGAGATGTTCATAGTGGTGCTTTGAGGTCCGAGTACGAATATTCGAATCCTGCGTAACCTAACGTTATCGTATCGAAATCGGGAAACTACAAACTAAATAGTTCCAAATACGCTCACGGGCGGGCACATTTCTCGATAACGTTTCTACTCGATTACATTACGCAGGATTCGAATATTTGATAACTCAAGCCTCAGTAGGCCGAGCACGAGTTTTCGAATCCTGCGTAAAGTAACCTTAACGTATCGAGATCGAGAAACCTCATACAAAATTTTATTTCCAAATACGCTCACGGGCGGGCGCTGTTCCAAACGTCATACAAACTCGACAACGTTTACTATTCGATTTTACGTGACGCAGGTTTCGCAAGTCGTGCTCGACCCTCAGCAGCGTAGTTGCGTAACTATTTTGACACGCGTCATCGGATTGATATTATGTCGAATGTCCAACCAATAAAAAAATTGCTATTCGAATTCCGAACAAATAGTACGGACGTTCGTGTAAGAAGCTCCCGTCTCGTTGTAACATGGATTCGTAATATGCCGTAAAAGGGTGTAAGATGGAAGCGGAGGGGTGAGGGTCGCGATCGGAGGGGGAGGAGGGGGACGCGGTGGCACTCCGGTGTTGACAATGTGTGGGTGTGTGTGTTTTAGAAGCGGTAAAGTGGACTAAAATGTAGACAGTTTTGTACCTAATGAGGAATAATTTAGAATAGTAACTAGAGCCAAAAACTGCGTCACGATTTGTTCTGTTTTTAGGGTTCCTTACCTCAAAAAGAAAACCTAACCCTTATAGGATATAGCTCATAAGTCATAACAACAACTTCATCATCATCAAACTTAAGAGTTACACTCTTGTCGGTGGAGTTTCTTCCAATCATCTCTCCTATGAGCTACATGGACCAGATAAAGGAGATGGCCGGTGTCATGTTGTATCAGAAGGTCAAAGAGCTGGCTTATAGGAGAGATGATTGGAAGAAACAACTTCAAACTACCTCAAATCTTAGCACAAATCTAGGATTGCAAATCGCTTGCTCTGTAAACAGCGAGCATGAAAGAAGACTCATTTGGAGCGAGTGGTTCATTCGCGAGAGTCCAAGGGTCCTATTTGTTTGCTGCAATGAGTTCGCAAGCGCAGCCGGGCCCGGGCACACTGGGGATGCCATTTTGGGAAATGCAGCTTTTGTGTGTTTAATTGTTCTGTATAAACACAATGAGTTTTAAACGATCCACTGTCTAAATGTCAACTGTTCAACAGCTAGAAGCACAGGCAGAAGCTAGAAACAGCAAGATCGCGGGACCGCGGTGGCTGCGGAAAGCACAAGACCGGTCTGAGTGAAGAGCCTTGGGGGAGGCCTATATCCAGCAGTGGACGTCTTTCGGCTGACATGATGATGATGATGATGATGAACAGCTAGAAAAGAAAACGTGAAAAAATAAACAAGTAGTATTATAGGACTAGTGAGAAAAGTTTTTCCACAGGTCAAGCAAAAATCAATCTTATGCCCAAGGCAAAAACACTTTGACAATACATGTAAAAACATTTCTCAAATTATAGTGCCCTGTGTGCTATGAAGTCAATCCTGACACATTGCACAGCTATGACGTTTCTGAGTATTAAAACTTAAACACGCAACAAGCAAGTCTAGCATTTTTCTCCTATGGTTAACATTGATAATAATCAGAAACTTCATAGCTGTACAGTGTGTCAGAGGGTCGAGCACGACTTTACGAATGCTGCGAAACTTTACGGTTATAGTATCGAGATCGAGAAAACTCATACTAAATTTTGGTTCCAAATGCGCTCACGGGTAGGTGCTGTTCCAAACGTCATACAAACTCAACAACGTTTACTATTCGATTTTACGTTACGCAGCATTCGTAAAGTCGTGGTCGACCCTCTGGATTTACTTCGTAGCGGCGGGGCACTATAATTAACAGTTGAATTGATTTCTGCTAACTTTTCAACGAAGAGAGAGGTATTAGGATGACCGTTATGTATGTGCACGTCTGTGGAAAAGTAGCTCTTAGACTAGTGAATCGATTTGAAGGCGGTTGTTTTTATATTAGAAATCAAGTTTTCTAGCGGTCGGTGGTTTTTAGCAAAATTATATAAAAATCGGTTCTGCCGTTATAAGATACTAAAATTTAAGTGAAGATGTACTTAGGGGGTTTTTTTAATTTTCTTAGTAAGGTTATTTACTTGTAAGGTTTTCCCGTTTCAATAACTAACAAGAATACACCGGAAACCAGAAAAATAAAGCCTACCCCGGGCATTGAACCCAAATCCCTGATACACTGCAGCAGAGGCCCGAGTACGAATATTCGAATACTGCGTAATGCAAATGTAACGTTATTGTTTCGAAAATTTTGTGAGCAGGTTCGATATAACAAAAAAGGTTTTACTTTTTCCTTGCCTTCAAAAAAAAAAACATTAGAAAAAAAAACGTAAAATAATCCTCTAAAATAATGAAAAATAAATAAAATATAAAACAAAATGCGTTTATTTCGGACAACAGAAACTAAAGCCTAAAGTAATATCGCCTAGTACTAAGCAGCAGAAATATGAAGTCGGTGCGGTGCGAGCGGAATATTCTTTGAATGAAGCATCGACTTCATATTTCTGCTGCTTAGTGCTAGGCGATAAAACTTTAGGTTTTAGTTTCTGTTGTCCGAAATAAACGCATTTTTTTTTTATATTCTATATATTTATCATTATTTTAGAGGATTATTTTACGTTTTTTTTTTTCTAATGTTTTTTTTTTTGAAGGCGGTTTTACTTTTTTGTTAAAAGATTTTTATTTTACAATTTTACGTTGATTTAACATTTTCAGAATTATCCTCCAACTCCTAACCGTTAAGGAGTTGTACCTTCCATCATCAGCTCATCAACATAAGATGATGACTACCGGACGCAAATACTTGAATAGCCTTAGAAAATATATGAAACACATAGTACGTGCCTGTAAAATTTGAGGGTTGCCCTCGATTTCCTTGGGATCCCATCATCAGATCATGACTTGGTGACAATGGGACCACCTCAAGAGTATACCCTTTCAAATAAAAAAAATAATTGAAAATCGGTCTACAATTGAAGGAGTAATCGATGTACATACATAAAAAAAAAATACTTACAGTGGAACTTAGAACCTGCTCCTTTTTTTGAAGTCGGTTAAAAATTACCTACAAACATTCATTCGGTATTTTGAAAATAAAAAAAGAAATCGAAAAAATAATTATTAAAAATGAGCTCGCTCTGCTCACAGAGCCACTATTGATAATATTTTTACGAACATCCTAACCTCAAAAACTGACTACCATACATTCTGTCCGGGTATCCGTCCCAGCGGGGCACGAGACACTTGACATCCCGGTCAAGACCGCTTCCGGCTCCCCTGGGCCCACTGTGCCCCGGCCCTAAGATAAATAATGTGCACGAACATTCGCAACACTGCTCCTTTTGTGCCAACACATTCGAGGCCTATTTTTTTGGGCCTCGCGTGGCAATTAATATGGTGTGGTGTCATGTTTACAGCTGTTCGTATTTATGTGTGTGTTTTGTTTAGAACTGGGGGACTGCTACGAAATCCGAAAATTGAAGTTCGTATCGTATGGTCCAGTGCCCTAAGCACGACTTGTCGAATCCTGCGTTACGTTACGGTTATCGTATCGAGATCGAGAAACCTCATACTAAATTTTAGTTCCAAATACGCTCACGGGCGGGCGCTGTTCCAAACGTCATACAAACTCGTCATAGTTTACTATTCGAGTTTACGTGACGCAGGATTCGACAAGACGTGCTTAGGGCACTGCTCACTCTCGTCTTAAATTATATTAGCGTGAGCGATAAGGCACGACGCGAAGTTCGAATTTTGCCCCCCGACTACGAAGTGCAAAATAAGAAATTCATATCGTGTTCTCCCTCTCAAGCTATTATTATTTAACGCGAGAGTGAACGGGACGATACGATACGAACTTCGATTTTCGTATTTCGTAGTATGGGGGCTGGTTTCGGAGTTTGGTGGAATCGAAATTTTTTTAAAGGTTTGTTTGTGGACATAAGTCACTGTTCTGTTGACCTTTTGTAGGGGAAGAGCAAGAATTGGTCGCACGAGTGACAGTTAATTCATAGGACACGAAGTTGCTAGTGTTCACGTACAACAAACCATGAGGTCATGGCATGAGACCTTGGATAGATTGTGAATGAAAAAACCGGCCAAGTGCTAGTCGGACTCGCGCGCGAATGGACGTACTGTGAAAAAATCAGAGCAGTGCCCTAAGCACGACTTGTCGAATCCTGCGTCACGTAAAATCGAATAGTAAACTATAACGAGTTTGTATGACGTTTGGAACAGCGCCCGCCCGTGAGCGTATTTGGAACTAAAATTTAGTATGAGATTTCTCGATCTCGATATGATAACCGTAACGTAACGCAGGATTCGACAAGTCGTGCTTAGGGCACTGTAGTGCATGATAGTGAATTTAAAAGGAAAACTATCAGAGATAACTAGGTAGGGTTTACGGGTTTGCGTGTAATAATTGACCAACTTATTTTGTTTGTTTATGTCAGTAACCGATATAAAATGACCTCACACTGTGTACAGTTAAATAAATAAGTATAAGTTTGCTTAGGAGTAGGGCTCTGCTGATACTGGTTTCGAATAGGTGTGATGAAAATACCTTTAAATTAGGTATCCATGCCAGGGCTTTTTCGTATGGCTTAAAAACCCTATCTTGGGCGTGTCCGACATGCTATTGACGGTTTTGTATGACTGTAACAGCTAGGTTTCCGATACCAATTGTCAGCCCATACAAAAACTCCGAGCTAGCGAGTCAATACTCGCAAAGTAACCAGATTTGAGAGTCGAGCACGACTTTACGAACGCTGCGTAACGTTACGGTTATACGGTTAAATTTTAGTTCCAAATACGCTCACGGGCGGGCGCTGTTCCAAACGTCATACGAACTCGACAACGTTTACTATTCGATTTTACGTGACGCAGGTTTCGAAAAGTCGTGCTCGACCCTCTACAGATCACAAAACTAAATTGATGAAAATAATGGCATGACAATGCACACGGGTAGGTACCAAACAAAATTAAATAGATTATTACACTGTCTTGAGCTCGAAAAAAAATCGTCTTGAAATAGGTATTCTACTCTTCCGTAAACAAACCCCCACTCTTATTATTTGAAATTTCAACGCTAACTTTTGTACACCAGCAAATAATCTATACCTATAAAACAGTACCGTGACTGACTGACTGACTGACAGAAACGCACAGCCTAAACCACGGGACCTAGAGACTTGAAATTTGGCAAACATATACCTTGAGTATCCTAAAGGTGCACTAAGAAGGGATTTTTCGAAATTCCCACGGGATAGGGAACTAGCCCGTTTTGAAATATTTCACGGGGGCGAAGCCGCGGGGCATAAGCTAGTACTTCATAATTGTATAATCGTGTTTTAAAACATGAACGTTAGTTTTTACAGGAAAGAGCACATTAGCGGCCGTGCTAAGTCTCGGCTTAGAATAAATAAAATAAATAAAGAACCTCTTATAAATTTTAATCCCAAACCGTAATCCGATTTTAGGTGAGATTTATGAAAGCGGAGTAAAAATATGCGTTTAATATTTCAGATAAAATCTTGTTGTAAAATTCTTAGAAAAAGACCTGGGATGTTCTATAATTTTTACAGTGCTAGCCACAGGTATTTGAAGGGTTGCGTAAATTGTGTGTGTCCCTCTTTATCATCTAAACCGTCCAAAAAATATGAAAAAAATCATAACGGTAACGCTTATTAAATTCAACGAATATTGTTTTCAACATGATTGGATTTACCGATTTTGAGGTTTAAGGGATGAACAAACGCTCTTTTCATCGGTACTGCATTTCTTTATACTGTAATCCCACGATAACTCTTTTAAAAAAAAATCTGCAACTGACTGACAACAGCAGAAATCTAAAGTTTGTTTATGGCAACATGGATTTATAGTCAAACAACGTTTTGAACTTTCCACCAAAATACCTCTCATATTTCGTTTTCTTCATATTTTTTACCGTACAAGGGCAAAACCTATTAAGAACTGGCAAAATTGTCCTCCAATGGACAGAGCCATATTTAAAAAAAAAAACAGCAACTTTCGATTGCTACTATCATTATTATTTTTAATTTAAGAAATGTCTGAGTGACATGAAAAAAGTATTACCACAGCGTAATTTTTCTAGGTTGCCAATTAACATCTTATGCAGAGTTATCGTGAGTCGATTATAACGGTTACGGTAACCCTACACTAGGCAGGCATGGCCCGACATGCTCTTGCCCAGTTTTTGTCAATGTAGGCATGTAATAGTAGATTAATGACCAGGCGTGGGAAGTGAGCAATTGCTGGAGCGAGAACTTAGTTTAAAAACACGAACCGCAGGTGAGTGTTTTTAATAAGTACGAGTCCAGCAATTGCTATTCCCGTCGTGGCAGATATAGATTTTTCTCAAACATTAAGAGGAAATAAGGAATTTTTATTAATTACCTCTCATAATACAGCAAGCCAAAACTGCCATTGTTGCTATTTGTGGCAGTGTCTTAAATATTATTTATTGCAAAATATTACAATATCTGAGTCATTATTAACATATTTTATTTAATTAAATACTTAATAACTAACTAAATTCATTAGGTAATTTCCTTACCCCTGTTTTATAATAGTTTCACAACGACTAAATATTTCCATTGAAATTTAAGCGGTACTAAGTAATTTGCTTTAGTTAATAGTTATCCTCTGATTTTCATCATGGTGGACTTCTATACAACAAATGATCACGATTTTGTCACTAAAAACTATTAAATTAATATAACTTGCATAACTTTAAATAAGTCAAGACTTTGTGCGTTATTGTTACTTGTTTACGTATGATTTCATTCCCGCCATTTTTTTTTATTAAAAAATCATATTTTTCTTTTTAATACTGCCAAGCTATTTAAGACATTAATAAAAACGTTAAATTTCGAATAGAACGCCTGCATACAGCCACCGGTTTGGCTGAATGAGATATGTCACTGGATGTTTCCTTAGTCTATTTTACTTTTTAAAAATTTAAAAACAAATGAAAAACCGTCCAGCAATCCGATTTATGGACAGGTAATCGCACCTGCAATGTAATGCGGCCGTCAACAAGGCACTTCGTGTTCTGTTACTTCGAGTAAAATGACAACATTTCCGACAATGTTTGAGAAAAGTTATATTGAGCGATTTCTTCTTCATAATAATACCTGAAGTGCTTATTCTCTATGGTTATTCACGGCTGATTTAGCGTCAAAGTGGAATAAATTGTGACCCCCCCCCCCCCCTTTACTTTCGAAACCGTAGTTCCATTTTTTTTATAATTGGTAAACACAAGCAAATGGGTCACCTGATAAATGGGGTAGATTGGAGTTGCGTTGCCAACCTATAAGGCTAAGATGAGATGCCACTTGTGCCCGTAATTTCTTCGGCTGTCTTACTCTCCACGCCGAAACATCACTGTATTTTAAGAGCTTAAAAAAGTGTGTACTGTAACTGCTATTTACTGTAACTTGTTTTTAGAAAAAAAATACTTTGTGCAGAGTTTCTTGCGACGCATTCTTCTTGGCAATCATGGTTTTTCCGAAAGCAGTGGTAGACTCATAAAAGTGACATTGTAAAATTAAGAGCATTCAACTGCCTATCTATCCATACCTATAAAACAGTACCGTGACTGACTGACTGACTGACAGACAACGCACAGCCTAAGCCACTGGACCTAGAGACTTGAAATTTGGCAAACATATACCTTGAGTATCATAGGGGTGCTCTAAGAAGGGATTTTTCGAAATTCAAACGGGATAGGGAACTAGCCCATTTTGAAATATTTCACGGGGGGTAAAACCGCGGGCATAAGGTAGTTTGCTAAGTAAATTTTGAATTTGACTTTGAACTGCTGCACAGCACAAGTTCTACCTCAAAAAAACTTTCCACGCCGCCAACTTTCCTACCTTTCATCACTAGGTACTAATGGATTTTTCACTCAGACATGTTTATTACAGGAAAACACCACTAATCTCCAACTGACGAGGGTTGACTCTTTAGTATTAAGAGGCTGAGCTAGATAAAAGCTTACATATATCATGCACTAATGCTCTCGACAACAGCTTGGCGATGTAACTTGTTTTTTAGCTGTTTTGCATTGTGCGCGGGGGATAAATTTTGTCTTGAGGTTTTGTAAGCCTTTGGGTGACAGGGCCTTTTGGCACTGCTGTGTAGCCGAGCATGAATGAACATTTTCGTTCGCGTATCTTGAGACAACTTAATTTCGTGCGAGTATTTTATTTTGGACGCGTTTTTTCGGTTAAAAAGGGGCGTGTTTTAAGTTTGAACGCTGTGAGTGTTTCTGTCTGTGGCCGTAGCTTTTAAGCGAGTGAAGAGGTTTGGACGCGATTTATTTGCTGTGGTTCTTAGACAATTTTATCGAAATCCGTTTGGACATTTTTAGAGATATTGAGCTTTGAAATTAAAATATCTCGGGTTTTTTTAACTAATATAGGTTGGTTAAGTTATATACCCTTTATTAAGGTGTGGTTCCGAAGTTCGGACATAAATTAAATAGTAATAAAAATTAACCCTTAAGGTGTGGCTCAAGTCTGTCTGTCCGTCGCAGCTGGTTATCTCAGAAACTAAGTACCTACTAATGCTATCGAATTTAAATTCGGAATAATTTTAGATGATGCTTATCCCAAGTATTTTGACATAAAATTATTTTTTTGTTTTTCATTAGGGTCTGAAAGGGGTTTTTAAAATTTTAAAGTGGAGTTACTTGGCTTAAGTGGAGTACCTATCATAATAGAAGTGCTTTGTTGCTTTGAATAGCTCCGCAGAAGTGTGCAGGGTTCCTTACAATGTTTTCCTTCACCGACAAGCTTGTGATAAATAATTTGTGTAATTACATACACCTACGTAATTTCGCACATAAACTCCGAAAAAGTCTGAGGGTATGAACCGGGGCTTGAACCCACGTCCCTCTGCTTGAGAAGCCATAGGTCCAACCTAAGCTATTACAGCTTTAAATAAAGTGTATTATTTTTATGTTATATTATTGTGATAATATTTATACTGTTTCATTGTGATGAAAAGGAAACACGAGAGGAAATTAACCCTGCATTAAAGGAATTCATATAAAATGGCGCGGTATTTTCCTTCTAATTTTTGAACAGGAAAATACAGCTATGTACTTACCTAACTTTGCACATGCTTATAAAATATTCATTAAAAAGTACGCATAATCTCGTAAAAATTCCTTGTTTCTTCCACACGCTAAGAATTAGGTGCATGCTTTACTAAATTGTTTAAAGGAGTCATTAATAATGTATGGTATTTTACACGCCCAATGCGAGGCCTGAAAGCTCGCATGTATTTGCACGTTTCTGGCAAAATTTAGCCTAACCGTGAAAACGGGTTGTTTTTGAATACTGTATTTTTAAAATAAAAAAAAATCTTTAAAAAAGTTAAGTCGCCTCCAAAAAAAAACGGTCTTCCAAAGTCATCAGTTTTATGGTCTAGCACAAATATGAAGTCGGTATGTTGCGATCGGAATATTCTGTGAGTGAAGCACCGACTTCATATTCTGTGAGTGAAGCACCGACTTCATATTTAAAACTGATGGCATTAGATAATTATTGCATGATTTTTAAAGCGGCTTTAGGTACCTTTATTGTTAAGTCTTTTTTGTTTCACAATTTTTAGTTTATTCAATATTCAAAGAATTATCCTCCAACTCCTAACCGTTAAGGAGTTATACTTTCCATCATCAGCTCGTCAAAATAAGATGATGACTACCGAACGCAAATATATAGCTTTAGAAAACATATGAGACACGTACTACGTGCCTATAACATTTGAGGGTTGCCCTCGATATCCCTGAGATCCCATCATCACATCCTATCATCCTGTCATGGGACCACGTACGTCAAGAGTAATACAGTAATACCCTTTTAAACAAAAAATAATCATCAAAATTCATTTACAATTGGCGGAGTAGTCGCGTAACAAATATATACGAAAAAAAAACCGTCGAATTGAGAATCATCTCCTTTTTTAAAGGCGGTTAAAAAGCAAGGCAAACAAACAAATTAATATTACCTAGCAAGCCGAGAGACATACGCAACCCTAGAAGAATTACAGATGCGTTGCCAATAGGGCTAAGATGAAATGCCTCTTTTGCCCGTAATTTCTCCGGCTGTACTCCACACTGGAACGTAACAGCACAAGTACTGCTTAGCGGTAGTATTAGCGAGTAAGATGTTATCGATTTTGACTTAACGTTTAGAGACAGCGTAAACTGTGCTGCATTGAACTGTGTCATACTGATTTCAAATATAATTTTCCATTCATGCGAAACTGCTAAAAATAATTGTAAATGCTGTGAATAAATTTCATTTCACGTTCTTTATATTAAATCAATAAAAATATGGCTTTCAAAAGAAAATGTTCCTTTATTATCATTGACAATAATAATAATAACAGCCAAAGCCAATACAAATCTATCATTTGATGTAAATAAAACATAATATTCCTTCAATAGGCAATATACCGAATTGAGTGTTCTCCATCAAAATGAGCTCGTGTATGTTGACATAAAAAGAAAATGAAAAAAAAAAAGAAGACGCAATAATTCACTGGAATATGTAAACAACCGTTTCAATTTCGTACTATGTTTGTTTATTTTGTTATTAAGAAAGCTGAACATTTACATACACTCCCGGACACGTGAATCGAGGTAACTTGCAATTTTATTAATTTTATCTACACACATACCATAAGTCCTCTATAATGCGTTCAGTGCCCTATGCACGACTTGTCGAATCCTGCGTCACGTAAAATTGAATAGTAAACTATAACGAGTTTGTATGACGTTTGGAACAGCGCCCGCCCGTGAGCGTATTTGGAACTAAAATTTTGTATGAGATTTCTCGATCTCGATACGATAACCGTAACGTAACGCAGGATTCGACAAGTCGTGCTTAGGGCACAGAAACCGTAGAAAATGGCCAGCATTGCAGCACGACGACGCCTCCGCCGCCAACCACCACCACCAGCAGGTATCGAATGTATCAAATTTGATTTGATGTATCGAATTTGACAACCAACATAATTTACAATCATAGTGAAATAAAACGGATCACTCACGTATACTAGTCGAATTCAGTCCGACATGTATAATTAATAATGTAATATTTTTTTTTACAAAAAAAAACAGTTCACGAAACGTCAGCTCGGTATGTTTATCTATGTTTAAAAAAAACAGTCAAATTCGTGACAGGCATGGGTATGAAATATGCCTTCGGCTTCTGAACAAATCTTAGAGTACTTTTAATATGTGTAGATAAAGTAATGTATGCAACTCCACATAATTAGGCCTTAAAACACTCGTGTTATCCTATTATGAAACTCAGCTTCGCCTCGTTTCATAAAAACACACTCGTGCTTTAAGGACCCTTATTATGTAGCAGTTGCATAAACTACTATTACAGTACCTAATAAGTTTGGTCATAATTTCACTGCAATAGCCATATAGACCTGGCCCGACTTGTTTCGACTTAATTGATCTAAAGCGATTGAATTGATCAAAGTGTTGCCAGACATGCTTCCTGTTTCGTTATCTGTATGTATAATGTATGTGTATCTTCTCCGATAACTGTTTCCGCTAATAGCGTTCGTTTCGTCAGTGTGTGTGTGTGTGTGTGTGTGTGTGTTTGTTTTTTAGTTTTTAATTTAAATGGGTCCTGCTGTAAAACAGCGTTGCGGCCGCCGCAGCATTATGCCGAGTGAGGAGTGAGGCCCATTTCACGATATTCGGCATTTCCTCTCTCTAAAGGTCTACGAGTACGAAGTAAAAGTTTTCATGCAGTTTTAGTGCTGGCTGTTTTTTATGTTCTTGAATTAAACCTTTCGATAAGTTCGATATTTAAAGTTTTTTATCTTCTTGAATTGGTGTAGGTGCAGCAGTTCGATATTTAAAGTTTTTTATCTTCTTGAATTGGTGTAGGTGCAGCAGTTCGATATTTAAAGTTTTTTATCTTCTTGAATTGGTGTAGGTGCAGCAGTTCGATATTTAAAGTTTTGATTTAAAAAAAAGAAAGAAAAGCCTCAAAAAAAGGAGGATGTTTTAACATGAAACTACTAAGTCGAGCTTAGCCCGACTTGTTTCGGACTAATTCGTAGTCCTTCCTCTGGGAGCGCACGACCCAAGGACTACGAATTAGTTCGAAACATTTCGGGTTGAACTCGACTTGTTTCATTATGGAGTAGAGGTAAAAAATATTTCATTATGGAGGATTCTCAATTCGTCGGAACATTTTTTCTTTTATAAATTTAGGGTATTCGAGCACGACTTTTCGGTTAACGTATCGAGATCGAGAAACCTCATACTAAATTTTAGTTCCAAATACGCTCACGGGCGGGCGCTGTTCCAAACGTCATACAAACTCGATAACGTTTACTGTTTCATTTTACGTGACGCAGGTTTCGAATATTCGTAATCTGGCCTCTGTAGTACACGAAAATTACGTGAGAAGTAGACAACTTATAGTAACAAATTATGGAAATTAATATTGATTAGCCTCGTTTTACGTGTCCGGGAGTGTATATTCAATCTATTCTTGTATATAAATATAAGGCTGAAGAAAGGGCTTGTACTAACTAGATAAACATAATTTATACCTTAGTATTCCGCATTATAAGGAAAGCCGTGGAAGTCCAGTGGTTTAAGCTACGGCCTTTCAAGCCGATGGTCGTGATTTCGAGCCCAGGTTCACGCTTTTGAGTTTTTCGGAATTTACGAATAATTATCATCACCAGCCTTTTTTTTTACATCCCACTGCTGGGCACAGGCCTCCTCTCAGAATGAGAGGGCTTGGGCTATAGTTCCCACGCGGGCCCAGTGCGGATTGGGAACTTCACACACATCATTGGATTGGTCCGCAGGGTTTCCTCACGATGTTTTCCTTCACCGAAAAGCTCATGATAAATTACAAATGCAATTCCACACATAAATTCCCAAAAACTCAGAGGTGCGAGCCGAGATTTGAACCTACGACACTCTGCTTGAGAGGCCATAGGTCAAACCACTAGGCTATCACGGCTTACGGCGAATAATTATAATGGTGCCTAATTTCGGTGAAGGGAAATCTGAAAATTCCTGCAAAACAATGCAACGGTGTATATGAAGTTCCCGATGTAACTGTGACAGCGCAAGATTACCCCTAACTGGAGCTTTCTTCTTTCTTTTTTATTTGCATCTTCTCTTTTTAAACCCCGACGCAACAAGGGGTGTTATAAGTTTGACCTGTACATCTGTGTGCGGCATCATAGCTCCCAAACGGACGGACCGATTTCGATGCAGTTTTTTTTATAATTCGAAAGCTTTTACCTAATCGAGACGAATTCGGTTTTTCGGAAATTGATGGAAATGACAATGTCGGGGCATCAACTTTCCCAAATACTTACCTATGACGCGTTTATCAGTCCAATAGATGCTTGTCATCGTAAACAGACTGCTATGCAGTTCTTTTATACTGGTAAGTTTTACTGGTCGCAACTTTGTTTCGTCATGCTCACACAGAACTGTATCGGTATAGAAGAAAAGAGAGTATGTACCTTCACTTCATTACCTTCATTACGTTACGTTAACTTCATTACGCGTGCCAGCCCCCGACCGCTTTCCGTGTTTGACGTCAGGTTTTAAAAACGAAACACCTTGTGTGTGGTCGGTACTGTTTGAGTGAGCTTGTGTAATATTTGGAGTGCGTATATTTACCCTGTTATTCATAAACCTATATTAAGTAAGATGCCGTTAAAGTTCGTTTGTCCTTTTTTGTCACATTGACATTTCCGCTTGTAAGAAGAAGACAAAACCTATTTTAGCTAATAGAGGCTTGAGTGACGTTTATGAATAAGGGCATAAGTGTGTTAGCTTGGGTTTGCGATAGCTGCGTGTCATGCGGCTCTTTATCGCATGCCAACCAGAGGGTCGAGCACGGCTTTACGAAAGCTGCGTAACGTTACGGTTATCGTTTCGAGATTGAGAAACCTCATACTAAATTTTAGTTCCGAATACGCTCACGGGCGGGCGCTGTTCCAAACGTCATACAAACTCGACAACGTTTACTATACGACTTTACGTTACGCAGCATTCATAAAGTCGTGCTCGACCCTCTGGATCCACGCAATATCAGCGTCGAGACACCTTTAGTGACCCGACGAATGCTGAATGGATTCCTTTTTCGTAACTATGTTCAATTTTATTTTAAGTTCTGTAACTGTATTACTGTGTTGCTGTTGCGAAATAAAGACTTGTTTTTCTTATTCTTGTTCAACAAATTGAGAAGACCGCTCAAATTATATCGGCCTAGACATAAAGTTAATGTGTTTGGCGTGAAAGCATAATTGTATGGCAAAGTTGTATAACAGGATACCTGAAGACTACAAAAGACTACAAACATCAATTCGAAAGGAAAATGTTCAGGTTGTTGCTTTTATTCTGTTACTGGATTTTAACATAATAATCATGAACTAAAAAACAATTACTTTGCTCACCCGCGACCACTAATGACAAATAGTTACAGTTAGTTAGTTGGAATTTATAAAATATTAGTGGGTACGTTGGTATTGTCATTAACTAAGTTGAGTACATGGTTTACATATGTCAGTAGTGGAAGTGGTGGCATGTTGAGCGGTTGTTGTTGTGCTTCGTAAATGGCCTCGTGGAGAGTGCTGAAACGCGTCAGCGTATAGTATAGTGGTGGTGGTGATAGTTGGGTCTGTGTGGCATGTGTTGATTCGTGTAGCAGTGGAGGCGGAGGTGTTGCATGGAAACATACATTTGCCGCACAGATATAACTATTTGTCATTAGTGGTCGCGGGTGAGCAAAGTAATTGTTTTTTAGTTCATAAATATGGACCTCCGCAAAGTAACGCCTGATTCAATAAATTACATAATAATCAGTTTAGGGAAAATGTGTTTTATAAGTGTTCATAATGCGTTGTAAAATAATGCATAATTTGTTGCATGAATTGAATATGTTATTGCCTATTATTATGATGTCCAAAATGTACTACTATTGTTATAAATTGCCACTTTTTTATTTGTTTTTATTAGGGTTGTGTTAAATGCTGTGTACAATTATAATCGTGATGTATGCGCTATAATGACTTAGAATAAGGCTATTTGTAACTTAATTAGCTTGCATTATGTTGTTGTACCTAAGTTAATAAAATAAATTTAAAAAAAAACGTTACTGTACTTTGAAATATTTCTACGCGAATGCTGGCAGAATATGCTAACACATTTACTAACCTATATTGTACCATATTCTTGAAAATAAAATGATTGATTAATTTATTGATTGAATTAACTGATTAAACACCACCACAAAAGTTGGAGCCGTTTATCGAGGTGTTCCTCACTTAATTACAATCGTGTCGTCAAAATAACGACGCAAAATATTACACGGTCGGTTCTTATACAAATCGAGGAACTCTTTCGTTCTGAATATCAATTATATTTTTTATAAACTCACTGAAACATGAATACACAGAAAAAAACCAGAAAAATGCCAACCCCGGGAATCGAACCCGGATAGGGTCGTGTGCTCTTTCCCTACACCACGATTGACACAGAGGAAGCAGCTGAATTTTCTCCATGTATTCAAATCTTAGCTCGTTTTTTTTTATCACAGTCATTTTGCAGTGACTAAATAAAAAAGAACCGGCCAAGTCGGACTCGCGCACGAGGGTTCCGTAGAAAGATTTTAGCTCTTTTTCCCAGGGCTTTAAGAAGTCCAGTGTAAGCAGAGCCCTGCTCCTAAGCAAAATGTACGCAGTGTGGGGTCAACTTATATTGGTCCTCGAGATCTAGAGACAGACATAAAAATTAAGGATTTTGAGACTTTTCTGAGTAGTTGTACTATAAGAGCTACCTTCATACCAAATTTCAAGTTTCTAGGACAACTGGAAGTACCCTTTAGGTTTTCAAAAAACGACAATTTGCATGGAAACGACTTTTTTAATGGCTGTATCTTTTGATTGCGTTAGCTTAGATGCTTAATTTTTTCACAGCTTCAAGGGACCGCAGGTTTAAGTATTTGATATTAATTTCAGCATCCTACCTCCACGCGTTACAGAGAAAAAGTGTCTTGACAGAGAGACAGACAGACAGACGGACAACAAAGTGATCCTATAAGGGTTCCGTTTTTTGCTTTTGGGGTACGGAACCCTAAAAATACAAAAAGATACTTCTACTGAGATCTTTCGTTCTGTCCTGATATAGTTCTGTGGTTAAGCTGAGCGGAGGACGGTACTCATACATGGCTGAGCTTAACTTTTATTACAATTACCCTTTTACGTTTATGTTACTCTGGTTCCTAAGACACGGATACAAAAGTGTTACTGTTGCAAGTTTGATATCGGACTTGACCGGGGAAGGCAAGACAGACCGACGAAAAGTCTAAAAACAAAACAAGGTAGCTAGCATGAAACTACCTTGAGACTGAATAATCCTAACTAATATTATAAATGCGAAAGTAACTCTGACTCTCTGTCTGTTTATACCTTTTCATGGGACAACTGCTGCACCAATCTAGATGAAATATGGTAAGAAGATAGTTTGAATATTGAGGAATAACATAGGCTACTTTTTTATTCGGGAAAATTGTATAGTTCCCGCGGGATAGCGATAATTATAAATGCGAAAGTAACTCTGTCTCTCTGTCTCTCTGTTTCTATGTCTGTCTGTTTGTTACCTCTTCGCGGGAAAACCGCTGCACTGATCTAGATTAAATTTAGAAGCTAAGAAGATAGTTTGAAAATAGAGGCTAGGAGAGGTTTGAACATAGGCTACTTTTTATTCGGAAGAATTATATAGTTCCCGCGGGATAGCGATAACCGAAATCTACGCGGACGAAGTTGCGGGTAACAGCTATTAATGCTATAAAAATAACAAGAATAATGTCACAGCGACCCCCACGATTCATATACCTACATGATTAAAATCACACATGAACATTTCAATACACATTCACGAAATGTATTCAAACGGTCTTCGTATACGGCCTTTTTATGTCTTCGGAATATTAAATGCACGAAAACAGAATCAAATAAACTTTATGTACATACATTTAATGTACATTACGTCCCCATTTCCACGATTATACGGTTCCATAAAACTGTGTTCGAGTTTCCTTAACCGTTCTTTTGATACATAACAAACTGCAGTTTAAGTTCTGTACAAATGTAGAAATGCCGGCAGTCGTTTTAATGGGCTGCTTGGATTTTACAATTGTTAAGAATACTGTAGAATGTTAATAATGTTGAGGTGCAGTTTCATAATCATAGCATAATTAATGTGTAGACATAATGCTAATTCGTAAACCAATACAAAACGTATTTTGATCACCACAAAACAGTACAAGGTAATTGCAAAAACCGGCCAAGTGCGAGTCAGACTCGCGCACCGAGGGCTCCGTTCAAATTTGTAGGTATGGAAATAGCTCGTCTATCACGGGAATCGAATCCCGAGATTGTTCAGACTTTTCCCCGAATGTTTTTAGTAGTCCAGTTTCAGCAGAGCCCTGCTTCAAAGCAAAATGCACGTAGAGTGTGGTCATTTTATATTAGCTGTAACATATACAGACAGGCATGAAAATGTAAGATTTTCAGATTTATTTAATTGGTTGTGCTATAAGAGCTACCTTCGTGTCTAGTTTCAAGTTCCTACGATAGCTAAAAGTATCAAGGTTTTGATACCACGCCAATTTGTATGAGTACAGCAGTGACTATTAAATTATCTTTGGACGGCGTTGACATAGAAGCTTGATTTTATCACAGCTTCAAGGGACTGCAAGTTTAAGTATTCGGTATTAATTCCAGCTTTCTACCTCAACTTGCTTATTTTTAACTTTGAAGCAAAAAGAGGGGT
The DNA here is from genome assembly GCA_963691665.1 of Clepsis dumicolana. Classification (NCBI taxonomy): domain Eukaryota; kingdom Metazoa; phylum Arthropoda; class Insecta; order Lepidoptera; family Tortricidae; genus Clepsis; species Clepsis dumicolana. The sequence goes on along the minus strand of OY829520.1, from coordinate 2,163,287 downwards.
GGCATTAGATTAACCTGGTGTATCTGCGTATGGGTGTATTTGTGCCTGTGGCATCATAGCTCCTAAACGGAGGGACTGATTTGGACGCGGCTTTTTAAATTGAAAGCTAGCTTAATCAGTATGGTTTTTGTGGATATTTAACTTTTAAATTACCTAAATGTCGGGGGTTTTTCAACTTTTCTTAGTTTGTTTGTTAGGTTACCCTTTGTCACGACGTCTATTATAAACAGAATAATGAGCATCACTAAATACCTTTGCTCTTGAATACCATTAAATGTGTTTCATTTTCATTGCAAGTGTTTCTAGGCCATCTGCATCCGACCGTTGAAAAGCCACGGCCGGAACACGCTGGGACAAAAAAAACAAGTCGCCCAATTTCAACCTGGATTGTTTTGCTTAAACATGCCTTTTTTACATTTTCATGCTGTGTGAACAAGCCCCTGAAATCGTGACGTAGATTTTTCTGGAATGGCTCTGTTATGATGATAGGACTCTCGTAAAAGTGGGTTTTGTCTCTACAAAATAAATTTTAGGAATACAGCGGAAAATTCGTTTGGAATATTCCTAGTTAAAGCTGGAACGAATGGTATAAATAGTGGGATCAATAGAGTTTTTTGTGTATGTACAAATAGGATTTAGTAATAGAGAATTCGGGACTATATATGGTACATAGTGTGTTTATGTGTGTATGTGTGTGTAGTGTCGTATTTAAGTTACTAAGCGTTTACTCTTGCTTCTGTTCGCGTCAATCACATCACGGTCCTTAAATGCGTCGGTTTCACTGGACGGAATGAAAGAAACATGTCACCTAAGTAGATATTTTGAACTCAAACCCTGAGTTAGATACTAGACTGTAGAGACTCCAACAACATTTTATTCAAAGGTTTTTGACGGACAACATTATCAAAACCAATGTTTAAAATTAAAAAGAGCCCTGTAACATATCGGCAGGTGTACATACCTAATAGTCTATTGATGTAATTGAAAATTGAAGCACCTTAGGAAGTAGCAAATTACGAAACTTTCCCCGTACAAAAAGCCCAAAAGCCCTTTACAAATTTTTGTTAAGACCTTAGACAAAGCGGAAGCCTGCAGTCCTTTAATATGTTAATGAGATAGATAATAGATATTGAATACTCATTGAAAACTGACCCAATTTCCAGGGGGACCGTAAATTTGCATACAATCGCCCCAATATTTATTTAGCGATCAATCTCGCACGCAGAGACGAGCTTTAGCTGACTTGCAGATTTAATGAACGGCCATGATATAAATTTCGGACTCTACCGTTAACATGAGCTGCGATGTTTTACAGGCTTCGTAAATTTTGCCGGGTATCAAAATACGAAAAAAAAGAGAGGTGATTGATATTTTTATAAAAACTTCACTGCTATTTTCTTTTTTGATAGGAGTCTGGAGTAAGTTATCGAAATAATAATAAATAGTAGGTATCTACTTTTTCCAATTTATAGGCTCTGATTGGAGACGTTTTGTCGGTCTATTAATGTTTGCCAAAAAACTTTCGCCAAACTGATTCATTTCCCAAAATGCTTTTTTCCGAAATTGTACTTAAATATTTCAGTATTTGTATTAGGCAGTGCCGGTAGAGGACGCCCTAGGAGAACTTACGCCGACAATATCGGCGATATTCTCCGTAAAGTTCAGGTGCGTAGTAATCGGAACCGGCGAGCGTGTATGAAGAGTTGTATGAATGTGGAGGAGGCTAAAGAGGTGTGTAAGGATCGTAGCAAGTGGCAAGCCATAGTTTCTGCCTACTCCCGTGGGAAAGAGGCGTGATTATATGTATGTATGTACGTATTTGTATAAAACAAAAATAACCTAACCTGTAGGATTCCACGAGATGGCCCTTTATTCATTCCGCGAATTGAAACATTTCGGAAATAAACGTTTTTTGACCAAATGTTAACTAAATATACAATGACAATGCAAAGATAAATCCGTTAAGCAGCTGGCAGCTGGCTGGCTGGTCCAGCTGCTTAACGGATTTTTCTGTGCATTGTCATTGTATGTTGAATTTCATACTATGAATGTGTCATAAAAATAAAAACAAAAATAATCAATAAATCGATTATTTTCATTCGAATGTTAACTGCTTAGTCCAGTCTTTTGCATACAATAGCGAATGCACAAAACAGTTTAAAAAGTATGTGTGTAACTGATTCATTATTTGGGTCATTATTCAAGCGTTTCAACCGCGTCACTTTCGTAGACACCATCATCATCATCATGTCAGTCGAAACACGTCCACTGCTGAACATAGGCCTCCCCCAAGGCTCTCCACTCAGACCTGCCTTATTCTTTCCGCGTCCACAGCGACACGACACAATTTTGATAAATAGACTAGAATAGAATTTGGTAGCAATTCTGAGAGTTGGGATAAAGATTCACTTCCCTCGATATATAAAACATTAGAGATAGGCCACGCACCTGTTCAGCGCTGACAAAATGCGGCCCTCACTTATTACTCATTAGACTGACATAATGTCAAACATCAAGGGATATTAAGTCACCGAATCACCTATAATTTTATTGCTTGTCCGGGCTCGGTGAAGCGGTGGCATATCTGTCCATTTTTGTATATCAATGTCCACCAACAAAATAGTGACCGTGAAGGTGATTTGGAACAAACGCCCAAATAATGACCCATTTATTAAACTCTGGCAGTTATTTCCAACCAAAAATTCATGTAAGTATTTAATTATATTTACATTGACTTCCCAACATTTTGATTCTCTGAAAAGGCACAATCAATTCAACCATTTTTGACACAACCAGCCCACTTTCTGGAGGGCGTTAGAATACCCTCATTAGCTGATATTTCACACCTCTAATATCCCTTTTTAGCACAAAATCCCGACTTATTATTCTTAGGATATATTTTATTCAGAGTCGGGTTTCATGGGTCGGCCGACCTTGGGTCAAGCTACTAAATTTATGTCTGCATTAAAATTGTGAAAAATGTTAAATTTGAGGAGGATTTATAATGGCACCCTAATTTTAGATACAAGGAGTGCTGGGGCGTGTTGTTTTTAATTTGCTACTTGACACAAACAGAATAAAATGTCAAGGAACAAAACATTTCACCTTTTAGTAAGTAAGTAATGTTGAATTGCAGATCGTTCTCACCGCTACCGCATGCTGCATGCGGCGACCGCAAAAGTGTAAAGAACACGAGTGTAAGATGGTATATTATAAGTTCAGCTACCGCAATAGGTGAACGACTCAGTAGTAGTACATCGCCGTTAGCCGATGCAAAATAAAGTACTGTTTGCTGAGACAATACAATTTAATGGTCAAAAAAAATGTTCCGACGAATTGAGAACCTCCTTTTTTTGAAGTAGGTTAAAAAACACGGGCCACTAGTTTTAAGAAGGTAACGCGCGAGTCCGGCGCCAGCAGGGTACGTTTCTGCTGATGCAGAGCTGGGTGGAGCTGAGATGATGAAACCGTGACTCATCATCATCACGTCCTGTTATCCCTAATCAGGGACATAGGGCTCTCAGCATTTTACACCATTTGGAACGATCCTGCGCTACGACCTCCAGCTCTTACCAGCTCATGCCCAGGGATTGGATCTCCTTTTCGACCGAACGCTGCCATGATGTCCTGGACCGACCTCGTCTTCTCACTCCAGGCAGGCGCCACTGCAAAGCCTGTTTGGGTATATGGTCGTCAGTTCTCCTCAACGTATGCCCTATCCAGCGTCACTTCCTATGCCAGATTTCCATCACAATGGGCATCTGTTCAGTCAGTCTCCACAATTCGGTGTTCCTTATTAACCGTGACTAGACCATTAAAAATCACAGTGCTAGAGATTTTGTGAAATCATCGTTACAAGCACGGCGACAAGGTCTTCTATCCTCTTATTATTAATTCTGTGGTGGAAACGCACCCTTATACCGGCAAACGCTAAAGTGCGAAACACCGCCAACATCCGTTGCAATATTTCAGATTTATTTAAAGCATTATTTATGTTATATTTTTTACATATATTTATTTATATAAACTTTTACTGCAACATAAATGCTGGGCTAATTGCAAGGTAAACGCGGAAGCGAATCGGCTGTTCCTGCAGTTTTAATATTTTTATAGAAGCAATATGGCACTAGGAAGAATAATCTATTAATTAGGTCTGTTTTGTAAACAGAACTAATGATAAAAGGAGAATAGAAATGCCTATGATTTTCTTTCATAACCAACATTCCCCTAAACTGTTGCTATTAATAATGCACACACACAAAAAACAATGTTATGCAATCACTCACACCATTACAAGTGTACTATAGATTTAGATAGAATTATATGAGTTTTAGAATACAAAACACCATTTTAGAGCACATTGTATCAAGCCGAACTTTCGAGCATAAGTCACAATTCGCGCAATTGTGGCGCAAGGTGTACGCGGCAGTTCTACGAGAAATGTGCCCCGCACACTAAAACTAAAGGTGTGCAATTTGCTGAGCTACATCGGTTCTTCCACCTTATTCTTCTTAAAGTGCCACTCAATTACCAGTAATTCCAGAGGTTGGCCGTTAGCTCTGGAAATACTCCCTATCCTGAGCCATCCGGAACAGTTGCTTCGCACCGCTGATCCCGGTCTACTCCCTAATATTCCTCAGCCATGTTTTCTTCCGCCTTCCAGGGCACCGTTTCTCAGTCCTTCCATGGAGCTCCTCATTTGTGATTCATGTACTTTAGTTACAGGTCTTTCCGTTCCCAAAGCGACCTTGAACCTTACATAAAAACGCGGTAACTTGCTATCATCATCATCATGTCAACCGAAAGACGTCCACTGCTGAAGATAGGCCTCCTTCAAGGCTCTCCACTCAGACCGGTCTTGTGCTTTGCGCATCCACCGCAATCCCGTGATCCTCACTAGGTTGTCGCTCCATCTTGTTGGAGGCCTACCGACAGCTCATCTCCCGGTCCCCGGACGCCATTCGAGAACCTTCTGGCCCCATCGGCCATAAATCCTATCTGCTGATGCTGGCGGTAACTTGCTATAGCTACTTTATAACATAAGGACTACCTTAGAAGCTTTCCAGCAAACAAGGTTTGTAGAGGTAAATATTGAACTCATCGAAACCCGAAAGTTAGAGTAAGCAAAGAAGTGCACGTCTTAAGATTCCCAACTTATGTTGAGGTGGAAGGTAAAGTTCGATTAATTAATAATTGGCAATTCCAGTTGATTTAGGGTGGTAAGAATCCATTGATCTCACTCAAGTAATAAAACTTGTTGATGAACAATATTTAAAAAATGAATTCGCGGTTCTTTATCAAGGGCGACTCGAACGAACAGCGAAACTTGTATAATCTAGATGTTTTAGAAAATACATGAGTCGACAAAATGTGCATTTTATTTATCGATATAACATAATGTTATAAGTAAATGTCTACCTATTCAATGTTGCGTTCCTGTGATACGAGGACTATGTATGTATACCCACATTTATTAATTTATTTATTTGCATAATTAAATAATCACTACGTTAATTCATGAAAATGAAATGAAATTAATTTATTCCAGAATAAATTTCATAATATGTTTATGTTTTTAGTTTTAGTATTATTCTTATTAGTTTATCGTTAGGTAATATTGTTACAGTTTTTTTCAATCAATAAGTTTAAATTTACATACCTACCTACAAATTTTTTGGCACCCTAAATGCGCGAGTCCGACTCGCACTTGGCTGGTTTTTACTCCCTAGCGTAAAATTGGGGTAAGCATAGGGTCGAGCACGACTTTACGAATGCTGCGTAACGTAAAGTCGAATAGTAAACGTGGTCGAGTTTGTATGACGTTTGGAATAGCGCCCGCCTGTGATCGTATTCGGAACAAAAATTTTGTATGAGGTTTCTCGATCTCGATACGATAACCGTAACGTTACGCAGGTTTCGTAAAGTCGTGCTCGACCCTCAGACCTACATTCCAGTGCCCTAAGCACGACTTGTCGAATCCTGCGTCACGTAAAATTCGAATAGTAAACTATAACGAGTTTGTATGACGTTTGGAACAGCGCCCGCCCGTGAGCGTATTTGGAACTAAAATTTAGTATGAGATTTCTCGATCTCGATACGATAACCGTAACGTAACGCAGGATTCGACAAGTCGTGCTTAGGGCACAGGTCCTGAAAACTCTCGTCTCCCATCTCTCGACGCCCCAGTGCCCTAAGCACGACTTGTCGAATCCTGCGTTACGTTACGCTTATCGTATCGAGATCAAGAAATCTCATACAAAATTTTTGTTCCAAATACACTCACGGGCGGGCGCTGTTCCAAACGTCATACAAACTCGTTATAGTTTACTATTCGATTTTACGTGACGCAGGATTCGACAAGTCGTGCTTAGGGCACTGACATAGCGATGGAACATAAAATTTACGGCAGCCATTGTGATGACGTCACCGTAGGCGGTGCGCAGAACAAATGACTTTTGTTACGGATTGCAACTCGGCGGTATTGTCTCAGAACTTGGCTTAAACGTTGGAGTTTGTCCTGATTTTACATTACTAATCGGTGAGGTTTAGAAGTATTTTCAACCCCGATGCAAAATGAGGAGTGTACGTTTGATCTGTGTATCTGTCTGTGGCATTGCTCCTAAACGAGTGGACCGATTTGGACTCGGCTCTTTTAAATCGAAAGCTAGTTTAACCGAGATGGTTCTTAGCTAAGTTTTATAAAAATCGGTTGAGATGTTTTTGAGAAATTGAACTTGTAAATTGTATGACAATTGCAATAATCTGGTAGTGAAGTTACGGCCCGGTCGCAATCATCTCTGCAGGAAGAACTCTTCAACGGCTAATGCCATCGACTTGATATTTTGTGTGGATAAAATGCTTCCGTTGAGTTTTTTTATAATTTTTACATAATTATTACATTTGTAATTTATCATTAGCTTTTTGGTGAAAGCAAAACATCGTGAGGAAACCGGCATACTCCCGCGAAGCAATTCAATGTTGTGTGTGAAGTTCCCAATACCCTCTCATGCTGAGAGGAGACCACTGCCCAGTAGGGACGTAAAAAGACTAGTGATGATGAACTGAAAATCAGAACTCGCCAACAAGGGGCAAATTTATTCATGAGCATCTGCCGCTGAAACTTTGGCTCAAAAGTGTCTGATTCTGAATGTCGCGGAAGGCGGTACGTGACGGTTCCGTTTCCGTTGCATTCTCCGTCCTTGAGTTTCGCACGAATTAGAGACTCATATTTTCTAGGGCTTAAAGCAGGAGCTGGGTATGTAAAAGTTGGAGTGAAGTTTGGGAATGGTTAGAATTTTTTATGTTGCAATCACTTTGGTTTTTTTATTAATAGAGGAAGGCAAACAAGCGAACGGGTCTCACCGACACCCATGAGAATCAGCAACCCCAAAAGAGTTCGCTGCCAGCCTTTAAGGGAACAATACACTCTTTTCTTGGAGGCCCCGGTATCATAGTTAGTTGGGAACTCCGCTGACGGGAATTTATTCCACAATTTCACTGTTTTTGCGACGGTTTCATTGCGTATAGTTTACATTATTACATTTTTGAATGAGTTGAGAAGATTTTTAAAATATTTTAAACACACAGTGGTCATGGGGTCTACAATGGGTGAATTGTCAAAAATGTTATCGGAGAAAGAAAGAAGTTTTTGTAAAAAAACATTCAAATTTTTTTTTTTACTTACGTACCACATTGCTAAAATGAGCACCATTAATAAAAGATACCTTATCATTCTTTGTTTTTAATTATGACCCTTGATTGTTATTTTCTCAATCTAACTTCGCGATAAATACATTCCAAAGTATAGTAAAACCTTATAATTCCATTACTATTTTCCCTCTCGGCTCTCAGTCCACCTCGCACCACTCGCCGCGCGAGTCATACACTTTTGTAAGCACCAGGCGCCGTTTCACTTCCTGTGTGAAAGTTCAAGAATTAAAGCAATTTCTGACGTCGTAGCTCCGGTTGTTGAGTGGACGGGGATGTCGAAGCGAAAAAAATAAGGACTTGGTTTATGCACTAAAGGAAAAAACGACATGGTTACTACAAACTAAAAAACAATTACTTTGCTCACCCGCGACTTCGCTTTGCTTTGCGTTGGTCGCGGGTGAGCAAAGTAATTGTTTTTTAGTTCATAAATATGGACCTCCGCAAAGTAACGCCTGATTCAATAAATGGTTACTACAGTACTGCACATAAAAGCCTTATCCGGTTATACATAAACCTTTGTAACTAGAATGCCGTTAAAGTTCGTTTGTCCTTTTTTATCCGTTTGTAAGAAGGAGACAAAACCTATTTTAGCTAATGGAGGCTTGAGTGACGTTTTTAAATATGTATATGTTGTATGGGTGTGTGTATGTGTGTGTGAGTGTGTGCGTGTGTGTGTTTGTGTGTGAGAAAGTGTGTATCTAAAAAAACTGTCATTAAATTTGATGTTCAGTGTCATATCATAGGTAACTTAGGTACATTTTTTAATTTTTTGTATACAACGAGGAAGGCAAAGCGAGCAAGTGGGTCACCTGATGGTAAGTGATCACCACTGCCCATAGACACCCACAGCTCCGGAGGGTTTGCAGATGCGTTGCCAACCTAGAGGGCTAAGATGAAATGCCTCTTGTGCCCGTAATTACACCGACTGTCTTACTCTCCACACCGGAACACAACAGTGCAAGCACTGCTGCTTAGCGGCAGGATTAACGAGTAAGATGGTGGTAGCGATCCGGACGGACCTCGCACATGAAGATCAAATTATTTTTTTGTCCCCATGCGAGGTAAATGCCCCTGTGCCCATCACTGTTCTAATAATTGGGCACATTTAGTCTTAATACGTAACAATAAAGGTGATCAGCAGGGTCTCAATTACTGGAATGAATGTGTCGATCATTGGACGTTTACCTCATTTATTGAAAAAACAATATTAGTCTTACACAAAAGCGAATTAATATACGTAAGCTACACTTACTTTGCAACACGACTTGTTTTTGGCAAACAAACTAAAAAAATCAAAGACTTTTTATTTAATTAAAACGTCTTGATCAGATTTAATCATTAGTTTTTTTGTACAAGCTTTTCGTAAGTTTTGCATTTGAATTTTAAAGCAGTTATCCTTAACCGATTAAGATGTTTGGCATACTTATATAAATCCGGTGACAATACAATAATCTGGTAGTAAAATTCTAGTTGTGCGGCCAGCGGATCGTCTTTACAGGATAACTCTTCAACGGTTAAAGGCATGGACTTGAAATTTGGTATGAATGTGCAACTTGAATGACAACACAAGTACAGATAGCAACAAGTACAGGCGGCAAAAAAGCTTGTTTTAAAAATGAGGTTTTCATTGTTAGGTTTTTTTCTTAGTCGGTTATTACCTACGTTGTTTTGCTCAGAAACTTTAGTTTTCAGCACTTAATTACTATGTCAAATAAAGTACGATATAGCGATAGTTAAGTACTAGCTGTTCAAACTTCATAAATATCAAACTGGACGTAGTACCAATTGCAATCTCAACTTCGCTGGCGAAGCAAAGTACTTAGAATTAGAACTATTGGAAATTGTGGCTATTTTGGACTTTGATTAGATCGTTAGCCTGCGTTTAATTACTTCGTGCATTCAATTTAATACGATAAAAGAACAGCAGAAGTAATCATTGAGAAACCGGCCAAGTGCGAGTCGGACTCGCATTTGCCCGGTTTTTAACATGAAACTACCGTGAGACTCAATCATAGTGAAATAAAACATATAAGTCGACTTTGGCCTGAAATTTTTCGGACTAATTCGTTGTCCCTTCTCTGGGAGCGCACGACTCAGCGCCAGCGAGCTATACCGCATGGCAGGCTAAACTCGACTTATACTTTTATTTCACTATAAAACCAGCAACAAATAAACCTAGCAGTAGAGCAATAAAGTTAATCTCTACTAGTTGTTTCGTCCCGCTAACCGTAAGCCACTTTCCGGGTTGAACTAATAGAAAGTAATTGTGGCCCTGTTAGCGAGTTACATTGGAAACCAATGCTCAATGGAAAGGCCTCGCGGTGGAGTTGTGGGCAAATTGCAGACTTCGTATCAATCCGTTCGACAATGCTAACCTTTGGTGTGAGTTTACACTGAGCGAGTACGTGAGCGAGTACTCTCTCAAGTTGAGTTTGATCGAGGGAACAAAGTGAGCAAAGCGTCGTAGTTTCAGCTTGGACAAAAATTCTGTCTGTCCAACCGGCTGCTCCCCTCTACAGAGGGTCGAGCACGACTTTACGGATGCTGCGTAACGTAAAGTCGAATAGTAAACGTTGTCGAGTTTGTATGACGTTTGGAACAGCGCCCGCCCGTGAGCGTATTTGGAACTAAAATTTAGTATGAGGTTTCTCGATCTCGATACGATAACCGTAACGTTACGCCGCTTTCGTAAAGTCGTGCTCGATCCTCAGTAGGTCTAGCACAGCTCACAGTGCGACTTTTGTCTCGCGCGTGAACAACTGCCCGTCTTTTTCTGTCACTAAGAATGCAACGGGACGGGTAATAATTATAATCTCACGCGACAAAGTCGTGGCCAGTCGTGCTAGCCCTACTGGCCGCATTTCTCAACCGATTCTCGTGAAATGTCGTGTGCTTTTGCTAGGTTTGCTAATTATAGAATTTTTAAAACCAATTCCGTGGTAGCAATCAACATGACGAATGTATATCAAGGAGGTCATAATAATACTAGTCATGGTCATAATATTAACGTTAATCAGCGAATCCATAGCTGATGAGTGTTGTACAAAACTGAAATCATTATATTACAATAATTACCTTGTGAGTGGTTCAGTCACCATATTATGATGAAAGTTGCCTTTTCCTTAGCGAAAGGTGCACTGCACAGCGAAGTATTTTTATCTGAGACAAAAAAAAAGTTGTTTATGGTAAAGGAATACAAAGTAGCAGAAAACATTTAAACTCAGAACCGAAACTCGTAAATGAAACGTTTTTGTTTCAGAATTAAGTTATTTCCATATAACTCAACGGAAAATTTGAATCTCATCATGAAACATGGATAGCCCTCGTCATGTTCTTTTCGATGTCCAATATCTCAAATACGGTTAAACCAATTTCGACAAAGCTTAGCTTAATATCATGTCGATTAAGCTAGCTATCGACTAATAAAAACCACCTCGAATCGGTCCACACGGTTAGGAGATACGATGTCACAGACAGACATACAGATTAACACGACAAACATAACACTCCTCTTTAGCGTCGATGGTTAAAAACAACGTAACTGGCATCTCTACTGAACGTCAGTACTAAGCGAACCATCGCTGCTCGCTGGCACGATGTAATTGCCAACCTATTGTGCCCGGGACGCCGAATCGCAGTATTACTTTCAACTACAACATTACCTGCCTTAACTGCGACCGTTCTATTACATAATTGAACCGTTTTAAAGCATTTTATGACTGTTTTTATTTGACTTTTTAAACGCAACCCAGTTTTGTTTGTTCGATGTTATGCGTTTAGTTCTGCATGAAACTAAAAGTTGGTGTTTGCTGAGGGTTGAGCACGACTTTACGAATGCTGCGTAACGTTACGGTTATCGTATCGAGATCGAGAAACCTCATACTAAATTTTAGTTCCAAATACGCTCACGGGCGGGCGCTGTTCCAAACGTCATACAAACTCGACAACGTTTATTATTCGATTTTACGTTACGCAGCATTCGTAAAGTCGTGCTCGACGCTCTGTTCAAATTTTATGGCGCCCGATGCTTGAACGAGCGATAATGACGCATGGACCAATATGTCTCTATTTAAACGTGCAGCAAGTGACATTATGGCATTTTAGACGGTCTTATCTTAATGTTACGCGCAAGTATTGCACAAGCGTGAAAGCTTCAGCGAGTACGATATTCATTTAGGTCAAATGAAACTCAAGAGTAATTTTTGAGAAGATTTTTTATAAAGCAAAACTAACCTAACCTACAGGGTTCTACGAGATGACCCTGAAATTGGCTAAATTAATAGATACCATAAATTTGCTATACGATGGTAGACTCGAAACGTCTTGCAGAAGAGCTTACACTCACTGCACCGTATGTTGTTTCTTCATTGACGAATATTTAAAACTTAAAAACAATTCTTGTCGAAAACTCACCTAAATTCCTAACAAACCGTCGAAACATGGTCAGAAAAACAAAACCCTAACTACACTCAGGCCTATATACTCCCGTTTACATTCGGCGTGCATTCGTCGTGTGAAGTTGCACGCCTTTGTTGCAAATCTGGCTCGGTGCGCGCGTAAAATGGAACGAACGAATCGTGCCATTTATAATTTAGACCGATCTCTCGTAGTATGATGGTCTTAGATGACTTGCGACTTTTTAATTAATGGTCGAGACGAGTCAGTGCGGAGTTTTTAGGGAAAATTGTCAGTTGTGCGTTCTTGCCAGTGCAGCAACGAGCATGTAAAGAAGGGTACAGGGAAAGAGCATGTCTAGTCGCCTTAGAAACTCTTTGAGTTATCGCTATTTGGAAGTTCGGAAAGATGTCAGCATCGTCAGGGCTAGACCTAATCCCTTTAACTTGGGGTCGGCCTTCCTTGTCCACAGTTTCCACTTCGAACGGTCGTGCGCCGCGCTGGCGTCTAATTGAGCTTCTTTGAGGTCTTTTTCGACCGTCGTCAGCCAAGTTGAAGGAACGGTGGTGGAACGATGTAATTATCCATATAATTTTCGTATACACAAGTGATAAATTATTTGGAGTGCAGGCGAGGGCATGTTGTACAGCTGTTTCGTTATTTTTGCTTGCTCTCGCCTGCACTCTTAATAATATTTAAGCTACCTATGTGTATCTCTGCATATTTTCAAAAATCTTCTTAAGGCATACTACTTGTCACTAACTTAATAACTTATTTCTGTCTTTGGTCCATCTCGATTCTTACTGTCTCTGTTATATCTAGTCCTTTCAAATCCTTTTCACCTGTGGCCTTTTTGGCATTTTTACTCATGTTTTGTATAAGTAGTGTATGTATTGTATATGTTTATTTATGTAGTATATTTATCTGTAGTTATCAATTTAATTTAAGTTGTTGTTAATTTTAAGTTTCTCCTTTCTGTTCATTCCTGCCACCTATTTTAGCTTCTTCATCTTGGTTTCTGTATTTTGGTTGTCTGTAAGAGATCGCTTTTAAGCGATAAGACCGCCTATTGTCTACCATACCTGTTTTCTGTGATCTCTTTGTACTATTTTGTGGTTTTCAATAAAGAATATTTGTATTGTATTGTATTGTATAAAGTACTTAAAAAGACAAGTTACACAAGTAATTGTATCTGTAACTGAGTAATAACTTATAGTATTTTGAATGCTCTACATGCGGAAAAAAAATGTTTAAAAAAAAGTGACTAGACAAAAAGTTCTTCTCGACCTACCCTTCATAATTATTTCGCTACGACTGTAATTTGGTTGCATAATTTTTCATCATTACTGCGGGTGGTAGGATCTTGTGCGAGGTCCGTCTGGATTACTACCACCGTCTTACTCGATAATACTGCTGTTAGGCAGGAGTGCTTGCACTGTTGTGTTCCGGTGTGGAGAGTAAGACAGCTGGTGTAATTACGGGCACAAGAGGCATTTCACCTTAGTTCTATAGGTTGGTTGCGGGTGTCTATGGGCAGTGGTGATCACTTACTATCAGGTGACCCACTTGCTCGTTTGCCTACCTTATCGTTATACAAAAAAAAATGGTGGTTTTAACCGGACCATTTTAATTGAATATGTTTCAAATTTTTATTTATGAAACGCATCACTGGTGTGAACTTTAAACGTTTGAACATTCTTGATACAAAAGTGAGACTCCGTCTTCCCTCCAGAATCCGAATAGAAATAAATGAAGTCTTTATAATTATGCCTAAGATATGAAATCTAACTGGTTTAACAAGTAACGCTTTCTACCCAAGAAATCTCGAGCGTAAATTATGAAGTACCTACAGAAGTCCGATGTTCCAAGATTAACGCTCGGCAAAAAAGTCCAAAGTAGGGAAATAATTTTCCAAACTTGATTATGCTTATTACTCAACCCTCTGATTGCCACTGGCTCCAAAGGGAGTCACGTTTCTGCAGAAACATAGGTGTCTGGGCACTCGCAAGGTAAAAGGGAAAGCCAGAAGCGCTGTAAACTTTTTATAATCTCGTGGTACAAGATTGGACCCAAATTTGAAAGCAATTGAATAATTGAGTTTGTACTACAGAAACTTAGGAGCTAGGTTACATGTTTTACAAGAAGTGTATAATTTACTAAGTATAAGTTTGAGCCAAAAAAACGTAAAGACGATGTGTGTAAAAAGGTGTAAAATTACGTTTGCCCAGTAACGAGAAATAGCCAGATCAATTTTTTGCAAGAGCAAATTTTATCGAAATCGTTAATGCCTTTTCTGAAATAGATAGCTGAAATATACAAAAAAAACAGAGGGGAGCGCCTTTAAGTCTAACATAAACGTGACCAATTTGCAATTAGTACCTGCATAGTGAAACAACTTTTGTTTTCTGTAGAGACTATTATAATCACTGTACTATTAGAAGATAAAATAATATTGTATTAATTTAAATACTGTTCCTAATTTGCAAACTATAAAAAATAATCCTTCAATTTAATAAATGTCACTGGTTTTTTATTTAACATTGATATGCTTAGTAATTTGCATAAACAATTTGAAAACCTTCATGCATTCTCCATTTCCTACATTTTAAAAACACAATAACTTTTAAACCATTATTACAATCACAAAAACCGCACTCACTTCCGACCAAAATGTATGCAATTACAAAAATGTTCGCTGTCATAATACCTCATGGTGAGCCGTTTTCGCTACCTTAAAACCTTAAATTTCACGGCAAATTCCGTGTTAAGACTGTCGGTTTACAACACATAATTATTTAAAATGGCAACACCACTTTGCCACGCGAGTAATATTTTGCAGCAAAACGTAAGAATAGTACTGCCACGTACTAGAGTGCACGCGGTTAAATTATTCCTACGCTCGGCTACGGCTAACATTCAACTAGCCGAGAAATAACGGTGCTGGGAACAGGTTTTGCTCTGCGTGTGATATTTATACAATGTCTTAAAATAAGTTTTTAACCCCCGACGATAAAGAGGGGTGTTATAAGTTTGACCTGTGTATCTGTCTGTGGCATCATAGCTCCGGAACGGATTGACCGATTTCAATGCGGTTTTTTTTTATCGAAAGCTAGTTTAATCAAGATGGTTGTCAATTAAGTTTCATCAAAATCGGTTGACCCGTTTTTGAAATATTTGCCTTTAAAATGACAATGTCGGGGGTTTTTCAACTTTTGTAAGTTGGTTAGTTTATTCTTGAAAATTTCATTTTTATTACAATAGCTTTTATCGCTGACTGATACTGGGATTATTTTATGGAAGGAGGTCTGTGGTGCCCATTGATACGTAAAGAGACAATGATGAATTTCAATTACAGCTCACTTTGCTTTTGTTTTTGTGACATTTTAACTTTCTGTGAGTTTGATGTTGTAAATGGACATTTTTAAATTGTTACGAATTGAGACGTGTGGTATGATTTGTCATTTTATTTTAGTGTATCTTACATACTTTTTATTGCATATTTTTCTAATTTTGACATTTAAAATGTAAGATAATTTAAACGCGGAAGTTTGTGAAGATGGAAGGATATTGTGTGTCACTTTTTCACGCAAAGTCTTCATAGTGTATTTTTACGAAACTTCATAGTTATTATACCAACATCAGAATAATGCATATAAGCTACCCTTTATGCGGAAAAAAATAGTCCCGCGGGATAGCGATGACTATACTCTACGCAGACGAAGATATGGGCAACGATAGTGTCTTGATAAGTCTATACTATAGACAAAGATACGGGCAACGGTAGCGTCTTGATAAGTCTATACTATAGACAAAGATACGGGCAACGGTAGCGTCTTGATAAGTCTATACTATAGACAAAGATACGAGCAACGGTAGCATCTTGATAAGTCTATACTGTAGACAAAGATATGGGCAACGGTAGCGTCTTGATAAGTCTATACTATAGACGAAGATACGGGCAACGGTAGCATCTTGATAAGTCTATACTGTAGACAAAGATATGGGCAACGGTAGCGTCTTGATAAGTCTAAACTATAAACAAAGATACAGGCAACGGTAGCGTCTTGATAAGTCTAAACTATAAACAAAGATACGGGCAACGGTAGCGTCTTGATAAGTCTATACTATAGACGAAGATACGGGCAATGGTAGTGTCGTGATAAATATTGCGATACCTACACTTTTTCCAAAGCATAAAGCGTAATCGCGTTCACGCTTACAACTGACCTGAAATTCCACGTAGTTGATACGAGTACAAATGCTTCCAGGTTATGTTTTAACAATTTGTTACCTGTTCGGAGCAGTCGGGAACATTTGCGGATGATTGATAGAGATATTTCCGATACGGCTGTTTTAACGATTCTTTACTTGTCACGGTTTTGTTTGATGCGCCATTTTGGAACAATTTGTTCTGTGATGCGTTTCTGTTTTTAACCCGCGACAAAAAAGAGGGGTGTTTGACATGTGTATCTGTGGATCTGTCTGTGGCATCATAGTTCCCAAACGGATGGACCGATTTCGATGGGTTTTTTTCAATCGAAAGCTCGTTTAATCGAGATTGCTCTTAGCCAAGTTTTATTAAAATCGGTTTACCCGTTTTTAAAATATTGAACTTTGACATGACAATGTCGGGAGTTTTTCAGCTTTTTTAATTGTTGACCCGTTTCGAAAGTGGATGTGGAAGTGGAAGTGGACATTTGGATTTTGAGACGCCGGCTGCGGCTATTAGAAAGTGTTGTTAAGAGAAATTATTTAGTAACAATAGGTTTTTTTCTGCCCAATAATATAAACAAAGTTTTGAGTAAAATTCATTAAAATATACGCTTAAAATAGGGTATTTTGAAATCTTTCGATATTCCGTTAGTAATAATTTAATTACACTTCGGTAATTACGTAGCATTTGGGTAGCACTTGACAGTACGAACACGCACAAACAGACAGAAGTTTTTAAGCTTTTTCGTTAAGTTAAGTAGGTATTGTAGCGTGTAGCTGCCCCCAGGTCTGAATCTTCGGGCAAGCCCCACGATACACCATTTACGTGCAGTACACCGCAAATGAAACGTGAAATTTGTTATATTTTCCAACATTTATTGAAACATAAAGTATAACACAAACGAAACGATTACCAGTTAAAAGTTATCGATAAGAATTGTTAGGGTTGTCCTTTTTTGAGTTTGGCCGAAATTAATGCCAACGATAAAAAGGCCTACTGTGGGCTTTTGGAATTTGGAAAAATTCAGTTATGCATATGCTGCATGAAATCGCAGTGCTAGGAGTAAGTATTATATATAGTTGAATAAGTATTATGCGCATAAACTTACTAACTACAGAACAGAAAGGTACGTAAGTACAATATCTAGATTTTAGTTGGCACTAGATTACCAGAAACTAACGGGAGATCATTTAACTTAAAAATAGTAACAAACAATATAAAAAAAATAGTAACTAAATAAGTATACCGCCGAATAGACAGTGCGTCGAAGACGCTGAAGTATGCCGAAGTACGCCAGTAGGAGATGCCAAAAATCACGGAGAACAAACTAATTTACAAATTTCACGTATCCATGGTAGTGGGAGTGGATCCCCCGTCACAGGATCCAGGAATCGAACCGCTCGACCAAGTAGAGCACACAGGTAGGTCTTTGCCTACTCGTAGCCGTGAGTAGAGTGCAGTACGGTGGCTTAGAGCCCTATACCGTTGGGTGAAAGCTGAAAAGAAAACTAACCATGAAACTGTTCTAGGAACATAGAAAACACCAAACGATAATTCTAAGGACATAGCGCAGGCGAATATACATACCCGAAACTAATAGATAGTATCCGGCTTCTTGAAAACAGGAGAGGTCCGAGCCTCAAGCTCGCGGCGGGAGGTGGAAAGTCGATTAAATTTATAAGAAAACGGAGCACACTTTCACTACGCCACAGGTACGCCTTGCGACCAAAACAGAGAAAGGATAACACAATCAAAATAAGTTTACAGCAATACTTTTGCACCTTACAATGGACAAACAACAACTGAATGAACAGCTGATTTTCCAATGACAGCCTTCTACTTCAATTGCTGAACACAATTTCAAAATATTTAATTATACTTATTCCCGAAAGAAAGACACGATAAGAGCCAGTATGAAATTACAAAAAATAGGTTAAACATCGAAATATATCAAAAGAGGCTACAATATCATGCAGCGGAACTATTATGCTGCAGTATCTACTATTAATTTATAATTTTATCTTGAAGAGTTACTTAGACTTTTCGCATCTCAATTCTGTTTTAGTATCAAGTACTACTTAAATGCCGATGTGAAGTAATTTATTATAATACAACAATAAATGCCGTATTCGTCTGAAGCAAGACTCGTTTTATTTTCTTATCAAGATAACCCGAAAAAATATCAACCATGCAGCCTATTCTACAGATGTAACTAGCCAGCTTTCTCGAATAAAAAAAGAAAATCTAATTTTACATTCTAATTCCAAACAGAATCGTCAACAAAGGAACATTTGAAAAACAAAGCGTGCAGCCATAAAAATTCATTAGCGTAAAAAAACTTTATGGCCGTACGGGTCCATGACTACGGAAGGCAACCGTAGAATGGAACGTACGCTAACTTCATTTTGTTCGCTATTGAGGCCGAAAATTCAAAATGGAACAAACAAATAGTTTAGGTGAAAACATTTTTAGAGGGAATTTTTCGACCGTTACAGTACGCCCACAAAACGTATATTTTTTGTTGACGGACTTCGGATAAGGAATAAAAAAAATGTGTTAATTGAGTAGAACACTAATTAATAATAACACAGAAAAAAGAGACAGTTGGTACCTTAAAAACAACTGAGCCCAAATTTAATTGAGAAGATGCGGTTAATTTCTCCCTACTAAATAAACTAAAAACAAGTGATTTGCTAACTTGCGACAAAGTGGTTTTTAGGTCTTGAATATGGATCTCAAATAACGCGTGATTAAATAAATTTCTACCTAGGTTTTTTTACTTTTATTCATTATTGACTAAGAACTTTTTTGTTTAATATCAACGATTCATTTCAGCAGATTTCAGACGTTACTGACATTCGCAGTCTGTTAGTTAATATATTCAAAAACTTACTCAAACTACTTACAAAATACCAATAAAAATACTCATGGCAAACTAAATAAGTAGCACCTGATTAACATAATATTTTCATCCATGAGGCATATAAATCATGACCCGAAAATGTATTTTAACAGAATACTTTGTTACAAGTTTGTTTCAAATACTGCGACTTTGTTAATTAAAAGTTATTGCTTTTAGAATTTTCGATTTCACCCAAGTGTTCAACATAGTAACTTTCCACATTTTTTTTATACGACGAGGAAGGAAAACGAGCAAGTGGGTCACCTGATGGTAAGTGATCACCACTGCCCATAGACAATCGCAACCCCGGAGGGTTTGCAAAAGCGTTGCCAACCTAGAGAGCTAAGATGAAATGTCTCTCTTAAAACATACCTAATATAATATGACTATGTATTACCTATTAGACTAAATTACTAACTCAAATTAAAAACTATTTTGTGCCATTGGCACTTTTCCGAAGACATGTTTTCTTATTGTGATAAAAAACATTTTTATTTTTAACAAACTTGCAGTGTAAAAAGGGTCATAAAAGGCAAGGTAACTTGGCTGTTGTGCCCCAAATAAAACCCTTTGTATTTTCCTCTTTTCATAATGCCCACGGGCTGTAATGACGCTCACGGTTTCTTCGCAAGTGTGATGAAAAACAGTGTACGTTTCAAGGGCGGTACTGGAATTACGAACATCGGCTCAGAAAGCCCTCAGTTTTCGCCTTTCGTAATTTTATACTAACCACCATTAATTATACAATGTACAGTCAACGTCGTAAAAGCTTCAAAAATAAATTATTATGTGCCACTATTTGCTTACAAATATTTTGAAAATGCACTTGTTGATTATGACTTATGTTGCTGATTGTACTATAACACCAATAATAATAATTTATTGTATATTTCAGATAACCAGCGATAGCCATAAACTGCACTTTGTTTTAAAAAAGTTATTGCCAATAATGATAGTGTAAGTTAATGTGGACTATTAATCATTATAGTGTCCCATTCTATAGATGCACTGATTGCTCGTTCAGATTTTTGTTGTTTAAGAAATTCGGTAGGTAGGCACTTATCGCGAACGCACTTAATGACGTTCCGTGCTGTTCCCGCCTAGCTGCTAACCATAAGAATGTTTTTATTCTTATGTTTTATCTTTGTAATTATTGTTACTTTTTGCTTCCTTTGTCGCTCGACGGGGGTTGTTGTGATATAATTGTTGCAATATCAAGACAATTTAAATTGTTAATAGTTCACTGCAATGACCACAATAATTATCTGGCCTGACTTGTTTCGGTTTTAACTGTTAAAATACGGTTGAATTGATCAAGTGTTGCCATACATATTTCCTGTATTTGTTATTTTTTGTACCTAAACTGTTTCCCGCTGGCGTTCGTGTCGTCACAGTTTGTGTTTGTGTATGTTTGTGTATGTACTTTGTGTCTAGTTTTAGGTTAAAATGGGCCCTGCAGAAAAACAGCGTTGCGGCTTGCCGCAACATTATGCTGAGTGGGGCCCATTTCACATCGTTCGGTGCAAACATATTGTATTGTTAAATAATATAGCCATATGTTCCATTGTATTCTATTCTTTTAAATGTACTGTTTCATCTTTCTGTATGTGTCTTACGTATGTGAATAAATGTTTCTCTCTCTCTATCATAACATATTAAGACCCATACATTTGTTAGTAAACAGCTTACGCATAAACGTTAGTTCATTTAAAACTATAATTAAAAATAGTCTATAATTAAAAAACTATAATTAAAACTATAAATAGTAATACGTACATAAGTTAAACATCAGAATTGAAATTATAAGAAGCTAGTGCTTATTAAATAATTTAAAGTATTTACTAAAAATAAATATCAATTAAAATTAATGTCAGCTAATGACAATCGAATTCAAAATTACAATTGAAATCAAAACTAAAATCAA
Organism: Clepsis dumicolana; assembly: GCA_963691665.1. NCBI lineage: Eukaryota > Metazoa > Arthropoda > Insecta > Lepidoptera > Tortricidae > Clepsis > Clepsis dumicolana. The sequence continues at coordinate 2,142,143 of OY829520.1, read as the reverse complement.
TTTAACCAATGCTGACAATGTCTAGGCCTGAAACGATCAGTTTTCGGTACAAACCTAATGTCAATACCAACACACCGATACCCAGTTAGGCTGTGCAGTGTGTATGTGTGTGTGTAGCTCTATTGATATGCGTGTACTGGACGCCAATCCAACGAACAAAGGGCTATTTGAAAGTTCGACCACATAACAGAGGAAAGCAGAAGCGATAGTTTCAATGACTATTGCGAGTCAAAGGGCCGCTAAGGTCGGTAGTGTCGAGTGAGGTCTGTCTGTCAATTTCCACCAATTAAGCCAGTAGGTTGTCACTCATTGGTGGAGAATGACAGATAGACCTCACTCGGGTCTGGCAATCCTAGCGGATTCTTAACTCGCGATAGCCTCCATTGCATTAGGGTTTTCTGTGTTAAAAAATCATCTTTAATATGAGCTTTTTGCCGACTGTAGTTGACAGTAAAGTTCCCTCATGCGAAGACGATTATGATATTGCCAAATTTCATCTCAATCGGTTGAGCATAACTGTTTTAAATTCATTTGCAAGATTAGACCCGAATCATTGCAAATGAAGTAAAAGCTTTTAAAAAGGAACCCGTTATAAAGAAAAATCTGAAATTGATACTGCAGGAGAAATATTAGATTTTCTCAAAAATTATTATAACACAGCTTTTCAAAAATCATCAATTTTTTTATTAGTTCCTACTTTAGTACTACTTAACTACTTTACATTAATCATACCATTCATTTACCCATTTTTTCATTCGTTTACGACCGGATGGCCTAGTGGTTAGCGACCCTGACTATGAAGCTTGAGGTCCCGGGTTCGAATCCCGGTCGGGGCAGATGTTTGTATGATGAATACAAATGTTTGTTCTCGGGTCTTGGATGTTTAATATGTACATAAGTATGTATTTATCTATATAAGTATGTTTATCCGTTATCTAGTACCCATAGTACAGGCTTTGCCTAGTTTGGGACTAGCTCAATTGGTGTCAATTTGTCCCATGATATTTATTATTTATTTATTATTTTACCTCCGGAGCATAGGCACTTAAAACTGACAAAATTGCAAAATGTCACGATAGCCGAATGTCAAGATAGCTGAATGTCAAGATATCAGAATGCAAAGAAAAGATGACGAATTGTCAAGATAGCCGAATGTCAAGATAGCTGAATGTCAAGATATCGGAATGCAAAGAAAAGATGACGAATTGTCAAGATAGTCGAATGTCAAGATAACCAAATATCAACATAGCGCAATGTCAAGATAGCAAAATGCCAAAATCACAGATTGTCAGTTTGTTTTACTTTCGAGAAGAATCTCCTTCTGCTCCCATTTATTCTGTGTCCGCCTACTGCCATCGACACCGTCCTCGATGAATCTGCAAAAACCGCCTCTGGCGTTGACGCTTTTAATTTGCGCACGCGTTTGAGTGTTCCGGGCTAGGTGTAAAGATTTGGTACGACAAAACATCTAGATTTTTATTGCGTTTACTTTTTATCGGGTCTGCAAACTAAAATTGAATGCTGGCCGTGTGACATGCAAAAGGCAATGGTATTGTTTGGTGGTTATAAAGAGGAAATCGTCGCCTGCTTACGTTTTACTAGGGATATAAACAGGGAGGGTTTATTAGACATTACTTAGTGAGAGTATCTAGATTCATAAGGGTATCTGGGTTCCGTACCTCAAAAGGAAAAAACGGAACCCTTATAGGATCACTTTGTTGTCCGCCTGTCTGTCTGTCTGTATGTCAAGACCCTTTTTCTCTGGAACGCGTGGAGGTAGCATGCTGAAATTAATATCAAGTACTCAAACCTGCGATTCCTTAAAACTGTGAAAAAATCAACCATCTGAGTTAACGCAATCAAAAGATACATTCGTTAAAAATGCAATTCCTGTAGAAATTGCCGAAATCCAAAAACCTAAAGGGTAGGTAATTCCAATTGTCCTAGAAACTTGAAATTTGGTATGAAGGTAGCTCTTATAGCACAACCACTCACAAATGTCTCAAAATCTTAAATTTTTATGTATGTCTGTAGATTTATCAGACCATTATAAGTTGAATTATATTTTTTAATAAACTCACCGAAACATGAATACACAGAAAAAACCAGAAAAATACCAACCCCGGGAATCGAACCCGGAACCTCGACACTCCGGGTCGCGTGCCCACCCTTACACCAGAATTGGTATTTAGGTAAGGCTCGAATTTTTCCTATGTATTCAAATCTCAGCTCGTTTTTATCACTTTTTGCAGTGACTAGCGCCACCTATGCGATTGCTTCGTAAACCGAACACAACGCACCCCTTCGAAACTAATCAGTTTACCCAGGCTCAACGAGATGGCGCACTAAAGCAATCAATTCATGATCTCAATTGGAAAATCTTTTTTTGTATTTTTTATTATTTTTCCAATTATTTTTATTTTTACGGTCTTCCCGTGAGTATCAATTATATTTTTTAATAAACTCACCGAAACATGAATACACAGAAAAAACCAGAAAAATACCAACCCCGGGAATCGAACCCGGAACCTCGACACTCCGGGTCGCGTGCCCACCCTTACACCAGAATTGGTATTTAGGTAAGGCTCGAATTTTTCCTATGTATTCAAATCTCAGCTCGTTTTATCACTTTTTGCAGTGACTAGCGCCACCTATGCGAACACTATGTGACCTATGTGAGTCACTGCAAAAAGTGATAAAAACGAGCTGAGATTTGA